>CM046878.1:538244615-539444615 GCA_025667525.1 Glebionis coronaria | reverse complement strand
GTTCGTGTAGTCATCGGATGCAATAATCTCATCGGTCAGAAGATGACTGGGAATGGGACCAGGAATAACCGTATTCGAATGAGTCTCCTGCCTTAAGTCTACCAAATCATCATCATCTATCATGTGGTGACGACTACCTGCAAGCTTGTTAATGGATGCATCGTTTTCCATAAAGTAATGTATGATCAACTTAATAAACCTAGGATACTGATAAGTTTTAACTTTACCCTTGGTGTTAGTGAAGAGTTGAAAAGTAAACTCCTCCCACAACAGTGATGCATAATCAACACCCATACCTTTGAACATACCATAAAACATTTTGATGATCGGTGGACGAACAGCATCATACCCAGTTGTCTTGGGTGTCAAGCATCGGCTAAGGATCCCAAAGATAGCTTTCCATGGTTGACCAATTTTGGCAGTAGTAAACTCAGACGGGGTTCGAATGTCAAGACATCCAATAGCAGTGAACATCTCCATCATCTGGTCCTTGGTTGGGTTGGGAGAGTATGCTGCTAGACCTTTGAGAATCGGTCGAAAGCCAAAGATCTTCCTGAAGTCTGACACAGTAAGCGTCTGCTGCTTGTTGTCCAAGGAAAAAGTGATCTTGTTCGACGTCCTCTCTTTGGTAGCCCAGAACTCATAAAGGTAGTCATAGGGCACCGAAGCACTTCTCCTTAGCGCATACTTGAAGTGAGATTTATCAAGCATGGCTGTAGCTACCTTAAAGCCATTATGGGTCGAGTGAGATACCTCCTTCAGACGGTAGTTGTTTGGAACAAACTTAAGAGTCTTGGCTTCAGCAATGGCGGCAGCTCTGTCGTCTTGTAGTTGTTGTACGGTAGGGTTAGTCATCGTTTCTGCTTAAGATAAAACACAAAGGTTGATACAAACAAGTATGAATATCATTATGACTTTAAACCTAAGCATTGTACATATGACATAATCCCTTAATCTTTGAAATCAATCAAACTTCTTCTATTCGGAATAATCACACCATTCGGAATAATAGGCCTATGCGGAAAAACTTCCCTATTCTGAATAAAAAGACTATTCGGAACTTTTAACCTATGCTGAATAAATTCCCTATGCGGAACATTTGGGCTATGCGGAACATTTGGGCTATGCGGAATAAATTCCTCCATTCGGAACATTTGGGTCATGCGGAAAAAAAGTCCTTATTTGGAACATCTATTCGGAACATTATCCTATTCGGAACAATATCCTATTCGGAACATTATCCTATTCGGAACATTTTCCTATTCGGAACATTTTCCTATTCGGAACATTTTCCTATTCGGAACATTTTCCTATTCGGACCTTTATCCCTATTCGGAACATTATCCCTATTCGGAACATTTGCCCTATTCGGAACATTTGCCCTATTCGGAACATTTGCCCTATTCGGAAGTTTTTCCTATTCGGAATTTTGCCCTATTCGGAATTTTTGCCCTATTCGGAATTTTTGCCCTATGCGGAACTTTTGCTTTATGCGGAAAATTTACCCTATGCGGAACTTTTTCCTATGCGGAAAGTTTACCCTATGCGGAAAAAACGGTTCTATTCGGAAAATTACAAACAGTGACGTTTTTTCTAATTGGGCATGCAATCGATTGATTCAAGTGTTCCAAAGGCCAAAGTTATGCATTTAAACCTATTCCGAATCATTCCCAGGCAAAACCCCCAAATAATTAACCCTAATTTAAACAGTAAATTGATTCGTTTTGATTTTCCAATTTAAGCAGTTAATTAACTTGGTGTTAATGAAGAATTAAGCCGATTTAATACCTTTTGTGAAGATCGGATCTAGAAGATGTATTGATTTCAGATGATTGTTTGGTTTTGTGAGTTTGTGTGGAAGGTATGTCAATGGCGGCAAGAATAAACTGAAACAGTGAATGTGAGTAGTGAAACGGGGGGGAAGGTTTGACTAGGTCAAATTTTTCACAAGTTTGACAAGTTGTCAACTTTGCCCCCTCAACTTTTCTTTTTGCTTCATTCATTATTCTTTTGTTTACTAAGTTTTAACACTTGCCATTTTTACCCTATCTTATGTTAACTATTTAAGTCTTAGTGATTAGCTTAACTTAACACAAGCACAAAACTCTCCACGACAAGCTTATAAGTAACAACACTACAAATGCCAAAGCAATCCAACCATTAACATTTTAAGCTTTATGAATTTCCTTGAAAACTTTTTGAAGATCTCTTTTGATGTGAAAGATGACGAAACATTTTCTCCCCCTTAAACGATGACCCGTTTTCTATTTAAAGAGCTGTAGTCATTGTTTAACGAGGCATATGATGATGAAAAACATTTCCCAATTGATTTCTTGAAAAAGTTTGATTCGTGGTGTCAATAAGATTTCTCTTATTTTAACAAATTAATGCACTGAGACGTACACAAATTCGTGTTAGACCAAGTTGTAAAGTAAACTTGATCCCTTTGCGTGATTTGGCTTGTAAATCACGCCCGAGAAAATTAATTCCCGTTCTGAGCCAACGTTTTCCAAGGAAATACGTGACTTTAATATGAAAACCGGGTTGCAGTCTGAAATAACTACAAGCCATTATGGGCACGTTTTAAAAAATGTACAACTTTTATACGGACTCTATTTATGGCACCGTGTCAATATTGATCGACATTTCTAAGGCCGTAAATATTACCGTACTAAAAGACATGCCCGATTTAAACAAAAAATATTTTTGGTTTTTCTGGATTTTATAATTTTTATGGTTTTTATAGGTTTTATATTTTTTATGGTTTTTCTTGGTTTTATATTTTTGTATTTTTCTTTTGTGGTTTATATATTTACGATAATATACATGATCACAACCAAAGGATACTCTGAATAGTTTACCACGACTATTCAGCTGATTCTTCTGCCAACTCTTTGAGAGTCGCTGGAGTGAATGATTTCATGCCAAGCTTGTCGATCAAAAACTCGATTCGTCCTCGATCTAAGGCTTTGGTGAACATATCCGCCAGCTGGTACTCAGTAGTGACAAAATACAGCTCGATCACTCCGTTCTCCACCTGCTCTTTGATGAAATGGTAGCGAATGTCTATGTGCTTGGCCCGGGAGTGTTGAACATAGTTGCAGCAAAGGGCAATGGCGCTCTTGTTGTCACAATACATCGGGATTTTGTTAAATCCAAGACCGTAGTCAGTTAATTGTGATCTCATCCAAAGAACTTGAGCACAACAACCGGACATGGCGATGTATTCAGCCTCCGTGCTAGAAATTGCAGCGCTTTTCTGCCTTTTTGAAGACCAACTGATCAATCTATCTCCTAGGAGTTGCACAGATCCAGAAGTGCTACGCCTCGTATCTTGACATCCAGCATGATCGGCATCTGCGTATGATATTAAAGCAATCGAGGAATCTTTCGGATACCATAGACCACGATGAAGTGTTCCTTTTAGATACCGAAAGATCCTTTTAACTACATGTAAGTGCTTTTCGGTAGGCCGAGCCTGATACCGGGCACACATGCATACAGCAAATTGCAAATCAGGCCTGCTAGCAGTCAGATAGAGAAGGGTGCCAATCATTCCACGGTAAAGTTTCGGATCGACAATAATCCCATCCCTATCTTCATCTAACTTGGTTTTCTCAACCATTGGAGTGTCTACGGGGTCACAATTCTCAAAGTTATATTTCTTAAGTGATTCTAGAGCATATTTGGATTGATTTATAAAGATGCCTCTGGGATTCTGAGAAATCTGTAATCCTAAGAAAAATGATATTTTTCCCATCATCGACATCTGAAAGCGTGTGGACATTATCTTCTCAAATTGTTTAGACAAATCTATGTTAGTGGCAGCAAAAATTATATCATCAACATAAATTTGTACCAGAAGCATGTCGTTGCCGTCCTTGAGAGTGAATAGAGTGGGGTCCACTTTGCCTTTGGAGAAGCCTTCCGACATGAGATATGTTGACAGGAGATCATACCACGCGCGTGGAGCTTGTTTCAACCCATAGAGAGCCTTCTTAAGCTTGTACACATGGTTAGGAGACTCCGTACTCACGAACCCATCCGGTTGACTAACATAAACCTCTTCCCTTAGTTCACCGTTCAAAAATGCCGTCTTCACATCCATTTGATAGACGATCATGTTCATATGAGCAGCAAACGCAAGGAATAGTCTAATCGCCTCCAATCTAGCCACAGGAGCAAAAGATTCCTCAAAGTCTATACCCAAGGCCTGTTTATATCCTCTAGCGACCAATCTTGCCTTATTCTTCAATACCGAACCCATCTCATCAAGTTTAACCTTATAAACCCATAACAAAGTAAGGATGTTAACTTTGTCAGGGCGAGGAACCAATTCCCATACTTCTAGTCTTTTGAATTCATTGAGTTCCTCCTGCATAGCTTCGATCCAAGATGATTGGGTCATAGCCTGCTGCCAATTTTTGGGTTCAACTTCAGAGAGAAATGCATCAAAGTAACAATATAGTGCACTCTCTTGTAATTGATGGCGAGTAGAGACTGGTCGATCTAGATCTCCAATAACATTCCTAATTGGGTGATCTTTTGTCCATTTAGTGCTATGTTTTTCAATCCTAGGTGGTCTGGAGTGAACAATAGATGGAGCTTCTTCTGAGGTAGAGGCGGCTGAAGGGTTTTCAGGGATCGCTACACCAAAGAAAGGAAGCTCTTGCAAGTGAGCATATTCCAAGTCGTGATCAGTGGAATCCTCTTCTACATCATTAGGCACAAGTAGGGGTGATGATTCAGGTGAAGTTTGAGAATCACTTGGTGAAGGTGCATCCGGTTCAATGTGAATTGTAGATGCATTAGATAAAGGTTCATTAACTTGAGCAACCACTTCAGGTATTGGAGCAATTACTACAGGTGTTGGAACTTCATCAGTCGGGGGATCGAAGAATTCATCAAACAACGGTTGAAACAGTTTATCCCACTCAGGCCTAGTTGGTGGTAAAAATGATGTAGAAGTAGGATTGTTGGGAACTAATCCGGAACTTATAGCACCGGGTCCCATCTCATGAAGCGCGGGTTCAGAGCTGTGTTGCTCAGAAGCCATCGCTGTCAGCTCGTCGAAATCAGCGTCCATAGTTTCTACAATCTTGCCAAGACGACGGTTATAGATTCGGTATGCTCTTTTGGACGGTGAGTAACCAATGAAAATACCTATGTCGGCTTTTGGTTGAAGCTTACCCAAGTTCTCACTATTTATGTTTGGATAACACAGAGCACCAAACACATGGAAAAATGAAACATCGGGTTTGCGGTCATGTAGAAGCTCATAAGGTGTTTTTCCATGGCGTTTCCGAATGATAGAACGGTTTTGGGTAAAACATGCAGTAGAAATAGCCTCTGCCCACAAGAACAATGGAGCGTTCGCATAAATAAGCATGGTCCTAGCAGCTTCCATAAGTGTGCGATTTCGTCTTTCAACGACACCGTTTTGTTGTGGAGTGCGTGCAGCGGATGTTTCATGTGATATACCAACTCCTTCATAATAATCACGAAGAGTCTGGTTGACGAACTCTGTACCATTGTCTGTACGGATACGGCGGACAGTGGTATTCAAACGTACCTGGATGAACTTCAGAAAAGTAATGATAGCTTTCGGTGCTTCATCCTTTGTACGTAAAAATCTAACCCATGTAAACCTTGAAAAATCATCCACAATGACGAGAATGAATTTTTTACCGCTCACACTTTCAGTTCTCATCGGTCCACAAAGATCCATATGTAGAAGATGAAGTTTTTCTTGATTAGTGTCTTCAGCTTTGGGTTTGTAAGATTTCTTGGTGCTTTTCCCCCTTGAACACGCGGAACATAAATGGTCCTTGTGAAATTTAAGCTTAGGAAGACCACGAACTAACTCGTTTTTAGCCAGATGATTAATAGCATCAAAATTAAGATGAGATAATCTGCGATGCCATAACCAAGACTTGGTCTTAGAAGCTTTAGAGAGAAGACATACTGGAGAAGCGGCCATCATGTCTTGTAAGGACAAAGTGTAAAGATTTGCACCACGAGATCCCTTCAACAAATCTTTTCCTTCCAAGTTGCGGATGAAACAAGTATGTTGTCGAAAAGCAACCTCAAGGTTGGAATCACAAAACTGTCCTACTGAGAATAAGTTATGACCAAGACCTTCAACATAGTATACCCTAGAAATCGTCACGTTTCCAATCTGATATTCACCATACCCCATAATCTTTGCTATATGATCATTCCCAAATTTAACCGTACCAAGAAACTTGCTGACGAAATTTCGGAGCATCGAGCGATTTCCGGTCATATGTTTTGAACAACCGGAGTCCAAATACCACAGGATGATTTGGACCACCTGAAAATATCACCACACAAAGACAATGTAGAGGTATCGGAATCTGAGTGTTCCTTGTTATTAGCAGGTACAGATTTATTAATCTTAGATTTGCTAACTCTAGGTTTCTTAGATTTCCTAGCCTTCTTCTTCTTAATTGGTGGTGTAGATTCTAATTGGCTCAAATCCTGAGGTATTTCTACACTGATAGGCACTATAGTGGGGGCAGACCTAATTAAAGGGCGCTGTTTCCTTACTTGAGTGCGAGTGTTCCTAACTAAAGGACGCTCAGACCTATCCTCAATGGATGCATTCCTAGTTAAAGGGCACATTTTACCATCGAGAGTAAAGGTCCTACCAGTGGGACGCCATTGCCAGCCAACTTGGGCACGAGTTCTACCCGTTGGCTTCCATTCAAGACCATTCTTAATAGCATTCATTTCATTAACGTGATCAATCAGACACAAATCATGACGCTGTGAAAACATACATTCATTACAATTCCAGCAATTTAAATCAGAATTCACGAATGGTTTAGGCTGCTGCACAGGCGCAGAGCTTTTAGTCTTAACATGATTCGTCTTATTTAAAACTGAACTAGCATTCCTAGTGTGGACTTCTACTTTCTTCTTTGTGGCACTACTAGTGGCGGGCTTGATCTTATCTTTCTTGAGTGGCGATCCTTTAGCCTTAGTAGTTGCTTTTAATCCTGTAGAAGGCAAATTGGGAACATTAGCAGCAGATTTTAAAGATGTCTTGCTTGATTGTGCCAATGACGGTTTCGCTCCTGGAGTCTTATTAAATGGAGTGACAGCAATGGGCCTATTATTAAGTAGTGCAGAACCTGGTGTACCTATGTATTGCAAATAAGCCAAGCAATATTGAACTCGCTTAACATATTCATTAGCCGAATAATAGTCGCTACTTGAGGGATCTAAGGCATAAAGATCGTCTAAAATATCCCTAAGAAGATCGACATGCTTAATGGCATTCCTCATATAATCATCGTATACAGCCGGGTTTCTCTTATGAAGCGGATTCTTATAAAGCACTACTTTCTTGGTTGTTGGAGCACTAGTGGACGGTGCAGAGTCGGTAGCTAAGTTATCAACAACTTCTTGTCGGGTGAGAAGAAGTGTCTCCTTTAACTCAGCCAAAACCATATTTTTGTCTATGAGCAGGATGTTCAAGTCAGAGATTTCTTCGCACTTTTGGTTCAGTTGTTCAATATAATATTGTTGCTGTGTCGCATTAAAAGCGAATCGATCTTCTAGTGAACCATAAAGAGCGGATAGTCCCTGCCTTGTCCGATCCATCTCCCCTAGAACAGTTGATAGTCTAATTTCTAAGACTTGGTTTTTAGACTCTACGGCCTCTAGTTCCATTCTTAATGTTTCCTTTGATGATATCTCTCTCTTCAATCTCATGATTTCTTCCTCTAATGTCTTAACAATTGCAATCATCTTGTCACTTGTCTCAACACCGTTTTCACAAACATTTGATATCAAAAGATTTTCATATTGAGCTTGTTGTTTTAATTCTAAAGATATACAATGTTGTTCTAGTTGATTAAAGCGTTGAGAAAGTAAATTATAAGAATCTTGTAGCTTTAAAAACTCAGTGTTAGATTCGTGACAAGAATGACTATCTACCTCATTTACAGTTTCAGCAACATTTACAGAAATATCACAAACATCATCACAAATATTCACAGCATCACAATTAATCATAGTGGATGTAAGCTCATTCGAATAATTAACATTTACAGTGGTAAGCACATCACACGAGATTACTTCAGACAAGAATCGGTCATATTCGGTTGAAATCTTTTCTTTTTCAATTAGTTGAAGTTCGTAAGCGGTGTCCATTTCATAAAATACTTTTTGAACTTCACCAATTTCAAATTGAAGATTTTCCTTAAGAGATGCAAAACTTCCTTTTAGACTTTCGACAAACGGATTGATCTTAGTTTTAAACACCTCGTTCATGTGTTCGAAAGCCCATTCTCCGGCGTTTAAGCCATTTGAAGTCGTACATTCCAAAATGACCTTGTCAAAGTTAGTAAAGTATCGGTTAATCTCTTTCAAGTTTAACCATACAGTGCTAACAGGTGGAAGATTCTTTGGAATTTCCTTAGGACCTTCCATGTTGAAAAGTGTAGGAAATGTACTAGGGCGTTCTTCTTCTAACATGTAGGTTGGTGCTGTAATGAGATCTTTATCCATATGGAAGCGAACTCTAAAATCAGTTTTAGCAAGCTCCTTATTCATTTTAAAATAATCACACTCGGGATATTTTTCTGAATTGTATGACCGATCCTCATCAACTAGAATCTTACTTGTTCGATCATTGGGAAAAACAATCGGGTCTAAAGCCAATCCTAATTGAGTTGCATTATAAAGTCTAGGACTATGTCTTAAAGCTTGTTTTGCATATCGTGGATTAGGGGGAAGGCCTTTTAGACGTGATAAGTTAAACTCTTTAAACGAAGCATCAAATAAGTGAACTAGTTGTGAAGCAGCGTATTGTCTTAACAGCAAGTAGTCTAGACTTCTAATCTTATTAGTAGCATTAATCTCCATTTCAGTCTTCTTAGATTCGAGTAATTCAAAATCAGTTTGAAGTTTTTGAAAATTAGTGACCACTAACTCCTTTTCTTTAAGTTCACTAGACAGATTTGCTCTTAAGTTTTCGATTTCTTGCAAGTGACTCATTTGTTTGTTTCTAAAATGATCATATTCGAGATTTGTGAGAACACTAGACGAAGGCACTAATTCCAAAGTTTGTACTTTCTCATTGCTTAAGGCAAGCTCATCAGACAAATTCTTATTCTTAGCTAAGGTTTCTAAGAGTGCAGCATTCATTTGGCTAAGTAATGTAGCAGGAACCATGACCAAATCTTGTTGAGCAGGAGTAGGCGTATGCGAACTAGGTCCCGGTTGTGATTCACTCAAAGTCTGGGGACTCACATTGATATTGCTATCATTGTTTGTCTCCTCGTTTGAAGGACTCACCACCGAAGATTCATTCGAATCAGCACTCTCTTGCCCAACTTGATGTGGTTGAATACTAGCATCAGTGGCATTATCGGTGTTATTAATAAGTACCTCAGATTTCTTATCTGGCCCTAAGCTGGAGAAAGTTGCCATGAAAGCAGCCTTTGCAGTTTGAAAGTCATCACAGTCGGAATCATACGCATCAAGATCATCGGCTTGGTAAGCTGCATTTTGCGTGGTGACAACGTCTTGTTCAGCAATCCCTGGGTCAGCAAGAAATGCAAGCTCCTCTTCATCCAGTTCCCTTCCTTGCGCCTGAGCATTTACCAGATAGATCTTTTCTGCAAACCACTGTCCATCCCTTTTCCTCTTGGGTTTCTTACAATCCCTGGACATATGACCCTCTTCTTTGCAGTTGTAGCAGGTAATCATTCTCAATTTGCCTGTATTAGCCCGTGGAGGATTGTTAACCATTGGAGCAGGAGCAGGAGTGATTGTGCGAGCATTGGTTGAAGTGGAAGATCTCCCCTGATATGGTTGAATTGGCTGAACCATGACCCTGCCATTCTCAATTGTAGCTTGTTGGCGAGAATTGGATGAATTCCTCAACTGATTGTTGGTAGGAGCTGATCCTCTGAATCCTCGTTTGCTTAAAGTTCTTGTGAGATATGCAGACATAGTAGTTAGCACTTCAACTGGGTCAGCTCCTTGTTGGAAAACAGGAACAGGGACTTCTTCATCATCACAATACAATGCTTGATCTGGATGAGCTGCATAATCAGTAGAAGGAATACTCATTTGATCAGGGTAGCTTGTTTGAAATGCTGCATTCTCTTGATAAGACGAATATGAAGGCTGAGCATAAGGTGCAACATTTGCTGGATGAAGTTGTGAACCATACTGTGATGTGGGTGCACTGAACCGATATTGTTGCTGATGTGAGGTGGGGGGTTGTGGTAAGATCGAGTATTGAGGAAAAGTTGGTGTCATGTAAGGTGATGCATGATAGGCTTGATGTCCCAAGATATAGGGTGTGTTGTTGTGTGACAAACTTGGTTGATTCGCCATCAAAGCTAAGGAATCTGGATACATACCTCGAGGAGAACGGTGCATAATCACATGCTTCTCATGCTGCTGAAGGAAGGCATATATTTGATCCAAATTGCACTTGTGCAGATCCCTGGTTAACTTGACATCGGTAATATACTCACCCCATTCAGCTTGAGGTAGAGTATTCAAGAATTTGGTGTTAACCTGGAATGGAGCAATCTCAAGATTGTATACATTCAGATCATTCATGAGTGTGGTGAATCTGAAGTAATAATCGTGAAGTGTTTCCCCTGGGTTGTAGGTGAATCTATCAAACAAATCATATAGCTGACACTCCCTTTCTTGTTTGGTGAGAGACGTGCCTTGTAGCAACACCTTAAGACGTTCCCATAAGTCTTTTGCCACCGTATACTTGCTTACCATCCTATAAATATCATGGGGGAGAGCTTGGAGAATTGTTTGAAGAGCTTTTTCATCTGCATCTGCGACAAGTTGTTGAGCAGGAGTGAGTTCTTCAAATTCTCGTGGTCTAGTCACGTTGTCAACCGTAATGGTACCATAGTCGAGTGGACCATTCAAAATCGATTTGACCATAAGCCTTCCGTAGGTCGGTTTCCCCTTTAGATATTGCATCATTCGACCTTGCCATGCCTCAAACACCTCTTTAATAAGCATCGGTGGACGACTATCAGTCCCCGTTATGATCGAGATATCCGTAAGAGATGTCATCTGAGGCAATAATGAACTTGGATTCATTGTGATTACTTAACAGACTCAAAGATTATCGTTTGATCGAGCAGTGAAGAAAGGTTGAGAATTTGTGTTGTGTTGGTTAACTCAAGATTAAATCCACTAAAGATCGTCGAAAAACCTCAAATACCCCTTGAACTTGCTTATACGGAATAACCCAAACTCAGAATAAACCCTTATTCGGAATAATGCCTATTCGGAATAATCCTATGCTGGAAATACTCTATTCGGAATAACCTCTATGCGGAATAACCCTTATGCGGAAAAACCCCTATGCGGAATATTTTCTTCTATTCGGAATATCTTGGCAATTTGGCTTATTCGGAAAAAGACCTCCTATTCGGAAAATTTTGACTATTCGGAAAACTTGGCTATTCGGAAGAATTGGTGTCTATTCGGAAAAGTTGGCTATTCGGAAAATTGGTGTCTATTCGGAAAGATTGGCTATTCGGAAAAAGTCTTCTATTCGGAAAGATCTTCTATTCGGAACAAACTTCTCTATTCGGAAAATTTTCTTCTATTCGGAAAATTTCTTCTATTCGGAAAAAATTCTCTACTCGGAATAATTTGTCTATGCTGAAAGTCCTCCTATTCGGAATCCTATTCGGAAAAAACTGGAAGAAATTGTTTCCGAGACTAAAAAAGAAGCTTTTTACCCCGATTTTTGATCCAAAACCACAAAAAGTTTTATGATTTTTACCAAAATAAGCTAAACCCAATCCTTATCAATCAATCCCAATAACAAAAACACCAAAAATAACAAGATTCAAGATAGATTTTTCCTAAAGATCACTAATAGATTCAAAAACTAAAAAAATAACACAATCCTTACCTTAAATCACCCCATAGCTCTGATACCAAATGTAGAAATTGATAACCTATGAATCTATGAAGTGGGTTGATGTTTTCTAGTGAGAGAAACTAGAGAGAGAAAGTGAGAGAATAAATGGAAGGTTTTATTACTATGAAATGTGTAGAATGACAACAACCAACCCCTTTCCTTAGTGGAAAGGGGTATTTATACTCCAAGTCATAAGTGGACTTGGGCCGGTCCATGACAAGCCCATGGACCGGTTCTTACTTAAGTTAATAAGCAAATGATAACTAATATCTAACTACGAGCTATTACAACATGAATATTATTGTGGAGTGACCGATACTTTTAATATACGTAAAAACGTATTTCTAACAAAAACCTACTCAATAAGCACACTCAATAAGCTGGAAAATCAAATAAGCACTTATGTTAAAAGTCAAATAAGTTGGTTTTCTAGTAAAAAGTCAAAGTCAAAGTCCAATAGCTCCAGTCTACTTAAATGGGTCAAATAATGAAGATCTATCACAAAAAATAAGTTGTTGCAAGTCAGAATAAGCTAGAATAGCTTATTGATAACCTGATGATAAAATTGCACTAGCAGGGGCTAGTTTTGGATGTTGAGCAGTGGAAACTTTTTCCACTGCTTGACTATTTTGACTTTTTGTCTTATGTGACTTTTTCTTGGATTCAGATTTCACAAAGGCACCCAAATGATCTTTGGATCAAAAGGAGTCAATCACAATCAAAATAACACAATCACTAACACCCAATTGATACAGTTTAATCAATTAATCATCAGACATTGCACAGACATGAACAATAAGCAGTTAAGCACTTATGAGCAGTTTTAGCACAAATCAGCCAGCCAAATTCAACCAACTGCACACACAAGCTATAATAAACTCCAATAAGCAAGTCTAAACAGGTTTCATGCACTGGTTCAAAGAATTAAGCAAGATTCAAGCAATGAAAGTTACTGATGAACACTAACACATGCAGTTTCTACTTTTGCTGATGTATTTGACACACAAGCCAATTTCAACACTTCAAATCTTTCAAACAGGTTATATTAATGATGATTTAACATCTTTTATCCCTAAACATGCATAAACTCTAGGTTTTCCCAAAATTTTAGGTAAAAAATCAGTCAACTCAACAAGATATAGCAATTTGTTTGATTCAAGGTTTCAAACTCAATTTCTTGCAGCAAAACACTCTCAAACAAAGGTATAGCAGATACAAAGCATAAACAACACAAACTAACAACACAATAACAAGATGCAAGCACAAACCAGTAGACCCAAACACCCCTTTAACTTTTCCAAATCAAAATTTTCAAAAGCAAAGTAAGATTTCAGGCCAACCAAGCATCAATTAACACTAAAACAAGTATAATAAACAGATTCAAGCAAGAACAAGCCACAAAATTCACAAGAACACAAGTTTCATACAAATATCACCAAAAATCACAATTTAAGCAGATTTTGAGATTAAGTATGCAAACCTCATGGATGTACATCCACACCCACGAATTTTGAGCTTATGTGCTAGCAAGAACAAGCACAAGCTTCCACAATAAGCCTGCTAAGATTGAACAAGGGTTAAGCACAATATCATAAAAATCAGAAACTTTGGAAAATCTTGATTAATGCAAACTTGTTACCCCACACTTGATTATCCCCAAGTTATAAGCCTCACCACACCTTAACCAACTCAGTTAGGATGCTATGATCAGCCCTATAGCCCAAGAATTCCAAGATTGGAACAAGACTTAGCAAAATATCAAGAAAATGAGGAAATATGCAAACTTTTGCACACTCCTCTTTTGAAAACAGGTTTTGAACTTCAAGAACTATCAAGTATATAACAAATGAAAGCAGTAAATAAGATTGGCCAATGACTTTTCTTCAAGATTTCAAACTCAATTTCATTAACTTAGAAAATGGGATTTACAGAAACTTGAAAAAGGAAAACTCAAAAGCAAAGACTAAATGTTGGAACCCTAAGCCTTTATATAGGCATACAATGAGCTAAGTTACAGCTAAAAACTAAAAACCCTAATGGTTGAAGTCCCAAAAATGCCCTCTTGAATTTGAACTTATATGCTTCATGTGACTGATTCTTGGACGTATGTGAAGTAGATAGCTGTTGGAATTTGATCTAAGGGCTCAAACAAAGCTTAAAATGTAAGCTTGTATCTGGATGGTTGATTCTCTGGCTGGTTTTGGCAGTATCCCCAAAAGTGTGTAGCAAGGGTTTATCATGTGAGCACATGAGTGACGTGGCAAGGGTTTTTGAAGTGGGGATATTTTATGTTGAGGTTAATCATAAAACTGGACAAGATCATGGTCTAATTCATAGTAATTAGTAAATCCCCAATTCGGATTATGAACTCCAAGAACAAGGTTTTGATCTTGTTTTAAGTTTAAATACATGTTAACCGCCACTTTTAAACTTAATTAATTAAGTTTGTTAAATCCGGTTGTGAGTGGATGATGACATGGAGGAATGGTGAAATGGGATTGGTGGGTTTTGGTGAGTGGGGCACGTGGCAGCTTGTCACTGGTCTAGGTATCTTTCATGTTGGCCAGCTTTAACCCCTTGATTCTTTACTTCTTGTCTTTTCAGTAGAAAAGTCTATCAACGCCACAATTAGCCTTATCAACTTTTGCCCTTTTACATTTTTGGCCCAATAACTTTTACAAAATGAATTCAGGGGTATTTCTTGCCATGTTTGAATTCTTCAAGGGCTGGTTTGGTATTATCTTCAATGATAATGGTCTAGACTTGTATGGTTGACATTGTGGAGGACTGAAATTGCCAAGTCTTGATGATTGAGGGACCATTTTTGCCAAATGTTGAAAGTTGAGGGTCCTTTGTGTAATTTTGGAATTTTCAAAGGACCAAACTTGTCATTTCTTGTACTTTGAAGGACTTCATGATGTATTTGACTTTGTGGATGATATTGGTTGACAATTTAGCTTTGTTGAGGGGCTAAACTTGCCAATTCTTCAAAGTGGAGGGCCCTTTTTGTAATTTTGACAAACTTTAGGGACCAAACTTGTAATTATGAGGATACAAGGGTATAAAGTGTCAATTCTTCATAATTGGAGGACCCTTCTTCATAATTCTTCAAATCTTCAAGGGTTAGTCTTGGAAAAGTCTTCATTAGGGCTTGGTTCATTGTGCGGCTTCGTTTCCCGTGTTCGTTTTTGCATGATTCTTGTGATCTTTTGTCATTTTCTCAATATCCGTACCTAAAATACACAAACAACAAACACAAGCATATATTTGGGTATTTTGATGATATTTAATGCATTTTAAGCCCTATTTGGAAGATGAGACTATGTATAAAAGCAGTCTCATCAGGCCGCCACACAAACCGAGAGCCATGATGCTCTCGGAGGCGTTTATATCGCACCACCACACGCGACCATGTCTCGGTGGTGTTGGTTGTTCGGTCAGCAGCAAGGGCAAGGCACCCCGACGTGTGTCGGGGGTGTCCTTGTGGTTTAGTTTGTCTCGGCAGTCACAACCCCACCACCCACCAAAGCCGATGGCTAATTATGGTAAGTAGGGGGAACCGCGACAGCAGGGGGAACCACTGGCAACTGCCAGTGGGAACCCATGGTGGCCAGCGGCTGGCCGAAGAACAAGACTGTTAGCCTCAAGATATTGAGTCAAACAAGAATGCTCGGTCATAGGTTATTATTGTAACATTAGTTAGAAAGTTGTAATAGGTAGGTTAATTAGTCGTGGTTTACGAGCTTGGATTTAAACTAATTAAAGTCCAAAAGACAAGCCCGGCAGCATTCCGAGCACGGGAACACGTAAAATATTAGAACATGAAAACTACGGGTTTCCCCTTGGTGGGTCATTGTAGTCGTACATTGCGATCACGGATTCTGACGGTTTCAAGGGATATTGAGTCGTTACTCTGTCAAGTTTGTTTTTGCCATATTGCAATCTAAACATTCCGACAGATCCAATATTCAGATAGAAGGACATTCCGACGGATTGACATTCCGACAGGACAACATTCCGATAGAACCAACATTCCGATAGAACCAACATTCTGATACAATATTCCGATAGATCATTCCGACATCATTCCGACAGCCTATATTCTAACAGCCAACATTCTGATAGACATTCCGATGGCACATTCCGATGGACATTCCGATGACATGTTGAGCTAAATTTTGTTTGAGTATTTTTTATACTTCGCCACCATCTAGACGGACGCGGTAACTAAGCCGAAATTGCAAGAAGCACCGTCACGTCAGAAGTGTTATGCCGAGAAGCATCGTAGGGACTTACATTTTAACGTAGGAGATCACGTCTTCCTTAAGGTATCACAGGCACGTGGTGTTAGACGTTTTTGAATCAAAGGGAAGCTCAGTCCTCGATTCATCGGACCGTTTGGTGTCATTTAGCGAGTCGGAGAAGTATCTTATCGTTTAGCGTTACCTCCGAAACTTTCTCATGTTCACGATGTTTTCCATGTGTCCTTACTCAGAGGGTACAAGTATTATCCCCTTCACATGGTTCAGTATCCACTGGAACAGATTCGTGAAGACCTTACCTTCATAGAGGAACCCGAACGAGTTCTTGACAGACAAGAACGAGTCATGAGGAGGAAGACGATTCCATTCGTCAAAATCCTTTGGAGGGATCATACCGAGCGGGAAGCCACTTGGGAGACCGAGGAGTATATCCGGACTTCTTACCCTCATTTCAAGTTTTGAATTCGGGTATGTTCCTCTTTTTCCAGTTTACTTTATCTATAATTCGGGGACAAATTATTCTTTTTAGGGAGGAAGAGTTGTAAAACCCGCATGCTTTTACCATGAACAGTACACATATAATCGTACGTACATGATTAAAACTTTCCTTTTATAACATGTTTACGTTTCACGAATATCAATTACAACAATTACGTACGTATTATTACATGATAAATATTAAGTATGTATTAATGTACGATAATTATTACCAACAATAATTATAATCACGAGCATGAAAACATGAACGTAAATAATCACGAGCATATTATTATGTAATTACGTAGTTATTATTACGACTACGTACAAGTATAAATATATAACACGAACATTTAATAATAATGTCACGTAGATACGAGCATTGGAACACGTAAAATATTAGAACACGAAAACTACGGGTTTCCCCTTGGTGGGCCCTAGTAGTCGCGAAACACACAATAGAAGGGGGCCCACAAGCCCACTTTTGGTTAATTAAAGAAAACTAAAAATATTACAGAGTTTTCATAAAAATTTAAACCCTAATCTCTCCTTCTCTCTTCTTTGGCCGGCGGCTACCACAAGAACAAGAGGTGTTCATTTTATTTTTGCTTAACAAATCATTAGTACGTGTTCGTGTGTTCATTCCTCGTTTATTCCACGTGATTTTGTTATCCGAAAACCTTTATTTTTATTTTCTTTTTATGTTTATGCATAGTTGATCATGGGAAAATAAAAACAAGATTAAAAACATGTTAAGATTCATGGTGGGGTAAATTATTTGGTTTGTTTTCAGGTTTTGGTGTTCGGTCGCTGCACAAACCGAGAGCCATGATGCTCTCGATGGTGTTTCTATCGCACCACCACACGCGACCATGTCTTGGTGGTGTTGGGTGTTCGGTCGGCAGAAAGGGCAAGGCACCCCGACGTGTTTTCGGGGGTGTCCTTGTGGTTTAGTTTGTCTCGGCAGTCACAGCCCCACCACCGGCCAAAGCTGATGGCTAATTATAGTAAGCAGGGGGAAGCGTGGCAGAAGGGGGAACCACTGGCAACTACCAGTGGGAACCCATGGTGGCCAGCGGTTGGCCGAAGAACAAGACTATTAGCCTCAAAATATTGAGTCAAACAAGAATGCTCAGTCATAGGTTATTATTGTAACATTAGTTCGAACGTTGTAATAGGTAGTTAATTAGTCGTGGTTTACGGGCTTGGATTTAAACTAATTAAAATCCAAAAGACAAGCTCGGCCCAATATATAGCCCATTAAAGCCCGCATGTGGGTGGACTATATATACTACCCTCCTTGTATGTTGGGAGGGTTGGTTGTTCATTATTCTCTTACTTCTCAATCTAATATCACCAAGTTCCAACCAATTCTCTCTCTTTTCTCTCTCTACTTTTTCTCACTAGAATTCATCTTCTTCTTCTATTTTCTTTCATAAATTCGTGCTCTATTATCTAAATATATGGGACAACATTTGGTATAAATCGCCATGGGGTAGTTTTGTGATTCGTTGTTGTGTTTTCATTTGATTTATTTGATTTGATCCTTATTTCTTCCACGAATTCAAGATTTTTTATGTTTTTTAGTGTTCTTCAATTCGTATACCTTCTTTACTGTTGTTTAGTGATTTGGGTATCTTGATTTTGGTTAAAACTCAAGTCTTTTGGATCAAAAGTTGAGAACTTTCTTGTTGTTCATCTTTCCGAAATTCTAGCAAGTTATACCATCGGAAAGTACAAAGTGTGTGAGGCTCGATCGCAATAATCCAAGGATTCTACTTTGCGATCACCCGGATTTTGATACCTTATTCCGACGAGATATTCCGATCGTACATTGCGATCGCGGATTCCGACGGTTTCAAGGGATATTGAGTCGTTACTCTGTCCAATTTGTTTTTTCCATATTGCGATCTAAACATTCCGACAGATCCAATATTCAGATAGAAGGACATTCCGACATATTGACATTCCGACAGGACAACATTCCGATAGAACCAACATTCCGATACAATATTTCGATAGATCATTCCGACAGCCAACATTCCGATGGACATTCCGATGGACATTCCGATAGCACATTTCGATGGACATTCCGATGACATGTTTAGCTAAATTTTGTTTGAGTATTTTTTAGACTTCCCCACCATCTAGATGGTCACGGTAACTAAGCAGAAATTGCAAGAAGCACGGTCACGTCAGAAGAGTTATACCGAGAAGCATCGTAGGGAATTACATTTTAATGTAGGAGATCACGTCTTCCTTAAGGTATCGCCGACACGTGGTGTTAGACGTTTTGGAATCAAAGGGAAGCTCAGTCCTCGATTCATCGGACCGTTTGGTGTCATTGAGCGAGTCAGAGAAGTATCTTATCGTTTAGCGTTACCTCCGCAACTTTGTCATGTTCACGAGGTTTTCCATGTGTCCTTACTCAGAGGGTACAAGTATCATCCCCTTCACATGGTTCAGTATCCACTGGAACATATTACCTTCATAGAGGAACCCGAACGAGTTCTTGACAGACAAGAATGATTCATGAGGAGGAAGACGATTCCATTCGTCAAAACCCTTTGGAGGGATCATAGCGAGCGAGAAGCCACTTGGGAGACCGAGGAGTCTATCGGGACTTCTTACCCTCATTTCAAGTTTTGAATTCGGGTATGTTCCTCTTTTTCCAGTTTACTTTATCTATAAATCGGGGACAAATTATTATTTTTAGGGGGGAAGAGTTGTAAAACTCGCATGCTTTTACCATGAACAGTACACATAAAATCGTACGTACATGATTAAAACTTTCCTTTTATAACATGTTTACGTTTCAGGAATATTAATTACAAGAATTACGTACGTATTATTACATGATAAATATTAATTATGTATTAATGTACGATAATTATTATCAACAATAATTATAATCACGAGCATGAAAACATGAACGTAAATAATCACGAACGTATTATTATGTAATTACGTAATTATTATTACGACTACGTACAAGTATAAATATATAACACGAACATTTAATAATAATGTCACGTAATTACGAGCACGGGAACACGTAAAATATTAGAACACGAAAACTACGGGTTTCCCCTTGGTGGGCCCTCGTAGTCGCGACACACACAAGAGAAGGGGGCCCACAAGCCCACTTTTGGTTAATTAAAGAAAACTAAAAACATTACAGATTTTTCATAAAAATTTAAACCCTAATCTCTCCTTCTCTCTTCTTTGGCCGGCGGCTACCACAAGAACAAGAGGTGTTCATTTGATTTTTTCTTAACAAATCGTTAGTACGTGTTCGTGTGTTCATTCCTCGTTGATTCCACGTGATTTGGTAATCCGAAAACCTTTATTTTAATTTTTTTTATGTTTATGCATAGTTGATCATGGGAAAATAAAAACAAGATTAAAAACATGTTAAGATTCATGGTGGGGTAAATTATTTGGTTTGTTTTCGGGTTTTGGTGTTCGGCCGCCACACAAACCGAGAGCCATGATGCTCTCGGTGGCGTTTGTACCGCACCACCACACGCGACCATGTCTCGGTGGTGTTGGTTGTTCGGTCGGCAGCAAGGGCAAGGCACCCCGACGTGTGTCGGGGGTGTCCTTGTGGTTCAGTTTGTCTCGGCAGTCACAGCCCCACCACTGGCCAAGCCCGACAGAATTCCGAGCACGGGAACACGTAAAATATTAGAACACGAAAACTACGGGTTTCCCCTTGGTGGGCCCTTGTAGTCGTACATTGCGATCGCGGATTCCGACGGTTTCAAGGGATATTGAATCGTTACTCTGTCCAATTTGTTTTTGCCATATTGCGATCTAAACATTCCGACAGATCGAATATTCAGATAGAAGGACATTCTGACAGATTGACATTCCGACAGGACAACATTCCGATAGAACCAACATTCCGATAGAACCAACATTCCGATACAATATTTCGATAGATCATTTCGACATCATTCCGACAGCCTACATTCCGACAGCCAACATTCCGATGGCACATTCCGATGGACATTCCGATGACATGTTTAGCTAAATTTTGTTTGAGTATTTGTTAGACTTTGCCACCATCTAGACGGTCGCGGTAACTAAGCAGAAATTGCAAGAAGCACGGTCACGTCAGAAGAGTTATGCCGAGAAGCATCGTACGGACTTACATTTTAACGTAGGAGATCACGTCTTCCTTAAGGTATCGCCGGCACGTGATGTTAGACGTTTTGGAATCAAAGGGAAGCTCAGTCCTCGATTCATCGGACCGTTTGGTGTAATTGAGCGAGTCGGAGAAGTGGTCTTATCGTTTAGCGTTACCTCCGCAACTTTCTAATGTTCACGATGTTTTCCATGTGTCCTTACTCAGAGGGTACAAGTATTATCCCCTTCACATGGTTCAGTATCTACTGAAACAGATTCGTGAAGACCTTACCTTCATAGAGGAGCCCGAACGAGTTCTTGACAGACAAGAACGAGTCATGAGGAGGAAGACGATTCCATTCGTCAAAATCCTTTGGAGGGATCATACCGAGCGGGAAGCCACTTGGGAGACCGAGGAGTCTATCCGGACTTCTTACCCTCATTTCTAGTTTTGAATTCGGGTATGTTCCTCTTTTTCCAGTTTACTTTATCTATAATTCGGGGACAAATTATTCTTTTTAGGGGGGAAGAGTTGTAAAACCCGCATGCTTTTACCATGAACAGTACACATATAATCGTACGTACATGATTAAAACTTTCCTTTTATAACATGTTTACGTTTCACGAATATTAATTACAAGAATTACGTATGTATTATTACATGATAAATATTAAGTATGTATTAATGTACGATAATTATTACCAACAATAATTATAATCACGAGCATGAAAACATGAACGTAAATAATCACGAGCATATTATTATGTAATTACGTAATTATTATTACGACTACGTACGAGTATAAATATATAACACGAACATTTAATAATAATGTCACGTAAATACGAGCACGGGAACACGTAAAATATTAGAACACGAAAACTACGGGTTTCCCCTTCGTGGACCCTTGTAGTCGTGGCACACACAAGAGAAGGAGGCCCACAAGCCCACTTTTGGTTAATTAAAGAAAACTAATTCATTAAGAGTTTTCATAAAAATTTAAACCCTAATCTCTCCTTCTCTCTTCTTTGGCCGGCGGCTACCACAAGAACAAGAGGTGTTCATTTGATTTTTGCTTAACAAATCGTTAGTACGTGTTCGTGTGTTCATTCCTCGTTGATTCCACGTGATTTGGTAATCCGAAAACCTTTATTTTTATTTTCTTTTTATGTTTATGCATAGTTGATCATGGGAAAATAAAAACAAGATTAAAAACATGTTAAAATTCATGGTGGGGTAAATTATTTGGTTTGTTTTCGGGTTTTGGTGTTCGGCCGCCACACAAACCGAGAGCCATGATGCTCCCAGTGGCATTTGTATCGCACCACCACAAGCGACCATGTCTCGGTGGTGTTAGTTGATGGGTCGGCAGCAAGGGCAAGGCACCCCGACGTGTGTCGGGGGTGTCCTTGTGGCTCAGTTTGTCTCGGCAGTCACAGCCGCACCACCTGCCAAAGTCGATGGCTAATTATGGTAATCAGGGGGAACCGCGACAGCAGGGGGAACCACTGGCAACTGCCAGTGGGAACCCATGGTGGCCAGCGGCTGGCCAAAGAACAAGACTGTTAGCCTCAAAATATTGAGTCAAACAAGAATGCTCGATCATAGGTTATTATTGTAACATTAGTTAGAACGTTGTAATAGGTAGTTAATTAGTCGTGGTTTACGGGCTTGGATTTAAACTAATTAAAGTCCAAAAGACAAGCCCGGACCAATATATAGCCCATTAAAGCCCGCATGTGGGTGGACAATATATACTACCCTTCTAGCATGTTAGGAGGGTTGGTTGTTCATTTTTCTCTTACTTCTCAATCTAATATCACCAAGTTCCAACCAATTCTCTCTCTTTTCTCTCTCTACTTTCTCTCACTAGAATTCATCTTATTCTTTTATTTTCTTTCATAAATTCGTGCTCTATTATCTAAATATATGGGACAACATTTGGTATCAATCGCCATGGGGTAGTTTTGTGATTGGTTGTTGTGTTTTCATTTGATTTATTTGATTTGATCCTTATTTCTTCCACGAATTCAAGATTTTTTATGTTTTTTAGTGTTCTTCATTTCGTATACCTTCTTTACTGTTGTTTAGTGATTTGGGTATCTTGGTTTTGGTTAAAACTCAAGTCTTTTGGATCAAAAGTTGAGAACTTTCTTGTTGTTCATCCTTCCGAAATTCTAGCAAGTTATACCATCGGAAAGTACAAAGTGTGTGAGGCTCGATCACAATAATCCATGGATTCTACTTTGCGATCACCCGGATTTCGATACCTTATTCCGACGAGATATTCCGATCGTACATTGCGATCGCAGATTCCGACGGTTTCAAGGGATATTGAGTCGTTACTCTGTCCAATTTGTTTTTGCCATATTGCGATCTAAACATTCCGACAGATCCAATATTCAGATAGAAGGACATTCCGACAGATTGACATTCCGACAGGACAACATTCCGATAGAACCAACATTCTGATAGAACCACATTCCGATACAACATTCCGATAGATCATTCCGACAGCATTCCGACAGCCTACATTCCGACAGCCAACATTCCGATGGACATTCCGATGGCACATTCTGATGGACATTCCGATGACATGTTTAGATAAATTTTGTTTGAATATTTTTTAGACTTCGCCACCATCTAGACGGTCGCGGTAACTAAGCAGAAATTGCAAGAAGCACGGTCATGTCAGAAGAGTTATACCGAGAAGCATCGTAGGGACTTACATTTTAACGTAGGAGATCACGTCTTCCTTAAGGTATCGCCGGCACGTGGTGTTAGACTTTTTGGAATCAAAGGGAAGCTCAGTCCTCGATTCATCGGACCGTTTGGTGTCATTGAGCGAGTCGGAGAAGTATGTTATCGTTTAGCGTTACCTCCGCAACTTTCTCATGTTCACGATGTTTTCCATGTGTCCTTACTTAGAGGGTACAAGTATCATCCCCTTCACATGGTTCAGTATCCACTGGTACAAATTCGTGAAGACCTTACCTTCATAGAGGAACCCGAACGAGTTCTTGACAGACAAGAACGAGTCATGAGGAGGATGTTAGCCCTATATTTTATATAGTCGAACAAGAATGTAATAGGTCATCTTAGTCGTTAAAAGGTCTTGTATTGTAATAGGTTAGTCGGGAAAACCGGGCTTGGACTTTAAGCTAATATTGTATAAGTTAGGGGCGTAAGCCCAAAACAAAGCCAAGCCCGGCCCAAGATGAAGCCCACAAAGGCCTTAGAGCCGTGGGGTATATAACCCTCTTTCACATGTGAAAGAGGGTGTTGGTTCATTTCATAAAACTCATAGTTTTAGTGTAAACCTTCCACTTCTCTCTCTACTTTCTCTTTCTACTTTTCTTCTCTTTCTCTCTCTCTCTAAGAATCTTGTGTTATGGATTGAATGGGAACAACATTTGGTATCAAGAGCCTATAGTGGATAGGTGATTGAAGATTCGTGTGTGGTGTTCTTGATTTTTCGTGGCCTTTTTGATCCATATCTCACGTCCCATTTTTCTTTTTGTGTTTTTTATGGTCTTTTCTTGATATAAATCATCTACATACTAGTATTAGTGATTTGGGTATCTTGGTTTTGGCTAAAACACAAATCTTTTGGATCAAAAGTTGCGAAATTTCTTCTTGTTCTTCATTCTGAAATTTAAGCAGAATCTCCATCGGAAAGTACAAGTGAAACGTGGGCTTCCATCGCAATAACCATCACCATCGGAAAGGGTTTTGGTTCTACATTGCGATACGTGGATTTTTATTACTTATTCCGATCTGGACATTCCGATCGTACTTTGCGATCTGGGATTCCGACGGGTTTAAGGGTTTTGTTAAGTCGTTACTCTGTCCAATTTGTCTCAGCCACATTCCGATCTAACATTGCGACAGCATATTGCGATCTGAACATTCCGACAGCCACATTCCGACAGAACATTCCGATCTGGTCATTGCGACAGTGCATTGCGATAGGACATTCCGATCTGAACATTCCGATAAGTATTCCGATTTGACATTCCGATCTGAGCATTCCGATAAGTATTCCGATGGACATTCCGATGGGTATTTTGTTTGAGTAATTTTTGGACTTAGCCACTATCTAGACTAGTTTCGGAACATAGTTTACACGAAGATTAAAAAAAAAAAAAAAAAAAAAAAGAGTTAAATTTTTTTAGGTCAAGTAAAATCAAATTTTTTCCCTACTAGTTTTTGGCTATTTCTAACTAAAATTCAAAATTTGGCGATACAAAATTTTTCGGCTTACCATTTTGTCAGACTGAGAAATTTATTGTCGGACTGAGAAATTTTTTTTGAATTTTCGGAATTTCAATTTTAACCACACATCATCACAACAAATCCACTAAGATCTGCAATTCATCCACAAGTATTCACCATGTCTAACAACAACATCAACATTGCAACTGCTAATCAAATTCGTTTGGAACAAGGTGGCAACGGTAATCCACCCGTGCTCACTGCCGGTTGCTACGTTCAATGGAGATCTCGTTTTCTCAGATTTCTCGACGGAAAAGAAAACCGAACTGCTCTTCGTCATTGCCTTGAGAATCCACCTCCAGTTTTTGAATTCAAACCAATTACCACACAGGCAGAGGATGGTACTTCATCAACTATACGAGCTATGGAGGATTTTGACACATGTTCTGCTGAGAAAAAGAAACTCCTCCAAGCTGAAGCTGATGCTGTAAATTTCATACTCACTGGAATTGATAACGATATCTATTCCACAGTTGATGCATGTCCTAATGCTATGGAAATGTGGAATGCAATTCATCGATTGAAGCAAGGTGAGTCAATCAATGTTCAAGATCTCGAGACTAATCTACTTTGGGAGTTTGGAAAATTCACATCTGAAGATGGTGAATCCATTGACTCATATTACTCGAGATTCTACAAAATGATGAATGAGCTTGTCAGAAATCAGTGCACCATCTCCAATCATCATGCCAATGTTCAGTTTCTACTTCAACTCAAACCGGAATGGCAAAGGTTTGTAACTTTGGTCAAACAAAGGGAGGATATCAAGACTATATCTTACCACAAACTTTATGATATCTTGAAACAACATCAGAATGAAGTGAATTAACTAAGGGCTGAAAAGGCAGAACGGTCTGCTAATTCTATTGCTTTTGTGGCTGCTACTTCAACAAAACCCGTTCCTCGTCAACAACCACCTACTCATTCCTCTAAGTCATCAAGTTCATCCACCAAACCTCTAGCTGCTGCTAAACACAAAGCAAAAGCAATTGTCCCCACTCCACCTCCAAAGTATGACACCGAGTCAGATGGAGACAGTGATGATGAACAAACTTCAAGGGACAAGAAGATTGAAGAACTCATGTCTTTACTCACCACAACTTATAAGAAGATCTACAAACCTACCAACAACAACCTCAGATCATCATCCAATGCTAGATATAAGGAAGTTGATCATGCACCTAGGTATGATCGTGATGCTAGGTATGATAATCAGAGGATGATGAATCAAGTTGGGGCTAGAGATACTGTAGGCACTCCGGTGGTGCAGACGACTGGGATTCAATGCTTCAACTGCAAGGGATTTGGGCACATGGCTAGGGAATGTAAGAAGCCAAAACGGGTTAAGGATTCGGGATATCACAAGGAAAAGATGTTGCTGTGCAAGAAAGAAGAAGCAGGAATTCCTCTCACAGCAGATGAAGTTGACTGGCGTGATGACACTAATGATGAAGCCGATGATCAAGAGCTAGAGGCACATTATGTGTACATGGCAAAGATTCAAGAAGTGCTTCCAGAGACTGCTGATACTTCTGGACCTATCTTCGATACTGAGCCAATTGAAAAGGTACCAACGAATGATAACTATAATGTGTTTGCTAATGAACGACGACATCCTGAGCAACCCGAAAGCATCAATGACACATATGTAATGGACACGGAGGATAGCAATATCTCTACGGATTCACAGCATATGTGTAATGATGACGGAAAAGCTGTTCAGGATACTGACTCGGATGAGGACCGTGATTTGCTTGCGTCTATTATTAATTCTTTAAAATGTGAAATTGATGAAAACAAAGAAGCTAATAAACGTTTGAAGCAAGCAAACACATCCTTAGCCGAGGAGATAGACAGGCTTAAAGAGTGTGATTATGTAAAAGAAGCTGATCGACGAGTTACAATAGCTAATGGTTTGGTATATGAACGTAAGGTGCTCAACGAACAATATTGTTCTGAAGTAACACACGAAATTCATATGTCAAAACAGAAGATATCGGAACTTGAAGAACAACTGCTGCTACATAAACTCCAAATTACTGAATTAGAGTCGGTTAACAAAGAACAAACTGAGCTTTATAAAACTCGTGAAGAAAAGGATATTGAAAAAATTCTTGCTTTGGAAAAGAGAGTCGACACGTTAAACAACATTGTTTACAAAACGGGTCAGTCTATTCAAACTATGAATATGCTCAATAGAAATATGAAAACGAGTTTTGTCAAGCCTGAATATCTCAAGAAAGTTCAAAGTACCAAGCCTGCTCTTTATGATATCGGTTGTTATGTTGATAATCTTGCTCTTATGCTTTCCCCTGACTGTGACGAAATCATTCGTCAACAAGAAGAAAGTCGATCAAACTTAAGTGATTTAATAAACCTTTCTGATTCTAACAATCATATTAAGTTTGTCCCTCAAAAAGAACTTTCAAAAGAACAAAAGATGTATAATAGTGTTCCACCACCAAGTGATGAACCACAAAAGAAAGTTTCTTTAAAAGGGAGTTTCAAAAAGCAATCAATTTTGTTAGAAAAGCGAATTTTGGATGAAAAACGTAAATGGGATGAGAAAAGCAAAAGTGTTCAGCAATTTGAGTTTATAAACAAGGGGTTTTAAATTTGTACAAAGGTGTCGTCGACTATGAAAAAGTTTCTAGGGATACCATTTGGAATATTAAACCTAACCCACAAGTAGAAGTCGTCATTCAACAATGCATTGTTCCAACCATTGATGATCTTTCAAAAAATGTGGAAATGTTTTATAATGCTCTCACTGAGGAAATGTTAACTGATTTAAGCTATGTCAAATCTCTTGAAGATGAAGTTGATTTTCTTCAAATTAAATTAAAGACACAAGAACACCAACTTTCTAACGAAATTGATCGACTTTCTAAGGAATACTTTTATGCTGACCATATGAATGCTATACTTGGTGTGTATACCGATCTTGATCAATATTGTCATGTAGCATGTCTAGTGTCAGAATCAGACGAGAAATGTCGCAATCTTGAAGTAGAGCTTTCAAAACAAATTCAGTCATATAACAAACTTTCGAAAAGCTTTTCTCAACTTGAGAAACACTCCATTTCTCTTGAACTTGCTTTACAAAAAGGTGAAAAATCTCATAATCATAAAAAGTTTCAAGAAATGTCAGCTTCTTCGTTTCGTCTACTGAATGAAAAAGATTATGAAATAAATGATTTGAAAGCTCAGCTAAAAGAAAGGGACATAGCCATAAGTGAGTTACAGAAACTCATTGAGAAAATCAAAGGAAAGTTTGTTTTGGGTAAACCATCCACCGTTCGTCAACCGAATGCGGTTAAATGCCCTAAAACATCTATTTTGGGACAATCCCCACAGACTTTGCCTAAGATAGGAAATGATAAGAGCACTAATGTGATAGCACCTGGAATGTATAAGATGAACACTAGGTCCACTCAAACTGGAACAACGCAGTTACCTCAGAATACTAGGAAAACTAATCAACGTGTGTCTTCTTCTACAGGAGTAAATCCCACTACTAGTGTTAGCGGACCACAGCTTAAGAACACTAGAGTTGAAGATAGAGTCATGCCTAACAATAGTCAAGGGAAGAAGAATGAAGTAGAAGATCACCGTAGGAATTTTAAGTTTTCTAAGAATAAAACATTTGTAACTGCATGTAATGACAGTTTAAATGCTAAGACCTCGAATGTTGAATTTGTTTGTGTTGAATGTGGCAAATGTGTTCGTACTTTCAATCATGATGCTTGTGCTCTTAATCATAATGGCGTGACTGCTAGAACTAGGAAGCCTATTCTTGTGCCCACTAGTACTAGAGAACCCACAAGAACTTTGAACCAATCCACTGATCAACCATTTAAGAAACTAAGTGCGTTAGACTCCACTACTCTGCGTAAACAAAACAGATTAAGGAAGTTATATGAGAACATGATTAGGACATGTACACGGGGGTATTCGAGATATACACCACCCGGATACAAATGGGTACCTAAGTTAACCACTTTAGTGATTGGGTCTAGGAATATAAGCTTGCCTGTAGACTTTGCATCTAGGCCAACTACTATTTTGGAACCCGTTTCTATCAAGGGCTCCCATTTGTTAAATGCTACATTATCTTCTAATTCTTCTGCAGCTCGTCGAACTCATCCTTTTCATAATGGACTCCGGGTGCACAAAGCACATGACGGGCAATCTCAAGCTTCTCATTAACTTCGTGGAGAAGTTTCTAGGTACGGTACGGTTTGGAAATGATCAATTTTCACCGATACTCGGATATGGAGACTTGGTTCAAGGGAATATCACTATAAAACGGGTTTATTACGTCGAGGGACTGAATCACAATTTATTCTCGGGTGGTCAATTTTATGATGCGGATTTGGAAGTGGCTTTTCGGAAATCTACTTGCTATGTTAGAGACTACGATGGGAATGACCTTCTTACAGGTTCTCGTGGTTCTGATCTCTACACAGTAACTCTTCAAGACACATCTTCAACAAATCCGATTTGCTTAATGGCTAAAGCTTCATCATCTCAAGCATGGTTATGGCATCAACGATTGTCACATCTCAACTTTGACACCATCAACTTGCTTTCGAAGAATGATATTGTGACCGGTCTTCCTAAGTTGAAATTCGTCAAAGACCATCTTTGTTCTTCTTGTGAGTTGGGGAAAGCAAAACGGAAGTCTTTCAAATCAAAGACTACCCCAAGCTCAAAAGGACTATTGGAACTTCTACACATGGATTTATGTGGTCCCATGCGTGTAGAGAGTATTAACAGGAAAAAGTATATTCTAGTGATTGTTGATGATTACTCTAGATACACATGGACTTTCTTCTTAAGGTCCAAAGATGAAACACCAGAGGTTCTCAAAAACTTTCTCAAGATGATACAACGCAATCTTCAAGCTCAAGTCTTAACCGTAAGAACGGATAGAGGTACTGAATTTTTGAACAAGAACTTGCAATCTTACTTTCAAGAAGAAGGCATCGAACATCAAACGTCTATTGCTCGAACTCCTGAACAAAACGGCGTTGTCGAAAGGCGGAACCGTACTTTGGTTGAGGCTGCTCGAACAATGCTCTCTGCTTCAAAATTACCGCTATTCTTCTGGGCTGAAGCAATTGCAACTGCCTGTTATACTCAGAATCGTTCTCTCGTTATCCCTAGACATGAAAAGACACCTTACCACATCATCAATGGCAGGAAACCTACTGTCAAATTCTTTCACGTATTTGGATCTTTATGCTACATTATTAAAGACGCTGAGAATCTCGACAAGATGAAAGAAAAAGGTGATGCATGTATTTTTGTGGGGTATGCGACATTGTCGAAAGGATATCGGGTCTATAACAAGAGAACAAAGATTATTGTCGAAACAATTCATGTGAACTTTGACGAATTGCCACTAATGGTACTTGATCACAACAGATCAAGTCCCGCACCTCAATGTCCAGCAATGGCACCTACACAAAACAGTGTACGTCCCGTGCAAGAATGTCAACAAAGTACTCCTACAGCAGACTCGACGGATACGACACATATGAATGAGTTGGTTGATTTATATGATCCAATGTTTGATGAATATTACTATGGAAACAATCAAGTTGTGTCAAAGCCTTCCGCTGTCAATACTGCTGATGCACCCGAACAAAATCAACAAGACACAACTGCCTCTACTTCAACAACCGTTGCTGAAGAGACAATTCCATTAGTTACTCAACAAACTCAAGAAACTGTCATACAACCAACATCACCAACCGTCAATGCTGAAGGAGAAAACAACAATCAAGTAGTCGATGCACAACCTGACAATGAAGAATTTATCAATCCGTTCGGTACATCGGTACACGAAGTCGGAGAGTCTTCTACTCAACATGTTGATCCGTCCAACATGCATACATTCTACCAACCATATCCATCCACTCACCATTGGACACGTGATCATCCATTGGAGCAAATCATTGGAAATCCTTCACAACCGGTTCGAACACGCAGACAAATCGAAACCGATGGCGATGTGTGTATGTATGCACTCACCGTGAGTTCAACTGTACCTACAAACATCAAACAAGCCATGACTGATCATGCGTGGATTGAATCAATGCAAGACGAAATTCATCAGTTTGAACACCTAAATGTTTGGGAACTTGTTGACCGACCCTATGGAATGTCAATTTTAGATTTCAAATGGATCTGGAAAAACAAACTGGATGAAGAACAAACCATCATCAAAAACAAATCTCGTCTTGTGGTTAAGGGATACCGTCAACAAGAAGGCATAGACTACGATGAATCATTCGCTCCAGTCGCTCGCTTGGAAGCAGTCATGATATTCCTTGCTTATGCTGCACATAAGGGCTTCACGGTTTTTCAGATGGACGTTAAAACTGCTTTTCTCAACGGTCATTTGAAGGAAGAAGTGAATGTGAATCAGCCGGAAGGATTCATCGATCCTCATCATCCTGACAAAGTCTATCGTCTCAAGAAGGCTGTATATGGACTTAAACAATCTCCCAGGGCATGGTACGAAGAAATTTCAAACTTCTTGGTGTCCAAAGGATTCTCCAAAGGTTCTATTGATCCTACTCTATTTACTAATAAATATGGGGATGACATAATGCTGGTGCAAGTTTATGTTGATGACATTATTTTTGGTTCTACGAACCCAAAACTTTCAAAACATTTTGAAAAATTAATGCACAGCAGATTTGAAATGTCAATGATGGGGGAGCTAAAATACTTTTTAGGCCTCCAGATTCATCAATCCCCACGTGGTATCTTCATTAACCAAGCTAAGTATGCTCAAGAGATACTTAAAAAGCATGGTTTGACCTCATGTTCTCGCGTTGGTACACCATTGTCGACCACATCCCTAGACGCTGACTTGTACTCATATCCCGTAGATCAAACGCGATATCGCAGTATGATCGGGTCACTTATGTACCTTACAGCCAGCAGGCCTGATATTCATCATGCCACATGCTATTGTGCACGATATCAAGACAGACCTACTCAAAAGCACCTCAAAGAGGTTAAACGGATCTTTCGGTACCTTAAGAATACCATTCACATGGGACTCTGGTATCCGAGGGAAACCGGTTTTCATCTAACGGCTTTTTCAGATTCTGATCACGCAGGTTGTCTTGATAGTCGTAAAAGCACTTCTGGTAGCATACAGTTTCTAGGGGAAGACAAGCTTGTCAGCTGGTCGTCAAAGAAGCAGGATTGCACTTCGCTCTCATCAGCTGAAGCAGAATACGTGGCTCTATCCGCGTGTTGTGCTCAAGTCCTCTGGATGAGAACTCAACTCACGGATTATGGCTTCCACTTTGATAAAATACCTATGTATTGTGACTCAAAGTCGGCCATAGCCATATCTTGTAATCCGGTTCAACACTCCCGCACCAAGCACATCGATGTCAGATATCACTTCATCAAGGAACAAGTGGAACGCGGCATCGTGGAATTATACTTTGTAAGAACTGAGTACCAGCTGGCAGACTTGTTTACAAAAGCTCTATCGAAAGATAGGTTTGCGTATCTCGTTGGCCGTCTTGGTATGAAGTATATGACTCCAGAAGACTTGGAGGTTTTGGCAAATGAAGCTGCTTGATATTCTCTCACAATGACTTCTAGGCGCATCACAGCTTAGAACTCGGACCTCAACTAAGGAAAGTTTATCTCGGACGATAACTTATCCTTCTCAACGAGAAATTCATATTTCTCGGTCATGAACTTCTCATAAAAACATTCAAAGTTTTTAAGTTCATGAAAAACGATTTCTAAGTAAATGTCAGCTTAGAACTCGAACTTCAACTTAAGGAAAGTTTATCACGGATGATAACTTATCCTTTACAACGGGAAATTTATTTTTCTCGGTCATGAGCTAGTCACAAAACAATCAAAGTTTTGAGCTCATGAAAAACGGACCCTAAACGGACCCTAAATAGAAGAGAAGTCTTCTATCCTGATTATTTTAAAACCGTTGAACAAAATTTTTCAAGAATTTCTCAAAAAGTTTTTTTTTTCTAAATCTTTCAAAATTGTGTGTTCAACACTCCCTTCCTCATAAGTGGTTTTTATATCTCAAAATTGTCATATGTTATTTTGATCAATTTTTGAGGGGGGGCGTTTTAAAATCAAGCCTTTTAATGTTGTTGGGTACATCTCTAAAATTGTCATATTTTATGTATCCAACACATTCCGAAAACGATATGAAATTGTCAAATATATTATATCGGAAAAGGCATCTCAACTCCGTACCTCAACATATTTTGTGGTGTCGTTTTCCTAAAATTTTGTCAAATTTTATCTCAAGACACACATATATTGTTGAGGGGGAGCGACCCGACTGAAAATGTTCCATGCTTCATACGTGCACACATGTTTCTCTCCCAATCGGTTTTCAGAAATTGTCATATTTTAATCAATTAGTATCTCTAATATGATGTTTTTATATTAGAGATAGGGGGAGAAAATGTGATTAAAATGTAATATATCGCAACATGTGATCTTAAAGACTCAAGTGCAACTCTTTCCTTCACATGCCAAACTATTTCGTATATCGATGCCTGTGTGTAGGGGGAGCTTTTCGGAAATGTAAAACTTTCAAGTGTTAAAAGTTTTGATTTTTATCAAGCACTTTGAATGGTTTTCAATGGTTTTATGGTTACGATCTTTACCCAAAACAACCTACTATCCACGACGGAACGATGGAGTCAAAAGGTGGTTTAGGATAGGAAACTAAGTCCTATGATCTAACCAGAACCGGAGGGATCTACCCAAGGACATTCCATAGCTAGAAATAGTTGTCCTTAGGAAAGATGGAGTGAAATGAAGCTGAATGCGGACCAATTACTTAAGTTAGCACTAGAACAATCACAACAAGGTGCTAATGATGACGTATTGGTAAGCATTGAAGGAGTTGAATATTCTGTGCAACTTAGGTAGAAACCGGGTTAACACATCTTTTGAAGACAAGTGTCATGGACCCAGTGATGCGATGCACAACCCTTCCCCAGCCATTCGAGTTTCTCTCAAAAGAAACTTGTCTCATTGTCACAGAGATCAACACGTATCTATTGACTTTCTCACTCCGAGTCAGTTAATATTGAAAAGGTGGAAGTCTGCTCCAGCCTCCGATTACCAAAAATGCACTTATTGAGTCTAGAGCCAAACGAGATCAATTTATCATCTCATTAGGACACAATCGAGTCCTACGCATTATCCTTGTGATATTTCCAGAACATCTGAGTGATACGATTCACAATGAAGATGGAAATCCTGCTTGAGCCAGCATTAAACAAGCTCATGGTAGGTAACTTGTGCGATTCTACACGAATCAAACTTGTGAGAACTGGAAAGCAACTAAGTTTCGATTCTTAATTGATTCAAACTTGATTCCAGGTTTCTTCGCAAAATCCATGTGATCTTGCCAGAACATTTAGAGTGACACTCATTAGTGTTCACAGTGACGAATGGAAATCCTTCCAGTGTCAACATCAAACAGCACTGCGGTAGGTAACTCGTAAGATTCTCTATGAATCAAGCTTGTGACAAACTGGAAAGCAACAATGGTGCGATTCTTTTAGAATCAAACTTGTTCCAGGAAATCTGAATTGACGACTCTAATCAGACGGATAATTTATCCTTATGATTCACTCTTTACGTTCGCAGTCTGCTTTGAGACGGTCGAGTAAAGAGAACTGGCTACTACCGCCGGGAAACCCTGTCAAGGAGGTTCTTAATCGAATCTAGCTGATCACAGGTACGGTATTTAAATACCGTTTAACGATCTTCACCGACCGGAGGTAAAACGCAACCGAGTTAGGGTGAAATGTTCAAAGCCATTTCATCCGTGTCTATATATGTTGCTGCATATCAAGAAGGTGGCGTAGCTGTGCAACCGATGTCGATTCAGAAGTCACAAGAGCACAAGATGGCGATAATCAAGATACCTAAGAATGTAAGAATGTAATAGGTCATCTTAGTCACAAGGAGTACAGATGAAGATCTCAAGCACTCAAAGTCAAATGACAAAGGCTCAAGATAAAGATCACGAAAGCATGAAAGAACAAAGCTGTTACAAACAAGATCAAGACCAAGATACAAGACCAAAGTAGGAAGATCTCCTCTACAAGAATGTATTCACTCAATCATCTTATGCTTTTTAAGCTTTTTAAGATGACTGATACATTGGGGGAGATTGTTAGCCCTATATTTTATATAGTCGAACAAGAATGTAATAGGTCATCTTAGTCGTTAAAAGGTCTTGTATTGTAATAGGTTAGTCGGGAAAACCGGGCTTGGACTTTAAGCTAATATTGTATAAGTTAGGGGCGTAAGCCTAAAACAAAGCCAAGCCCGGCCCAAGATGAAGCCCACAAAGGCCTTAGAGCCGTGGGGTATATAACCCTCTTTCACATGTGAAAGAGGGTGTTGGTTCATTTCATAAAACTCATAGTTTTAGTGTAAACCTTCCACTTCTCTCTCTACTTTCTCTTTCTACTTTTCTTCTCTTTCTCTCTCTAAGAATCTTGTGTTATGGATTGAATGGGAACAACAGAGGAAGACGATTCCATTCGTCAAAATCCTTTGGGGGGATCATACCGAGCGGGAAGCCACTTGGGAGACCGAGGAGTCTATCCGGACTTCTTACCGTCATTTCAAGTTTTGAATTCGGGTATGTTCCTCTTTTTCCAAATTACTTTATCTATAATTCGGGGACAAATTATTCTTTTTAGGGGGGAAGAGTTATAAAACCCGCATGCTTTTACCATGAACAGTACACATATAATCATACGTACATGATTAAAAATTTCCTTTTATAACATGTTTACGTTTCACGAATATTAATTACAAGAATTACGTACGTATTATTACTTGATAAATATTAAGTATGTATTAATGTACGATAATTATTAACAACAATAATTATAATCACGAGCATGAAAACATGAACGTAAATAATCACGAGCATATTATTATGTAATTACGTAATTATTATTACGACTACGTACAAGTATAAATATATAACACGAACATTTAATAATAATGTCACGTAAATACGAGAACGAGAACACGTAAAATATTAGAACACGAAAACTACGGGTTTCCCCTTAGTGGGCCCTTGTAGTCGCGACACACACAAAAGAAGGGGGCCCACAAGCCCACTTTTGGTTAATTAAAGAAAACTAAAAACATTAAAGAGTTTTCATAAAAATTTAAACCCTAATCTCTCCTTCTCTCTTCTTTGGTCGGCGGCTACCACATGAACAAGAGGTGTTCATTTGATTTTTGCTTAACAAATCGTTAGTACGTGTTCGTGTGTTCATTCCTCGTTGATTCCACGTGATTTGGTAATCCGAAAACATTTATTTCTATTTTCTTTTTATGTTTATGCATAGTTGATCATGGGAAAATAAAAAGAAGATTAAAAACATGTTAAGTTTCATGGTGGGGTAAATTATTTGGTTTGTTTTCGGGTTTTGGTGTTCGGCCGCCACACAAACCGAGAGCCATGATGCTCTCGGGGGCGTTTGTATCGCACCACCACACGCGACCATGTCTCGGTGGTGTTGGGTGTTCGGTCGGCAGCAAGGGCAAGGCACCCCGACGTGTGTCGGGGTGTCCGTGTGGTTCAGTTTGTCTCGGCAGTCACAGCCCCACTACCGGCCAAAGCCGATGGCTAATTATGGTAAGCAGGGGGAACCGCGGCAGCGGGGGGAACCACTGGCAACTGCCAGTGGGAACCCATGGTGGCCAGCGGCTGGCCGAAGAACAAGACTGTTAGCCTCACAATATTTAGTCAAACAAGAATGCTCGTTCATAGGTTATTATTGTAAAATTAGTTAGAACGTTGTAATAGGTAGTTATTTCGTCGTGGTTTACGGGCTTGGATTTAAACTAATTAAAGTCCAAAAGACAAGCCCGGCAACATTCCGAGCACGGGAACACGTAAAATATTAGAACACGAAAACTACAGGTTTCCCCTTGGTGGGCCCTTGTAGTCGTACATTGCGATCGCGGATTCCGACGGTTTCAAGGGATATTGAGTCGTTACTCTGTCCAATTTGTTTTTGCCATATTGCGATCTAAACATTCCGACAGATCCAATATTCAGATAGAAGGACATTCCGACAGACTGACATTCAGACAGGACAACATTCCGATAGAACCAACATTCCGATACAATATTCCGATAGATCATTCCGACAGCATTCTGACAGCCTACATTCTGACAGCCAACATTCCGATGGACATTCTGATGGACATTCTGATGGACATTCAGATGGCACATTCCGATGGACATAACGATGACATGTTTAGCTGAATTTTGTTTGAGTATTTTTTAGACTTCACCACCATCTAGACGGTCACGGTAACTAAGCAAAAATTGCAAGAAGCACGGTCACGTAAGAAGAGTTATGCCGAGAAGCATCGTAGGGACTTACATTTTAACGTAGGATATCACGTCTTCCTTAAGGTATCGCCGGCACGTGGTGTTAGACATTTTGGAATCAAAGGGAAGCTCAGTCCTCGATTCATCGGACCGTTTGGTGTCATTGAGCGAGTCGGAGAAGTATCTTATCGTTTAGCGTTACCTCCGCAACTTTCTCATGTTCACGACGTTTTCCATGTGTCCTTACTCAGAGGGTACAAGTATCATCCCCTTCACATGGTTCAGTATCCCACTGGAACAGATTCGTGAAGACCTTACCTTCATAGAGGAACCCGAACGAGTTCTTGACAGACAAGAACGAGTCATGAGGAGGAAGACGATTCCATTCGTCAAAATCCTTTGGAGGGATCATACCGAGCGGGAAGCCACTTGGGAGACCGAGGAGTCTATCCGTACTTCTTACCCTCATTTCAAGTTTTGAATTCAGGTATGTTCCTCTTTTTCCAGTTTACTTTATCTATAATTCGGGGACAAATAATTCTTTTTAGGGGGGAAGAGTTGTAAAACCCGCATGCTTTTACCATGAACAGTACACATATAATCGTGCGTACATGATTAAAACTTTCCTTTTATAACATGTTTACGTTTCACGAATATTAATTAGAGGAATTACGTACTTATTATTACATGATAAATATTATGTATGTATTAACGTACGATAATTATTACCAACAATAATTATAATCACGAGCATGAAAACATGAACGTAAATAATCATGAGCATATTATTATGTAATTACGTAATTATTATTACGACTAAGTACAAGTATAAATATATAACACGAACATTTAATAATAATGTCAAGTAAATACGAGCACGGGAACACGCAAAATATTAGAACACGAAAACTACGGGTTTCCCCTTGGTGGGCCCTTGTAGTCGCGACACACACAAGAGAAGGGGGCCCACAAGCCCACTTTGGGTTAATTAAAGAAAACTAAAAACACTACAGAGTTTTCATAAAAATTTAAACCGTAATCTCTCCTTCTCTCTTCTTTGGCCGGCGGCTACCACAAGAACAAGAGGTGTTCATTTGATTTTTGCTTAACAAATAGTTAGTCCGTGTTCGTGTGTTCATACCTCGTTGATTCCACGTGATTTGATAATCCGAAAACCTTAATTTTTATTTTCTTTTTATGTTTATGCATAGTTGATCATGGGAAAATAAAAACAAGATTAAAAACATGTTAAGATTCATGCTGGGGTAAATTATTTGGTTTGTTTTCGGGTTTTGGTGTTCGGCCGCCACACAAACCGAGAGCCATGATGCTCTCGGTGGCGTTTGTATCGCACCACCACACGCGACCATGTCTCGGTGGTGTTGGGTGTTCGGTCGGCAGCAAGGGTAAGGCACCCTGACGTGTGTCGGGGGTGTCCTTGTGGTTTAGTTTGTCTCGGCAGTCACAGTCCCACCACCGGCCAAAGCCGATGGCTAATTATGGTAAGCAGGGGGAACCGCAGCAGCAGGGGGAACCACTGGAAACTGCCAGTGGGAACCCATGGTGGCCAGCGGCTGGCCGAAGAACAAGACTGTGAGCCTCAAAATATTGAGTCAAACAAGAATGCTCGGTCATAGGTTATTATTGTAAAATTAATTAGAACGTTGTAATAGGTAGTTAATTAGTCGTGGTTTACGGGCTTGGATTTAAACTAATTAATGTCCAAAAGACAAGCCCGACAGCATTCCAAGCACGGGAACACGTAAAATATTAGAACACGAAAACTACGGGTTTCCCCTTGGTGGGCCCTTGTAGTCGTACATTGTGATCGCGGATTCCGACGGTTTCAAGGGATACTGAGTTGTTACTCTGTCTAATTTGTTTTTGCCATATTGCGATCTAAAAATTCCGACAGATATAATATTCAGATAGAAGGACATTCCGACAGATTGACATTCCGACAGGACAACATTCCGACAGAACCAACATTCCGATAGAACCAACATTCCGATAGATCATTCCGACAGCATTCTGACAGCCTACATTCCGACAGCCAACATTCCGATGGACATTCCGATGGCACATTCCAATGGACATTTTGATGACATGTTTAGCTAAATTTTGTTTGAGTATTTTTTATACTTCGCCACCATCTAGACGGTCGCGGTAACTAAGCAGAAATTGCAAGAAGCACGGTTACGTCAGAAGAGTTATGCCGAGAAGCATCGTAGGGACTTACATTTTAATGTAGGAGATCACGTCTTCCTTAAGTTATCTCCGGCACGTGGTGTTAGACGTTTTGGAATCAAAGGAAAGCTCAGTCCTCGATTCATCAGACCGTTTGGTGTCATTGAGCGAGTCGGAGAAGTATCTTATCGTTTAGCGTTACCTCCGCAACTTTCTCATGTTCACGATGTTTTCCATGTGTCCTTACTCAGAGGGTACAAGTATCATCCCCTTCACATGGTTCAGTATCCACTGGAACAGATTCATGAAGACCTTACCTTCATAGAGGAACCCGAACGAGTTCTTGACAGACAAGAACGAGTCATGAGGAGGAAGACGATTCCATTCGTCAAAATCCTTTGGAGGGATCATACCGAGCGGGAAGCCACTTGGGAGACCGAGGAGTCTATCCGGACTTCTTACCCTCATTTCAAGTTTTGAATTCGGGTATGTTCCTCTTTTTCCAGTTTACTTTATCTATAATTCGGGGACAAATTATTCTTTTTAGGGGGAAGAGTTGTAAAACCCGCATGCTTTTACCATGAACAGTACACATATAATCGTACGTACATGATTAAAACTTTCCTTTTATAACATGTTTACGATTCATGAATATTAATTACAAGAATTACGTACGTATTATTACATGATAAATATTAAGTATGTATTAATGTACGATAATTATTACCAACAATAATTATAATCACGAGCATGAAAACATGAACGTAAATAATCACGAGCATATTATTATGTAATTACGTAATTATTATTACGACTACGTACAAGTATAAATATATAACGCGAACATTTAATTAATGTCACGTAAATACGAGCACGGGAACACGTAAAATATTAGAACACGAAAACTACGGGTTTCCCCTTGGTGGGCCCTTGTAGTCGCGGCACATACAAGAGAAGGGGGCCCACAAGCCCACTTTGGGTTAATTAAAGAAAACTAAAAACATTATAGAGTTTTCATAAAAATTTAAACCCTAATCTCTCCTTCTCTCTTCTTTGGCCGGCGGCTACCACTAGAACAAGAGGTGTTCATTTGATTTTTGCTTAACAAATCGTTAGTACGTGTCCGTGTGTTCATTCCTCGTTGATTCCACGTGATATGGTAATCCGAAAACCTTTATTTTTATTTTCTTTTTATGTTTATGCATAGTTGATCATGGGAAAATAAAAACCAGATTAAAAACATGTTCAGATTCATGGTGGGGTAAATTATTTGGTTTGTTTTCGGGTTTTGGTGTTCGGCCACCACACAAACCGAGAGCCATGATGCTCTCGATGGTGTTTGTATATCACCACCACACGCGACCATGTCTCGGTGGTGTTTGGTGTTCGGTTGGCAGCAAGGGCAAGGTACCCTGACGTGTGTCGGGGTTGTCCTTGTGGTTCAGTTTGTCTCGGCAGTCACAGCCCCACCACCGGCCAAAGCCGATGGCTAATTATGGTAAGCAGGGGGAACCGTGACAACAGGGGGAACCACTGGCAACTGCCAGTGGGAACCCATGGTGGCCAGTAGCTGGCCGAAGAACAAGAATGTTAGCCTCAAAATATTGAGTCAAACAAGAATGCTCGGTCATAGGTTATTATTGTAAAATTAGTTAGAACGTTGTAATAAGTAGTTAATTAGTCGTGGTTTACGGGCTTGGATTTAAACTAATTAAAGTCCAAAAGACAATCCCGGCAGCATTCCGAGCACGGGAACACGTAAAATATTAGAACATGAAAACTACGGGTTTCCCCTTGGTGGGCCCTTGTAGTCGTACATTGCGATCGCGTATTCCGACGGTTTCAAGAGATATTGAGTCGTTACTCTATCCAATTTGTTTTTGCCATATTGCGATCTAAACATTCCGACAGATCCAATATTCAGATAGAAGGACATTCTGACAGATTGACATTCCGACAGGAGAACATTCCGATAGAACCAACATTCCGATTCAATATTCTGATAGATCATTCCAACAGCATTCCGACAGCCTACATTCCGACAGCCAACATTCCGATGGACACTCCGATGGATATTCCGATGGCACATTCCGATGGACATTCCGATCATGTTTAGCTAAATTTTGTTTGAGTATTTTTTAGACTTTACCACCATCTAGACGGTCGCGGTAACTAAGGAGAAGTTGCAAGAAGCACGGTCATGTCAGAAGAGTTATGCCGAGAAGCATCGTAGGGACTTACATTTTAACGTAAGAGATCATGTCTTCCTTAAGGTATCGCCGGTACGTGGTGTTAGACGTTTTGGAATCAAAGGGAAGCTAAGTCCTCGATTCATCGGACCGTTTGGTGTCATTGAGCGAGTCGGAGAAGTATCTTATCGTTTAGCGTTACCTCATCAACTTTCTCATGTTCACGATCTTTTCCATGTGTCCTTACTCAGAGGGTACAAGTATCATCCCCTTCACATGGTTCAGTATCCACTGGAACAGATTCGTGAAGACCTTACCTTCATAGAGGAACCCGAACGAGTTCTTGACAGACAAGAACGAGTCATGAGGAGGAAGACGATTCCATTCGTCAAAATCCTTTGGAGGGATCATACCGAGCGGGAAGCCACTTGGGAGACCGAGGAGTCTATCCGGACTTCTTACCCTCATTTTTGAAGTTTTGAATTCGGGTATGTTCCTCTTTTTCCAGTTTACTTTATCTATAATTCGGGGACAAATTATTCTTTTTAGGGGGGAAGAGTTGTAAAACCCGCATGCTTTTACCATGAACAGTACACATATAATCGTACGTACATGATTAAAACTTTCCTTTTATAACATGTTTACGATTCACGAATATTAATTACAAGAATTACGTACGTATTATAACATGATAAATATTAAGTATGTATTAATTTACGATAATTATTACCAACAATAATTATAATCACGAGTATGAAAACATGAACGTAAATAATCACGAGCATATTATTATGTAATTAAGTAATTATTATTACGACTACATACAAGTATAAATATATAACACGAACATTTAATAATAATGTCACGTAAATACGAGCATGGGAACACGTAAAATATTAGAACACGAAAACTACGGGTTTCCCCTTGGTGGGCCCTTATAGTCGCGGCACACAAAAGAGAAGGGGGCCCACAAGCCCACTTTGGGTTAATTAAAGAAAACTAAAAACATTACAGAGTTTTCATAAAAATTTAAACCCTAATATCTCCTTCTCTCTTCTTTGGCCGGCGGCTACCACAAGAACAAGAGGTGTTTATTTGATTTTTGCTTAACAAATCGTTAGTACGTGTTCGTGTGTTCATTCCTCGTTGATTCCACGTGATTTGGTAATCCGAAAACCTTTATTTTTATTTTCTCTTTATGTTTATGCATAGTTGATCATGGGAAAATAAAAACCAGATTAAAAACATGTTAAGATTCATGGTGGGGTAAATTATTTGGTTTGTTTTCGGGTTTTGGTGTTCGGCCGCCACACAAACCGAGAGCCATGATGCTCTCGATGGTGTTTGTATATCACCACCACACGCGACCATGTCTCGGTGGTGTTGGGTGTTCGGTCGGCAGCAAGGGCAAGGCACCCTGACGTGTGTCGGGGGTGTCCTTGTGGTTCAGTTTGTCTCGGCAGTCACAACCCCACCACCGGCCAAAGCCGATGACTAATTATGGTAAGCAGGGGGAACCGTGGCAACAGGGGGAACCACTGGCAACTGCCAGTGGGAACCCATGGTGGCCAGCGGCTGGCCGAAGAACAAGACTGTTAGCCTCAAAATGTTGAGTCAAACAAGAATGCTCGGTCGTAGGTTATTATTGTAAAATTAGTTAGAACGTTGTAATAGGTAGTTAATTAGTCGTGGTTTACGGGCTTGGATTTAAATTAATTAAAGTCCAAAAGACAAGCCCGGTAGCATTCCGAGCACGGGAGCACGTAAAATATTAGAACATGAAAACTACGGGTTTCCCCTTGGCGGGCCCTTGTAGTCGTACATTGCGGTCGCGGATTCTAACGGTTTCAAGAGATATTGAGTCGTTACTCTGTCCAATTTGTTTTTGCCATATTGCGATCTAAACATTCTGACAGATCCAATATTCAGATAGAAGGCCATTCTGACAGATTGACATTCCAACAGGAGAACATTCCGATAGAACCAACATTCCGATAGAACCAACATTACGATACAATATTCTGATAGATCATTCCGACAGCATTCCGACAGCCTACATTCCGACAACCAACATTCCGATGGACATTCCGATGGATATTCCGATGGCACATTCCGATGGACATTCCGATGACATGTTTAGCTGAATTTTGTTTGAGTATTTTTTAGACTTTGCCACCATTTAGACGGTCGCGGTAACTAAGGAGAAATTGCAAGAAGCACGGTCACGTCAGAAGAGTTATGCCGAGAAGCATCGTAGGGACTTACATTTTAACGTAGGAGATCACGTCTTCCTTAAGGTATCACCGGCACGTGGTGTTAGACGTTTTGGAATCAAAGGGAAGCTAAGTCCTCGATTCATCGGACCGTTTGGTGTCATTGAGAGAGTCGGAGAAGTATCTTATCGTTTAGCGTTACCTCCGCAACTTTCTCATGTTCACGATGTTTTCCATGTGTCCTTACTCAGAGGGTACAAGTATCATCCCCTTCACATGGTTCAGTATCCACTGGAACAGATTCGTGAAGACCTTACCTTCATAGAGGAACCCGAACGAGTTCTTGACGGACAAGAACGAGTCATGAGGAGGAAGACAGTTCCATTGTCAAAATCCTTTGGAGGGATCATACCGAGCGGGAAGCCACTTGGGAGACCGAGGAGTCTATCCGGACTTCTTACCCTCATTTCAAGTTTTGAATTCGGGTATGTTCCTCTTTTTCCAGTTTACTTTATCTATAATTCGGGGACAAATTATTCTTTTTAGGGGGGAAGAGTTGTAAAACCCGCATGCTTTTACCATGAACAGTACACATATAATCGTACGTACATGATTAAAACTTTCCTTTTATAACATGTTTACGTTTCACGAATATTAATTACAAGAATTACGTACGTATTATTACATGATAAATATTAAGTATGTATTAATGTACGATAGATATTACCAACAATAATTATAATCACGAGCATGAAAACATGAACGTAAATAATCACGAGCGTATTATTATGTAATTACGTAATTGTTATTATGACTACGTACAAGTATAAATATATAACACGAATATTGAATAATAATGTCACGTAAATACAAGCACGGGAACACGTAAAATATTAGAACACGAAAACTACGGGTTTCCCCTTGGTGGGCCCTTGTAGTCGCGGCACACACAAGAGAAGGGGGCCCACAAGCCCACTTTTGGTTAATTAAAGAATACTAAAAACATTACAGAGTTTTCATAAAAATTTAAACCCTAATCTCTCCTTCTCTCTTCTTTGGTCGGCGGCTACCACAAGAACAAGAGGTGTTCATTTGATTTTTGCTTAACAAATCGTTAGTACGTGTTCGTGTGTTCATTCCTCGTTGATTCCACGTGATTTGGTAATCCGAAAACCTTTATTTTTATTTTCTTTTTATGTTTATGCATAGTTGATCATGGGAAAATAAAAATAAGAATAAAAACATGTTAAGTTTCATGGTGGGGTAAATTATTTGGTTTGTTTTCGGGTTTTGGTGTTCGGCCGCCACACAAACCGAGAGCCATGATGCTCTTGGTGGCATTTGTATCGCACCACCACACGCGACCATGTCTCGGTGGTGTTGGGTGTTCGGTCGGCAGCAAGGGCAAGGCACCACGACGTGTGTCGGGGGTGTCCTTGTGGTTCAGTTTGTCTCGGCAGTCACAGCCCCACCACCGGCCAAAGCGGACGGCTAATTATGGTAAGCAGGGGGAACCGCGGCAGCAGGGGGAACCACTGGCAACTGCCAGTGGGAACCCATGGTGGCCAGCGGCTGGCCGAAGAACAAGACTGTTAGCCTACAAATATTGAGTCAAACAAGAATGCTCGGTCATAGGTTATTATTGTAAAATTAGTTAGAACGTTGTAATAGGTAGTTAATTAGTCGTGGTTTACGGTCTTGGATTTAAACTAATTAAAGTCCAAAAGACAAGCCCGACAGCATTCCGAGCACGGGAACACGTAAAATACTATAACACGGAAACTACGGGTTTCCCCTTAGTGGGCCCTTGTAGTCGTACATTGCGATCGCGGATTCCGACGGTTTCAAGGGATATTGAGTCGTTACTCTGTCCAATTTTTTTTTGCCATATTGCGATCTAAACATTTCGACAGATCAAATATTCAGATAGAAGGACATTCCGACAGACTGACATTCCGACATGACAACATTCCGATAGATCCAACATTCCGATAGAACCAACATTCCGATACAATATTCTGATAGATCATTCCGACGGCATTCCGACAACCTACATTCCCACAACCAACATTCTGATGGACATTCCGATGGCAAATTCCGATGGACATTCCGATGACATGTTTAGCTAAATTTTGTTTGAGTATTTTTTAGACTTCGCCACCATTTAGACGGTCACGGTAACTAAGCAGAAATTGCAAGAAGCACGGTCACGTCAGAAGAGTTATGCCGAGAAGCATCATAGGGACTTACATTTTAACGTAGGAGATCACGTCTTCCTTAAGGTATCGCCGGCACGTGGTGTTATTGAGCGAGTCGGAGAAGTATCTTATCGTTTAGCGTTACCTCCGCAACTTTCTCATGTTCACGATGTTTTCCATGTGTCCTTACTCAGAGGGTACAAGTATCATCCCCTTCACATGGTTCAGTATCCACTGGAATAGATTCGTGAAGACCTTACCTTCATATTGGAACCCGAACGAGTTCTTGACAGACAAGAACGAGTCATGAGGAGGAAGACGATTCCATTCGTCAAAATCCTTTGGAGGGATCATACCGAGCGGGAAGCCACTTGGGAGACCGAGGAGTCTATCCGGACTTCTTACCCTCATTTCAAGTTTTGAATTCGGGTATGTTCCTCTTTTTCCAGTTTACTTTATCTATAATTTGGGGACAAATTATTCTTTTTAGGGGGAAGAGTTGTAAAACCCGCATGCTTTTACCATGAACAGTACACATATAATCGTACGTACATCATTAAAACTTTCCTTTTATAACATGTTTACGTTTCACGAATATTAATTACAAGAATTACGTACGTATTATTACATGATAAATATTAAGTATGTATTAATGTACGATAATTATTACCAACAATAATTATAATCACGAGCATTAAAACATGAACGTAAAAAATCACGAGCATATTATTATGTAATTACGTAATTATTATTACGACTACGTACAAGTATAAATATATAACACGAACATTTAATAATAATGTCACGTAAATACGAGCACGGGAACACGTAAAATATTAGAACACGAAAACTACGGGTTTCCCCTTGGTGGGCCCTTGTAGTCGCGGCACACACAAGAGAAGGGGGCCCACAAGCCCACTTTTGGTTAATTAAAGAAAACTAAAAACATTACAAAGTTTTCATAAAAATTTAAACCTTAATCTCTCCTTCTCTCTTCTTTGGTCGGCGGCTACCACAAGAACAAGAGGTGTTCATTTGATATTTGCTTAACAAATCGTTAGTACGTGTTCGTGTGTTCATTCCTCGTTGATTCCACGTGATTTGGTAATCCGAATACCTTTATTTTTATTTTCTTTTTATGTTTATGCATAGTTAATCATGGGAAAATAAAAACAAGATTAAAAACATTTTAAGATTCATGGTGGGGTAAATTATTTTGTTTGTTTTCGGGTTTTGGTGTTCGGCAGCCACACAAACCGAGAGCCATGATGCTCTCTGTGGCGTTTGTATCGCACCACCACACGCGACCATGTCTCGGTGGTGTTGGGTGTTCGGTCGGTAGCATGGGCAAGTCACCCCGACGTGTGTCGGGGATGTCATTGTGGTTCAGTTTGTCTCGGCAGTCACAGCCCCACCACCGGCCAAAGCCGATGGCTAAATATGGTAAGCAGGGGGAACCGCGGCAGCAGGGGGAACCGCGTCAGCAGGGGGAACCACTGGCACCTGCCAGTGGGAACCCATGGTGGCCAGCGGCTGGCCGAAGAACAAGACTGTTAGCCTAAAAAATATTGAGTCAAACAAGAATGATCGGTCATAGGTTATTATTGTAAAATTAGTTAGAACGTTGTAATAGGTAGTTAATTAGTCGTGGTTTATGGGCTTGGATTTAAACTAATTAAAGTCCAAAAGACAAGCCCGGTAGCATTCCGAGTACGGGAACACGTAAAATTTTAGAACACGAAAACTACGGGTTTCCCCTTGGTGGGCCCTTGTAGTCGTACATTGCGATCGCGGATTACGACTGTTTCAAGGGATATTGAGTCGTTACTCTGTCCAATTTGTTTTTGCCATATTGCGATCTAAACATTCCGACAGATCCAATATTCAGATAGAAGGACATTCCGACAGATTGACATTCCGATAGGACAAAATTCTGATAGAACCAACATTCCGATAGAACCAACATTCCGATATAATATTCCGATAGATCATTCCGACAACATTCCGACAGCCTACATTCCGACAGCCAACATTCCGCTGGACATTCCGAGGGACATTCCGATGGCACATTCCGATGACATGTTTAGCTAAATTTTGATTGAGTATTTTTTAGACTTCGCAACCATCTAGACGGTCGCGGTAACTAAGCAGAAATTGCAAGAAGCACGGTCACGTCAGAAGAGTTATGCCGAGAAGCATCGTAGGGACTTACATTTTAACGTAGGAGATCACGTCTTCCTTAAGGTATCGCCGGTACGTGGTGTTAGACATTTTGGAATCAAAGGGAAGCTCAGTCCTCGATTCATCAGACCGTTTGGTGTCATTGAGCGAGTCGGAGAAGTATCTTATCGTTTAGCGTTACCTCCGCAACTTTCTCATGTTCACGATGTTTTCCATGTGTCCTTACTCAGAGGGTACAAGTATCATCCCCTTCACATGGTTCAGTATCCACTGGAACAGATTCGTGAAGACCTTACCTTCATAGAGGAACCCGAACGAGTTCTTGACAGACAAGAACGAGTCATGAGGAGGAAGACGATTCCATTCGTCAAAATCCTTTGGAGGGGTCATACCGAGCGGGAAGCCACTTGGGAGACCGAGGAGTCTATCCGGACTTCTTACCCTCATTTCATGTTTTGAATTCGGGTTTGTTCCTCTTTTTCCAGTTTACTTTATCTATAATTCGAGGACAAATTATTCTTTTTAGGGGGAAAGAGTTGTAAAACCCGCATGCTTTTACCATTAACAGTACACATATAATCGTACGTACATGATTAAAACTTTCCTTTTATAACATGTTTACGTTTCACGAATATTAATTACAAGAATTACGTACGTATTATTACATGATAAATATTAAGTATGTATTAATGTACGATAATTATTACCAACAATAATTATAATCACGAGCATGTAAACATGAACATAAATAATCACGAGCATATTATTATGTAATTACGTAATTATTATTACGACTACGTACAAGTATAAATATATAACACGAACATTTAATAATAATGTCACATAAATACGAGCACGGGAACACGTAAAATATTAGAACACGAAAACTACGGGTTTCCCCTTGGTGGGCCCTTGTAGTCGCGGCACACACAAGAGAAGGGGGCCCGCAAGCCCACTTTTGGTTAATTAAAGAAAACTAAAAACATTACAGAGTTTTCATAAACATTTAAACCCTAATCTCTCCTTCTCTCTTCTTTGGCCGGCGGCTACCACAAGAACAAGAGGTGTTCATTTGATTTTTGCTTAACAAATCGTTAGTACATGTTCGTGTGTTCATTCCTCGTAGATTCCACGTGATTTGGTAATCCGAAAACCTTTATTTTTATTTTCTTTTTATGTTTATGCATAGTTGATCATGGGAAAATAAAAACAAGATTAAAAACAAGTTAAGATTCATGGTGGGGTAAATTATTTGGTTTGTTTTCAGGTTTTGGTGTTCGGCCGCCACACAAACCGAGAGCCATGATGCTCTCGGTGGCGTTTGTATCGTACCACCACACGCGACCATGTCTCGGTGGTGTTGGGTGTTCGGTCGGCAGCAAGGGCAAGGCACCCCGACGTGTGTCGGGGGTGTCCTTGTGGTTCAGTTTGTCTCGGCAGTCACAACCCCACCACCGGCCAAAGTCGATGGCTAATTATGGTAAGCAGGGGGAACCGCGGCAGCAGGGGGAACCACTGGCAACTTCTAGTGGGAACCCATGGTGGCCAGCGGCTGGCCGAAGAACAAGACTGTTAGCCTCAAAATATTGAGTCAAACAAGAATGCTCGGTCATAGGTTATTATTGTAAAATTAGTTAGAACGTTGTAATAGGTAGTTAATTAGTCGTGGTTTACGGGCTTGGATTTAAACTAATTATAGTCCAAAAGACAAGCCCGACAGCATTCTGAGCACTGGAACACGTAAAATATTAGAACATGAAAACTACGGTTTTCCCTTGGTGGGCCCTTGTAGTCGTACATTGCGATCGCGGATTCCGACGGTTTCAATGGATATTGAGTCGTTACTCTATCCAATTTATTTTTGCCATATTGCGATCTAAACATTCCGATAGATCCAATATTCAGATAGAAGGACATTCCGACAGATTGACATTCCCACAGGACAACATTTCGATAGAAACAACATTCCGATACAATATTTTGATAGATCATTCCGACAGCATTCCGACAGCATACATTCCGACAGCCAACATTCCGATGGGCATTCCGATGGACATTCCGATGGCACATTCCGATGGACATTCCGATGACATGTTTAGCTAAATTTTGTTTGAGTATTTTTTAGACTTCGCCACCATCTAGACGGTCGCGGTAACTAAGCAGAAATTGCAAGAAGCACGATCACGTCAGAAGAGTTATGCCGAGAAGCATCGTAGGGACTTACATTTTAACGTAGGAGATCACGTCTTCCTTAAGGTATCACTGACACGTGGTGTTAGACGTTTTGGAATCAAAGGGAAGCTCAGTCCTCGATTCATCGGACCATTTGGTGTCATTGAGCGAATTGGAGAAGTATCTTATCGTTTAGCGTTACCTCCGCAACTTTCTCATGTTCACGATGTTTTCCATGTGTCCTTACTCAGAGAGTACAAGTATCATCCCCTTCATATGGTTCAGTATCCACTGGAACAGATTAGTGAAGACCTTACCTTCATAGAGGAACCCGAACGAGTTCTTGACTGACAAGAACGAGTCATGAGGAGGAAGACAATTCCATTCGTCAAAATCCTTTGGAGGGATCATACCGAGCGGGAAGCCACTTGGGAGACCGAGGAGTCTATCCGGACTTCTTACCCTCATTTCAAGTTTTGAATTCGGGTATGTTCCTCTTTTTCCAGTTTACTTTATCTATAATTCGGGGACAAATTATTCTTTTTAGGGGGGAAGAGTTGTAAAACCCGCATGCTTTTACCATGAACAGTACACATATAATCGTACGTACATGATTAAAACTTTTCTTTTATAACATTTTACGTTTCACGAATATTAACTACAAGAATTACGTACGTATTATTACATGATAAATATTAAGTATGTATTAATGTACGATAATTATTACCAACAATAATTATAATCACGAGCATGAAGACATGAACGTAAATAATCACGAGCATATTATTATGTAATTACGTAATTATTATTACGACTACGTACAAGTATAAATGTATAACACGAACATTTAATAATAATGTCACGTAAATACGAGCATGGGAACACGCAAAATATTAGAACACGAAAACTACCGGTTTCCCCTTGGTGGGCCCTTGTAGTCACGGCACACACAAGAGAAGGGGGCCCACAAGCCCACTTTTGGTTAATTAAAGAAAACTAAAAACATTACAGAGTTTTCATAAACATTTAAACCCTAATCTCTCCTTCTCTCTTCTTTGGCCGGCGGCTACCACAAGAACAAGAGGTGTTCATTTGATTTTTGCTTAACAAATCGTTAGTACGTGTTCGTGTGTTCATTCCTCGTTGATTCCACGTGATTTGGTAATCCGAAAACCTTTATTTTTATTTTCTTTTTATGTTTATGCATAGTTGATCATGGGAAAATAAAATACAAGATTAAAAACATGTTAAGATTTATGGCGGGGTAAATTATTTGGTTTGTTTTCGGGTTTTGGTGTTCGGCCGCCACACAAACCAAGAGCCATGATGCTCTCGGTGGCGTTTGTATCGCACCACCACAAGCGACCATGTCTCGGTGGTGTTAGGTGTTGTAAAACCCGCATGCTTTTACCATGAATAGTGCCCTTAAGATCGTACGTCCTAGATTAAAACTTACCCTATTTAGTATTGATCACATTCATGTGCTAATAATCAAGCAAGTGCATACGTGTATGACATGATAAGTATTGATTACGTACGAACTCATGATAAACAATTAATAGATATTTCACGTGAACATAATTAAATCATGATCACCATTTTAAAACACGAACTAAAATAATTACGTAAATACATATAATATAATTACGAGCGTTAAGAATACGATAAACTACATGATAAAATAAACAGAAACACTTTAAACACGAACACGTTTAACCACAAACGAACACGAAACATCGGGACACGAGAAAAGGTACGGGTACCCCATGTGGGCCCCATACCCACGGCACACATAACCATAATGGGCTTAGCCCATTGACTTTTACATGAAAGGGGGGTTATGGTAACTTTTCTTTTCATTTTTTTACATTTCATGAAAAATAAGCATTTAACCTAAAAAAAGTTTTCTCTCCTCCTCCTTGGTCTCTCTTTGTGCCGCCACCTTAAGGACCACCATAGGTGGTTGTTGTTTGATCTTGATCACAAAAATCATTGCTATGAACCGTGTTTATTCATCCTCTTTCAAGCTACGTATAGGTATATCATTCTAAACCTTTCTTTTTAATTCTTTTAAATCTTTGATAATTTTCATGAACATGTTTTTAATATTCTTATTAAAACATGATAATTAAACATTGATCTAACATGTTTTGGGGTAAATTAAAATCAAAGGATGATATAAGAGGGTGTTTGTTTTGGCCGCCTAGTATAACCAACCCGAGGGGGGGTTCGGTTTGCTTTTAGCCGCCACCACCAAGACCATTGTTGGTCTTGGTTGGTGCATGTGGGACCCACGGCAGCAAGGGGGCACAAGTACCCCTAGTTTGGCTCGGGGTACGGTGTCGAGTTCATGCCCGATTCATGGTTCGTTGGTTAAATCATGATTTATGCTACATGTTAATTTTATGAATTATGAACTTAGGATATAAATTAATTAATAACACGAGATATTAATTAAACCATGACTTAGGTTATTTTTAATTATTAATTTAGCATGATATTAATTTAACCTAAGTATTTTATGTTATGAGTTATAATTAATTAATTATTTAAAACATGCCTATAATTAATTAATTTAGACATGACTTAGGTTATGTTATTAATACATAATAATACACATTTTAACCTAAGTAATTTATTCCATTTTAATTAAAACATGTTATACTTTAATTAAAATGCTTAACCTATAGTTTAATTAAATACATGAAATAATAATTAAACTATACACAATATCATATGACTTAAGAAATAAGCTTATAAACACTTAGACTTATATGTTAGCTTATGTAACCAGCTTAATTCTAATTATGGAAACTTCTATTTATAGAAACTTAATTAAATAAGGCAACTAATCTATTAATGGAAACCTTCTATATATGGAAATCTATCTATTTCAGGCAGCTAATCTAATCATGGAAACCTTCTATATATGGAAACTTATTTAATTAAGGCAGCTGGTCTATTTTTGGAAACTTTCTATTTTTAGAAACTAATCTATATTAAGCAGTAAATTCTATTTTTGGAAACTTTCTATTTTTGGAAACTTTCTATTTTTGGAAACTTTCTATTTTTGGAAACTTTCTATTTTTGGTAACTTTCTATTTTTGGAAACTTTCTATTTTTGGAAACTTTCTATTTTTGGAAACTTTCTATTTTTGGAAACCTGCTATTTTTGGAAAGTTACTTATTATTACACAGTAAGTATAATAATACATGAAATACCAGTAATACTTAATCAGATTAATCAGAATACAAGATAAACACAGTTTAAGGCTTTAAACAGTAAACCATGACCTAAAACACACAAAGTAAGCTAAGGTGAGACATAGAACCCAGTACGTAATCAGTGATTCGATACTTATACACGTGTGTATTCATGTAGCGTTAGTGATCTAGAAGTAGGAGTCTTTCTTCCGTTCATTCACTGGACTTAAGGTACGGATTCCCGTCCTTTCAGTATGGACATTCTTTCCTTATTAGGATTTCCCCGTATGCAGCCAACTGTTTTCCCCAGTATTTGTTTTATTGTTTTGAACTGCTTATGTTTAATTAGCATAATCTATAGCCATATACAAGCATGAACAGTTTCACCTAGTTATGGAGGTACCATAACCATAACATTGGAGGCACCAATGTTATGACTTCCCCACGGCGGAGTGATTGCTCGTGGCGTCCCTTTCAGTTTTGGCCATATTATTATATCATGTGGGGCGTATGGGTGCATCCTAGTTACATATTTTATTCAGTATTTCATGGTGAATGTGGTGTGTGCCTTGCATCCTTCACAAGGAGTTGATCCCTCCTACCCAAACCAGTATATTAATTAGAGGCATCCCCTCTAATCAGCATGATGAGGTCACCCCTCCAAGTATTCATGCACGTGAACTTTTCATGACCTATATGGGCTATGGTATATTTATGTTAAAACAGTTTTCATAAGATAAACATAAGGCTTTTCAAACTATAAAACCAGTTTTCTTAATACTTAACCAGTTTACTCAGAACTTAGTCTTCCGCTGTTATATGTTACATGCTTATCCTATTTCATGCTATATTGTACATCCGTGCACTGAGCGTCTTGCTCAGCCGTTTTCCTTTTCATGTTCCCAAAACGGCAGGTACTTAGGGACGCTCGTAGATCTCAAACGTACGTGCATATGGACTGGAAGCTTTACTGTCTTTCTTTACTTTATGCATTTCCTTTACTTTAATACAGTTGCTATGGACATTGTTTCGTCCTTTCCTTTTACAGTATTTATGTTTGTGTGTGATGAGCTCTACTTTGGGGTTACCGATGTTTGATTCCGGTATTTCCCCTTTTATGGTCAAATAATGCTTAGACATTTATCCTTGTATGCTTTGATGACACGCCATGATTATGCGTAAGATTCCATTTCCAAAATGGGGTGTTACAATTATGGTATCAGAGCCAAGGTTTCGACCTGTAGGCTCTCAAATATGACCTGTGATTAGTGGGTAGTCACTACGGTCTTCCTAGAACTGACAGTTGTTTTCATGCAATCATCATTTTTAAGCATACATATATATGTCATTGTTACAGGGTTTTTGACTAAGTAATGGTTGGTACAGGACTGGCCCTATTTAGTCGCATGTGTTTTATCGAAACTTTTAGATTTGGGACCGACCCATAGGCGTCCCCTCGATATGTCTTTTGTTTTGAGTGAACTGACCAGAGGCGTTCACTCTCGAGCATCAAAAGTTTTCATAAAACTGCATCATGCATTCATACAAAAATTTTCTTGCATAAAATTTTTCTCGTGAAATTTTTGGTATAAATTTTTTTTTCATGTATATATATAATTTATATTTTAGGTTTCGAACTGTTAATCATATGTTTTAACTGTCAGATGGTTCTCACACGCGAGCAAGAGCATCTCAATGCTGCAATTCAGGCTGCCATGCAAGCCTTGCTTCCTCAACTGAGAAATGACATCCGTGCTGAAGTCCAAGCTGCCAACAATCAGCAGCAGCAGAATCAGGCACCTCCTCCTCCTCCTCCCCCAGTGACACTAGCAGTGTGGCTGGAAAGATTCAACAAGCTCCGTCCTAGAGCTTTTGAAAAGACTGATAGCCCCAGCGATGCTGAAAGCTGGTTGACTCGTATCGAGAAGATTTTTAATGCTATGGGATGTGACCCCGCATTCAAGGCGAGATTGGCATGCTACCGGTTAGAAGGCGATGTACTCAACTGGTGGCTAGCCTTGACGCAGTCGGAAGGAGGTGATGATTGGGTCGCTGGTTTGACATGGGCCCAATTCAAGGAGAGAGTGATGGAGCAGTTCTTTCCCAAGGCAGAGGAGGACAAGCTCAAGCGAGAGTACCATGGGATACGTCAGAGAGCGGGCGAGAATAGCAACGAATTCATGCAGCGCTTTCTTCGCTTAGCTGGTTTCCTGGGAGCAGCAGCTGGTACTCCTGAGGAGCAGGCACACCACTTTAGGTGGGCACTTCGCACCTCGGTCGCGAACAATCTGGTGTGTGCTACGTTTAATACAGTAGCACAAGTGGCCGACGCAGCAAGGAAGCTAGAGATGTTGCAGGAACGAGATGAGTTCGGGGAAGCAGAAAGACCCGACAAGAGGTAAACATTTCGTATTCTAACGGTAACCAAACCGCATCCTATCATTTTATGTTCAATAATCATCTCTTAAACTGTATCTTCCAGGCAGAAAACTAGGGACCGGTCTCAGCCGGCTACTCAGCAGCAGCCTCATCAGCCCAAAGGAAACGGCCACACTAACGACCGTTCTGTTGTGGAAAGGCGTAGCGGTAATGATAATTACCGTAATAACGCTGGACACTCCAACAACAGCAGGTCCTACTATTTACGCATCTTCTTATGATTTCATGTTATATCTCTCATGCTGACACTATATTAATCTCTACCAGGAACCACGATAACGGGAAGGACCAGAACCACAGGGGTTCTCAGCCTAACCGTTCAGCTAACACTGGTGAACATCTTATGATGCATATGTCTTATACTCGTGCATATACTTTATTTTAACACATTTTGTCATCAGCAGGCCCTCAACAAGCAAGGACTCCTGCTGGAGGATTCACTCATCCTCTTTGCAATACTTGCCATCGCAGACACCCTGGCCCATGTCGTCGTGATTCCGACGCGTGCTACAAGTGCGGCCTCCCTGGCCATCGTATGAGAGATTGCCGTAAGGGTGAAATGGAGGGTACCTCGGGTCATGCTGATAGTAAGCCGCCTCCTACCACTGGGCGTGTCTACACGACATCTCGTGATCAGGCAAACAAATATACAGGTACCATTACTGGAATTTTGTATATGTACGGCCAAGCTGCATGTGTTCTTTTCGACACGGGTGCCACTCACTCAGTTATTTCCACTACTTATGCCAAGAACATCAGGACACTTCCCTTGCCATTAGAAAATAGGCTTACCATTTCCACGCCTTTGAGGGACTCTGTATTAATAACTCATGTATACAAGAGTCTTCCTCTAGAGTTTGACGATAAAGTTCGTGCAGTAGATGCACTTCCCCTAGACATGATTGAGTTCGATATGATTCTCGGCATGGACTGGCTATCCAAGCACCATGCTACCATAGACTGCCACTCATATCGGGTGATATTCGGCGACATTAATGCACCAGAGTACATTCATAACGGGTTCATACCCGGACGGTCTGTACAAGTCATATCTACCTTGCAAGCACGTGCATTACTGTCACATGGCTGTGAGGGTTATCTAGCTACGGTTCACGACATAGATGCTGAATACCCATCGATTCAGGATCAACCAGTAGTTTCGGAATTTCAAGACGTCTTTCCAGCTGAACTTCCAGGCATACCACCTGCACGAGAAGTGGAGTTCAACATCGACCTTGTTCCAGGAGCTGAACCAATCTCTAAGGCTCCGTATCGTATGGCTCCCATAGAGCTAAAAGAACTGAAGGACCAACTGCAGGAACTTCTTGAACGAGGGTTCATTAGACCAAGCGCATCTCCATGGGGCGCACCGGTCTTGTTAGTTAAGAAGAAGGACGGCAGCATGCGACTTTGCATAGACTACCGTGAACTTAATAAGATTACCATCCGCAATAGATATCCACTGCCACGTATAGATGATCTGTTTGACCAACTTCAAGGAGCCAAACACTTCTCAAAGATCGATCTAAGGTCAGGCTACCATCAGCTAAGGGTTAAAGAGCAGGATATTGCCAAGACTGTTTTTCGTACCCGCTATGGCCATTATGAGTTTGTAGTCATGCCATTCGGCCTGACTAATGCTCCAGAGTATTCATGGATCTGATGAACAGAATCTTCCACGAATTCCTTGATAAGTTTGTCATTGTATTCATCGATGACATCCTGATTTTTTCAAAGTCCACGGAGGAACACGAAGACCATCTCCGTACGGTACTACAGATTCTTCGTTAGAAGCAGCTGTATGCAAAATTCTCCAAGTGTGAGTTCTGGTTAAACAAAGTGGCATTCTTAGGTCACATTGTATCAGCAGAAGGGATCACTATGGACCCAGCGAAGGTTGAGGCTATCACTAAATGGCCAAGACCAACGTCAGCAATAGAAGTCCGCAGTTTCTTAGGCTTAGCTGGATATTATCACAGATTCGTGGAGAACTTTTCCCGCTTGGCATTACCTCTCACCAAACTGATGCGAAAAGGAGAGAAATTCGTCTGGACGGAAGAACGAGAGAAGAGCTTCGAAGACCTAAAGCAGAAGTTAGTATCCGCACCTATTCTTACTCTCCCATCTGGTACAGGTGGATTTCAGATCTATAGCGATGCATCGGGGAAGGGACTGGGCTGTGTTCTCATGCAACATGGGAAAGTGATCGCGTATGCTTCACGGCAGCTTAAGCCCTATGAAGAAAACTACCCTACGCATGACCTGGAACTTGCTGCAGTTGTTTTCGCATTGAAAATATGGAGGCACTACTTATACGGAGAATCATGCGACATTTTCACGGATCACAAGAGCTTGAAGTATATCTTCACTCAACGAGAATTGAACATGAGACAAAGGAGATGGTTGGAACTGTTGAAGGATTATGATATTAACCTACAGTATCATCCCGGGAAGGCTAATGTAGTAGCAGATGCACTCAGCAGAAAGTCCGGAATGATCAACGACATTGAAATCAAGGAACAAAACATAAGAGACTTGGAGCGGCTAGACATCGAAATCATGGTACGTGGGCAGCACGGATACTGGGCGAATCTTAGAGTAGAACCCGAGTTACTGTCTAGGATCAAGGAAGAGCAGAAGGATGATGGAGAAATTTGGGCGATAATTCAGAATTTGGAGAAGCAGACAGAATTCAGAATGGACGCAGACGGTATCGTTTGGCAGGGCACGAGACTTTGTGTTCCTGACAATCAAGAACTCCGGGAAGCATTGTTAGCTGAAGCTCACAGCTCCCCATTTTCTATACATCCTGGGTCGACAAAAATGTACCATGACATCAGACAGCACTTTTGGTGGAGTGGTATAAAACAGGATGTAGCCACTTATGTCTCCAAATGTCTTACCTGCCAGCAGGTTAAGATTGAGCATCAGCGATCGGGCGGTCTCCTTCAACCGTTGGATATTCCAGAGTGGAAGTGGGACAAAATCACCATGGATTTTGTTACCGGTCTTCTGCCTACCAAGAAGAAGCACGATGCTATTTGGGTCATTGTTGATCGACTCACCAAATCAGCTCATTTCTTACCGATACGCAAGGAAGATCCGGTAAGTAAACTCGCAGATACTTACAGAAGGGAGATCATGAGACTCCACGGTACTCCCTCAAGCATCGTCTCAGACAGAGATCCTCGTTTCACGTCGCGATTCTGGAAAGGTCTGCAAAAAGCTTGGGGTACACAACTTAAGCTGAGTACGGCCTTTCATCCTCAAACGGACGGACAGTCGGAGCGAACAATTCAGACATTGGAAGATATGTTAAGGTCGTGTGCGTTGGAATGGACAGGTGATTGGGACGATTACATCTGTTTGGTCGATTTTGCATACAACAACAGCTGGCACGCAAGTATCAAATGTGCTCCTTTCGAAATGTTGTATGGCAGGAAGTGTCGCGCTCCAATCTGCTGGGATCAAGTGGGAGAGCGAACACTCGAAGAACCAGAAATTATAGGAATGACCAATGAGAAGATCAAAGTAGCTAAACAGAAGCTGCAGGAAGCACGGTCACGTCAGAAGAGTTACGCCGATAAGAATCGTAGGGACATACATTTTAATGTGGGAGACCACGTCTTCCTCAAGGTTTCGCCGGCACGTGGTGTTAAACGCTTCGGCATCAAAGGGAAACTCAGTCCTCGTTTCATCGGACCATTTGATATCATTGAACGAATCGGTGAAGTATCTTACCGATTGGCGTTACCTCCTCAGCTTTCGCACGTGCATAACGTGTTCCATGTGTCCTTACTCAGAGGGTACAAGTATCATCCCCTTCACATGGTTCAGTATCCACTGGAACAGATACGTGAAGATCTCACTTTTATAGAGGAACCCGAACGAGTGCTCGACAGTCAAGAACGAGTCATGAGAAGGAAGACGATTCCATTCGTCAAAATTCTTTGGAGGGACCATACCGAGCGGGAAGCCACTTGGGAAACAGAGGAGTCTATCTGGGCTTCTTACCCTCACTTCATATTTTGAGTTCGGGTATGTTACTTCTTTCCAGTTTGCTTTATCTATAATTCGGGGACGAATTATTCTTTTTAGGGGGGAAGAATTGTAAAACCCGCATGCTTTTACCATGAATAGTGCCCTTAAGATCGTACGTCCTAGATTAAAACTTACCCTATTTAGTATTGATCACATTCATGTGCTAATAATCAAGAAAGTGCATACGTGTATGACATGATAAGTATCGATTACGTACGAACTCATGATAAACAGTTAATAGATATTTCACGTGAACATAATTAAATCATGATCACCATTTTAAAACACGAACTAAAATAATTACGTAAATACATATAATATAATTACGAGCGTTAAGAATACGATAAACTACATGATAAAATAAACAGAAACACTTTAAACACGAACACGTTTAACCACGAACGAACACGAAACATCGGGACACGAGAAAAGGTACGGGTACCCCATGTGGGGCCCCATACCCACGGCACACATAACCATAATGGGCTTAGCCCATTGACTTTTACATGAAAGGGGGGTTATGGTAACTTTTCTTTTCATTTTTTACATTTCATGAAAAATAAGCATTTAACTTAAAAAAAGTTTTCTCTCCTCCTCCTTGGTCTCTCTTTGTGCCGCCACCTTAAGGACCACCATAGGTGGTTGTTGATTGATCTTGATCACAAAAATCATTGCTATAAACCGTGTTTATTCATCCTCTTTCAAGCTACGTATAGGTATATCATTCTAAACCTTTCTTTTTAATTCTTTTAAATCTTTGATTATTTTCATGAACCTGTTATTAATATTCTTATTAAAACATGATAATTAAACATTGATCTAACATGTTTTGGGGTAAATTAAAATCAAAGGATGATATAAGAGGGTGTTTGTTTTGGCCGCCTAGTATAACCAACCCGAGGGGGGGTTCGGTTTGCTTTTAGCCGCCACCACCAAGACCATTGTTGGTCTTGGTTGGTGCATGTGGGACCCACGACAGCAAGGGGGCACAAGTACCCCTAGTTTGGCTCGGGGAACGGTGTCGAGTTCATGCCCGATTCATGGTTCGTTGGTTAAATCATGATTTATGCTACATGTTAATTTTATGAATTATGAACTTAGGATATAAATTAATTAATAACATGAGATATTAATTAAACCATGACTTAGGTTATTTTTAATTATTAATTTAGCATGATATTAATTTAACCTAAGTATTTTATGTTATGAGTTATAATTAATTAATTATTTAAAACATGCCTATAATTAATTAATTTAGACATGACTTAGGTTACGTTATTAATACATAATAATACACATTTTAACCTAAGTAATTTATTCCATTTTAATTAAAACATGTTATACTTTAATTAAAATGCTTAACCTATAGTTTAATTAAATACATGAAATAATAATTAAACTATACACTATATCATATGACTTAAGAAATAAGCTTATAAACACTTAGACTTATATGTTAGCTTATGTAACCAGCTTAATTCTAATTATGGAAACTTCTATTTATAGAAACTTAATTAAATAAGGCAACTAATCTATTAATGGAAACCTTCTATATACGGAAATCTATCTATTTCAGGCAGCTAATCTAATCATGGAAACCTTCTATATATGGAAACTTATTTAATTAAGGCAGCTGATCTATTTTTGGAAACTTTCTATTTTTAGAAACTAAACTATATTAAGCAGTAAATTCTATTTTAGGAAACTTTCTATTTTTGGAAACTTTCTATTTTTGGAAACTTTCTATTTTTGGAAACTTTCTATTTTTGGAAACTTTCTATTTTTGGTAACTTTCTATTTTTGGAAACTTTCTAATTTGGAAACTTTCTATTTTTGGAAACTTTCTATTTTTGGAAACCTGCTATTTTTGGAAAGTTACTTATTATTACACAGTAAGTATAATAATACATGAAATACCAGTAATACTTAATCAGATTAATCAGAATACAAGATAAACACAGTTTAAGGCTTTAAACAATAAACCATGACCTAAAACACACAAAGTAAGCTAAGGTGAGACATAGAACCCAGTACGTAATCAATGATTCGATACTTATACACGTGTGTATTCATGTAGCGTTAGTGATCCAGAAGTAGGAGTCTTTCTTCCGTTCATTCACTAGACTTGAGGTACGGATTCCCGTCCTTTCAGTATGGACATTCTTTCCTTATTAGGATTTCCCCGTATGCAGACAACTGTTTTCCCCAGTATTTGTTTTATTGTTTTGAAATGCTTATGTTTAATTAGCATAATCTATAGCCATATACAAGCATGACAAGTTTCACCTAGTTATGGAGGTACCATAACCATAACATTGGAGGCACCAATGTTATGACTTCCCCAAGGCGGAGTGATTGCTCGTGGCGTCCCTTTCAGTTTTGGCCATATTATTATATCATGTGGGGCGTATGGGTGCATCCTAGTTACATGTTTTATTCAGTATTTCATGGTGAATGTGGTGTGTGCCTTGCATCCTTCACAAGGAGTTGATCCCTCCTACCCAAACCAGTATATTAATTAGAGGCATCCCCTCTAATCAGCATGATGAGGTCACCCCTCCAAGTATTCATGCACGTGACCTTTTCATGACCTATATGGGCTATGGTATATTTATGTTAAAACAGTTTTCATAAGATAAACATAAGGCTTTTCAAACTATAAAACCAGTTTTCTTAATACTTAATCAGTTTACTCAGAACTTAGTCTTCCGCTGTTATATGTTACATGCTTATCCTATTTCATGCTATATTGTACATCCGTGCACTGAGCGTCTTGCTCAGCCGTTTTCCTTTTCATGTTCCCAAAACGGCAGGTACTTAGGGACGCTCGTAGATCTCAAACGTACGTGCATATGGACTGGAAGCTTTACTGTCTTTCTTTACTTTATGCATTTCCTTTACTTTAATACAGTTGCTATGGACATTGTTTCGTCCTTTCCTTTTACAGTATTTATGTTTGTGTGTGATGAGCTCTACTTTGGGGTTACCGATGTTTGATTCCGGTATTTCCCCTTTTATGGTCAAATAATGCTTAGACATTTATCCTTGTATGCTTTAATGACACGCCATGATTATGCGTAAGATTCCATTTCAAAAATGAGGTGTTACAGGTGTTCGGTCGGCAGCAAGGGCAAGGCACCCCGACGTGTGTCGGGGGTGTCCTTGTGGTTCAGTTTGTCTCGGCAGTCACAGCCCCACCACCGGCCAAAGCCGATGGCTAATTATTGTAAGCAGGGGGAACCGCGGCAGCAGGGGGAACCACTGGTAACTACGAGTGGGAACCCATGGTGGCCAGCGGCTGGCCGAAGAACAAGACTGTTAGCCTCAAAATATTGAGTAAAACAAGAATGCTCGGTCATAGGTTATTATTGTAACATTAGTTAGAACATTGTAATAGGTAGTTAATTAGTCGTGGTTTACGGGCTTGGATTTAAACTAATTAAAGTCCAAAAGACAAGCCCGGACAAATATATAGCCCATTAAAGCCCGCATGTGGGTGGACTATATATACTACCCTTCTAGCATGTTAGGAGGGTTGGTTGTTCATTTTTTCTCTTACTTCTCAATCTAATATCACCAAGTTCCAACCAATTCACTCTCTTTTCTCTCTCTACTTTCTCTCACTAGAATTCATCTTCTTCTTTTATTTTCTTTCATAAATTCGTGCTCTATTATCTAAATATATGGGACAACATTTGGTATCAATCGTCATGGGATAGTTTTGTGATTGGTTGTTGTGTTTTCATTTGATTTATTTAATTTGATCCTTATTTCTTCCACGAATTCAAGATTTTTTTATGTTTTTTAGTGTTCTTCAATTTGTATACCATCTTTACCGTTGTTTAGTGATTTGGGTATCTTGGTTTTGGTTAAAACTCAAGTCTTTTGGATCAAAAGTTGAGAACTTTCTTGTTGTTCATCTTTCCGAAATTCTGGCAAGTTATACCATCGGAATGTAAAAAGTGTGTGAGGCTCGATCACAATAATCCAAGGATTCTACTTTGCGATCACCCGAATTTCGATACCTTATTCCGATGAGATATTCCGATCGTACATTGCGATCGCAGATTCTGACGGTTTCAAGGGTTATTGAGTCGTTACTCTGTCTAATTTGTTTTTGCCATATTGCGATATAAACATTCCGACAGATCCAATATTCAGATAGAAGGACATTCCGACAGGACAACATTCCGATAGAACCAATTCCGATACAATATTCCGATAGATTATTCCGACAGCATTTCGACAGCCTACATTCCGACAGCCAACATTTCGATGGGCATTCCGATGGACATTCCGATGGCACATTCTGATGGACATTCCGATGACATGTTTAGCTAATTTTTTTTGAGTATTTTTTAGACTTCGCCACCATCTAGACGGTCGCGGTAACTAAGCAGAAATTGCAAGAAGCACGGTCACGTCAGAAGAGTTATGCCGAGAAGCATCGTAGGGACTTACATTTTAACGTAGGATATCACGTCTTCCTTAAGGTATCACCGGCACGTGGTGTTATACTTTTTGCAATCAAAGGGAAGCTCAGTCCTCGATTCATCGGACCGTTTGGTGTCATTGATCGAGTCGGAGAAGTATCTTATCGTTTAGCGTTACCTCCGCAACTTTCTCATGTTCATGATGTTTTCCGTGTGTCCTTACTCAGAGGGTACAAGTATCATCCCCTTCACCTGGTTCAGTATCCACTGGTATAGATTCGTGAAGACCTTACCTTCAAGAGGAACCCGAACGAGTTCTTGACAGACAAGAACGAGTCATGAGGAGGAAGACGATTCCATTCGTCAAAATCCTTTGGAGGGATCATACCGAGCGGGAAGCCACTTGGGAGACCGAGGAGTCTATCCGGACTTCTTACCGTCATTTCAAGTTTTGAATTCGGGTATGTTCCTCTTTTTCCAGTTTACTTTATCTATAATTTGGGGACAAATTATTCTTTTTAGGGGGGAAGAGTTGTAAAACCCGCATGCTTTTACCATGAACAGTACACATGTAATCGTACGTACATGATTAAAACTTTTCTTTTATAACATGTTTACGTTTCACGAATATTAACTACAAGAATTACATACGTATTATTACATGATAAATATTAAGTATGTATTAATGTACGATAATTATTACCAACAATAATTATAATCACGAGCATGAAAACATGAACGTAAATAATCACGAGCATATTATTATGTAATTACGTAATTATTATTACGACTACGTACAAGTATAAATGTATAACACGAACATTTAATAATAATGTCAAGTAAATACGAGCACGGGAACACGTAAAATATTAGAACACAAAAACTACCGGTTTCCCCTTGGTGGGCCCTTGTAGTCACGGCACACACAAGAGAAGGGGGCCCACAAGCCCACTTTTGGTAATTAAAGTAAACTAAAAACATTACATAGTTTTCATAAAAATTTAAACCCTAATCTCTCCTTCTCTCTTCTTTGGCCGGCGGCTACCACAAGAACAAGAGGTGTTCATTTGATTTTTGCTTAACAAATCGTTAGTACGTGTTCATGTGTTCATTCCTCGTTGATTCCACGTGATTTGGTAATCCGAAAACCTTTATTTTTATTTTCTTTTTATGTTTATGCATAGTTGATCATGGGAAAATAAAATACAAGATTAAAAACATGTTAAGATTTATGGTGGGGTAAATTATTTGGTTTGTTTTCGGGTTTTGGTGTTCGGCCGCCACACAAACCGAGAGCCATGATGCTCTCGGTGGCGTTTGTATCGCACCACCACAAGCGACCATGTCTCGGTGGTGTTAGGTGTTCGGTCGGCAGCAAGGGCAAGGCACCCCGACGTGTGTCGGGGGTGTCCTTGTGGTTCAATTTGTCTCGGCAGTCACAGCCCCACCACCGGCCATAGCCGATGGCTAATTATGGTAAGCAGGGGGAACCGCGGCAGCAGGGGGAACCACTGGTAACTACCAGTGGGAACCCATGGTGGCCAGCGGCTGGCCGAAGAACAAGACTGTTAGCCTCAAAATATTGTGTCAAACAAGAATGCTCGGTCATAGGTTATTATTGTAACACTAGTTAGAACATTGTAATAGGTAGTTAATTAGTCGTGGTTTACGGGCTTGGATTTAAACTAATTAAAGTCCAAAAGACAAGCCCGGACAAATATATAGCCCATTAAAGCCCACATGTGGGTGGACTATATATACTACCCTTCTAGCATGTTAGGAGGGTTGGTTGTTCATTTTTTCTCTTACTTCTCAATCTAATATCACCAAGTTCCAACCAATTCACTCTCTTTTCTCTCTCTACTTTCTCTCACTAGAATTCATCTTCTTCTTTTATTTTATTTCATAAATTCATGCTCTATTATCTAAATATATGGGACAACATTTGGTATCAATCGTCATGGGGTAGTTTTGTGATTGGTTGTTGTGTTTTCATTTGATTTATTTAATTTGATCCTTATTTCTTCCACGAATTCAAGATTTTTTTATGTTTTTTAGTGTTCTTCAATTCGTATACCATCTTTACTGTTGTTTAGTGATTTGGGTATCTTGGTTTTGGTTAAAACTCAAGTCTTTTGGATCAAAAGTTGAGAACTTTCTTGTTGTTCATCTTTCCGAAATTCTAGCAAGTTATACCATCGGAATGTAAAAAGTGTGTGAGGCTCGATCACAATAATCCAAGGATTCTACTTTGCGATCACCCGAATTTTGATACCTTATTCCGACGAGATATTCCGATCGTACATTGCGATCGCAGATTCTGACGGTTTCAAGGGATATTGAGTCGTTACTCTGTCTAATTTGTTTTTGCCATATTGCGATATAAACATTTCGACAGATCCAATATTCAGATAGAAGGACATTCCAACAGGACAACATTCCGATAGAACCAATTCCGATACAATATTCCGATAGATCATTCCGACAGCATTTCGACAGCCTACATTCCGACAGCCAACATTCCGATGGCCATTCCGATGGCACATTCTGATGGACATTCCGATGACATGTTTAGCTAATTTTTTTTTGAGTATTTTTTATACTTCGCCACCATCTAGACGGTCGCGGTAACTAAGCAGAAATTGCAAGAAGCACGGTCACGTCAGAAGAGTTATGCCGAGAAGCATCGTAGGGACTTACATTTTAACGTAGGATAGCACGTCTTCCTTAAGGTATCACCGGCACGTGGTGTTAGACGTTTTGCAATCAAAGGGAAGCTCAGTCCTCGATTCATCGGACCGTTTGGTGTCATTGATCGAGTCGGAGAAGTATCTTATCGTTTAGCGTTACCTCCACAACTTTCTCATGTTCATGATGTTTTCCATGTGTCCTTACTCAGAGGGTACAAGTATCATCCCCTTCACATGGTTCAGTATCCACTGGTATAGATTCGTGAAGACCTTACCTTCAAGAGGAACCCGAACGAGTTCTTGACAGACAAGAACGAGTCATGAGGAGGAAGACGATTCCATTCGTCAAAATCCTTTGGAGGGATCATACCGAGCGGGAAGCCACTTGGGAGACCGAGGAGTCTATCCGGACTTCTTACCCTCATTTCAAGTTTTGAATTCGGGTATGTTCCTCTTTTTCCAAATTACTTTATCTATAATTCGGGGACAAATTATTCTTTTTAGGGGGGAAGAGTTGTAAAACCCGCATGCTTTTACCATGAACAGTACCCATATAATCATACGTACATGATTAAAACTTTCCTTTTATAACATGTTTACGTTTCACGAATATTAATTACAAGAATTACGTACGTATTATTACTTGATAAATATTAAGTATGTATTAATGTACGATAATTATTACCAACTATAATTATAATCACGAGCATGAAAACATGAACGTAAATAATCACGAGCATATTATTATGTAATTACGTAATTATTATTACGACTACGCACAAGTATAAATATATAACATGAACATTTAATAATAATGTCACGTAAATACGAGCACGGGAACACGTAAAATATTAGAACACGAAAACTACGGGTTTCCCCTTGGTGGGCCCTTGTAGTCGCGGCACACACAAGAGAAGGGGGCCCACAAGCCCACTTTTGGTTAATTAAAAAAAAACTAAAAACATTACAGAGTTTTCATAAAAATTTAAACCCTAATCTCTCTTTCTCTCTTCTTTGGCCGGCGGCTACCACATGAACAAGAGGTGTTCATTTGATTTTTGCTTAACAAATCGTTAGTACGTGTTCGTGTGTTCATTCCTCGTTGATTCCACGTGATTTGGTAATCCGAAAACCTTTATTTTTATTTTCTTTTTATGTTTATGCATAGTTGATCATGGGAAAATAAAAACAAGATTAAAAACATGTTAAGATTCATGGTGGGGTAAATTATTTGGTTTGTTTTCGGGTTTTGGTGTTCGGCCGCCACACAAACCGAGAGCCATGATGCTCTCGGTGGCGTTTGTATCGCACCACCACAAGCGACCATGTCTCGGTGGTGTTAGGTGTTCGGTCGGCAACAAGGGAAAGGCACCCCGACGTGTGTCGGGGGTGTCCTTGTGGTTCAGTTTGTCTCGGCAGTCACAGCCCCACCACCGGCCAAAGCCGATGGCTAATTATGGTAAGCAGGGGGAACCGCGGCAGCAGGGGAACCACTGGCAACTGCCAGTGGGAACCCATGGTGACCAGTGGCTGGCCGAAGAACAAGACTGTTAGCCTCAAAATATTGAGTCAAACAAGAATGCTCGGTCATAGGTTATTATTGTAACATTAGTTAGAACGTTGTAATAGGTAGTTAATTAGTCGTGGTTTATGGGCTTGGATTTAAACAAATTAAAGTCCAAAAGACAAGCCCGGACCAATATATAGCCCATTAAAGCCCGCATGTGGGTGGACTATCTATACTACCCTTCTAGCATGTTAGGAGGGTTGGTTGTTCATTTTTCTCTTACTTCTCAATCTAATATCACCAAGTTCCAACCAATTCTCTCTCTTTTCTCTCTCTACTTTCTCTCACTATAATTCATCTTCTTCTTTTATTTTCTTTCATAAATTCGTGCTCTATTATCTAAATATATGGGACAACATTTGATATCAATCGCCATGGGGTAGTTTTGTGATTGGTTGTTGTGTTTTCATTTGATTTATTTGATTTGATCCTTATTTCTTCCACGAATTCAAGATTTTTTATGTTTTTTAGTGTTCTTCCATTCGTATACCTTCTTTACTGTTGTTTAGTGATTTGGGTATCTTGGTTTTGGTTAAAACTCAAGTCTTTTGGATCAAAAGTTGAGAACTTTCTTGTTGTTCATCTTTCCGAAATTCTAGCAAGTTATACCATCGGAAAGTACAAAGTGTGTGAGGCTCGATCACAATAATCCAAGGATTCTACTTTGTGATCACCCGGATTTCGATACCTTATTCCGACGAGATATTCTGATCGTACATTGCGATCGCAGATTCCGACGGTTTCAAGGGATATTGAGTCGTTACTCTGTCCAATTTATTTTTTCCATATTGCGATCTAAACATTCCGACAGATCCAATATTCAGATAGAAGGACATTCCGACAGGACAACATTCCGATAGAACCAACATTCTGATAGAACCAACATTCCGATACAATATTGCGATAGATCATTCCGACAGCATTCTGACAGCCAACATTCCGATAGGCATTCCGATGGACATTCCGATGGCACATTCTGATGGACATTCCGATGACATGTTTAGCTAAATTTTGTTTGAGTATTTTTTAGTCTTCGCTACCATCTAGACGGTCGCGGTAACTAAGAAGAAATTGCAAGAAGCACGGTCACGTCAGAAGAGTTATGCCGAGATGCATCGTAGGGTCATACATTTTAACGTAGGAGATCATGTCTTCCTTAAGGTATCGCCGACACGTGGTGTTAGACTTTTTGCAATCAAAGGGAAGCTCAGTCCTCGATTCATCAGACCGTTTGGTGTCATTGAGCGAGTCAGAGAAGTATCTTATCGTTTAGCGTTACCTCTGCAACTTTCTCATGTTCACGATGTTTTCCATGTGTCCTTACTCAGAGGGTACAAGTATCATCCCCTTCACATGGTTCAGTATCCACTGGTATAGATTCGTGAAGACCTTACCTTCATAGAGGAACCCGAACGAGTTCATGACAGACAAGAACGAGTCATGAGGAGGAAGACGATTCCATTCGTCAAAATCTTTTGGAGGGATCATACCGAGCGGGAAGCCACTTGGGAGACCGAGGAGTCTATCCGGACTTCTTACCCTCATTTCAAGTTTTGGATTCGGGTATGTTCCTCTTTTTCCAAATTACTTTATCTATAATTCGGGGACAAATTATTCTTTTTAGGGGGGAAGAGTTGTAAAACCCTCATGCTTTTACCATGAACAGTACACATATAATCATACGTACATGATTAAAACTTTCCTTTTATAACATGTTTACGTTTCATGAATATTAATTACAAGAATTACGTACGTATTATTACTTGATAAATATTAATTATGTATTAATGTACGATAATTATTACCAACAATAATTATAATCACGAGCATGAAAACATGAACGTAAATAATCACGAGCATATTATTATGTAATTATGTAATTATTATTACGACTACGTACAAGTATACATATATAACACGAACATTTAATAATAATGTCACGTAAATACGAGCACGGGAACACGTAAAATATTAGAACACGAAAACTACGGGTTTCCCCTTGGTGGGCCCTTGTAGTCGCGACACACACAAGAGAAGGGGGCCCACAATCCCACTTTTGGTTAATTAAAAAAAACTAAAAACATTACAGAGTTTTCATAAAAATTTAAACCATAATCTCTCCTTCTCTCTTCTTTGGCCGGCGGCTACCACAAGAACAAGAGGTGTTCATTTGATTTTTGCTTAACAAATCGTTAGTACGTGTTCGTATGTTCATTCCTCGTTGATTCTACGTGATTTGGTAATCTGAAAACCTTTATTTTTATTTTCTTTTTATGTTTATGCATAGTTGATCATGGGAAAATAAAAAGAAGATTAAAAACATGTTCTGATTCATGGTGGGGTAAATTATTTGGTTTGTTTTCGGGTTTTGGTGTTCGGCCGCCACACAAACCGAGAGCCATGATGCTCTCGGTGGCGTTTGTATCGCACCACCACACGCGACCATGTCTTGGTGGTGTTGGGTGTTCGGTCGGCAGCAAGGGCAAGGCACTCCGACGTGTGTCGGGGTGTCCTTGTGGTTCAGTTTGTCTCGACAGTCACAGCCCCACCACCGGCCAAAGTCGATGGCTAATTATGGTAAGCAGGGGGAACCGCGGCAGCAGGGGGAACCACTAGCAACTGCCAGTGGGAACCCATGGTGGCCAGCGGCTGGCCGAAGAACAAGACTGTTAGCCTTAAAATATTGATTCAAACAAGAATGCTCGGTCATAGGTTATTATTGTAAAATTAGTTAGAACGTTGTAATAGGTTGTTAATTAGTCGTGGTTTATGGGCTTGGAATTAAACTAATTAAAGTCCAAAAGACAAGCCCGGCAGCATTCCGAGCACGGGAACACGTAAAATATTAGAACACGAAAACTACGGGTTTCCCCTTGGTGGGCCCTTGTAGTCGTTCATTATGATCGTGGATTCCGACGGTTTCAAGGGATACTGAGTCGTTACTCTGTCCAATTTGTTTTTGCCATATTCCGATCTAAACATTCCGACAGATATAATATTCAGATAGAAGGACATTCCGACAGATTGACATTCCGACAGGACAACATTCCGATAGAACCAACATTCCGATAGAACCAACATTCCGATACAATATTCTGATAGATCATTCCGACAACATTCCGACAGCCTACATTCCGACAACCAACATTCTGATGGCATTCCGATGGACATTCTGATGGCACATTCCGATGGACATTTTGATGACATGTTTAGCTAAATTTTTTTTGAGTATTTTTTAGACTTCGCCACCATCTAGACGGTCGCGGTAACTAAGCAGAAATTGCAAGAAGCACGGTCACGTCAGAAGAGTTATGCCGAGAAGCATCGTAGGGACTTACATTTTAACTTAGGAGATCACGTCTTCCTTAAGGTATCGCCGGCACGTGGTGTTAGAAGTTTTGGAATCAAAGGGAATCTCAGTCTTCGATTCATCAGACCGTTTGGTGTCATTGAGCGAGTCGGAGAAGTATCTTATCGTTTAGCGTTACCTCCGCAACTTTCTCATGTTCACGATGTTTTCCATGTGTCCTTACTTAGAGGGTTCAAGTATCATCCCCTTCAAATGGTTCACTATCCACTGGAACAGATTCGTGAAGACCTTACCTTCATAGAGGAACCCGAACGAGTTCTTGACAGACAAGAACAAGTCATGAGGAGGAAGACGATTCCATTCGTCAAAATCCTTTGGAGGGATCATACCGAGTGGGAAGCCACTTGGGAGACCGAGGAGTCTATCCGGACTTCTTACCCTCATTTCAAGTTTTGAATTCGGGTATGTTCCTCTTTTTCCAATTTACTTTATCTATAATTCGGGGACAAATTATTCTTTTTAGGGGGGAAGAGTTGTAAAACCCGCATGCTTTTATCATGAACAGTACACATATAATCGTACGTACATGATTAAAACTTTCCTTTTATAACATGTTTACGATTCACGAATATTAATTACAAGAATTACGTACGTATTATTACATGATAAATATTAAGTATGTATTAATGTACGATAATTATTACCAACAATAACTATAATCACGAGCATGAAAACATGAACGTAAATAATCACGAGCATATTATTATGTAATTACATAATTATTATTACGACTACGTACAAGTATAAATATATAACACGAACATTTAATAATAATGTCACGTAAATACGAGCACGGGAACACGTAAAATATTAGAACACGAAAACTACGGGTTTCCCCTTGGTGGGCCCTTGTAGTAGAGTCACACACAAGAGAAGGGGGCCCACAAGCCCACTTTGGGTTAATTAAAGAAAACTAAAAACATTATAGAGTTTTCATAAAAATTTAAACCCTAATCTCTCCTTCTCTCTTCTTTGGCCGGCAGCAACCACAAGAACAAGAGGTGTTCATTTGATTTTTGCTTAACAAATCGTTAGTATCTGTTCGTGTGTTCATTCCTCGTTGATTCCACGTGATTTGGTAATCCGAAAACCATTATTTTTATTTTCTTTTTATGTTTATGCATAGTTGATCATGGGAAAATAAAAACCATATTAAAAACATGTTAAGATTCATAGTGGGGTAAATTATTTGGTTTGTTTTCGGGTTTTGGTGTTCGGCCGCCACACAAACCGAGAGCCATGATGCTCTCAGTGGCGTTTGTATCGCACCACCACACGCGACCATGTCTCGGTGGTGTTGGGTGTTCGGTCGGCAGCAAGGGCAAGGCACCCTGACGTGTGTCAGGGGTGTCCTTGTGGTTCAGTTTGTCTCGGCAGTCACAGCCCCACCACCGGCCAAAGACGATGGCTAATTATGGTAAGCAGGGGGAACCGCGACAGCAGGGGGAACCACTGGCAACTGCCAGTGGGAACCCATGGTGGCCAACGGCTGGCCGAAGAACAAGATTGTTAGCCTCAAAATATTGAGTCAAACAAGAATGCTCGGTCATAGGTTATTATTGTAAAATTAGTTAGAACGTTGTAATAGGTAGTTAATTAGTCGTGGTTTACGGGCTTGGATTTAAACTAATTAAAGTCCAAAAGACAAGCCCGGCAGCATTCCGAGCACGGGAACACGTAAAATATTAGAACACGTAAACTACGGGTTTCCCCTTGGTGGTCCCTTGTAGTCGTACATTGCGATCGTGGATTCCGATGGTTTCAAGGGATATTGAGTCTTACTCTGTCCAATTTGTTTTTGCCATATTGCGATCTAAACATTCCGACAGATCTAATATTCAGATAGAAGGACATTCTGACAGATTGACATTCCGACAGGAGAACATTCCGATAGAACCAACATTCCGATACAATATTCTGATAGATCATTTCGACAGCATTCCGACAGCCTACATTCCGACAGCCAACATTCCGATGGACATTCCGATGGATATTCTGATGGCACATTCCGATGGACATTCCGATGACATGTTTAGCTAAATTCTGTTTGAGTATTTTTTAGACTTCGCCACCATCTAGACTGTCGCGGTAACTAAGCAGAAATTGCAAGAAGCACGGTCACGTCAGAAGAGTTATGCCGAGAAGCATTGTAGGGACTTACATTTTAACGTAGGAGATCACGCCTTCCTTAAGGTATCGCCGGCAGGTGGTGTTAGACGTTTTGGAATCAAAGGGAAGCTAAGTCCTCGATTCCTCGGACCGTTTGGTGTCATTGAGCGAGTCGGAGAAGTATCTTATCGTTTAGCGTTACCTCCGCAACTTTCTCATGTTCACGATGTTTTCCATGTGTCCTTACTCAGAGGGTACAAGTATCATCCCCTTCACATGGTTCAGTATCCACTGGAACAGATTCGTGAAGACCTTACCTTCATAGAGGAACCCGAACGAGTTCTTGACAGACAAGAACGAGTCATGAGGAGGAAGACGATTCCATTCGTCAAAACCATTTGGAGGGATCATACAGAGCGGGAAGCCACTTGGGAGACCGAGGAGTCTATCCAGACTTCTTACCCTCATTTCATGTTTTGAATTCGGGTATGTTCCTCTTTTTCCAGTTTACTTTATCTATAATTCGGGGACAAATTATTCTTTTTAGGGGGGAAGAGTTGTAAAACCCGCATGCTTTTACCATGAACAGTACACATATAATCGTACGTACATGATTAAAACTTTCCTTTTATAACATGTTTACGTTTCACGAATATTAATTACAAGAATTACGTACGTATTATTACATGATAAATATTAAATATGTATTAATGTACGATAAATATTACCAACAATAATTATAATCACGAGCATGAAAACATGAATGTAAATAATCACGAGCGTATTATTATGTAATTACGTAATTATTATTACGACTACGTACAAGTATAAATATATAACACGAACATTTAATAATAATGTCACGTAAATACGAGCACGGGAACACGTAAAATATTAGAACATGAAAACTACGGGTTTCCCCTTGGTGGGCCCTTGTAGTCGCGGCACACACAAGAGAAGGGGGCCCACAAGCCCACTTTTGGCTAAATAAAGAAAACTAAAAATATTACAGAGTTTTCATAAAAATTTAAACCCTAATCTCTCCTTCTCTCTTCTTTGGCTGGCGGCTACCACAAGAACAAGAGGTGTTCATTTAACTTTTGCTTAACAAATCGTTAGTACGTGTTCGTGTGTTCATTCCTCGTTGATTCCACGTGATTTGGTAATCTGAAAACCTTTATTTTTATTTTCTTTTAATGTTTATGCATAGTTGATCATGGGAAAATAGAAACAAGATTAAAAACATGTTAAGATTCATGGTGGGGTAAATTATTTGGTTTGTTTTCGGGTTTTGGTGTTCGGCCGCCACACAAACCGAGAGCCATGATGCTCTTGGTGGCTTTTGTATCGCACACCACACACGACCATTTCTCGGTGGTGTTGGGTGTTCGGTCGGCAGCAAGGGCAAGGCACCCCGACGTGTGTCGGGGGTGTCCTTGTGGTTTAGTTTGTCTTGGCAGTCACAGCCCCACCACCGGCCAAAGCCGATGGCTAATTATGGTAAGCAGGGGGAACTGCGACGGCAGGGGGAACCACTGGCAACTGCCAGTGGGAACCCATGGTGGCCAGCGGCTGGCCGAAGAACAAGACTGTTAGCCTCCAAATATTGAGTCAAACAAGAATGCTCGATCATAGGTTATTATTGTAAAATTAGTTAGAACGTTGTAATAGGTAGTTAATTAGTCGTGGTTTACGGGCTTGGATTTAAACTAATTAAAGTCCAAAAGACAAGCCCGGCAGCATTCCGAGCACGGGAACACGTAAAATATTAGAAGACGAAAACTACGGGTTTCCCCTTAGTGGGCCCTTGTAGTCGTACATTGCGATCGCGGATTCCGACGGTTTCAAGGGATATTGATTCGTTACTCTGTCTAATTTGTTTTTGCCATATTGCGATCTAAACATTCCGACAGATCCAATATTCAGATAGAAGGACATTCCGACAGACTGACATTCCGACAGGACAACATTCCGATAGATCCAACATTCCGATAGAACCAACATTCCGATACAATATTCTGATAGATCATTCCGACGGTATTCCGACAGCCTACATTCCGACAGCCAACATTCTGATGGACATTCCGATGGTAAATTCCGATGGACATTCCGATGACATGTTTAGCTAAATTTAGTTTGAGTATTTATTAGACTTCACCACCATTTAGACGGTCGCGGTAAATAAGCAGAAATTGCAAGAAGCACGGTCACGTCAGAAGAGTTATGCCGAGAAGCATCGTAGGGACTTAAATTTTAACGTAGGAGATCACGTCTTCCTTAAGGTATCGCTGGCACGTAGTGTTAGACGTTTTGGAATCAAAGGGAAGCTCAGTCCTCGATTCATCGGACCGTTTTGTGTCATTGAGCGAGTCGGAGAAGTATCTTATCGTTTAGCATTACCTCCACAACTTTCTCATGTTCACGATGTTTTCCATGTGTCCTTACTCAAAGGGTACAAGTATCATCCCCATCACATGGTTCAGTATCCACTGGAATAGATTTCGTGAAGACCTTACCTTTATATTGGAACTCGAACGAGTTATTGACAGACAAGAACGAGTCATGAGGAGGAAGACGATTCCATTCGTCAAAATCCTTTGGAGGGATCATACCGAGCGTGAAGCCACTTGGGAGACCGAGGATTCTATCCGGACTTCTTACCCTCATTTCAAGTTTTGAATTCAGGTATGATCCTCTTTTTCCAGTTTACTTTATCTATAATTTGGGGACAAATTATTCTTTTTAGGGGGGAAGAGTTGTAAAACCCGCATGCTTTTACCATGAACAGTACATATATAATTGTACGTACATCATTAAAACTTTCCTTTTATAACATGTTTACGTTTCACGAATATTAATTACAAGAATTACGTACGTATTATTACATGATAAATATTAAGTATGTATTAATGTACGATAATTATTACCAACAATAATTATAATCACGAGCATGAAAACATGAACGTAAATAATCACGAGCATATTATAATGTAATTACGTAATTATTATTACGACTACGTACAAGTATAAATATATAACACGAACATTTAATAATAATGTCACGTAAATACGAGCACGGGAACACGTAAAATATTAGAACACGAAAACTACGGGTTTCCCCTTGGTGGGCCCTTGTAGTCGCGGCACACACAAGAGAAGGGGGCCCACAAGCCCACTTTTGGTTAATTAAAGAAAACTAAAAACATTACAGAGTTTTCATAAAATTTTAAACCCTAATCTCTCATTCTCTCTTCTTTGGCCGACGGCTACCACAAGAACAAGAGGTTTTCATTTGATTTTTGCTTAACAAATCGTTAGTACGTGTTCGTGTGTTCATTCCTCGTTGATTCTACGTGATTTGGTAATCTGAAAACCTTTATTTTTATTTTCTTTTTATGTTTATGCATAGTTGATCATGGGAAAATAAAAAGAAGATTAAAAACAAGTTCAGATTCATGGTGGGGTAAATTATTTGGTTTGTTTTCGGGTTTTGGTGTTCGGCCGCCACACAAACCGAGAGCCATGATGCTCTCGGTGGCGTTTGTATCGCACCACCACACGCGACCATGTCTCGGTGGTGTTGGGTGTTCGGTCGGCAGCAAGGGCAAGGCACTCCGACGTGTGTCGGGGTGTCCTTGTGGTTCAGTTTGTCTCGACAGTCACAGCCCCACCACCGGCCAAAGCCGATGGCTAATTATGGTAAGCAGGGGGAACCGCGGCAGCAGGGGGAACCACTGGCAACTGCCAGTGGGAACCCATGGTGGCCAGCGGCTGGCCGAAGAACAAGACTGTTAGCCTTAAAATATTGATTCAAACAAGAATGCTCGGTCATAGGTTATTATTGTAAAATTAGTTAGAACGTTGTAATAGGTAGTTAATTAGTCGTGGTTTATGGGCTTGGAATTAAACTAATTAAAGTCCAAAAGACAAGCCCGGCGGCATTCCGAGCATGGGAACACGTAAAATATTAGAACACGAAAACTACGGGTTTCCCCTTGGTGGGCCCTTGTAGTCGTTCATTATGATCGTGGATTCCGACGGTTTCAAGGGATACTGAGTCGTTACTCTGTCCAATTTGTTTTTGCCATATTCCGATCTAAACATTCCGACAGATATAATATTCAGATAGAAGGACATTCCGACAGATTGACATTCCGACAGGACAACATTCCGATAGAACCAACATTCCGATAGAACCAACATTCCGATACAATATTCTGATAGATCATTCCGACAACATTCCGACAGCCTACATTCCGACAGCCTACATTCCGACAGCCAACATTCTGATGGCATTCCGATGGACATTCTGATGGCACATTCCGATGGACATTTTGATGACATGTTTAGCTAAAATTTTTTTGAGTATTTTTTAGACTTCGCCACCATCTAGACGGTCGCGGTAACTAAGCAGAAATTGCAAGAAGCACGGTCACGTCAGAAGAGTTATGCCGAGAAGCATCGTAGGGACTTACATTTTAACTTAGGAGATCACGTCTTCCTTAAGGTATCGCCGGCACGTGGTGTTAGAAGTTTTGGAATCAAAGGGAATCTCAGTCTTCGATTCATCAGACCGTTTGGTGTTATTGAGCGAGTCGGAGAAGTATCTTATCGTTTAGCGTTACCTCCGCAACTTTCTCATGTTCACGATGTTTTCCATGTGTCCTTACTCAGAGGGTTCAAGTATCATCCCCTTCAAATGGTTCAGTATCCACTGGAACAGATTCGTGAAGACCTTACCTTCATAGAGGAACCCGAACGAGTTCTTGACAGACAAGAACAAGTCATGAGGAGGAAGACGATTCCATTCGTCAAAATCCTTTGGAGGGATCATACCGAGCGGGAAGCCACTTGGGAGACCGAGGAGTCTATCCGGACTTCTTACCCTCATTTCAAGTTTTGAATTCGGGTATGTTCCTCTTTTTCCAATTTACTTTATCTATAATTCGGGGACAAATTATTCTTTTTAGGGGGGAAGAGTTGTAAAACCCGCATGCTTTTACCATGAACAGTACACATATAATCGTACGTACATGATTAAAACTTTCCTTTTATAACATGTTTACGATTCACGAATATTAATTACAAGAATTACGTACGTATTATTACATGATAAATATTAAGTATGTATTAATGTACGATAATTATTACCAACAATAACTATAATCACGAGCATGAAAACATGAACGTAAATAATCACGAGCATATTATTATGTAATTACGTAATTATTATTACGACTACGTACAAGTATAAATATATAACACGAACATTTAATAATAATGTCAGGTAAATACGAGCACGGGAACACGTAAAATATTAGAACACGAAAACTACGGGTTTCCCCTTGGTGGGCCCTTGTAGTAGAGTCACACACAAGAGAAGGGGGCCCACAAGCCCACTTTGGGTTAATTAAAGAAAACTAAAAACATTATAGAGTTTTCATAAAAATTTAAACCCTAATCTCTCCTTCTCTCTTCTTTGGCCGGCAGCAACCACAAGAACAAGAGGTGTTCATTTGATTTTTGCTTAACAAATCGTTAGTATGTGTTCGTGTATTCATTCCTCGTTGATTCCACGTGATTTGGTAATCCGAAAACCATTATTTTTATTTTCTTTTTATGTTTATGCATAGTTGATCATGGGAAAATAAAAACCATATTAAAAACATGTTAAGATTCATAGTGGGGTAAATTATTTGGTTTGTTTTCGGGTTTTGGTGTTCAGCCGCCACACAAACCGAGAGCCATGATGCTCTCAGTGGCGTTTGTATCGCACCACCACACGCGACCATGTCTCGGTGGTGTTGGGTGTTCGGTCGGCAGCAAGGGCAAGGCACCCTGACGTGTGTCAGGGGTGTCCTTGTGGTTCAGTTTGTCTCGGCAGTCACAGCCCCACCACCGGCCAAAGACGATGGCTAATTATGGTAAGCAGGGGGAACCGCGACAGCAGGGGGAACCACTGGCAACTGCCAGTGGGAACCCATGGTGGCCAGCGGCTGGCCGAAGAACAAGATTGTTAGCCTCAAAATATTGAGTCAAACAAGAATGCTCGGTCATAGGTTATTATTGTAAAATTAGTTAGAACGTTGTAATAGGTAGTTAATTAGTCGTGGTTTACGGGCTTGGATTTAAACTAATTAAAGTCCAAAAGACAAGCCCGGCAGCATTCCGAGCACGGGAACACGTAAAATATTAGAACACGTAAACTACGGGTTTCCCCTTGGTGGTCCCTTGTAGTCGTACATTGCGATCGTGGATTCCGACGGTTTCAAGGGATATTGAGTCTTACTCTGTCCAATTTGTTTTTGCCATATTGCGATCTAAACATTCCGACAGATCTAATATTCAGATAGAAGGACATTCTGACAGATTGACATTCCGACAGGAGAACATTCCGATAGAACCAACATTCCGATACAATATTCTGATAGATCATTTCGACAGCATTCCGACAGCCTACATTCCGACAGCCAACATTCCGATGGACATTCCGATGGATATTCTGATGGCACATTCCGATGGACATTCCGATGACATGTTTAGCTAAATTATGTTTGAGTATTTTTTAGACTTCGCCACCATCTAGACTGTCGCGGTAACTAAGCAGAAATTGCAAGAAGCACGGTCACGTCAGAAGAGTTATGCCGAGAAGCATTGTAGGGACTTACATTTTAACGTAGGAGATCACGTCTTCCTTAAGGTATCGCCGGCAGGTGGTGTTAGACGTTTTGGAATCAAAGGGAAGCTAAGTCCTCGATTCCTCGGACCGTTTGGTGTCATTGAGCGAGTCGGAGAAGTATCTTATCGTTTAGCGTTACCTCCGCAACTTTCTCATGTTCACGATGTTTTCCATCTGTCCTTACTCAGAGGATACAAGTATCATCCCCTTCACATGGTTCAGTATCCACTAGAACAGATTCGTGAAGACCTTACCTTCATAGAGGAACCCGAACGAGTTCTTGACAGACAAGAACGAGTCATGAGGAGGAAGACGATTCCATTCGTCAAAACCATTTGGAGGGATCATACAGAGCGGGAAGCCACTTGGGAGACCGAGGAGTCTATCCAGACTTCTTACCCTCATTTCATGTTTTGAATTCGGGTATGTTCCTCTTTTTCCAGTTTACTTTATCTATAATTCGGGGACAAATTATTCTTTTTAGGGGGGAAGAGTTGTAACACCCGCATGCTTTTACCATGAACAGTACACATATAATCGTACGTACATGATTAAAACTTCCCTTTTATAACATGTTTACGTTTCACGAATATTAATTACAAGAATTACGTACGTATTATTACATGATAAATATTAAATATGTATTAATGTACGATAAATATTACCAACAATAATTATAATCACGAGCATGAAAACATGAACGTAAATAATCACGAGCGTATTATTATGTAATTACGTAATTATTATTACGACTACGTACAAGTATAAATATATAACACGAACATTTAATAATAATGCCACGTAAATACGAGCACGGGAACACGTAAAATATTAGAACATGAAAACTACGGGTTTCCCCTTGGTGGGCCCTTGTAGTCGCGGCACACACAAGAGAAGGGGGCCCACAAGCCCACTTTTGGCTAAATAAAGAAAACTAAAAATATTACAGAGTTTTCATAAAAATTTAAACCCTAATCTCTCCTTCTCTCTTCTTTGGCTGGCGGCTACCACAAGAACAAGAGGTGTTCATTTAACTTTTGCTTAACAAATCGTTAGTACGTGTTCGTGTGTTCATTCCTCGTTGATTCCACGTGATTTGGTAATCTGAAAACCTTTATTTTTATTTTCTTTTAATGTTTATGCATAGTTGATCATGGGAAAATAGAAACAAGATTAAAAACATGTTAAGATTCATGGTGGGGTAAATTATTTGGTTTGTTTTCGGGTTTTGGTGTTCGGCCGCCACACAAACCGAGAGCCATGATGCTCTTGGTGGCTTTTGTATCGCACACCACACACGACCATTTCTCGGTGGTGTTGGGTGTTCGGTCGGCAGCAAGGGCAAGGCACCCCGACGTGTGTCGGGGGTGTCCTTGTGGTTCAGTTTGTCTTGGCAGTCACAGCCCCACCACCGGCCAAAGCCGATGGCTAATTATGGTAAGCAGGGGGAACCGCGACGGCAGGGGGAACCACTGGCAACTGCCAGTGGGAACCCATGGTGGCCAGCGGCTGGCCGAAGAACAAGACTGTTAGCCTCCAAATATTGAGTCAAACAAGAATGCTCGATCATAGGTTATTATTATAAAATTAGTTAGAACGTTGTAATAGGTAGTTAATTAGTCGTGGTTTACGGGCTTGGATTTAAACTAATTAAAGTCCAAAAGACAAGCCCGGCAGCATTCCGAGCACGGGAACACGTAAAATATTAGAAGACGAAAACTACGGGTTTCCCCTTAGTGGGCCCTTGTAGTCGTACATTGCGATCGCGGATTCCGACGGTTTCAAGGGATATTGATTCGTTACTCTGTCTAATTTGTTTTTGCCATATTGCGATCTAAACATTCCGACAGATCCAATATTCAGATAGAAGGACATTCCGACATACTGACATTCCGACAGGACAACATTCCGATAGATCCAATATTCCGATAGAACCAACATTCCGATACAATATTCTGATAGATCATTCCAACGGTATTCCGACAGCCTACATTCCGACAGCCAACATTCTGATGGACATTCCGATGGTAAATTCCGATGGACATTCCGATGACATGTTTAGCTAAATTTAGTTTGAGTATTTATTAGACTTCACCACCATTTAGACGGTCGCGGTAAATAAGCAGAAATTGCAAGAAGCACGGTCACGTCAGAAGAGTTATGCCGAGAAGCATCGTAGGGACTTAAATTTTAACGTAGGAGATCACGTCTTCCTTAAGGTATCGCTGGCACGTAGTGTTAGACGTTTTGGAATCAAAGGGAAGCTCAGTCCTCGATTCATCGGACCGTTTGGTGTCATTGAGCGAGTCGGAGAAGTATCTTATCGTTTAGCATTACCTCCATAACTTTCTCATGTTCACGATGTTTTCCATGTGTCCTTACTCAAAGGGTACAAGTATCATCCCCATCACATGGTTCAGTATCCACTGGAATAGATTTCGTGAAGACCTTACCTTTATATTGGAACTCGAACGAGTTATTGACAGACAAGAACGAGTCATGAGGAGGAAGACGATTCCATTCGTCAAAATCCTTTGGAGGGATCATACCGAGCGGGAAGCCACTTGGGAGACCGAGGATTCTATCCGGACTTCTTACCCTCATTTCAAGTTTTTAATTCGGGTATGATCCTCTTTTTCCAGTTTACTTTATCTATAATTTGGGGACAAATTATTCTTTTTAGGGGGGAAGAGTTGTAAAACCCGCATGCTTTTACCATGAACAGTACATATATAATTGTACGTACATCATTAAAACTTTCCTTTTATAACATGTTTACGTTTCACGAATATTAATTACAAGAATTACGTACGTATTATTACATGATAAATATTAAGTATGTATTAATGTACGATAATTATTACCAACAATAATTATAATCACGAGCATGAAAACATGAACGTAAATAATCACGAGCATATTATTATGTAATTACGTAATTATTATTACGACTACGTACAAGTATAAATATATAACACGAACATTTAATAATAATGTCACGTAAATACGAGCACGGGAACACGTAAAATATTAGAACACGAAAACTACGGGTTTGCCCTTGGTGGGCCCTTGTAGTCGCGGCACACACAAGAGAAGGGGGCCCACAAGCCCACTTTTGGTTAATTAAAGAAAACTAAAAACATTACAGAGTTTTCATAAAATTTTAAACCCTAATCTCTCATTCTCTCTTCTTTGGCCGACGGCTACCACAAGAACAAGAGGTTTTCATTTGATTTTTGCTTAACAAATCGTTAGTACGTGTTCGTGTGTTCGTTCCTCGTTGATTTCACGTGATTTGGTAATTCACAAACCTATATTTTTATTTTCTTTTTACGTTTATGCATAGTTGATCATGGGAAAATAAAAACAAGATTAAAAACATTTTAAGATTCATGGCGGGGTAAAATATTTTGTTTCTTTTCGGGTTTTGGTGTTCGGCCACCACACAAACCGAGAGCCATGATGCTCTTGGTGGCGTTTGTATCGCACCACCACACGCGACCATGTCTCGGTGGTGTTGGGTGTTCGGTCGGCAGCATGGTCAAGGCACCCCGACGTGTGTCGGGGGTGTCATTGTGGTTCAGTTTGTCTTGGGAGTCACAGCCCCACCACCGGCCAAAGCCGATGGCTAATTATGGTAAGCAGGGGGAACCGCGGCAGCAGGGGAACCACTCGAAACTGCCAGTGGGAACCGATGGTGGCCAGCGGCTGGCCGAAGAACAAGACTGTTAGCCTCAAAAATATTGAGTCAAACAAGAATGCTCGGTCATAGGTTATTATTGTAAAATTAGTTAGAACGTTGTAATAGGTAGTTAATTAGTCGTGGTTTACGGGCTTGGATTTAAACTAATTAAAGTCCAAAAGACAAGCCCGGCAGCATTCCGAGCACGGGAACACGTAAAATATTAGAACATGAAAACTACGGGTTTCCCCTTAGTGGGCCCTTGTAGTCGTACATTGCGATCGCGGATTCCGACGGTTTCAAGGGATATTGATTTGTTACTCTGTCTAATTTGTTTTTGCCATATTGCGATCTAAACATTCCGACAGATCTAATATTCAGATAGAAGGACATTCCGACAGACTGACATTCCGACAGGACAACATTCCGATAGATCCAACATTCCGATAGAACCAACATTCCGATACAATATTCTGATAGATCATTCCGACGGTATTCCGACAGCCTACATTCCGACAGCCAACATTCTGATGGACATTCCGATGGTAAATTCCGATGGACATTCCGATGACATGTTTAGCTAAATTTAGTTTGAGTATTTATTAGACTTCACCACCATTTAGACGGTCGCGGTAAATAAGCAGAAATTGCAAGAAGCACAGTCACGTCAGAAGAGTTATGCCGAGAAGCATCGTAGGGACTTAAATTTTAACGTAGGAGATCACGTCTTCCTTAAGGTATCGCCGGCACGTAGTGTTAGACGTTATGGAATCAAAGGGAAGCTCAGTCCTCGATTCATCGGACCGTTTGGTGTCATTGAGCGAGTCGGAGAAGTATCTTATCGTTTAGCATTACCTCCACAACTTTCTCATGTTCACGATGTTTTCCATGTGTCCTTACTCAAAGGGTACAAGTATCATCCCCATCACATGGTTCAGTATCCACTGGAACAGATTCGTGAAGACCTTACCTTTATATTGGAACTCGAACGAGTTCTTGACAGACAAGAACGAGTCATGAGGAGGAAGACGATTCCATTCGTCAAAATCCTTTGGAGGGATCATACCGAGCGGGAAGCCACTTGGGAGACCGAGGATTCTATCCGGACTTCTTACCCTCATTTCAAGTTTTGAATTCGGGTATGATCCTCTTTTTCCAGTTTACTTTATCTATAATTTGGGGACAAATTATTCTTTTTAGGGGGGAAGAGTTGTAAAACCCGCATGCTTTTACCATGAACAGTACATATATAATTGTACGTACATCATTAAAACTTTCCTTTTATAACATGTTTACGTTTCACGAATATTAATTACAAGAATTACGTACGTATTATTACATGATAAATATTAAGTATGTATTAATGTACGATAATTATTACCAACAATAATTATAATCACGAGCATGAAAACATGAACGTAAATAATCACGAGCATATTATTATGTAATTACGTAATTATTATTACGACTACGTACAAGTATAAATATATAACACGAACATTTAATAATAATGTCACGTAAATACGAGCACGGGAACACGTAAAATATTAGAACACGAAAACTACGGGTTTCCCCTTGGTGGGCCCTTGTAGTCGCGGCACACACAAGAGAAGGGGGCCTACAAGCCCACTTTTGGTTAATTAAAGAAAACTAAAAACAATACAGAGTTTTCATAAAATTTTAAACCCTAATCTCTCATTCTCTCTTCTTTGGCCGACGGCTACCACAAGAACAAGAGGTGTTCATTTGATTTTTGCTTAACAAATCGTTAGTACGTGTTCGTGTGTTCGTTCCTCGTTGATTTCACGTGATTTGGTAATTCACAAACCTATATTTTTATTTTCTTTTTATGTTTATGCATAGTTGATCATGGGAAAATAAAAACAAGATTAAAAACATTTTAAGATTCATGGCGGGGTAAAATATTTTGTTTCTTTTCGGGTTTTGGTGTTCGGCCGCCACACAAACCGAGAGCCATGATGCTCTCGGTGGCGTTTGTATCGCACCACCACACGCGACCATGTCTCGGTGGTGTTGGGTGTTCGGTCGGCAGCATGGTCAAGGCACCCCGACGTGTGTCGGGGGTGTCATTGTGGTTCAGTTTGTCTTGGCAGTCACAGCCCCACCACCGGCCAAAGCTGATGGCTAATTATGGTAAGCAGGGGGAACCGCGGCAGCAGGGGGAACCACTGGATACTGCCAGTGGGAACCGATGGTGGCCAGCGGCTGGCCGAAGAACAAGACTGTTAGCCTCAAAAATATTGAGTCAAACAAGAATGCTCGGTCATAGGTTATTATTGTAAAATTAGTTAGAACGTTGTAATAGGTAGTTAATTAGTCGTGGTTTATGGGCTTGGATTTAAACTAATTAAAGTCCAAAAGACATGCCCGACAGCATTCCGAGCACGGGAACACGTAAAATATTAGAACACGAAAACTACGGGTTTCCCCTTGGTGGGCCCTTGTAGTCGTACATTGCGATTGCGGATCCCGACGGTTTCAAGGGATATTGAGTCGTTACTATGTCCAATTTGTTTTTGCCATATTGCGATCTAAACATTCCGACAGATCCAGTATTCAGATAGAAGGACATTGTGACAGATTGACATTCCGACAGGACAAAATTCCGATAGAACTAACATTCCGATATAACCAACATTCGGATACAATATTCCGATAGATCATTCCGAGAGCATTCCGACAGCCTACATTCCGACAGCCAACATTCCGCTGGACATTCCGAAGGACATTCCGATGGCACATTCCGATGGACATTCCGATGACATGTTTAGCTAAATTTTGGTTGAGTATTTTTTAGACTTCGCCACCATCTAGACGGTCACGGTAACTAAGCAGAAATTGCAAGAAGCACGGTCACGTCCGAAGAGTTATGCCAAGAAGCATCGTAGGGACTTGAATTTTAATGTAGGAGATCACGTCTTCCTTAAGGTATCGCCGGCACGTGGTGTTAGACGTTTTGGAATCAAAGGGAAGCTCAGTCCTCGATTCATCAGACCGTTTGGTGTCATTGAGCGAGTCGGAGAAGTATCTTATCCATTAGCGTTACCTCTGCAACTTTCTCATGTTCACGATGTTTTCCATGTGTCCTTACTCAGAGGGTACAAGTATCATCCCCTTCACATGGTTCAGTATCCACTGGAACAGATTCGTGAAGACCTTACCTTCATAGAGGAACCCGAACGAGTTCTTGACAGACAAGAACGAGTCATGAGGAGGAAGACGATTCCATTCGTCAAAATCCTTAGGAGGGATCATACCGAGCGGAAAGCCACTTGGGAGACCGAGGAGTCTATCCGGACTTCTTACCCTCATTTCAAGTTTTGAATTCGGGTATGTTCCTCTTTTTCCAGTTTACTTTATCTATAATTCGGGGACAAATTATTCTTTTTAAGGGGGAAGAGTTGTAAAACCCGCATGCTTTTACCATGAACAGTACACATATAATCATACGTACATGATTAAAATTTTCCTTTTATAACATGTTTACGTTTCATGAATCTTAATTACAAGAATTACGTACGTATTATTACATGATAAATATTAAGTATGTATTAATGTACGATAATTATTACCAACAATAATTATAATCACGAGCATGAAAACATGAACATAAATAATCACGAGCATATTATTATGTAATTACGTAATTATTATTACGACTACGTACAAGTATAAATATATAACACGAACATTTAATAATAATGTCACATAAATACGAGCACGGGAACACGTAAAATATTAGAACACGAAAACTACGGGTTTCCCCTTGGTGGGCCCTTGTAGTCACGGCACGCACAAGAGAAGGGGGCCCACAAGCCCACTTTTGGTTAATTAAAGAAAACTAAAAACATTAAAGAGTTTTCATAAAAATTTAAACCCTAATCTCTCCTTCTCTCATCTTTGGCCGGAGGCTACCACAAGAACAAGAGGTGTTCATTTGATTTTTTCTTAAAAAATCGTTAGTACATGTTCGTGTGTTCATTCCTCGTTGATTCCACGTGATTTGGTAATCCGAAAACCTTTATTTTTATTTTCTTTTTATGTTTATCCATAGTTGATCACGGGAAAATAAAAACAAGATTAAAAACATGTTAAGATTCATGGTGGGGTAAATTATTTGGTTTGTTTTCGGGTTTTGGTGTTCGGCCGCCACACAAACCGAGAGCCATGATGCTCTCTGTGGCGTTTGTATCGTACCACCACACGCGACCATGTCTCGGTGGTGTTGGGTGTTCGGTCGGCAGCAAGGGCAAGGCACCCCGACGTGTGTCGGGGGTGTCCTTATGGTTCAGTTTGTCTCGGCAGTCACAGCCCCACCACCGGCCAAAGCCGATGGCTAATTATTGTAAACAGGGGGAACCGCGGCAGCAGGGGGAACCACTGGCAACCGCCAGTGGGAACCCATGGTGGCCAGCGGCTGGCCGAAGAACAAGACTGTTAGCCTCAAAACATTGAGTCAAACAAGAATGCTCGGTTATAGGTTATTATTGTAAAATTAGTTAGAACGTTGTAATAGGTAGTTAATTAGTCGTGGTTTACGGGCTTGGATTTAAACTAATTAAAGTCCAAAAGACAAGCCCGACAGCATTCCGAGCACGGGAACTCGTAAAATATTAGAACACGAAAACTACGATTTCCCCTTCGTGGGCCCTTGTAGTCGTACATTGCGATCCCGGATTCTGACGGTTTCAAGGGATATTGAGTCGTTACTCTGTCCAATTTGTTTTTGCCATATTGCGATCTAAACATTCCGACAGATCCAATATTCAGATAGAAGGACATTCCGACAGATTAACATTCCGACAGGACAACATTCCGATAGAACCAACATTCCGATAAAACCAACATTCCGATACAATATTCCGATAGATCATTCTGACAGCATTCCGACAGCCTACATTCCGACAGCCAATATTCCGATTGATATTCCGATGGACATTCCGATGGCACATTTAGATGGACATTACGATGGCATGTTTAGCTAAATTTTGTTTGAGTATTTTTTAGACTTCGCCACCATCTAGACGGTCGCGGTAACTAAGCAGAAATTGCAAGAAGCACGGTCATGTCAGAAGAGTCATGTCGAGAAGCATCCTAGGGACTTACATTTTAACGTAGGAGATCACGTCTTCCTTAAGGTATCGCTGGCACGTGGTGTTAGACGTTTTGGAATCAAAGGGAAGCTTAGTCCTCGATTCATCGGACCGTTTGGTGTCATTGAGCGAGTCGGAGAAGTATCTTATCGTTTAGCGTTACCTCCGCAACTTTCTCATGTTTACGATGTTTTCCATGTGTCCTTACTCAGAGGGTACAAGTATCATCCCCTTCACATGGTTCAGTATCCACTGGAACAGATTCGTGAAGACCTTACCTTCATAGAGGAACCCGAACGAGTTCTTGACAAACAAGAACGAGTCATGAGGAGGAAGACGATTCCATTCTTCAAAATCCTTTGGAGGGATCATACCGAGCGGGAAGCCACTTGGGAGACCGAGGAGTCTATCCGGACTTCTTACCCTCATTTCAAGTTTTGAATTCGGGTATGTTCCTCTTTTTTCCAGTTTACTTTATCTATAATTCAGGGACAAATTATTCTTTTTAGGGGGGAAGAGTTGTAAAACCCGGATGCTTTTACCATAAACAGTACACATATAATCGTACGTACATGATTAAAACTTTTCTTTTATAACATGTTTACGATTCACGAATATTAATTACAAGAATTACGTACGTATTATTACATGATAAATATTAAGTATGTATTAATGTACGATAATTATTACCAATAATAATTATAATCACGAGCATGAAAACATGAACGTAAATAATCACGAGCATATTATTATGTAATTACGTAATTATTATTACGACTACGTACAAGTATAAATATATAACACGAACATTTAATAATAATGTCATGTAAATACGAGCACGGGAAGACGTAAAATATTACAACACGAAAACTACGTGTTTCCCCTTGGTGGGCCCTTGTTGTCGCGGCAGACACAAGAGAAGGGGCCCACGAGCCCACTTTGGGTTAATTAAAGAAAACTAAAAACATTACAGAGTTTTCATAAAAATTTAAACCCTAATCTCTCCTTCTCTCTTCTTTGGCCGGCGGATACCACAAGAACAAGAGGTGTTCATTTGATTTTTGCTTAACAAATCGTTAGTACGTGTTCGTGTGTTCATTCCTCGTTGATTCCACGTGATTTGGTAATCCGAAAACCTTTATTTTTATTTTCTTTTTATGTTTATGCATAGTTGATCATGGGAAAATAAAAACAAGATTAAAAACATGTTAAGATTCATGGCGGGGTAAATTATTTGGTTTGATTTCGGGTTTTGGTGTTCGGCCGCCACACAAACTGAGAGCCATGATGCTCTCGATAGCGTTTGTATTGCACCACCACACGTGACCATGTCTCGATGGTGTTGGGTGTTCGGTCAGCAGCAAGGGCAAGGCACCCCGATGTGTGTCGGGGGTGTCCTTGTGGTTCAGTTTGTGTCGGCAGTCACAGCCCTACCACCAGCCAAAGCCGATGGCTAATTATGGTAAGCAGGGGGAACCGCGGCAGCCTGGGGAACCACTGGCAACTGCCAGTGGGAACCCATGGTGGCCAGCGGCTGGCCGAAGAACAAGACTGTTAGCCTCAAAATATAGAGTCAAACAAGAATGCTCGGTCATAAGTTATTATTGTAAAATTAGTTAGAACGTTTTAATAGGTAGTTATTTAGTCGAGGTTTACGGGCTTGGATTTAAACTAATTAAAGTCCAAAAGACAAGCTCGGCAGCATTCCGAGCACGGGAACACGTAAAATATTTGAACAAGAAAACTACGGGTTTCCCCTTGGTCGGCCCTTGTAGTCGTACATTGCGATCGTAGATTCCGATGGTTTCAAGGGATATTGAGTCGTTACTCTGTCCAATTTGTTTTTTCCATATTGCGATCTAAACATTCCGACAGATCCTACATTCAGATAGAAGAACATTCCGACAGATTGACATTCCGACTAACAACATTCCGATAGAACCAACATTCCGATACAATATTTCGATAGATCATTTCGACAGCATTCCGACAGCCTACATTCCGACAGCCAACATTCCGATGGACATTCCAATGGACATTCCGATGGCACATTCCGATGGACATTCCGATGACATGTTTAGCTAAATTTTAATTGAGTATTTTTTTGACTTCGCCACCATCTAGACGGTCACGGTAACTAAGCAGAAATTGCAAGAAGCACGGTCACGTCAGAAGAGTTATGCCGAGAAGCATCGTAGGGACTAACATTTTAACGTAGGAGATCACGTCTTCCTTAAGGATCGCCGGCACGTGGTGTTAGACGTTTTGGAATCAAAGGGAGGCTCAGTCCTCGATTCATCGGACCGTTTGGTGTCATTGAGCGAGTCAGAGAAGTATCTTATCGTTTAGCGTTACCTCCGCAACTTTCCCATGTTCACGATGTTTTCCATGTGTCCTTACTCAGAGTGTACAAGTATCATCCCTTCACATGGTTCAGTATCCACTGGAACAGATTCGTGAAGACCTTACCTTCATAGAGAAACCCGAACGAGTTCTTGACAGACAAGAACGAGTCATGAGGAGGAAGACGATTCCATTCGTCAAAATCCTTTGGAGGGATCATACCGAGCGGGAAGCCACTTGGGAGACCGAGGAGTCTATCCGGACTTCTTACCCTCATTTCAAGTTTTGAATTCGGGTATGTTCCTCTTTTTTCCAGTTTACTTTATCTATTATTCGGGGACAAATTATTCTTTTTAGGGGGGAAGAGTTGTAAAACCCGGATGCTTTTACCATGAACAGTACACATATAATCGTACGTACATGATTAAAACTTTTCTTTTATAACATGTTTACGCTTCACGAATATTAATTACAAGAATTACGTACGAATTATTACATGATAAATATTAAGTATGTATTAATGTACGATAATTATTACCAACAATAATTATAATCACGAGCATGAAAACATGAACGTAAATAATCACGAGCATATTATTGTGTAATTACGTAATTATTATTACGACTACGTACAAGTATAAATATATAACACTAACATTTAATAATAATGTCACATAAATACGAACACGGGAACACGTAAAATATTAGAACACGAAAACTACGGGTTTCCCCTTGGTGGGACCTTGTAGTCGCGGCATACACAAAAGAAGGGGGCCCACAAGCCCACTTTTGGCTAATTAAAGAAAAATAAAAATATTACAGAGTTTTCATAAAAATTTAAACCCTAATCTCTCCTTCTCTCTTCTTTGGCCGGCGGCTACCACAAGAACAAGAGGTGTTCATTTGATTTTTGCTTAACAAATCGTTAGTACGTGTTCGTGTGTTCATTCCTCGTTGATTCCACGTGATTTGGTAATCCGAAAACCTTTATTTTTATTTTCTTTTTATGTTTATGCATAGTTGATCATGGGAAAATAAAAACAAGATTAAAAACATGTTAAGATTCATGGTGGGGTAAATTATTTGGTTTGTTTTCGGGTTTTGGTGTTCGGCCACCACATAAACCGAGAGCCATGATGCTCTCGGTAGCGTTTGTATTGCACCACCACACGCGACCATGTCTCGATGGTGTTGGGTGTTCGGTCGGCAGCAAGGGCAAGGCATCCCGACGTGTGTCAGGGGTGTCCTTGTTGTTCAGTTTGTCTCGGCAGTCACAGCCCCACCACCGGCCAAAGCCGATGGTTAAGTATGGTAAGCAGGGGGAACCGCGACAGCAGGGGGAACCACTGGCAACTGCCAGTGGGAACCCATGGTGGCCAGCGGCTGGCCGAAGAACAAGACTGTTAGCCTCAAAATATTGAGTCAAACAAGAATGCTCGGTCATAAGTTATTATTGTAAAATTAGTTAGAATGTTGTAATAGGTAGTTATTTAGTCGTGGTTTACAGGCTTGGATTTAAACTAATTAAAGTCCAAAAGACAATCCCGGCAGCAATCCGAGCACGGGAACACGTAAAATATTAGAACAAGAAAACTACGGGTTTCCCCTTGGTGCGCCCTTGTAGTCGTACATTGCGATCGCGGATTCCGACGGTTTCAAGGGATATTGAGTCGTTACTCTATCCAATTTGTTTTTGCCATATTGCGATCTAAACATTCCGATAGATCCTATATTCAGATAGAAGAACATTCCGACAGATTGACATTCCGACAGGACAACATTCTGATAGAACCAACATTCCGATACAATATTCCGATAGATCATTTCGACAGCATTCCGACAGCCTACATTTCGACAGCCAACATTCCGATGGACATTCCGATGGCACATTCCGATGGACATTCCGATGACATGTTTAGCTAAATATTGTTTGAGTATTTTTTAGACTTCGCCACCATCTAGAGGGTCGCGGTAACTAAGCATAAATTGCAAGAAGCACGGTCACGTCAGAAGAGTTATGCCGAGAAGCATCGTAGGGACTTACATTTTAACGTAGGAGATCACGTCTTCCATAAGGTATCACCGGCACGTGGTGTTAGACGTTTTGGAATCAAATGGATGCTCAGTCCTGGATTCATCGGACCGTTTGGTGTCATTGAGCGAGTCGGAGAAGTATCTTATCGTTTAGCGTTACCTCCGCAACTTTCTCATGTTCACGATGTTTTCCTTGTGTCCTTACTAAGAGGGTACAAGTATCATCCCCTTCACATGGTTCAGTATCTACTGGAACAGATTAGTGAAGACCTTACCTTTATAGAGGAACCCGAACGAGTTCTTGACAGACAAGAACGAGTCATAAGGTGGAAGACAATTCCATTCGTCAAAATCCTTTGGAGGGATCATACCGAGCGAGAAGCCACTTGGGAGACCGAGGAGTCTATCCGGACTTCTTACCCTCATTTCATGTTTTGAATTCGGGTATGTTCCTCTTTTTCCAGTTTACTTTATCTATAATTCGGGGACAAATTATTCTTTTAAGGGGGGAAGAGTTGTAAAACCCGCATGCTTTTACCATGAACAGTACACATATAATCGTACGTACATGATTAAAAGTTTTCTTTTATAACATGTTTACGTTTCACGAATATTAATTACAAGAATTACGTACGTATTATTACATGATAAATATTAAGTATGTATTAATGTACGATAATTATTACCAACAATAATTATAATCACGAGCATGAAAACATGAACGTAAATAATCACGAGCATATTATTATGTAATTACGTAATTACTATTACGACTACGTACAATTATAAATATATAACACGAACATTTAATAATAATGTCACGTAAATACGAGCACGGGAACACGTAAAATATTAGAACACGAAAACTACGGGTTTCCCCTTGGTGGGCCCTTGTAGTCGCGGCAGACACAAAAGAAGGGGGCCCACAAGCCCACTTTGGGTTAATTAAAGAAAACTAAAAACATTACAGAGTTTTCATAAAAATTTAAACCCTAATCTCTCCTTCTCTCTTCTTTGGCCGGCGGCTACCAAAAGAACAAGAGGTGTTCATTTGATTTTTGCTTAACAAATCGTTAGTACGTGTTCGTGTGTTCATTCCTCGTTGATTCCACGTGATTTGGTATTCCGAAAACCTTTATTTTTATTTTCTTTTTATGTTTATGCATAGTTGATCATGGGAAAATAAAAACAAGATTAAAAACATGTTAAGATTCATGGTGGGGTAAATTATTTGGTTTGTTTTCGGGTTTTGGTGTTCGGCCGCCACACAAACCGAGAGCCATGATGCTCTCGGTAGCGTTTGTATCGCACCACCACACGCGACCATGTCTCGATGGTGTTGGGTGTTCGGTCGGCAGCAAGGGCAAGGCACCCCGACGTGTGTCGGGGGTGTCCTTGTTGTTCAGTTTGTCTCGGCAGTCACAGCCCCACCACCGGCCAAAGCCGATGGCTAATTATGGTAAGCAGGGGGAACCGTGGCAGCAGGGGGAACCACTGGCAACTGCCAGTGGGAACCCATGGTGGCCAGCGGCTGGCCGAAGAACAAGACTGTTAGCCTCAAAATATTGAGTCAAACAAGAATGCTCGGTCATAAGTTATTATTGTAAAATTATTTAGAACGTTGTAATAGGTAGTTATTTAGTCGTGGTTTACGGGCTTGGATTTAAACTAATTAAAGTCCAAAAGACAATCCCGGCAGCAATCCGAGCATGGGAACACGTAAAATATTAGAACAAGAAAACTACGGGTTTCCCCTTGGTGCGCCCTTGTAGTCGTACATTGCGATCGCGGATTCTGACGGTTTCAAGGGATATTGAGTCGTTACTCTGTCCAATTTGTTTTTGCCATATTGCGATCTAAACATTCCGATAGATCCTATATTCAGATAGAAGGACATTCCGACAGATTGACATTCCGACAGGACAACATTCCGATAGAACCAACATTCCGATACAATATTCCGATAGATCATTTCGACAGCATTCCGACAGCCTACATTCCGACAGCCAACATTCTGATGGACATTCTGATGGACATTCCGATGGCACATTCCGATGGACATTCCGATGACATGTTTAGCTAAATATTGTTTGAGTATTTTTTAGACTTCGCCACCATCTAGAGGGTCGCGATAACTAAGCATAATTTGCAAGAAGCAGGGTCACGTTAGAAGAGTTATGCCGAGAAGCATCATAGGGACTTACATTTTAACGTAGGAGATCACGTCTTCCTTAAGGTATCGCCGACACGTGGTGTTAGACGTTTTGGAATCAAAGGGAAGCTCAGTCCTCGATTCATCGGACCGTTTGGTGTCATTGAGCGAGTCGGAGAAGTATCTTATCGTTTAGCGTTACCTCCGCAACTTTCTCATGTTTACGATGTTTTCCATGTGTCCTTACTCAGAGGGTATAAGTATCATCCCCTACACATGGTTCAGTATCCACTGGAACAGATTAGTGAAGACCTTACCTTCATAGAGGAACCCGAACGAGTTCTTAACAGACAAGAACGAGTCATGACGAGGAAGACAATTCCATTCGTCAAAATCCTTTGGAGGGATCATACCCAGCGGGAAGCCACTTGGGAGACCGAGGAGTCTATCCGGACTTCTTACCCTCATTTCAAGTTTTGAATTCGGGTATGTTCCTCTTTTTCAAGTTTACTTTATCTATAATTCGGGGACAAATTATTCTTTTTAGGGGGGAAGAGTTGTAAAACCCGCATGCTTTTACCATGAACAGTACGCATATAATCGTACGTACATGATTAAAACTTTTCTTTTATAACATGTTTACGTTTCACGAATATTAATTACAAGAATTATGTACGTATTATTACATGATAAATATTAAGTATGCATTAATGTACGATAATTATTACCAACAATAATTATAATCACGAGCATGAAAACATGAACGTAAATAATCACGAGCATATTATTATGTAATTACGTAATTATTATTACGACTACGTACAAGTATAAATATATAATACGAACATTTAATAATAATGTCATGTAAATACGAGCATGGGAACACGTAAAATATTAGAACACGAAAACTACGGGTTTCCCCTTGGTGGGCCCTTGTAGTCGCGGCACACACAAGATAAGGGGGCCCACAAGCCCCCTTTTGGTTAATTAAAGAAAACTAAAAACATTACAGAGTTTTCATAAAAATTTAAACCCTAATCTCTCCTTCTCTCTTCTTTGGCCGACGGCTACCAAAAGAACAAGAGGTGTTCATTTGATTTTTGCTTAACAAATCGTTAGTACGTGTTCGTGTGTTTATTCCTAGTTAATTCCACGTGATTTGGTAATCCGAAAACCTTTATTTTTATTTTCTTTTTATGTTTATGCATAGTTGGTCATGGGAAAATAAAAACAAGATTAAAAACATGTTAAGATTCATGGTGGGGTAAATTATTTGGTTTGTTTTCGGGTTTTGGTGTTCGGCCGCCACACAAACCGAGAGCCATGATGCCCTGGGTGGCATTTGTATCGCACCACCACACGCGACCATGTGTCGGTGGTGTTGGGTGTTCGGTCGGAAGCAAGGTAAAGGCACCCTGACGTGTGTCGGGGGTGTCCTTGTGGTACAGTTTGTCTCGGCAGTCACAGCCCCACCACCGGCCAAAGCCGATGGCTAATTATGGTAAGCAGGAGGAACCGCGACAGCAGGGGGACCCACTGGCAACTGCTACTGGGAACCCATGGTGGCCAGCGGATGGCCGAAGAACAAGACTGTTAGCCTCAAAATATTGAGTCAAACAAGAATGCTCGGTCATAGGTTATTATTGTAAAATTAGTTAGAACGTTGTAATAGGTAGTTAATTAGTCGTGGTTTACGGGCTTGGATTCAAACTAATTAAAGTCCAAAAGACAAGCCCGGCAGCATTCCGAGCACGGGAACACGTAAAATATTAGAACACGAAAACTACGGGTTTCCCCTTGGTGGGCCCTTGTAGTCGTACATTGCGATCGCGGATTCCGACGGTTTCAAGGGATATTGAGTCGTTACTCTGTCCAATTTGTTTTTGCCATATTGCTATCTAAACATTCCGACAGATCCAATATTCAGATAGAAGGACATTCCGACAGATTGACATTCCGACATGACAACATTCCGATAGAACCAACATTTCGATACAATATTCCAATAGATCATTCCGACAGCATTCTGATAGCCTACATTCCGACAGCCAACATTCCGATGGACATTCCGATGGCACATTCGAATGGACATTCTGATGACATGTTTAGCTAAATTTTGTTTGAGTATTTTTTAGACTTTGCCACCATCTAGACGGTCGCGGTAACTAAGAAGAAATTGCAAGAAGCACGGTCACGTCAGAAGAGTTATGCCGAGAAGCATCGTAGAGACTTACATTTTAACGTTGGAGATCACGTCTTCCTTAAGGTATCACCGGCACATGGTGTTAGACGTTTTGGAATCAAATGGAAGCTCAGTCCTCGATTCATCGGACCGTTTGGTGTCATTGAGCAAGTTGGAGAAGTATCTTATCGTTTAGCGTTACCTCCACAACTTTCTCATGTTCACGATGTTTTCCATGTGTCCTTACTCAGAGGGTACAAGTATCATCCCCTTCACATGGTTCAGTATCCACTGGAACAGATTAGTGAAGACCTTACCTTCATAGAGGAACCCGAACGAGTTCTTGACAGACACGAACGAGTCATGAGGAGGAAGACAATTCCATTCGTCAAAATCCTTTGGAGGGATCATACCGAGCGAGAAGCCACTTGGGAGACCGAGGAGTCTATCCGGACTTCTTACCATCATTTCAAGTTTTGAATTCGGGTATGTTCCTCTTTTTCCAGTTTACTTTATCTATAATTCAGGGACAAATTATTCTTTTTAGGGGGGAAGAGTTGTAAAACCCGCATGCTTTTACCATGAACAGTACACATATAATCGTACGTACATGATTAAAACTTTTCTTTTATAACATGTTTACGTTTCACGAATATTAATTACAAGAATTACGTACGTATTATTACATGATAAATATTAAGTATGTATTAATGTACGATAATTATTACCAACAATAATTATAATCACGAGCATGAAAACATGAACGTAAATAATCACGAGCATATTATTATGTAATTACATAATTACTATTACGACTACGTACAAGTATAAATATATAACACGAACATTTAATAATAATGTCACGTAAATACGAGCACGGGAACACGTAAAATATTAGAACACGAAAACTACGGATTTCCCCTTGGTGGGCCCTTTTAGTCGCGGCAGACTCAAAAGAAGGGGGCCCACAAGCCCACTTTAGGTTAATTAAAGAAAACTAAAAACATTACAGAGTTTTCATAAAAATTTAAACCCTAATCTCTCCTTCTCTCTTCTTTGGCCGGCGGCTACCAAAAAAACAAGAGGTGTTCATTTGATTTTTGCTTAACAAATCGTTAGTACGTGTTCGTGTGTTCATTCCTCGTTGATTCCACGTGATTTGGTATTCCGAAAACCTTTATTTTTATTTTCTTTTTATGTTTATGCATAGTTGATCATGGGAAAATAAAAACAAGATTAAAAACATGTTAAGATTCATGGTGGGGTAAATTATTTGGTTTGTTTTCGGGTTTTGGTGTTCGGCCGCCACACAAACCGAGAGCCATGATGCTCTCGGTAGCGTTTGTATCACACCACCACACGCGACCATGTCTTGATGGTGTTGGGTGTTCGGTCGGCAACAAGGGCAAGGCACCCCGACGTGTGTCGGGGGTGTGCTTGTTGTTCAGTTTGTCTCGGCAGTCACAGCCCCACCTCCGGCCAAAGCCGATGGCTAATTATGGTAAGCATGGGGAACCGCGGCAGCAGGGGGAACCACTGGCAACTGCCAGTGGGAACCCATGGTGGCCAGCGGTTGGCCGAAGAACAAGACTGTTAGCCTCAAAATATTGAGTCAAACAAGAATGCTCGGTCATAAGTTATTATTGTTAAATTAGTTAGAACGTTGTAATAGGTAGTTATTTAGTCGTGGTTTACGGGCTTGGATTTAAACTAATTAAAGTCCAAAAGACAAGCCCGACAGCATTCCGAGCACGGGAACACGTAAAATATTAGAACAAGAAAACTACGGGTTTCCCCTTGGTGGGCCCTTGTAGTCGTACATTGCGATCGCGGATTCCGACGGTTTCAAGGGATATTGAGTCGTTACTCTGTCCAATTTGTTTTTGCCATATTGCGATCTAAACATTCCGATAGATCCTATATTCAGATAGAAGGACATTCCGACAGATTGACATTCCGATAGGACAACATTCCGATAGAACCAACATTCCAATACAATATTCCGATAGATCATTTCGACAGCATTCCGACATCCTACATTCCGACAGCCAACATTCCGATGGACATTCCGATGGACATTCCGATGGCACATTCCGATGGACATTCCGATGACATGTTTAGCTAAATTTTTTTGAGTATTTTTTTAGACTTCGCCACCATCTAGACGGTCGCGATAACTAAGCAGAAATTGTAAGAAGCACGGTCACGTCAGAAGAGTTATGCCGAGAAGCATCGTAGGGACTTACATTTTAACGTAGGAGATCACGTCTTCCTTAAGGTATCGCCGGCACGTAGTGTTAGACGTTTTGGAATCAAAGGGAAGCTCAGTCCTCGATTCATCGGACCGTTTGGTGTCATTGAGCGAGTCGGAGAAGTATCTTATCGTTTAGCGTTACCTCCGCAACTTTCTCATGTTCACGATGTTTTTCTTGTGTCCTTACTCAGAGGGTACAAGTATCATCCCCTTCACATGGTTCAGTATCTACTGGAACAGATTAGTGAAGACCTTACCTTTATAGAGGAACCCGAACGAGTTCTTGACAGACAAGAACGAGTCATAAGGTGGAAGACAATTCCATTCGTCAAAATCCTTTGGAGGGATCATACCGAGCGAGAAGCCACTTGGGAGACCAAGGAGTCTATCCGGACTTCTTACCATCATTTCAAGTTTTGAATTCGGGTATGTTCCTCTTTTTCCAGTTTACTTTATCTATAATTCGGGGACAAATTATTCTTTTTAGGGGGGAAGAGTTGTAAAACCCGCATGCTTTTACCATGAACAGTACACATATAATCGTACGTACATGATTAAAACTTTTCTTTTATAACATGTTTACGTTTCACGAATATTAATTACAAGAATTATGTACGTATTATTACATGATAAATATTAAGTATGTATTAATGTACGATAATTATTACCAACAATAATTATAATCACGAGCATGAAAACATGAACGTAAATAATCACGAGCATATTATTATGTAATTACATAATTACTATTACGACTACGTACAAGTATAAATATATAACACGAACATTTAATAATAATGTCACGTAAATACGAGCACGGGAACACGTAAAATATTAGAACACGAAAACTACGGATTTCCCCTTGGTGGGCCCTTTTAGTCGCGGCAGACTCAAAAGAAGGGGGCCCACAAGCCCACTTTAGGTTAATTAAAGAAAACTAAAAACATTACAGAGTTTTCATAAAAATTTAAACCCTAATCTCTCCTTCTCTCTTCTTTGGCCGGCGGCTACCAAAAAAACAAGAGGTGTTCATTTGATTTTTGCTTAACAAATCGTTAGTACGTGTTCGTGTGTTCATTCCTCGTTGATTCCACGTGATTTGGTATTCCGAAAACCTTTATTTTTATTTTCTTTTTATGTTTATGCATAGTTGATCATGGGAAAATAAAAACAAGATTAAAAACATGTTAAGATTCATGGTTGGGTAAATTATTTGGTTTGTTTTCGGGTTTTGGTGTTCGGCCGCCACACAAACCGAGAGCCATGATGCTCTCGGTAGCGTTTGTATCACACCACCACACGCGACCATGTCTCGATGGTGTTGGGTGTTCGGTCGGCAGCAAGGGCAAGGCACCCCGACGTGTGTCGGGGGTGTCCTTGTTGTTCAGTTTGTCTCGGCAGTCACAGCCCCACCTCCGGCCAAAGCCGATGGATAATTATGGTAAGCATGGGGAACCGCGGCAGCAGGGGGAACCACTGGCAACTGCCAGTGGGAACCCATGGTGGCCAGCGGTTGGCCGAAGAACAAGACTGTTAGCCTCAAAATATTGAGTCAAACAAGAATGCTCGGTCATAAGTTATTATTGTTAAATTAGTTAGAACGTTGTAATAGGTAGTTATTTAGTCGTGGTTTACGGGCTTGGATTTAAACTAATTAAAGTCCAAAAGACAAGCCCGACAGCATTCCGAGCACGGGAACACGTAAAATATTAGAACAAGAAAACTACGGGTTTCCCCTTGGTGGGCCCTTGTAGTCGTACATTGCGATCGCGGATTCCGACGGTTTCAAGGGATATTGAGTCGTTACTCTGTCCAATTTGTTTTTGCCATATTGCGATCTAAACATTCCGATAGATCCTATATTCAGATAGAAGGACATTCCGACAGATTGACATTCCGATAGGACAACATTCCGATAGAACCAACATTCCAATACAATATTCCGATAGATCATTTCGACAGCATTCCGACATCCTACATTCCGACAGCCAACATTCCGATGGACATTCCGATGGACATTCCGATGGCACATTCCGATGGACATTCCGATGACATGTTTAGCTAAATTTTTTTGAGTATTTTTTTAGACTTCGCCACCATCTAGACGGTCGCGATAACTAAGCAGAAATTGCAAGAAGCACGGTCACGTCAGAAGAGTTATGCCGAGAAGCATCGTAGGGACTTACATTTTAACGTAGGAGATCACGTCTTCCTTAAGGTATCGCCGGCACGTGGTGTTAGACGTTTTGGAATCAAAGGGAAGCTCAGTCCTCGATTCATCGGACCGTTTGGTGTCATTGAGCGAGTCGGAGAAGTATCTTATCGTTTAGCGTTACCTCCGCAACTTTCTCATGTTCACGATGTTTTCCTTGTGTCCTTACTCAGAGGGTACAAGTATCATCCCCTTCACATGGTTCAGTATCTACTGGAACAGATTAGTGAAGACCTTACCTTTATAGAGGAACCCGAACGAGTTCTTGACAGACAAGAACGAGTCATAAGGTGGAAGACAATTCCATTCGTCAAAATCCTTTGGAGGGATCATACCGAGCGAGAAGCCACTTGGGAGACCAAGGAGTCTATCCGGACTTCTTACCCTCATTTCAAGTTTTGAATTCGGGTATGTTCCTCTTTTTCCAGTTTACTTTATCTATAATTCGGGGACAAATTATTCTTTTAAGGGGGGAAGAGTTGTAAAACCCGCATGCTTTTACCATGAACAGTACACATATAATCGTACGTACATGATTAAAAGTTTTCTTTTATAACATGTTTACGTTTCACGAATATTAATTACAAGAATTACGTACGTATTATTACATGATAAATATTAAGTATGTATTAATGTACGATAATTATTACCAACAATAATTATAATCACGAGCATGAAAACATGAACGTAAATAATCACGAGCATATTATTATGTAATTACGTAATTACTATTACGACTACGTACAATTATAAATATATAACACGAACATTTAATAATAATGTCACGTAAATACGAGCACGGGAACACGTAAAATATTAGAACACGAAAACTACGGGTTTCCCCTTGGTGGGCCCTTGTAGTCGCGGCAGACACAAAAGAAGGGGGCCCACAAGCCCACTTTGGGTTAATTAAAGAAAACTAAAAACATTACAGAGTTTTCATAAAAATTTAAACCCTAATCTCTCCTTCTCTCTTCTTTGGCCGGCGGCTACCAAAAGAACAAGAGGTGTTCATTTGATTTTTGCTTAACAAATCGTTAGTACGTGTTCGTGTGTTCATTCCTCGTTGATTCCACGTGATTTGGTATTCCGAAAACCTTTATTTTTATTTTCTTTTTATGTTTATGCATAGTTGATCATGGGAAAATAAAAACAAGATTAAAAACATGTTAAGATTCATGGTGGGGTAAATTATTTGGTTTGTTTTCAGGTTTTGGTGTTCGGCCGCCACACAAACCGAGAGCCATGATGCTCTCGGTAGCGTTTGTATCGCACCACCACACGCGACCATGTCTCGATGGTGTTGGGTGTTCGGTCGGCAGCAAGGGCAAGGCACCCCGACGTGTGTCGGGGGTGTCCTTGTTGTTCAGTTTGTCTCGGCAGTCACAGCCCCACCACCGGCCAAAGCCGATGGCTAATTATGGTAAGCAGGGGGAACCGTGGCAGCAGGGGGAACCACTGGCAACTGCCAGTGGGAACCCATGGTGGCCAGCGGCTGGCCGAAGAACAAGACTGTTAGCCTCAAAATATTGAGTCAAACAAGAATGCTCGGTCATAAGTTATTATTGTAAAATTATTTAGAACGTTGTAATAGGTAGTTATTTAGTCGTGGTTTACGGGCTTGGATTTAAACTAATTAAAGTCCAAAAGACAATCCCGGCAGCAATCCGAGCACGGGAACACGTAAAATATTAGAACAAGAAAACTACGGGTTTCCCCTTGGTGCGCCCTTGTAGTCGTACATTGCGATCGCGGATTCTGACGGTTTCAAGGGATATTGAGTCGTTACTCTGTCCAATTTGTTTTTGCCATATTGCGATCTAAACATTCCGATAGATCCTATATTCAGATAGAAGGACATTCCGACAGATTGACATTCCGACAGGACAACATTCCGATAGAACCAACATTCCGATACAATATTCCGATAGATCATTTCGACAGCATTCCGACAGCCTACATTCCGACAGCCAACATTCTGATGGACATTCTGATGGACATTCCGATGGCACATTCCGATGGACATTCCGATGACATGTTTAGCTAAATATTGTTTGAGTATTTTTTAGACTTCGCCACCATCTAGAGGGTCGCGATAACTAAGCATAATTTGCAAGAAGCAGGGTCACGTTAGAAGAGTTATGCCGAGAAGCATCATAGGGACTTACATTTTAACGTAGGAGATCACGTCTTCCTTAAGGTATCGCCGACACGTGGTGTTGGACGTTTTGGAATCAAAGGGAAGCTCAGTCCTCGATTCATCGGACCGTTTGGTGTCATTGAGCGAGTCGGAGAAGTATCTTATCGTTTAGCGTTACCTCCGCAACTTTCTCATGTTTACGATGTTTTCCATGTGTCCTTACTCAGAGGGTACAAATATCATCCCCTACACATGGTTCAGTATCCACTGGAACAGATTAGTGAAGACCTTACCTTCATAGAGGAACCCGAACGAGTTCTTAACAGACAAGAACGAGTCATGACGAGGAAGACAATTCCATTCGTCAAAATCCTTTGGAGGGATCATACCCAGCGGGAAGCCACTTGGGAGACCGAGGAGTCTATCCGGACTTCTTACCCTCATTTCAAGTTTTGAATTCGGGTATGTTCCTCTTTTTCAAGTTTACTTTATCTATAATTCGGGGACAAATTATTCTTTTTAGGGGGGAAGAGTTGTAAAACCCGCATGCTTTTACCATGAACAGTACGCATATAATCGTACGTACATGATTAAAACTTTTCTTTTATAACATGTTTACGTTTCACGAATATTAATTACAAGAATTATGTACGTATTATTACATGATAAATATTAAGTATGCATTAATGTACGATAATTATTACCAACAATAATTATAATCACGAGCATGAAAACATGAACGTAAATAATCACGAGCATATTATTATGTAATTACGTAATTATTATTACGACTACGTACAAGTATAAATATATAATACGAACATTTAATAATAATGTCATGTAAATACGAGCATGGGAACACGTAAAATATTAGAACACGAAAACTACGGGTTTCCCCTTGGTGGGCCCTTGTAGTCGCGGCACACACAAGATAAGGGGGCCCACAAGCCCCCTTTTGGTTAATTAAAGAAAACTAAAAACATTACAGAGTTTTCATAAAAATTTAAACCCTAATCTCTCCTTCTCTCTTCTTTGGCCGACGGCTACCAAAAGAACAAGAGGTGTTCATTTGATTTTTGCTTAACAAATCGTTAGTACGTGTTCGTGTGTTCATTCCTAGTTAATTCCACGTGATTTGGTAATCCGAAAACCTTTATTTTTATTTTCTTTTTATGTTTATGCATAGTTGGTCATGGGAAAATAAAAACAAGATTAAAAACATGTTAAGATTCATGGTGGGGTAAATTATTTGGTTTGTTTTCGGGTTTTGGTGTTCGGCCGCCACACAAACCGAGAGCCATGATGCCCTGGGTGGCATTTGTATCGCACCACCACACGCGACCATGTGTCGGTGGTGTTGGGTGTTCGGTCGGAAGCAAGGTAAAGGCACCCTGACGTGTGTCGGGGGTGTCCTTGTGGTACAGTTTGTCTCGGCAGTCACAGCCCCACCACCGGCCAAAGCCGATGGCTAATTATGGTAAGCAGGAGGAACCGCGACAGCAGGGGGACCCACTGGCAACTGCTACTGGGAACCCATGGTGGCCAGCGGATGGCCGAAGAACAAGACTGTTAGCCTCAAAATATTGAGTCAAACAAGAATGCTCGGTCATAGGTTATTATTGTAAAATTAGTTAGAACGTTGTAATAGGTAGTTAATTAGTCGTGGTTTACGGGCTTGGATTCAAACTAATTAAAGTCCAAAAGACAAGCCCGGCAGCATTCCGAGCACGGGAACACGTAAAATATTAGAACACGAAAACTACGGGTTTCCCCTTGGTGGGCCCTTGTAGTCGTACATTGCGATCGCGGATTCCGACGGTTTCAAGGGATATTGAGTCGTTACTCTGTCCAATTTGTTTTTGCCATATTGCTATCTAAACATTCCGACAGATCCAATATTCAGATAGAAGGACATTCCGACAGATTGACATTCCGACATGACAACATTCCGATAGAACCAACATTTCGATACAATATTCCAATAGATCATTCCGACAGCATTCTGACAGCCTACATTCCGACAGCCAACATTCCGATGGACATTCCGATGGCACATTCGAATGGACATTCTGATGACATGTTTAGCTAAATTTTGTTTGAGTATTTTTTAGACTTTGCCACCATCTAGACGGTCGCGGTAACTAAGAAGAAATTGCAAGAAGCACGGTCACGTCAGAAGAGTTATGCCGAGAAGCATCGTAGAGACTTACATTTTAACGTTGGAGATCACGTCTTCCTTAAGGTATCACCGGCACATGGTGTTAGACGTTTTGGAATCAAATGGAAGCTCAGTCCTCGATTCATCGGACCGTTTGGTGTCATTGAGCAAGTTGGAGAAGTATCTTATCGTTTAGCGTTACCTCCACAACTTTCTCATGTTCACGATGTTTTCCATGTGTCCTTACTCATAGGGTACAAGTATCATCCCCTTCACATGGTTCAGTATCCACTAGAACAGATTAGTGAAGACCTTACCTTCATAGAGGAACCCGAACGAGTTCTTGACAGACACGAACGAGTCATGAGGAGGAAGACAATTCCATTCGTCAAAATCCTTTGGAGGGATCATACCGAGCGAGAAGCCACTTGGGAGACCGAGGAGTCTATCCGGACTTCTTACCATCATTTCAAGTTTTGAATTCGGGTATGTTCCTCTTTTTCCAGTTTACTTTATCTATAATTCGGGGACAAATTATTCTTTTTAGGGGGGAAGAGTTGTAAAACCCGCATGCTTTTACCATGAACAGTACACATATAATCGTACGTACATGATTAAAACTTTTCTTTTATAACATGTTTACGTTTCACGAATATTAATTACAAGAATTACGTACGTATTATTACATGATAAATATTAAGTATGTATTAATGTACGATAATTATTACCAACAATAATTATAATCACGAGCATGAAAACATGAACGTAAATAATCACGAGCATATTATTATGTAATTACATAATTACTATTACGACTACGTACAAGTATAAATATATAACACGAACATTTAATAATAATGTCACGTAAATACGAGCACGGGAACACGTAAAATATTAGAACACGAAAACTACGGATTTCCCCTTGGTGGGCCCTTTTAGTCGTGGCAGACTCAAAAGAAGGGGGCCCACAAGCCCACTTTAGGTTAATTAAAGAAAACTAAAAACATTACAGAGTTTTCATAAAAATTTAAACCCTAATCTCTCCTTCTCTCTTCTTTGGCCGACGGCTACCAAAAAAACAAGAGGTGTTCATTTGATTTTTGCTTAACAAATCGTTAGTACGTGTTCGTGTGTTCATTCCTCGTTGATTCCACGTGATTTGGTATTCCGAAAACCTTTATTTTTATTTTCTTTTTATGTTTATGCATAGTTGATCATGGGAAAATAAAAACAAGATTAAAAACATGTTAAGATTCATGGTGGGGTAAATTATTTGGTTTGTTTTCGGGTTTTGGTGTTCGGCCGCCACACAAACCGAGAGCCATGATGCTCTCGGTAGCGTTTGTATCACACCACCACACGCGACCATGTCTCGATGGTGTTGGGAGTTCGGTCGGCAGCAAGGGCAAGGCACCCCGACGTGTGTCGGGGGTGTCCTTGTTGTTCAGTTTGTCTCGGCAGTCACAGCCCCACCTCCGGCCAAAGCCGATGGCTAATTATGGTAAGCATGGGGAACCGCGGCAGCAGGGGGAACCACTGGCAACTGCCAGTGGGAACCCATGGTGGCCAGCGGTTGGCCGAAGAACAAGACTGTTAGCCTCAAAATATTGAGTCAAACAAGAATGCTCGGTCATAAGTTATTATTGTTAAATTAGTTAGAACGTTGTAATAGGTAGTTATTTAGTCGTGGTTTACGGGCTTGGATTTAAACTAATTAAAGTCCAAAAGACAAGCCCGACAGCATTCCGAGCACGGGAACACGTAAAATATTAGAACAAGAAAACTACGGGTTTCCCCTTGGTGGGCCCTTGTAGTCGTACATTGCGATCGCGGATTCCGACGGTTTCAAGGGATATTGAGTCGTTACTCTGTCCAATTTGTTTTTGCCATATTGCGATCTAAACATTCCGATAGATCCTATATTCAGATAGAAGGACATTCCGACAGATTGACATTCCGATAGGACAACATTCCGATAGAACCAACATTCCAATACAATATTCCGATAGATCATTTCGACAGCATTCCGACATCCTACATTCCGACAGCCAACATTCCGATGGACATTCCGATGGACATTCCGATGGCACATTCCGATGGACATTCTGATGACATGTTTAGCTAAAATTTTTTTGAGTATTTTTTTAGACTTCGCCACCATCTAGACGGTCGCGATAACTAAGCAGAAATTGCAAGAAGCACGGTCATGTCAGAAGGGTTATGCCGAGAAGCATCGTAGGGACTTACATTTTAACGTAGGAGATCACGTCTTCCTTAAGGTATCGCCGGCACATGGTGTTAGACGTTTTGGAATCAAAGGGAAGCTCAGTCCTCGATTCATCGGACCGTTTGGTGTCATTGAGCGAGTCGGAGAAGTATCTTATCCTTTAGCGTTACCTCCGCAACTTTCTCATGTTCACGATGTTTTCCATGTGTCCTTACTCAGAGGGTACAAGTATCATCCCCTTGACATGGTTCAGTATCCACTGGAACAGATTAGTGAAGACCTTATGATGAGATGGCATTTATAGATGATCTCATCGTTCTTTTCGGGCTTTAAATACATAAAAATGTCATAAAATACCATATATATGCTTGTGTTTGTTTACTTGTGTATTTTCGGTATGGATATCGTGAAAAAGACAAAAGATCACAAGATACAAGGAAAAACGGACACGAGAAACGAAGCCGTACAATGAACCGGGCCCTAATCATGAAATCTTCATCAAATACCCTTGAAGACTTGAAGACAAACAAGATTGATCATCCAAGAATGAAGAAATGACACTTAAAACCCTTGTATATTAATAATTACAAGTTTGGTCCCTTAAGTTTGTCAAAATTACAAAAAGGTCCTTCAACTATGAAGAAATGGCAAGATTAGTCCCTCAACAATTGAAAATTGCCAATTATGGTCACTCATGAAGTGAAAGACATAATGAAGACCTTTGAAGATCAACTTTGTCCAAGTTCAGTCCTTGAATTATCACAAAATATCAAAAACAACCCTTGATAAGCCTTTTACAAAGTCTTGTGCCAAATATGACAAGTGGGGAAAGATATTAACAAAGCAAAACCTGTTTTAGGGCTTTAAAACCTTGTTTGCCAAAAATTCCAAAAGAAAGGGACTAAAAGTGTTAACTGAAACATTCAAAAAACAAAAAAAGCGCCTAACACCCACCCTTCCCCCATTTTCGGATTAAAATGGTAACTATTCATCCCTTTTCACTCCCAGAACTTACCACCACTTATCCTGGGTAAATTCTCAATTAACTTTGCACACTTGTAATTCCCACACACACGAACTAATCCCACACACCCATACACCTTTCCCACGCGTGTGTACCAAACCCCCAATTCCCCAATCCACCAATCATATCATTCCTTAGTCCCCAAGCATCATGACGTGTCCCAAATCAAAGGCTAAGGTTATTAGCTTACTCTCAAAGCAAAAACAAACGGCCAAGATCAAAAAAGGACAATTCACACCAAAAACGTCCAAGGGCATATTAGGGATTTTTCCATGTATTAGGGTTTAGTTTTTTGGATTCTAGATCCTTCTTAGCTTAGTATAAAAGAGGCCCCAACCTGTGGGTGACCCTTTGTTCCAGTTTTAAGCATAAAATCCTTGTAATCCCTTTTTTATGAAATAAAAGTTTGGTATTTGAAAAATTCAATTGTAATTCCTTTTTAGTTTATAAAAAGTTGTGTGTTGGGTTTATGCTTGATTCTGAGTTCCAAGTTTATTTTGGTTCATTGATGTTGAGTTTCAAAAATTGTTCAAAGTTTCTGAAATTTGAGTGATTTTTGGTAAAGGAATTTGTTTCAGTGTTTGATGTTAAGAAGGCAGTTTGTTTGGTGATTAATAGGTCATAGAAACGTGTTAAGAGTTTTTGAAAAGATTTTGGAAGTTTGTAAGAAAGAAGAAAACAAAAAAAATCAGTATCATATCATATTGTTTTGTTCTTGTTTTCTTTATTTTGTGTTCAAGCAGGTGAAGAAGGTGTTGATCCAAGGTTCTGCACCAGCCCCAGCTGGTAGGGAGGTGGTTAAGCAACCACTAGGACCCTTGGATGTAAGGGTCCTAAGGTAACTTCCCTTTTTACCTTTAAAAAGTTCAGAAAATAGCTATTTGATTGATCTTGTTTGATTTAGTGGTATAAGGTGTTTAGCTGTTGGATTTAGTGTTCTTATGTGTGTTAGTGCATGTTAGATGTTAATTTGATAGGTTTGCATAGGATTTAGAGTCTTTTGATTTGAGAAAAACGTTTTTCAAAATTATTAAAGGGTGTTTGGCAATAGGTTTAAGCAGGGCTTTGATCTTAATTAGTGTTCTTAAAAAGTGTTAGAGTTGGTAAAAAGGATTGAGTAAGGTTAGTTGTTAGTGGTGATTTAATTTGGAACAAGTTTGGAGTTAATTTGGTTGTTTAAAAGAGATAAGCTAGCTATAAAACTGCATATCCACTTTTCTTGCTAAATTTCATGAGATTTGTGCCTAGATCTTTGAAACTTGTTAACTGATAGGGTAATTTTAGTATTGCTATTGATTGAGTGCTAGTTTGTGAATGTGTGTGCCTAATTTGAGCTCTTGAAGTTCACTAGTTTGCAAGTTATAAGCCCATAAGTTCCTTGACCTGCATAATACATCTTAGAAACTTGATATAGCTAGGGAATGCTTTGATTTGCTTGTTATTGTGTGCTAAGTGTTTGTTCTCCTTGTGCATTGACTCCTTGTGCTTCTATGAGCACAAGGGTGCCCCAATTGTCCAAAAGTAACCACCAAATAAGCTCAAACCAAGCCCCTCTTGGCATCAAGAAGTGCACAAGTGTGCACTTCCATTGTTCATCAGAAAAACATCAAGTCTGGCACGTTTTTGATCTATAAGTTTGTTTAATCTTAGCTAAAAAGGAGTATTTGATTTGGATTCATAGCTTATTAAGCTCACTAGTTGGATTGGTTAAGAAAAAAATAAAAAAAAAATAAAAAGCAAAAACCGTCATAGCATGGACTCGAACCCCCGACCTGTCGTGCAGGAGTGAAAGGGTTTACCATTGATCTATGAGGCTTTTTCTGTTAGCCTCTCAACACAATAGTTACTTAACCCTTTTCTTTTCTAGCTTATTATATATAAGCCGTAGCTTCTTTTCTTGTTTCTAGCTTATTTAATAAGCTAACTTTGTTCAGCTTATTTTTCCTAGGGCTTATATAGTATTTAAGATTTTTAGAAACTAGTTTCATAATTTTCCTTTTATTAGTTTATTTATTAGAATTTATTTAATAGACGTTTTTTATTAATTCATTAAAAAATACCAAAAAGATTTTTAATTTTTAGGAAAAATAATTTTTAGTTTTTAAAATATACTTTTGAGGTTTACATCTTATTTTGGTTTCAAAAACTTTAATTTTTAATTTTATAATATTTTAAGGTTTTTTATAAACTTTAAAGATTTTTATAAAATTATTAAAAAAGGTTTAGGAGCTTAGATTTGCGTTTTTCTCTTAATTATATTATTTAGGATTTTTAGAAAATTTTTAGAATTAATTTTAGAAACTTTTATTTTTTAGTATTATTTTAATAATATTTTATTATTAATTTTCAAAATTTTATTTTTCTTTCTTTTTCATTTTTCTTAAATTCTTTAGCATTAATTAGGATCATTTCCATTTTTAAGAATAATTTTCTAGCTTTTAGATTTATTTTTATAATTATTTTAAGTTTAATTAGGTTTTAATCATTTTTAATCATTTTTAGAGTTTTAAAAATAGTTTTAATAGGTTTTAATTTTTAGAAAATTACTTTTTAGTCTTATAATATTATAAGTTAAGTGATTATTCAATAAAATCATATTTTAGACATTTGAATTAGTTAAATTTAATTTTAGGGCTTTAATTAGCATTTAAAATTAATTATTTAATTAATAAAAGGTTTTAAAATATCTTTGTTGGATTTTTAACTTTATTTATATTATTTGAGACTTGTTTTTAGCCTTTTTGATATTTTGTTTTTGGTTTTAATAATTTTTAATTTGGGTAGTTTTTCACGGTTTTACGTTTTCGTCTTTTTCGTCGTAGTTTAATTTTAACGTAACCGTCTTTCATCTTCTCATCCCCATTCTCTTAATATTAATCTCAAATACATACAAGTTAATTCACAACACCATACCTCCTTGGGAAACGAACTTTCATCTCTTTTATTTGATTGTGGGTCATTTGTGTTGATTTTTCCTAAAATCATCACTCGATACTTACCGCTCATATACGTTCTTTTGTTTTCCTAAACAAGAGTCGTGTTTTACTACAATCATTTTGGCGCCGCTGCCGGGGAGGTGTGTCGTGTCTTAATTTGGAAAATCTTGTTTTTGATATTATCCATAAATAGTATTTGTGTTAAGTGGAACTCCCTTAACACGTATTATCGGTTTTCTTGGTTTTTCTTTGTGAATATTATTAATATATTGTATTAAGTATCACAACCAAAATACAATATCTCCAAAAGTGTGAAAACACAACCTTAATTGGGATTTGATCTCCTAATTATTGTATTCGAATCTCAAACAAAAAGAAAAGGCAAAAATAGATAAATACTTTCGTGAAGCTCGATTTTGAAAAATACAAACTATAAGGTGGGTATAAGGCGGGTATTATAAAATATACCCTAAGGAAAAAGGCTCTTAAGTGCTTCGCGCCGCCTCGTTTCCCCGCTTGCTTGTGAGTATTTTGAGATTGAAGGCTAATCGAGGGTTTTGCCGCCCAAAGTATTAATACGTATACTATATTTGCTTGGTTTTCTTTGTGATTAAACCCTCGTGAACAATTTGGTTTTCACCAAAGTTCTAAAGTCATTCGAAGGCGTTCACTCCACGTGATCGTTTTCATTCCTTTGAGGCTTCTTTAATCAAGAGTTTGATTCGAGGAGAGATTTTGTAGATTGTTGTCTACAAAGATACACCAAAATCCAAAAAAATTAAATATCATCAAAAACACAAAAAAAATTGAAAATCCACAAAACAACCAAAAAGAATCTTCTTTGCTCACCTCCCATTCTTCGTGAAGTTTATGATCACTCGTAATCAAGCTAAACGAGCTCGTAAACGTCTTCAAAAGCAAGCAAATCAAGGATCATTGATTGTTGAAGAACCTCCAATTGTTGAACCTATTATAGAACAAGAAGTCGTAATGGCTAATCGTACTATGATGGAGTTGCTACAAGCACCCACCGAGGGTTTTGGAGAGGCCATTGTTATTCCCGCCATCCTTGCGGAGAATTTCGAGATTAAGACGGGTTTAATGTCGATGCTACAAGCAAACAAATTTCGAGGTCACGAGAAAGACAACCCGCATTACCACATTAGGAATTTCAACCGTCTCACCGCCACTAGCAAATTCAAAGATGTTCCGCATGACGCCATTAAGATGATGTTGTTTCCATATTCGTTGGATGGTCCCGCAAAAATTTGGCTCGAGAAAGAACCGCCAAATTCGATATTGACATGGGCCGATCTCGTTTCTAAGTTTGTGAACAAGTTTTTTCCACCATCGAAAACAACACACTTAAAAAATGAGATTTCACGATTTGTGCAACGTAACAATGAAAGTTTTTCAATGGCATGGGAACGATTTAAGGAGATGTTACATGAATGTCCTCACCATGATTTTTCGGAATTGCACCAAATTGATACCTTTTATAATGGGCTTAATGATCATGAACGAGATTATTTGAACGCCGCCGCGGGTGGTAATTTTTTGTGCAAAACGGCAAATGAGGCTTTACAAATCATTGAAAATCGATCTAAGGTTTATAGCCCTCGTAACACACCGAGTGTTGCCAATATGGGTTCGTCATCTTCGTCACAATCGTCTCGTAGCATTAACGCCTTACATGATGAAGCTAATGAGGAAAATCGGTTTTTTGATAGATTTGCTAATCTAATGTCCCATTGGAAGGCTCAAGAAGCTTCCAATTCCGCTTCGGTTAAAGCGGTTGCTAAGAGTTGTTTATCGTGTGGAGGATCTCATGATCTTTCCGAGTGCATTACCGCGGATGGTAACACTTCGAGTGCTTATGTAGCAACGGGAACTTACAACCAAAACGGACAAGGTTCCCGCCAAAATCAAGCTCCACCAAACCAAAATGCTAATAATTATCGAAACAACAACCAAGGTAATTACCAAGGCAACACACGCAATTACAACAAAGGGAATTATCAAAGTGGGAATGGACAAATCTCTAATCAAAACCAAAACCGTGATTTTCAAAACACTACACAAGGTTTTCAAAATGCTCACACGAAAAATTTGCAAGGAGAATTTTTGGATTATGCAAAAGCAAATGATGCTAAATTTGATAATATGCAACGTGAGATGATTAGCTTAAGGTCCGAATTGAAAAACGAGCTTAAAAATGAACTTGCTAATGAACTTAAAACTCATGCAAACAAAATGGAAGGAAATGTCCAACGTCTTCAACAAAACCAACAAAAGATGGAATTAGGACAACATGAGAGTAAGCAAGAATTATTGAAAGCGGATGCTAGGCAATCAAAATTTGAGGACCGAATGGCTAAGATGTTTGAAGCTATCATGTGTAAGCCCTCTTCCTCGGGTGGTCTTCCTAGTGATACCATTGCAAACCCGAAGGGAGAAATGAAGGTTATTACTACACGAAGTGGTAAAACTTTCAAGGAACCAATCTCTCGTCCAAGTACTTCTACGGAGAAGGAAATCGAGAAAGAACCCGAGGTGATGGTCGAAAAGGAGCACATTACAATCCCACGAAGTACCGCTCAAACCACACCTACGGTTACACCAATACCAATTATGGAACCCGAGATTCCAAGGCCGTTGCCTAATGACCAACCCACACCACCTTTACCCTACCCTTCGAGACGAAACAAAGAGAAAGCACAAGAAAGGAACAATTATCAATTTGAGCTATTTATGAAAATGTTTCGTGATTTGCATTTTAACATAAGTTTTGCCGATGCTTTAATCATGATGCCTCGATTCGCCGCAAACTTCAAAAGTATGCTAAACAACAAAGAGAAGTTACAACAATCGTCTAGTTGTTCATCGGTTTTTCTAAGCCGCATACCACAAAAAGTCGGTGATCCCGGTAAATTTTTGATTCCGTGTGCTATTCAAGATATGGAGGAATGCTACGCCTTGGCCGATCTTGGCGCTAGTATTAATTTGATGCCTCTCGAGATTTTCAAATCACTTTCGCTTCCGGCTCTCATTCCTTCGAACATGTCCATCGAGATGGCCGATCATTCTACGATCATGGCATGTGGAGTAGCCGAGGACGTCTTTGTTAAAGTCGGAAACTTTTACTATCCCGTTGACTTTATCGTTGTAGACATTCCTATCGATCGAAAAGTTCCTCTCATTTTGGGTCGTTCATTTTTGGATACATCAAGAGCACTTATCGATGTTCATGCTCGAAAAATCACCCTTCGTTTCAATGAAGAAGAACTTGTCATCAATGCAACACAAAACTCCAATCTTTCTCATGTATATTCTATTGCAACTTTAAACCATGGTGACTCGACCAATGTCATTTGCAAAGAATTTTCACCAAGAGTTTTAGGGAATGTCGCCAAAAACAATTTACCATTTCCTCCGCCGGTGGAGGTTATGAGTGCTAAGCCTACAAAGAAGAAGCCATCAATACTTGAATCGAAAAATCCTTCACCTTCATTCTTGAAAAGTATTGATAAGTTGCCGGTTTCTACGGAAGATCTTTCGGATGATGAATATGTTGGCCCCGATGGGGAGGTTTTCTTCGTCGATAAACGTTTTGAGAACTTGCCACCACCAAAACCAAAACGGTTTCAAAATGTGAGAATTTTTAGTGTGACTAACATCGTCTTAGAAACACCAAATATTTTCGACATAATCAAAAAGGGTTTTCATAAGGAGAGTTTAAAAGATAAAAAAGAAAAAGATCTTAAATGTGATTTTTCTACAAATCTAACTCCGTCATCACCACGTGATTTGAGTGCTACAAACTCATCTACTCCTTTTGACGATGTTTTGTGTGGTTCTAGTATGGGGGAAGCCCCTTATGTTCCCTCATCCTTGTCCACCGAGGACGAGATATTCGATCCCGGAATTTCATGTAAAGGGAAATCTCGGTCTTCCACCGATGCAATAAATGGAAACTTTATCTATTTGCTTGGTGCGAGTCTACCTCGAGTAGCTCAAACGTTTGTCTTACCAATTGTCTCACCCTTCTACTTCTCTTCTATTTTCTTCAAACTCTTTGAGTTTATGGCACATGTTGGAGTGGTGTTAATTTGTTTTCCCAATGGAAACGAGAACGCCATTTTCGACCCCGGTATTTTGCATCATCAAAGGATTTAGTCCTTTATACCGGTTGCTTTTTGGGCCTTGTTTATCATGTAAGCCCCATCAAAAATTGACCACACCATAATATCCCTAAATGTTCACATTTTGAGGGGATCGAGTCGAGCTCATGACTCGGTAATCAAAAACGAGGTGCCTCGTGGGGGAGATCCCATGCTTATCTTTATGCTTTATGTTCACTAATAAGGGGACTTGTACCCTTCCAACTCGTTGTCTCGTGGTTGTTTGTGATTGTGTTATCTAGATCATCATCATCATCTACGATTGAAGACTCTCGTGTTCGTTTACGTGAGCCTCCATCGTTCGTTTGAAGAAGTTTTTCACGAATCCATGACATATCCTTTATTGTTCTAACAATTATCTTTTAGCATAATTAATAAACGGCTTTAGATATATTGTTGATCACCCTTTCCATGCTAGATCCTAAGCATTCGACTCTTCGTCTCTAGTATGGGGGTGCTCCACCTTTAGACTCGAAACATTGAGGACAATGTTTACTTTTAGTATGGGGGGGTGAATAGGTACTTGCTTTGCTACGCCCTCACGTTTTCCAACTTTCAATGTTTTGTTTTGCTAATAAGGCTAAAAATGGCCAAATTTTAAAATTTTTCTTAGTTTTCATAAGTATTTTTAAGACACGAATGTATATTTTCCGATGGGTAGAATAAGAGTTAATTTTTGACTTGATGGGCATTTGGAGCCATTTACATTCCTTAACCCGCTCAATTCAAGTTTTGCTAGACTTTTATATAGGGAGCTTTAAAACGCGAAAGTCTTAATTCATTCGGGTTAAGAACAAGAACTTTTCGCAAGTTCCTATAATTGATTCTAGAAAGTCACTTATCAAGGGAACTATAAAATGCATTCTCTAAACTTGAAAAAGTCCAAGAAAGTGCAAGATCCTATAGGTGGCTTGAAAACCCAAAACTTCGATTTGATATAGTCTTAATGAAAGCTAATCCAAATTTGGCTTAATTTTGACTTGCACGGCTAAGTATTCACGAGTCTCTTTAATTAGAGGTCTTTAAATAGTGAAGAACGAGAAATGATAGAGTTAGACAAGTGATCATGCTAAACGTAGAACATGAAAGTGTTCTTTCAAAAACTCATATGTTTTTAATTGTGGCTTTTTCTTCCCATAAGATCAATGCATTAGGAATAAAACATAATTGCAATAAGTAAGGTCGTACGATTTGAAAAGTTACTTAGCCTCTAGCGCAAGATCGTTTAAAAGTTGCTCGGGGTTGAATAGAGTTCATAGCCAAGGCATAACTTATTGAAGCGGGACGCGAAGATTGGCGATCATCCAAAAAGGCCCTAACAAGGCATGAGGAGCTCTATTTTTGCTAAAGATCCAAAGATGATGTGAAGTATCATTATTCCTAAATCAATATGAAGGATCGAGACACACGACGAGAAGCTATTACTCCCCTAAAGAATGGAGAAAGTCTATCCAAAAAGACCCTAACAAGGTATGAGGATAAATATATCCAAGTCCGAAAAGGAGGCGGATCGTTGTATATCAAAAATCCAAAGTAAAGATTGAAGAAAAATGATGAAGTCGTGGTCCTATATGAAGAATCTCTCAAAAACGTCAAGTGAAGAAATTCCAAATATATGAAGAGAAGACCATAATTCCGAGAACGTCTTCCCAAGATTTGAAGTATGAAGTACATGCCAAATATCGGTCCTAGAAAGGTCTCAAATCGTGAAACGAGTTATGCCAAGATATGAACTTAAGGAGATACACGAGAAGCCGTTTTAAAAGATTTTGCCCTTCGGCTAACTATTGATCAAATCGTGCTACTTTGCTTTCGGACTAATAACTACTCAAATAAGTCAATATGAATCACTTGTGATCCATGACAATTAGATAAAAAATGCTAGTAACCCATTTCCTTTTATAATAACTAGGATTGCGTGGAGAAAAAGTATTACACAATTTGAACGTATGAGTAGTGTTAGCATTGTGACTTGTACCAACAATGATCTTGTTTTTGCACTTAGCATGGAATGTATGACAATCAAGGATGACGAAGTTTACTCTAAGGGACATTAACTTGTTTCTATTCATTGACCCTAAAAGTCACATTTTGGTGATGAAAATCATACATTATGTCTTTACACAATCTCGTAGTATGTTGCAAGTTTCTTTTACTCTTCAATAAAGGTTAATAAAATTGAACTTTGGTGATGCTTAGATACTTTATTCTAGCATTGCGTGAGGGCACGGCAATGGCTTAGTATGGGGGAGTGATGAGATGGCATTTATACATGATCTCATCGTTCTTTTCGGGCTTTAAATACATAAAAATGTCATAAAATACCATATATATGCTTGTGTTTGTTTACTTGTGTATTTTAGGTATGGATATCGTGAAAAAGACAAAAGATCACAAGATACAAGGAAAAACGGACACGAGAAACGAAGCCGTACAATGAACCGGGCCCTAATCATGAAATCTTCATCAAATACCCTTGAAGACTTGAAGACAAACAAGATTGATCATCCAAGAATGAAGAAATGACACTTAAAACCCTTGTATATTAATAATTACAAGTTTGGTCCCTTAAGTTTGTCAAAATTACAAAAAGGTCCTTCAACTATGAAGAAATGGCAAGATTAGTCCCTCAACAATTGAAAATTGCCAATTATGGTCCCTCATGAAGTGAAAGACATAATGAAGACCTTTGAAGATCAACTTTGTCCAAGTTCAGTCCTTGAATTATCACAAAATATCAAAAACAACCCTTGATAAGCCTTTTACAAAGTCTTGTGCCAAATATGACAAGTGGGGAAAGATATTAACAAAGCAAAACCTGTTTTAGGGCTTTAAAACCTTGTTTGCCAAAAATTCCAAAAGAAAGGGACTAAAAGTGTTAACTGAAACATTCAAAAAACAAAAAAAGCGCCTAACACCCACCCTTCCCCCATTTTCGGATTAAAATGGTAACTATTCATCCCTTTTCACTCCCAGAACTTACCACCACTTATCCTGGGTAAATTCTCAATTAACTTTGCACACTTGTAATTCCCACACACACGAACTAATCCCACACACCCATACACCTTTCCCACGCGTGTGTACCAAACCCCCAATTCCCCAATCCACCAATCATATCATTCCTTAGTCCCCAAGCATCATGACGTGTCCCAAATCAAAGGCTAAGGTTATTAGCTTACTCTCAAAGCAAAAACAAACGGCCAAGATCAAAAAAGGACAATTCACACCAAAAACGTCCAAGGGCATATTAGGGATTTTTCCATGTATTAGGGTTTAGTTTTTTGGATTCTAGATCCTTCTTAGCTTAGTATAAAAGAGGCCCCAACCTGTGGGTGACCCTTTGTTCTAGTTTTAAGCATAAAATCCTTGTAATCCCTTTTTTATGAAATAAAAGTTTGGTATTTGAAAAATTCAATTGTAATTCCTTTTTAGTTTATAAAAAGTTGTGTGTTGGGTTTATGCTTGATTCTGAGTTCCAAGTTTATTTTGGTTCATTGATGTTGAGTTTCAAAAATTGTTCAAAGTTTCTGAAATTTGAGTGATTTTTGGTAAAGGAATTTGTTTCAGTGTTTGATGTTAAGAAGGCAGTTTGTTTGGTGATTAATAGGTCATAGAAACGTGTTAAGAGTTTTTGAAAAGATTTTGGAAGTTTGTAAGAAAGAAGAAAACAAAAAAAATCAGTATCATATCATATTGTTTTGTTCTTGTTTTCTTTATTTTGTGTTCAAGCAGGTGAAGAAGGTGTTGATCCAAGGTTCTGCACCAGCCCCAGCTGGTAGGGAGGTGGTTAAGCAACCACTAGGACCCTTGGATGTAAGGGTCCTAAGGTAACTTCCCTTTTTACCTTTAAAAAGTTCAGAAAATAGCTATTTGATTGATCTTGTTTGATTTAGTGGTATAAGGTGTTTAGCTGTTGGATTTAGTGTTCTTATGTGTGTTAGTGCATGTTAGATGTTAATTTGATAGGTTTGCATAGGATTTAGAGTCTTTTGATTTGAGAAAAACGTTTTTCAAAATTATTAAAGGGTGTTTGGCAATAGGTTTAAGCAGGGCTTTGATCTTAATTAGTGTTCTTAAAAAGTGTTAGAGTTGGTAAAAAGGATTGAGTAAGGTTAGTTGTTAGTGGTGATTTAATTTGGAACAAGTTTGGAGTTAATTTGGTTGTTTAAAAGAGATAAGCTAGCTATAAAACTGCATATCCACTTTTCTTGCTAAATTTCATGAGATTTGTGCCTAGATCTTTGAAACTTGTTAACTGATAGGGTAATTTTAGTATTGCTATTGATTGAGTGCTAGTTTGTGAATGTGTGTGCCTGATTTGAGCTCTTGAAGTTCACTAGTTTGCAAGTTATAAGCCCATAAGTTCCTTGACCTGCATAATACATCTCAGAAACTTGATATAGCTAGGGAATGCTTTGATTTGCTTGTTATTGTGTGCTAAGTGTTTGTTCTCCTTGTGCATTGACTCCTTGTGCTTCTATGAGCACAAGGGTGCCCCAATTGTCCAAAAGTAACCACCAAATAAGCTCAAACCAAGCCCCTCTTGGCATCAAGAAGTGCACAAGTGTGCACTTCCATTGTTCATCAGAAAAACATCAAGTCTGGCACGTTTTTGATCTTTAAGTTTGTTTAATCTTAGCTAAAAAGGAGTATTTGAGTTGGATTCATAGCTTATTAAGCTCACTAGTTGGATTGGTTAAGAAAAAAATAAAAAAAAAATAAAAAGCAAAAACCGTCATAGCATGGACTCGAACCCCCGACCTGTCGTGCAGGAGTGAAAGGGTTTACCATTGATCTATGAGGCTTTTTCTGTTAGCCTCTCAACACAATAGTTACTTAACCCTTTTCTTTTCTAGCTTATTATATATAAGCCGTAGCTTCTTTTCTTGTTTCTAGCTTATTTAATAAGCTAACTTTGTTCAGCTTATTTTTCCTAGGGCTTATATAGTATTTAAGATTTTTAGAAACTAGTTTCATAATTTTCCTTTTATTAGTTTATTTATTAGAATTTATTTAATAGACGTTTTTTATTAATTCATTAAAAAATACCAAAAAGATTTTTAATTTTTAGGAAAAATAATTTTTAGTTTTTAAAATATACTTTTGAGGTTTACATCTTATTTTGGTTTCAAAAACTTTAATTTTTAATTTTATAATATTTTAAGGTTTTTTATAAACTTTAAAGATTTTTATAAAATTATTAAAAAAGGTTTAGGAGCTTAGATTTGCGTTTTTCTCTTAATTATATTATTTAGGATTTTTAGAAAATTTTTAGAATTAATTTTAGAAACTTTTATTTTTTAGTATTATTTTAATAATATTTTATTATTAATTTTCAAATTTTTATTTTTCTTTCTTTTTCATTTTTCTTAAATTCTTTAGCATTAATTAGGATCATTTCCATTTTTAAGAATAATTTTCTAGCTTTTAGATTTATTTTTATAATTATTTTAAGTTTAATTAGGTTTTAATCATTTTTAATCATTTTTAGAGTTTTAAAAATAGTTTTAATAGGTTTTAATTTTTAGAAAATTACTTTTTAGTCTTATAATATTATAAGTTAAGTGATTATTCAATAAAATCATATTTTAGACATTTGAATTAGTTAAATTTAATTTTAGGGCTTTAATTAGCATTTAAAATTAATTATTTAATTAATAAAAGGTTTTAAAATATCTTTGTTGGATTTTTAACTTTATTTATATTATTTGAGACTTGTTTTTAGCCTTTTTGATATTTTGTTTTTGGTTTTAATAATTTTTAATTTGGGTAGTTTTTCACGGTTTTACGTTTTCGTCTTTTTCGTCGTAGTTTAATTTTAACGTAACCGTCTTTCATCTTCTCATCCCCATTCTCTTAATATTAATCTCAAATACATACAAGTTAATTCACAACACCATACCTCCTTGGGAAACGAACTTTCTCTCATCTTATTTGATTGTGGGTCATTTGTGTTGATTTTTCCTAAAATCATCACTCGATACTTACCGCTCATATACGTTCTTTTGTTTTCCTAAACAAGAGTCGTGTTTTACTACAATCACCTTACCTTCATAGAGGAACCCGAACGAGTTCTTGACAGACAAGAACGAGTCATGAGGAGGAAGACAATTCCATTCGTCAAAATCCTTTGGAGGGATCATACCGAGCGGGAAGCAACTCGGGAGACCGAGGAGTCTATCCGGACTTCTTACCCTCATTTCAAGTTTTGAATTCGGGTATGTTCCTCTTTTTCAAGTTTACTTTATCTATAATTCGGGGACAAATTATTCTTTTTAGGGGGGGAAGAGTTGTAAACCCCGCATGCTTTTACCATGAACAGTACGCATATAATCGTACGTACATGATTAAAACTTTTCTTTTATAACATGTTTACGTTTCACGAATATTAATTACAAGAATTACGCACGTATTATTACATGATAAATATTAAGTATGTATTAATGTACGATAATTATTACCAACAATAATTATAATCACGAGCATGAAAACATGAACGTAAATAATCACGAGCATATTATTATGTAATTACGTAATTATTATTACGACTAAGTACAAGTATAAATATATAATACGAACATTTAATAATAATGTCACGTAAATACGAGCACGGGAACACGTAAAATATTAGAACACGAAAACTACGGGTTTCCCCTTAGTGGGCCCTTGTAGTCGCGGCACACACAAGTGAAGGGGGCCCACAAGCCCACTTTTGGTTAATTAAAGAAAACTAAAAACATTACAGAGTTTTCTTAAAAATTTAAACCCTAATCTCTCCTTCTCTCTTCTTTGGCCGGCGGCTACCACAAGAACAAGAGGTGTTCATTTGATTTTTGCTTAACAAATCATTAATACGTGTTCGTGTGTTCATTCCTCATTGATTCCATGTGATTTGGTAATCCGAAAACCTTTATTTTTATTTTCTTTTTATGTTTATGCATAGTTGATCATGGGAAAATAAAAACAATATTAAAAACATGTTAAGATTCATGGTGGGGTAAATTATTTAGTTTGTTTTCAGGTTTTGGTGTTCGGCCGCCACACAAACCGAGATCCATGATGCTCTCGGTGGCATTTGTATCGCACCACCACACGCGACCATGTGTCGGTGGTGTTGGGTGTTCGGTCGGCAGCAAGGTCAAGGCACCCCGACGTGTGTCGGGGGTGTCCTTGTGGTACAGTTTGTCTCGGCAGTCACAGCTCCACCACCGGCCAAAGCCGATGGCAAATTATGGTAAGCAGGGGGAACCGCGGCAGCAGGGGGAACCACTGGCAACTGCCAGTGGGAACCCATGGTGGCCAGCGGCTGGCCGAAGAACAAGACTGTTAGCCTCAAAATATTGAGTCAAACAAGAATGCTCGGTCATAAGTTATTATTGTAAAATTAGTTAGAACGTTGTAATAGGTAGTTATTTAGTCGTGGTTTACGGGCTTGGATTTAAACTAATTAAAGTCCAAAAGACAAGCCCGACAGCATTCCGAGCACGGGAACACGTAAAATATTAGAACAAGAAAACTACGGGTTTCCCCTTGGTGGGCCCTTGTAGTCGTACATTGCGATCGCGGATTCCGACGGTTTCAAGGGATATTGATTCGTTACTCTGTCCAATTTGTTTTTGCCATATTGCGATCTAAACATTCCGACAGATCCTATATTCAGATAGAAGGACATTCCGACAGATTGACATTCCGATAGGACAACATTCCGATAGAACCAACATTCCAATACAATATTCCGATAGATCATTTCGACAGCATTCCGACAGCCTACATTCCGACAGCCAACATTCCGATGGACATTCCGATGGCACATTCCGATGGACATTCCGATGACATGTTTAGCTAAATTTTGTTTGAGTATTTATTAGACTTCGTCACCATCTAGACGGTCGCGATAACTAAGCAGAAATTGCAAGAAGCACGGTCACGTCAGAAGAGTTATACCGAGAAGCATCGTAAGGACTTACATTTTAACGTAGGAGATCATGTATTCCTTAAGGTATCGCCGGCACGTGGTGTTAGACGTTTTGGAATCAAAGGGAAGCTCAGTCCTCGATTCATCGGACCGTTTGGTGTCATTGAGCGAGTCGGAGAAGTATCTTATCCTTTAGCGTTACCTCCGCAACTTTCTCATGTTCATGATGTTTTCCATGTGTCCTTACTCAGAGGGTACAAGTATCATCCCCTTCACATGGTTCAGTATCCACTGGAACAGATTAGTGAAGACCTTACCTTCATAGAGGAACCCAAACGAGTTCTTGACAGACAAGAACGAGTCATGAGGAGGAAGACAATTCCATTCGTCAAAATCCTTTGGAGGGATCATACCGAGCGGGAAGCAACTTGGGAGACCGAGGAGTCTATCCGGACTTCTTACCCTCATTTCAAGTTTTGAATTCGGGTATGTTCCTCTTTTAAAGAGTTTACTTTATCTATAATTCGGGGACAAATTATTCTTTTTAGGGGGAAGAGTTGTAAACCCCGCATGCTTTTACCATGAACAGTACGCATATAATCGTACGTACATGATTAAAACTTTTCTTTTCTAACATGTTTACGTTTCACGAATATTAATTACAAAAATTACGCACGTATTATTACATGATAAATATTAAGTATGTATTAATGTACGATAATTATTACCAACAATAATTATAATCATGAGCATGAAAACATGAACGTAAATAATTACGAGCATATTATTATGTAATTACGTAATTATTATTACGACTAAGTACAAGTATAAATATATAATACGAACATTTAATAATAATGTCACGTAAATACGAGCACGGGAACACGTAAAATATTAGAACACGAAAACTACGGGTTTCCCCTTGGTGGGCCCTTGTAGTCGCGGCACACACAAGTGAAGGGGGCCCACAAGCCCACTTTTGGTTAATTAAAGAAAACTAAAAACATTACAGAGTTTTCTTAAAAATTTAAACCCTAATCTCTCCTTCTCTCTTCTTTGGCCGGCGGCTACCACAAGAACAAGAGGTGTTCATTTGATTTTTGCTTAACAAATCATTAATACGTGTTCGTGTGTTCATTCCTCATTGATTCCATGTGATTTGGTAATCCGAAAACCTTTATTTTTATTTTCTTTTTATGTTTATGCATAGTTGATCATGGGAAAATAAAAACAATATTAAAAACATGTTAAGATTCATGGTGGGGTAAATTATTTGGTTTATTTTCAGGTTTTGGTGTTCGGCCTCCACACAAACCGAGAGCCATGATGCTCTCGGTGGAATTTGTATCGCACCACCACACGCGACCATGTGTCGGTGGTGTTGGGTGTTCGGTCGGTAGCAAGGTCAAGGCACCCCGACGTGTGTCGGGGGTGTCCTTGTGGTACAGTTTGTCTCGGCAGTCACAGCTCCACCACCAGCCAAAGCCGATGGCTAATTATGGTAAGCAGGGGGAACCGTGGCAGCAGGGGGAACCACTGGAAACTACTAGTGGGAACCCATGGTGGCCAGCGGCTGGCCGAAGAACAAGACTGTTAGCCTCAAAATATTGAGTCAAACAAGAATGCTCGGTCATAGGTTATTATTATAAAATTAGTTAGAACGTTGTAATAGGTAGTTAATTAGTCGTAGTTTACGGGCTTGGATTTAAACTAATTAAAGTCCAAAAGACAAGCCTGGTAGCATTCTGAGCACGGGAACACGTAAAATATTAGAACACGAAAACTACGGGTTTCCCCTTGGTGGGACCTTGTAGTCGTACATTGCGATCGCGGATTCCGACGGTTTCAAAGGATATTGAGTCGTTACTCTGTCCAATTTGTTTTTTCCATATTGCGATCTAAACATTCCGACAGATCCAATATTCAAATAGAAGACATTCCGACAGATTGACATTCCGACATGACAACATTCCGATAGAACCAACATTCCGATAGATCATTCCGACAGCATTTCGACAGCCTACATTCTAACAGCCAACATTCCGATGGACATTCCGATGGCACATTCCGATGGACATTCTGATGACATGTTTAGCTAAATTTTGTTTGAGTATTTTTTAGACTTCGCCACCATCTAGACGGTCGCGATAACTAAGCAGAAATTGAAAGAAGCACGGTCACGTCAGAAGAGTTATGCCGAGAAGCATCGTAGGGACTTACATTTTAACGTTGGATATCACGTCTTCCTTAAGGTATCGCCGGCACGTGGTGTTAGATGTTTTGGAATCAAAGGGAAGCCCGGTCCTCGATTCATCGGACCGTTTGGTGTCATTGAGCGAGTCGGAGAAGTATCTTATCGTTTAGCGTTACCTCCGTAACTTTCTCATGTTCACGATGTTTTCGATGTGTCCTTACTCAGAGGGTACAAGTATCATCCCTTTCACATGGTTCAGTATCCACTGGAACAGATTCGTGAAGACCTTACCTTCATAGAGGAACTCGAACGAGTTCTTGACAAACAAGAACGAGTCATGAGGAGGAAGACGATTCCATTCGTCAAAATCCTTTGGACGGATCATACCGACCGGATGCCACTTGGGAGACCGAGGAGTCTATCAGGACTTCTTACCCTCATTTCATGTTTTGAATTCGGGTATGTTCCTCTTTTTCTAGTTTACTTTATCTATAATTCGGGGACAAATTATTCTTTTTAGAGGGGAAGAGTTGTAAAACCCGCATGCTTTTACCATGAACAGTACACATATAATCGTACGTACATGATTAAAACTTTCCTTTTATAACATGTTTACGTTTCACGAATATTAATTACAAGAATTACGTACGTATTATTACATGATAAATATAAAGTATGTATTAATGTACGATAATTATTACCAACAATAGTTATAATCACGAGCATGAAAACATGAACGTAAATAATCACGAGCATATTATTATGTAATTACGTAATTATTATTACGACTACGTACAAGTATAAATATATAACACGAACATTTAATAATAATGTCACGTAAATACGAGCACGGGAACACGTAAAATATTAGAACAAGAAAACTACGGGTTTCCCCTTGGTGGGCCCTTGTAGTCGCGACACACACAAGAGAAGGGGGCCCACAAGCCCACTTTTGGTTAATTAAAGAAAACTAAAAACATTACAGAGTTTTCATAAAAATTTAAACCCTAATCTCTCCTTCTCTCTTCTTTGGCCGGCGGCTACCACAAGAACAAGAGGTGTTCATTTGATTTTTGCTTAACAAATCGTTAGTACGTGTTCGTGTGTTCATTCCTCGTTGATACCACGTGATTTGGTAATCCGAAAACCTTTATTTTTATTTTCTTTTTATAAATATGCATAGTTGATCATGGGAAAATATAAACAAGATTAAAAACATGTTAAGATTCATGGTGGGGTAAATTATTTGGTTTGTTTTCGGGTTTTGGTGTTTGGCCGCCACACAAACCGAGAGCCATGATGCTCTCGGTGGCGTTTGTATCGCACCCCCACATGCGACCATGTCTCGGTGGTGTTGGGTGTTCGGTCGGCAGCAAGGGCAAGGCACCCCGACGTGTGTCGGGGGTGTCCTTGTGGTTCAGTTTGTCTCGGCAGTCACAGCCCCACCACCGGCCAAAGCCAATGGCTAATTATGGTAAGCAGGGGGAACCACTGGCAACTTCCAGTGGGAACCCATGGTGGCCAGCGGTTGGCCGAAGAACAAGACTGTTAGCATCAAAATATTAAGTCAAACAAGAATGCTCGGTCATAGGTTATTATTGTAATTTTAGTTAGAACGTTGTAATAGGTAGTTAATTAGTCGTGGTTTACGGGCTTGGATTTAAACTAATTAAAGTCCAAAAGACAAGCCCGGCAGCATTCCGAGCACGGGAACACGTAAAATATTAGAACACGAAAACTACGGCTTTCCCCTTGGTGGGCTCTTGTAGTCGTACATTGCGATCGCGGATTCCGACGGTTTCAAGGGATATTGAGTCGTTACTCTGTCCAATTTGTTTTTTCCATATTGCGATCTAAACATTCCGACAGATCCAATATTCAGATAGAAGGACATTTCGACAGATTGACATTCCGACAGGACAACACTCTGATAGAACCAACATTCCGATACAATATTCTGATAGATCATTCCGACAGCATTCCGACAGCCAACATTCCGATGGACATTCCGATGACATGTTTAGCTAAATTTTGTTTGAGTATTTTTTAGACTTCGCCACCATCTAGACGGTCGCGGTAACTAAGCAGAAATTGCAAGAAGCACGGTCACGTCAGAAGAGTTATGCCGAGAAGCATCGTAGGGACTTACATTTTAACGTAGGAGATCACGTCTTCCTTAAGGTATCGCCGGCACGTGGTGTTAGACATTTTGGAATCAGAGGGAAGCTCAGTCCTCGATTGATCGGACCGTTTGGTGTAATTGATCGAGTCGGAGAAGTGATCTTATCGTTTAGCGTTACCTCCGCAACTTTCTCATGTTCACGATGTTTTCCATGTGTCCTTACTCAGAGGGTACAAGTATCATCCCCTTCACATGGTTCAGTATCCACTGGAACAGATTCGTGAAGACCTTACCTTCATTGAGGAACCCGAACGAGTTCTTGACAGACAAGAACGAGTCATGAGGAGGAGGACAATTACATTCGTCAAAATCCTTTGGAGGGATCATACCGAGCGGGAAGCCACTTGGGAGACCGAGGAGTCTATCCGGACTTCTTACCCTCATTTCAAGTTTTAAATTCGGGTATGTTCCTCTTTTTCCAGTTTACTTTATCTATAATTCGGGGACAAATTATTCTTTTTAGGGGGAAGAGTTGTAAAACCCGCATGCTTTTACCATGAACAGTACACATATAATCGTACGTACATGATTAGAACTTTCCTTTTATAACATGTTTACGTTCACGAATATTAATTACAAGAATTACGTACGTATTAATACATGATAAATAATAAGTATGTATTAATGTACGATAATTATTACCAACAATATTTATAATCACGAGCATGAAAACATGAACGTAAATAATCACGAGCATATTATTATATAATTACGTAATTATTATTACGACTACCTACAAGTATAAATATATAACACGAACATTTAATAATAATGCCACGTAAATACAAGCACGGGAACACGTAAAATATTAGAACACGAAAACTATGGTTTCCCCTTGGTGGGCCCTTGTAGTCGCGACACACACAAGAGAAGGGGGCCCACAAGCTCAGTTTTAGTTAATTAAAGAAAACTAATAACATTACAGATTTTTCATAAAAATTTAAACCCTAATCTATCCTTCTCTCTTCTTTGGCCGGCGGCTACCACAAGAACAAGAGGTGTTCATTTGATTTTTGCTTAACAAATCGTTAGTACGTGTTCGTGTGTTCATTCCTTGTTGATTCCACGTGATTTGGTAATCCGAAAACCTTTATTTTTATTTTCTTTTTATGTTTATGCATAGTTGATCATGGGAAAATAAAAACAAGATTAAAAACATGTTAAGATTCATGGTGGGGTAAATTATTTGGTTTGTTTTCGGGTTATGGTGTTCGGCCACCACACAAACCGAGAGCCATGATGCTCTCGGTGGCGCTTGTATCAAACCACCACACGCGACCATGTCTCGGTGGTGTTGGGTGTTCGGTCGGCAGCAAGGGCAAGGCACCCCGACGTGTGTCGGGGGTGTCCTTGTAGTCAGTTTGTCTCGGCAGTCACAGCCCCACCACCGTCCAAAGCCGATGGCTAATTATGGTAAGCAGGGGGAACCGCGGTAGTAGGGGGAACCACTGGCAACTGCCAGTGGGAACCCATGGTGCCCAGCGGCTGGCCGAAGAACAAGACTGTTAGCCTCAAAATATTGAGTCAAACAAGAATGCTCGGTCATAGGTTATTATTGTAAAATTAATTAGAACGTTGTAATAGGTAGTTAATTAGTCGTGGTTTCCGGGCTTGGATTTAAACTAATTAAAGTCCAAAAGACAAGCCCGGCAGCATTCCGAGCACGGGAACACGTAAAATATTAGAACAAAAAAACTACTGGTTTCCCCTTGGTGGGCCCTTGTAGTCGTACATTGCGATCGTGGATTCTGACGGTTTCAAGGGATATTGAGTCGTTACTCTGTCAAATTTGTTTTTGCCATATTGCGATCTAAACATTCTGACAGATCCAATATTTAGAAAGAAGGACATTCCGACAGATTGACATTTCGACAGGACAACATTCCGATAGAACCAACATTCCGATACAATATTCTGATAGATCATTCCGACAACATTCTGACAGCCTACATTCCGACAGCCAACATTCCGATGGACATTCCGATGGCACATTCCGATGGACATTCCGATGACATGTTTAGCTAAATTTTGTTTGAGTATTTTTTAGAGTTCGCCACCATCTAGACGGTCGCGGTAACTAAGAAGAAATTGCAAGAAGCACGGTAACGTCAGAAGAGTTATGCCGAGAAGCATCGTAGGGACTTACATTTTAACGTAGGAGATCACGTCTTTCTTAAGGTATCGCCGGCACGTGGTGTTAGACGTTTTGGAACCAAAGGGAAGCTCAGTCCTCGATTCATCGGACCGTTTGGTGTCATTGAGCGAGTCGGATAAGTACCTTATCGTTAAGCGTTACCTCCGCAACTTTCTCATGTTCACGATGTTTTCCATGTGTCCTTACTCAGAGGGTACAAGTATCATCCCCTTCACATGGTTCAGTATCCACTGGAACAGATTCGTGAAGACCTTACCTTCATAGAGGAACCCGAACGAGTTCTTGACAGACAAGAACGAGTCATGAGGAGGAAGACGATTCCATTAGTCAAAATCCTTTGGAGGGATCATACCGAGCGGGAAGCCATTTGGGAGACCGAGGAGTCTATCCGGACTTCTTACCCTCATTTCAAGTTTTGAATTCGGGTATGTTCCCCTTTTTTCCAGTTTACTTTATCTATAATTCGCGGACAAATTATTCTTTTTAGGGGGGAAGAGTTGTAAAACCCGCATGCTTTTACCATGAACGGTACACATATAATCGTACGTACATTATTAAAGCTTTCCTTTTATAACATGTTACGTTTCACGAATATTAATTACAAGAATTACGTACGTATTATTACATGATAAATATTAAGAATGTATTAATGTATGATAATTATTACCAACAATAATTATAATCACGAGCATGAAAACATGAATGTAAATCACGAGCATATTATTATGTAATTACGTAATTATTATTACGACTACGTACAAGTATAAATATATAACACGAACATTTAATAATAATGTCACGTAAAAACGAGCACGGGAACACGTAAAATATTAGAACACGAAAACTATGGGTTTCCCCTTGGTGGGCCCTTGTAGTCGCGACACACACAAGAGAAGGGGGCCCACAAGCCCACTTTTGGTTAATTAAAGAAAACTAAAAACATTACAGAGTTTTCAAAAAATTTAAACCCTAATCTCTCCTTCTCTTTTCTTTGGCCGACGGCTACCACAAGAACAAGAGGTGTTCATTTGATTTTTGCTTAACAAATCGTTAGTACGTGTTCGTGTGTTCATTCCTCGTTAATTCCACGTGATTTGGTAATCTGAAAACCTTTATTTTTATTTTCTTTTTATGTTTTTGCATAGTTGATCATGGGAAAATAAAAACAAGATTAAAAGCATGTTAAGATTCATGGTGGGGTAAATTATTTGGTTTGTTTTCGGGTTTTGGTGTTCGGCCACCACACAAACCGAGAGCCATGATGCTCTCGGTGGCGTTTGTATCGCACCACCACACGCGACCATGTCTCGGTGGTGTTAGGTGTTCGGTCGGCAGCAAGGGCAAGGCACCCCGACGTGTGTCGGGGGTGTCCTTGTGGTTCAGTTTGTCTCGGCAGTCACAGCCCCAGCACCGGCCAAAGCGGATGGCTAATTATGGTAAGCAGGGGGAACCGCGGCAGCAGGGGGAACCACTCGCAACTGCCAGTGGGAACCCATGGTGGCCAGCGGCTGGCCGAAGAACAAGACTGTTAGCCTCAAAATATTGAGTCAAACAAGAATGCTCGGTCAAAGGTTATTATTGTAAAATTAGTTAGAACGTTGTAATAGGTAGTTAATTAGTCGTGGTTTACGGGCTTGGATTTAAACTAATTAGAGACCAAAAGACAAGCCCGACAGCATTCCGAGCACGGGAACACGTAAAATATTAGAACACGAAAACTATGGGTTTCCCCTTGGTGGGCGCTTGTAGTCGTACATTGTGATCCGGATTCCGATGGTTTCAAGGGATATTGAGTCGTTACTCTGTCCAATTTGTTTTTGCCATATTACGATTTTAACATTCCGACAGATCCAATATTCAGATAGAAGGACATTCCGACAGATTGACGTCCCGACAGGACAACATTCCGATAGAACCAACATTCTGATAGAACCAACATTCCGATACAATATTCCGACAGATCATTCCGACAGCATTCCGACAGCCTACATTCCGACAGCAACATTCCGATGGACATTCCGATAGACATTCCGATGGCACATTCCGATGGACATTCCGACGACATGTTTAGCTAAATTTTGTTTGAGTATTTTTTAGACTTCGCCACCATATAGACGGTCGCGGTAACTAAGCAGAAATTGCAAGAAGCGCGGTCACGTCAAAAGAGTTATGCCGAGAAGTAACGCAGGGACTTACATTTTAACGTAGGAGATCACGTCTTCCTTAAGGTATCACCAGCACGTGGTGTTAGACGTTTTGGAATCAAAGGGAAGCTCAGTCCTCGATTCATCGGACCGTTTGTGTCATTGAGCGAGTCGGAGAAGTATCTTATCGTTTAGCGTTACCTCCGCAACTTTCTCATGTTCACGATGTTTTCCATGTGTCCTTACTCAGAGGGTACAAGTATCATCCCGTTCACATGGTTCATTATTAATAACTCGATTTTACTCAGGTTAAAAATATTCGTTGTACCAATCTCTTCGAATTGAAAAACTTGTGTTTAATGAGTGACTCAGTTTTATTTTGGTGAAAAAGAATATTTTTGGTTGGTTTTAAATTTAAATGTGCAAGACTTAAAAGTAAATGTCGTTGAAGTAAAGGGCAAGTATTAAAATCTATGTCTAATTAAAAAGAAAATGTGCGAAATTTAAAAAAACGTGACGGAAAGTAAATTAATTAAATGACTAAAAATTAAAGCGTGGCGGAAAATAAAATTAGACAAGTATTAAAATGATAATGTAAAAATTAAACAAAACAAAACAAGAAGAATACCCCAATCGGAATGTATATTCCGATCTTACCTGTCGGAATGTCAAACCTGCTCAATCGGAAAGTTGGTCGGAACCCAATCGGAATGCTGTCACCACCAATCGGAATATCCAAAACACCTCCAATCGGAATGTTTAACTTCCTCTTGATCGGAATATGGTGATCTGGTCGGAATGCTAATCGGAAACCACTTGATCGGAATACTGTCACTGTCCCAATCGGAATACTGATTAAGCACCTCGATCGGAATTTGGAAAGGAGAACCAATCGGAATGTTTGTCACTCACACACGATCGGAATAACCAACACCTTGCTACGATCGGAATACCAGAACCCCCACCAATCGGAATGTAGAAACCCTTATCCGATCACGCAGATCGGAAAGTAAAACCCTCTTCCGATTGATCCAATCGGAATACGGAGAAAAGTACCAAAAATAAGCTTAACAATTAAGCTATAATCCTAATAAGCTCAAGACTAAATCCTAAGGTAAAAACGTGTAAGAATAAGCTAACAAACTGAAAGTTAACAACTTTTAAGACACGAAATTAATAAACTTTAAGAAAAACAACTTTTTATATAAAAATAACTTTTGTAAAAACTATATAAACTTGAAAAATAAATCAAATAAGCTATGAAAATAAGAGATTTAAAACAAACAAAAGCATAAAAATCAAATCTTTAACAAATCAACAAATTGAAAACGTCTCAAAGAAAGGTAGAAGAAGATTAACAAGATAAAGTAAAGGTGCAAGTAATTAAAGAAACACTTACTTGAAATTAAAGGAAATTAAAGGTGCAAAACATGTATTTAAATGACAAGTAATTAAAGGTGCATAAAATAAAAGTGGAAGAGCTAATTTGTCAAGTTAGCCAACAAGAGGAAAATGAAAATGATCTAATCTATATATAGGGGAGATTAAGGCTTGCTTAGGAAGCTTCCTTAATTGCATGCTTAGTCCCTCCTTCTTTAATCTTCTTTTAATTGCACCATTAGTCCTTTTCTTCTAATCTTTCTTTTAAATTTGGACTTCAAGGACTTGTGGCTCGGGATATCTTTTGAACTCGTCTTTAATTTTTCAGTAAAATAGACTTGAGTTTCTCGACTTTTGATAAACTTCCGTCTTTTGACTTTTTCTTCGATAAATCTTCAGAATTGGTCTTGGATTTCCGTTCTTTTTCCACTTTTGACTTCTCGACTCCGTCTTTCATCTTTTTCTTCAATAAAAGCCGTGAATGCCCGTGAATTCCCGTGTTTTCTCCACTTTTCACAATTTCGTCCTAAATTACAACAAAAACACAAACCACGCATAATTCCGACATAAAAGACATAAAATACACGTTTTGGTCCGGTTATTATAGTAATTAAGTGGTAGAAAAGATGGGTGTTTACACACCTATCAAATCCCCTACACTTGACCATTGCAATGTCCTCATGCAATGCATTAGTTACAAAGCATGTTTACATTTTTCATCATAATCAATCCAGTTGGCCTTTATTAAAGAGATAGAAATTTAAAAACCTACAAAATAAAGAAATCAAAAGCATACCTTGGGTTTTGAAAATGTTATGAATAATCATCATCCTCAAGTTTTCACTTTCTCCAAACCAAGCTTAAAAACGAGATCATTGTTATTATAAGTTAGTAAACTAACACGAATTCATGTGGGCCAATTATTCACTTAGACTCCCTTATTCCTAGGGGTATCTCTTATATTTTATTGTTGTCTTGAATGATCACGAGGATGCATTGTTTGACTTATTTCGATAGTTATTTAGTCTGAAAATAAAGTGAACGATTTAATCAATAGTTAGCTAAAGGACCAAATCTTTTAAAACTGCTTCTCGGGACCTCATAAAGTTCATATCTTGGCATAACTCGCTTCGCGATTTGAGACCTTTCTCGGACCGATATTTGGCAGCGACTTTATACTTCAAATCTTGAGAGACGTTCAAGAAATAATGGTCTTCTCTTCACAATTGGAATTTCTTCACTTGAAATTTTTGAGAGATTCATACTTGGACCACGACTTCTTCATTTTTCTCCAATCTTTATTTTGGACTTTGATATACAACGATCCGCCTCCTTTTATGACTTGGATCTATTTATCCTCATACCTTGTTAGGGTCTTTTCGGACGCACTTCTCCATGACTTTTGGGGAGTATTTGCTTTTTGTCGTGTGTCTCGATCCTTCATATTGATTTTCGATAAATGATTCTTCACATCACTTTGGATCTTTAGCAACAAAATATAGCCCTCATGCCTTGTTAGGGCCTTTTTGGACTCGCCAATCTTCGCATCCCGCTTCAATAAGTTATGCCTTGGCTATGAACTCTAATCCATACCGAGCAACTTTTAAACGATGTGGGGCTAGAAGCTAAGTAACTTTTCAAATCATACAACCTTATTTATTAGCAGATAAATTTATTAGCAAGCGATGGGAGAATAGGCTTATAATTAACTCACATAAATTCACGAAAGAATACCGGACTTATAATTGACTCTATCATCTCTCGTTCTCCACAGTTTAATATCTCAAGTAATGAGACTCGTGGATGCTTAGCCTATTAAATCAAAGTTTTGGGTTTTCGAGTCGCCTATAGGATCTTGCAAATTCCTAGACTTTTTCAAGTTTAGAAATCGCATTTTAAAGTTCCCTTGATAAACGACTCTCTAGGATCAATTATAGGAACTTGCGAAAAGTTCTTGTTCTTAACCCGTGAGAGTTAAGACTTTCGCGTTTTATAGCTCCCTATATAAAAGCCTAGCAAAACTTGACTTAAACACGTTAAGGATACTAGCTAGAGTAAACTCGGGTTGAGTCAAAAGATTCACAACGTTTGAAAACTAAAACCACTTATTCAAAGATTTATTCTAGCAAAGGAAGAAAATAACTATAGAAAGATAACAACTAATAGGCCAAAAAAGATCAAAAATTTTGAAAAATGTCGAAAAATTGATTTTCCGGTTAAAATGAGGACAAATACAAGGAAAAGACCACTTAACTTCGATAGAAGGCCCCCCTACACTTAAGATAAACATTGTCCTTAATGTTTAAGCATGTGGGTGTAAACTCCCCTATAATTAGGACATTGTGCACGTTGTTTAAATCTCGCTAAGGAAAAGACCACTAAAGAGATTCCTATTTTAATATTGAGAAAATATAAAATAGTGAATCGAAAAGAGTTTAGGATAGAACCGGGATAAAGTAGAACACGGAATCACGGGTCGTTAAGAATCATCAAGAGTAGATCATTGAAGCTCGAATCCCTGATTAAGAAGTGAGGAGAGTAAAGCAAACCAAAGGGTCCCCCCTACACTTATGATAAAGAAAGCGGAAAGACAGATGCATGGGTTGCCTCCCAAGAAGCGCTTTGTTTTTGTTTACCGAGTCGTTAGCCTGACTCGACCTTGATCATCAACGGAAGAAGCATGAGAAATATCTACCCGGATCAAAGACATAGTTTTCATCCATCAAATAACAAGAACTTAAGGCGAACAAGGCAAGCCAAAAGAGAAGTGGCAAGGTTCCCTTAAGCAATGATGGAGCATGGTGGGAGCAAGTATGAAGCGGTGCGAGCATGTCTTCAGTAAGTCTAAAGATTTTTCCTTTTATTTCATCAGGTGGATACTGAGATGGCTCTAAGATTGCAATACCGGGGTCGAACACCTTTTCCTTTAAGGGAAAATAGCACTCAGGCTCAGCCGAGTGTGAAGAAGATCCGCAAAGAAGCACAACCTCGTCCTCAGAAGGGGGACAAGGAGGTGTCAAATCATAAGCGCAACGGATTTCGGTGTCGACCGGTTTCTTCTCCTTGGACAAAATGCTCTTCAAATCCAAAGTAGGATCAAGACGATAATCTTCAAAGTCCAAAGGAGGAGCATCACTCTCATGAGGGAAGTATGTGTTCAGAAATTCAGAGAAATCTTCCTCAAATGAATAATCGTCCAAAGTAGGATCGAGTGATGGCGGAGGATCTTCATCATGTGAAGAATCGCTCGATAGAGTATCAGCCTCATCAAAATCATCGAAAGTGGGCAGCTCGGGATACTCAGAAGTACAATCAAAATCATCCGAGTCTGAGCTAGAATCATCATCATCATAAGCATCGAAGACCGGTTGAGAAGCATAAATGGGAGAAGCTTCGAAAGTAGGGGGAGAATCATCCACATCATCATGAAAAAGTGGATTATCGATGCAAGAGTCGAATAGAGGATTGTCGTAGAGGGTAAAGTCATCGAGCACATTAATCATATTCACTGATTCTCGGCCTCCAAAAGTTGTACTAGTAAGCTTCCCCATTTTGAAAACTTGTGCATCATCCCCGACTCTTAAGATTAACTCACCTTCGGCAACATCCACTAAAGTTTGTCCGGTTCTCAAGAATGGCCGACCAAGTATTAAAGGAATACGAGGGTCCATTTCATAATCAACTACGACAAAATCGACCGGGAAAGTAAATGCGCCAACTTTAATGAACACGTCTTCGGCTATACCAACGGGGTAAGCGAGATGTGGAAACCTTGGTTTCCGGATCTTTTAAGCTACTAGGAATGATCATTGTTCATATGATTATACAATCAAAGCGGAATTAGAACAACAACCATTAACAAGGTGTTTAGGCACGAAACATGAATTAAAACAAATGGATTGCTCATTATATTAATAACGAACAACCACTAGACGTGTATACATTGAATCCCACGTCTAGTCGACACACACTTTAGGTTTACATTGTGAATGAATTATATGAATAAAACCTATGACCCTTGGTTCCTTTTATAGTGTAAGGATTAGGGTTTACAAGAGATAATGATGAATAAACATGTAAATCTTCTATTTAAATAAACTTATGCAGAATATCTTTTGCATGTTTATCTAAATAGAAGCTTCCATAAACTTCTTTTGTCTACGTTTTGTCAAAGCTTGAATTGCATGTGACAATGCTTGGATTGCACACGACAATGCTTGAGCCATCAACGCCTAATTAACTCTTTTCAACGCTTGATTAACTCTTGACAACGCTTGGACAATAACTTCATGTTTTCTTCATCTTTGAGTTTCTGCCACATCAACTTTTTGACCCAACAATCTTCCCCTAGTTGATAGTGGCAAAACTTTATGTGTATCTCTTGTAAGTTGTACATGATCTTCAAATTGCTTTCCCTCAAGTGTAGCATGTATTTTCTTCCCCTTTTTGTCACATCAACAAGGAAGTAAACAATGTTGCAATGTTGAAGATTCTCCATATGTAGCTCTATGTAATGATCTTGAAGAACAATTAATATAGTAATTTTGATGTAGAAGTAGAATAACCCAACCTTGTGTTCCATGTCTTGTACTATCCATGTGACTAAGAACTTATATCAGACCAACTATAAGTAGACCTCAATCCCTTGTCAATATTCTCATCCTATGTGAGACACTGAGCACGATAATGTAACTCCTTCAAGTGTTATGACAAGTCTTCGTCACCAAACATGTAAAGCACGAACAAGTTACCTTTAAAGTCAGTGAATGGTACGCCACGACCTTAAGATATGATAGAACACAAACTCACGAAAATCTTCTTCAATCATCAAACTTACCATAAGAATTCTTCCCCTTAAGCCAACATCTCTTCATGACGATTTTAATGAAATCACATGTTCATACCATATGTAAAAGTACTTGGATGGATAACTCTTTTCACAAGGCTATCCCGATTACATAGTTTAAAATATCCATCAAATTCCCACGAATAGTTGCTAACTCGCGTTAAGATCATTAAGTCCGTTTAAAATATCCGAGCCATAAATATCAACATGATATTAAAACGGAGATTCCATGTACCTTTGTGTGTATTTTCCTCCTTTTTTTTGTGTGCTCAAAACATACCAATTTTCCAAACAGCAGCAAACCTTGTGTTGTCCAATATCTCTTCTGTCCAATATCTTGGTCAGATGTATTGTCCAATATCAGACAATACTTATCAGCGTTGAAGTTCATATATCGGACGACACTGTCAACTCTATCAGCGTTGACTTATTCTGTCAGCGTCAAAATTCTTCCTGTCAGCGTCTGAATTACAAACGTCAGTGCCAACCATAAACCTTGTCAGCGTCCATTCTTATCAGCGTCAAACCAATCTTGTCAACGTCTGTCTCATGCTTGTCAGCGTTTACATCAAACACTGATGCTATTTATGAAACAAAGTATATCCTCACGTTACTTTAATTAAATCAACGCTGAATATAGTATATGATTTCCTCCAATCAAATCAGTAGCACCATGTGAATACACACATGAATAACCAATCAGATTTGAATGATTGACTCCCTACGTGAGTTACCATATACCAGCATGTAGAGGATTACCTCCACCAATTAGAAACTTTCAATCGTGTGAATGCAAAAGATTTAGACCAATCAAAATTGATGCACCGTGTGAACACACAATGTTAACCTTACGTCACTTTGTACTTCCTTGATCGTGTGAACCCAATCTTCTTGTCGATTCCTTTTTGCTATTACTATCATGCGACCAGATCTAGGGTTTTACTTCGGAAAGTAAACATTGAAACCCTAGAACAAAGATTGTTTTAATTCGAAACCCTAATTAGGGTTTTAAGCATAACCAGATTCGAATTTAAACACCATGATGCATTATAACAGCCTCCAATTGCAATTCTTCCTGCTTTTAAGTAGATCTAGGGTTTGAGGAACCCTAGTTCATGATTTTATGTAAAAGCAGAAAACTGAAAATCATTCATCAGCCAACTTTGACGCTTAATAACTTTTGCCTGGGGATAAAACTCGACAATCCCTCCGGTGGATGTTTAGATCTAAGTATGTAGAACACACATATAAAATTTCGTGACGATCCAACGGTTCAATAAAAAGTTATGACCTTCTGAATACTGCTGCGCACACAAAAACGTCCAGAAAAACCCTAGACGGATTTTTCTTCTTTTCACCATACATGAACACCTTGTTGGTCCTAGCATCACGAGCCACGAGGCTCTGATACCAATTGTGGAAACCTTGGTTTCCGGATCTTTTAAGCTACTAGGAATGATCATTGTTCATATGATTATACAATCAAAGCGGAATTAGAACAACAACCATTAACAAGGTGTTTAGGCACGAAACATGAATTAAAACAAATGGATTGCTCATTATATTAATAACGAACAACCACTAGACGTGTATACATTGAATCCCACGTCTAGTCGACACACACTTTAGGTTTACATTGTGAATGAATTATATGAATAAAACCTATGACCCTTGGTTCCTTTTATAGTGTAAGGATTAGGGTTTACAAGAGATAATGATGAATAAACAAGTAAATCTTCTATTTAAATAAACTTATTCAGAATATCTTTTGCATGTTTATCTAAATAGAAGCTTCCATAAACTTCTTTTGTCTACGTTTTGTCAATGCTTGAATTGCATGTGACAATGCTTGGATTGCACACGACAATGCTTGAGCCATCAACGCCTAATTAACTCTTGTCAACGCTTGATTAACTCTTGACAACGCTTGGACAATAACTTCATGTTTTCTTCATCTTTGAGTTTCTGCCACATCAACTTTTTGACCCAACACGAGAGTGCGATTTGCAAGTTCAAGAGTCATCTTTGTTGGAGTGAGGTCGGGCAATGATAGTGTTTTCCAAACACTCAAAGGCATCAAATTAATACTAGCCCCGAGATCAGCAAGGGCAGTAAATTCTTCAGTTTTGTTGAACACGCAAGGCAACACAAAACGACCGGGATCTCTAAGCTTTTCCGGAAGTTCTTTAAGAATAACTGCAGAGTAGTTTTCATTTAATCGTGTGTTGGCGAGTTCAATCAGCTTCTCCTTCTTATTAAGCAATTCCTTAAATGCTTTAAAAAATTTGGGCATGTGGACAAGTGCTTCAAGAAAGCTAATGTTGAAGTTCATTTGAGAAATCATCTTGATATAGCTAGTCACTTGAGCGTCCTCCTTGTTTAGCATTTTGTTCTTGCCCAAGGGAGAAGGATAAGGGATATTAGGTTTGGGTGGTGAGGGTGCAGGTGTAGTAGGTAAAGGTTGAGATGTTGAAGGATCATTCGTGGGAACTTCATCACGTCGAGGCGGAGACGGTAATGGTGCACTAATACTAGGTGTAGGAGGAGTAGGGATACATGGTGGTGGAGGAGGTGTAGATGATGGGGGTGGGATTGGTGGTCCTTCGATGGTGACTCCACTACGAGTAGTAATAGCACTCACATTGGCTCGCGGATTAGTGACGGTGTTTGAAGGTAGAGAACTTGAAGAAGAAGGTTGAGCGGCTGGCAAGAAACTAGCAAGCATATTCTTCAAATCATTGGTTTGACTGCTGAAGGAGGATTGAATGTTATCTCGAAGCTCGGATCTTATCTCATTTCCTTGCTTTGTGATATCTCCTTTCAGATTGATAATTTGGCTCTGCAAGTTCTTGATTTGCTCACCTTGGGTTCTCATGATGGCCTCAACATCGGGATTAATGGGTGGGGTTTGTTGGGTGGGTGGGTGATAAGGATTAGAAGCTCTTGGTGGGATTTGATTGCTTCTAGTGTAGTTGTTGGCGGGGTTTTGGTTTTGAGGAGAAAAACTGGGTGAAAGGTAGTTGTTAGAACGGTAGCTCAACAGATTTCTATCCCCTTGAGGTCGAGCTTGGTAATTTTCCGGTGAATAATTACCATAAGCTGCATACACATTTTCCGGATTTCCTTGTGTCGAAGGACAATCGGTGTATGAGTGAGGACCGCCGCATGTTTCACAAAGAGTAGCAACAGCTTTAACTTGTTGTTGTTGTTGGTTTGAGGCCAAGAGTTGCATACTTCTGCTCATTTCAGTCAGCACACGGGTGAGTTCGGTCATATCAGGGTTGGCTGAGGTGGAGGAAACATGGACTCTCGGGTTGTTCCTAGAAGAAGCAGAGGAATCCCAGTTTTGTGGTGAGTAGTCATGTTCTCAATAAGATCTCTACACTCCTCGGGTCTCCTTTTCATGAATGTGCCACCGGCGGCTGCATTGATCGTATCACGATCTCGAAAAGTCAATCCGTTGTAGAAAGTATCGATCAAGGTGACCGGAAGCATGTTGTGGTTTGGACAACGGTCGATCAGGACATTATATCTCTCCCATGCATCAAAAAGAGATTCATCGAGATCTTGCATGAAACCGCTGATCTGATTGCGAAGGCTTGTGACCATGGATGGTGGAAAGTAGCGCGAAAGAAAGCGTTGAGTCATGTCATCCCAAGTGTGAATAGAATTCTTCGGGAGACGATCAAACCATTTCTCGGCATGATGTAATAAGGTATGTGGAAAGAGTTGTAGGCGAAGTTCATCCATTGTGGCACCAGCCAAATTCATGCTTTGGGTGATTGTAATGAACTTGTCGAGGTGTTTGTTGGCATCATCATCAGGCAATCCACGGAATGGGTTTGTTTGCACTTGCTGAATCATGTGGTGCTTCAACGAAAACTCAAGAGCGTTGATTTGCATCGGCGCAATCGGTCCTCCTTGTCCAAACATGGTTGGTTGACAAAGTTCCTCCATGGTCCGAAGATCGGGCTGTGGAAGAGCATTGTTGTTATTATTATTATTGAGGTGCGGTGGTTGATTATTGTTGTTAACACCTGCCATACTTAAATCGTCTTGAGGCTCGGGCTCTTGATAATTAGAAGATCTAGTACGCATACACCTGAAAATGCAAAAGAAAACAAAACCAAACACAAAGGCAATATATATACACAAGAAAGATAAAATCTTTTTGGATTTTTGAAATTTTTAGTTTTTATGGTTTTTTGAATTTTTATGCAAGCAAAAATAACGCTCACAAGTGAACGGATCCCAAAAAGCAACGCGTCTCTCACAGAAAACTGTTGATCTTTACGAAAAGAGCCGGCAGCGGCGCCATTTAATAACTCGATTTTACTCAGGTTAAAAAGATTCGTTGTACCAATCTCTTCGAATTAAAAAACTTGTGTTTAATGTGTGACTCAGTTTTATTTTGGTGAAAAAGAATATTTTTGGTTGGTTTTAAATTTAAATGTGCAAGACTTAATAGTAAATGTCGTTAAAGTAAAGGGCAAGTATTAAAATCTAAGTCTAATTAAAAAGAAAATGTGCGAAATTTAAAAAAACGTGACGTAAAGTAAATTAATTAAATGACTAAAAATTAAAGCGTGGCGGAAAATAAAATTAGACAAGTATTAAAATGATAATGTAAAAATTAAACAAAACAAAACAAGAAGAATACCCCAATCGGAATGTATATTCCGATCTTACCTGTCGGAATGTCAAACCTGCTCAATCGGAAAGTTGGTCGGAACCCAATCGGAATGCTGTCACCACCAATCGGAATATCCAAAACACCTCCAATCGGAATGTTTAACTTCCTCTTGATCGGAATATGGTGATCTGGTCGGAATGCTAATCGGAAACCACTTGATCGGAATACTGTCACTGTCCCAATCGGAATACTGATTAAGCACCTCGATCGGAATTTGGAAAGGAGAACCAATCGGAATGTTTGTCACTCACACACGATCGGAATAACCAACACCTTGCTACGATCGGAATACCAGAACCCCCACCAATCGGAATGTAGAAACCCTTATCCGATCACGCAGATCGGAAAGTAAAACCCTCTTCCGATTGATCCAATCGGAATACGGAGAAAAGTACCAAAAATAAGCTTAACAATTAAGCTATAATCCTAATAAGCTCAAGACTAAATCCTAAGGTAAAAACGTGTAAGAATAAGCTAACAAACTGAAAGTTAACAATTTTTAAGACACGAAATTAATAAACTTTAAGAAAAACAACTTTTTATATAAAAATAACTTTTGTAAAAACTATATAAACTTGAAAAATAAATCAAATAAGCTATGAAAATAAGAGATTTAAAACAAACAAAAGCATAAAAATCAAATCTTTAACAAATCAACAAATTGAAAACGTGTAAATCAAAGAAAGGTAGAAGAAGATTAACAAGATAAAGTAAAGGTGCAAGTAATTAAAGAAACACTTACTTGAAATTAAAGGTAATTAAAGGTGCAAAACATGTATTTAAATGACAAGTAATTAAAGGTGCATAAAATAAAAGTGGAAGAGCTAATTTGTCAAGTTAGCCAACAAGAGGAAAATGAAAATGATCTAATCTATATATAGGGGAGATTAAGGCTTGCTTAGGAAGCTTCCTTAATTGCATGCTTAGTCCCTCCTTCTTTAATCTTCTTTTAATTGCACCATTAGTCCTTTTCTTCTAATCTTTCTTTTAAATTTGGACTTCAAGGACTTGTGGCTCGGGATATCTTTTGAACTCGTCTTTAATTTCTCAGTAAAATAGACTTGAGTTTCTCGACTTTTGATAAACTTCCGTCTTTCGACTTTTTCTTCGATAAATCTTCAGAATTGGTCTTGGACTTCCGTTCTTTTTCCACTTTTGACTTCTCGACTCCGTCTTTCATCTTTTTCTTCAATAAAAGCCGTGAATGCCCGTGAATTCCCGTGTTTTCTCCACTTTTCACAATTTCGTCCTAAATTACAACAAAAACACAAACCACGCATAATTCCGACATAAAAGACATAAAATACACGTTTTGGTCCGGTTATTATAGTAATTAAGTGGTAGAAAAGATGGGTGTTTGCACACCTATCAATTATCCACAGGAACAGATTCGTAAAGACCTTACCTTCATAGAGGAACCCGAACGAGTCCTTGACAAACAAGAACGAGTCATGAGGAGGAAGACTATTCCATTCGTCAAAATCCTTTGGAGGGATCATACCGAGCGGGAAGCCACTTGGGAGACCGAGGAGTCTATCCGGACTTCTTACCCTCATTTCAAGTTTTGAATCCGGGTATGTTCCTCTTTTTCCACTTTACTTTATCTATAATTCGGGGACAAATTTTTCTTTTTAGGGGGAAGAGTTGTAAAACCCGCATGCTTTTACCATGAACAGTACACATATACTCGTACGTACATGATTAAAACTTTCCTTTTATAACATGTTTACGTTTCACGAATATTAATTACAAGAATTACGTACGTATTATTACATGATAAATATTAAGTATGTATTAATGTACGATAATTATTACCAACAATAATTATAATCATGAGCATGAAAACATGAACGTAAATAATCACGAGCATATTATAATGGAATTACGTAATTATTATTACGACTACGTACAAGTATAAATATATAACACGAACATTTAATAATAATGTCACGTAAATACGAGCACGGGAACACGTAAAATATTAGAACACGAAAACTACGGGTTTCCCCTTTGTGGGCCCTTGTAGTCGCGGCACACACAAGAGAAGGGGGCCCACAAGCCCACTTTTGGTTAATTAAAGAAAACTAAAAACATTACAGAGTTTTCATAAAATTTTAAACCCTAATCTCTCCTTGTCTCTTCTTTGGTCGGCGGCTACCACAAGAACAAGAGGTGTTCGACTGATTTTTGCTTAACACATCGTTAGTACGTGTTCGTGTGTTCATTCCTCGTTGATTCCACGTGATTTGGTAATCCGAAAACCTTTATTTTTATTTTCTTTTTATGTTTATGCATAGTTGATCATGGGAAAATAAAAACAAGATTAAAAACATGTTAAGATTCATGGTGGGGTAAATTATTTGGTTTGTTTTTGGGTTTTGGTGTTCGGCCGCCACACAAACCGAGAGCCATGATGCTCTCGGTGGCGTTTGGATCGCACCACCACACGTGACCATGTCTCGGTGGTGTTGGGTGTTCGGTCGGCAGCAAGGGCACGGCACCCCGACGTATGTCGGGGGTGTCCTTGTGGTTCAGTTTGTCTCGGCAGTCACAGCCCCACCACCGGCCAAAGCCGATGGCTAATTATGGTAAGCAGGGGGAACCGCGGCAGCAGGGGGAACCACTGGCAACTGCCAGTGGGAACCCATGGTAGCCAGCGGCTGGCCGAAGAACAAGACTGTTAGCCTCAAAATATTGAGTCAAACAAGAATGCTCGGTCATAGGTTATTATTGTAAAATTAGTTAGAACGTTGTAATAGGTAGTTAATTAGTCGTGGTTTACGGGCTTGGATTTAAACTAATTAAAGTCCAAAAGACAAGCCCGACAGCATTCCGAGCACGGGAACACGTAAAATATTAGAACACGAAAACTACGGGTTTCCCCTCGGTGGGCGCTTGTAGTCGTACATTGCGATCCGAATTCCGACGGTTTCAAGGGATATTGAGTCGTTACTCGGTCCAATTTGTTTTTGCCATATTACGATCTAAACATTCCGACATATCCAGTATTCAGATAGAAGGACATTCCGACAGACTGACATTCCGACAGGACAACATTCTGATAGAACCAACATTCTGATAGAACCAACATTCCGATACAATATTCCGACAGATCATTCCGACAGCATTCCGACAGCCTACATTCCGACAGCAACATTCCGATGGACATTCCGATGGCACATTCCGATGGACATTCCGACGACATGTTTAGCTAAATTTTGTTTGAGTATTTTTTTTAGACTTCGCCACCATCTAGACGGTCGCGGTAACTAAGCAGAAATTGCAAGAAGCACGGTCACGTCAAAAGAGTTATGGCGAGAAGTATCGCAGGGACTTACATTTTAACGTAGGAGATCACGTCTTCCTTAAGGTATCACCAGCACGTGGTGTTAGACGTTTTGGAATCAAAGGGAAGCTCAGTCCTCGATTCATTGGACCGTTTGTGTCATTGAGCGAGTCGGAGAAGTATCTTATCGTTTAGCGTTACCTCCGCAACTTTCTCATGTTCACGATGTTTTCCATGTGTCGTTACTCAGAGGGTACAATTATCATCCCCTTCACATGGTTCAGTATCCACTGGAACAGATTCGTGAAGACCTTACCTTCATAGAGGAACCCGCGAGTTCTTGTCAGACAAGAACGAGTCATGAGGAGGAAGACGATTCCATTCGTCAAAATCCTTTGGAGGGATCATACCGAACGGGAAGCCACTTGGGAGACCGAGGAGTCTATCCGGACTTCTTAACCTCATTTCAAGTTTTGAATTCGGGTATGTTCCTCTTTTTCCAGTTTACTTTATCTATAATTCGGGGACAAATTTTTCTTTTTAGGGGGGAAGAGTTGTAAAACTCGCATGATTTTACCATGAACAGTACACATATACTCGTACGTACATTATTAAAACTTTCCTTTTATAACATGTTTACGTTTCACGAATATTAATTACAAGAATTACGTACGTATTATTACATGATAAATATTAAGTATGTATTAATGTACGATAATTATTACCAACAATATTTATTATCATGAGCATGAAAACATGAACGTAAATAATCACGAGCATATTATTATGTAATTACGTAATTATTATTAGGACTACGTACAAGTATAAATATATAACACGAACATTTAATAATAATGTCACGTAAATACGAGCACGGGAACATGTAAAATATTAGAACACGAAAACTACGGGTTTCCCCTTGGTGGGCCCTTGTAGTCGCGGCACACACAAGAGAAGGGGGCCCACAAGCCCACTTTTAGTTAATTAAAGAAAACTAAAAACATTACAGAGTTTTCATAAAATTTTAAACCATAATCTCTCCTTGTCTCTTCTTTGGTCGGCGGCTACCACAAGAACAAGAGGTGTTCATTTTATTTTTGCTTAACACATCGTTGGTACGTGTTCGTGTGTTCATTCCTCGTTGATTCCACGTGATTTGGTAATCCGAAAACCTTTATTTTTATTTTCTTTTTATGTTTATGCATAGTTGATCATGGGAAAATAAAAACAAGATTAAAAACATGTTAAGATTCATGGTGGGGTAAATTATTTGGTTTGTTTTCGGGTTTTGGTGTTCGGCCGCCACACAAACCGAGAGCCATGATGCTCTCGGTGGCGTTTGTATCGCACCACCACACGTGACCATGTCTCGGTGGTGTTGGGTGTTCGGTCGGCAGCAAGGGCACGGCACCCCGACGTATGTCGGGGGTGTCCTTGTGGTTCAGTTTGTCTCGGCAGTCACAGCCCCACCACCGGCCAAAGCCGATGGCTAATTATGGTAAGCAGGGGGAACCGCGGCAGCAGGGGGAACCGCGGCAGCAGGGGGAACCACTGGCAACTGCCAGTGGGAACCCATGGTAGCCAGCGGCTGGCCGAAGAACAAGACTGTTAGCCTCAAAATATTGAGTCAAACAAGAATGCTCGGTCATAGGTTATTATTGTAAGATTAGTTAGAACGTTGTAATAGGTAGTTAATTAGTCGTGGTTTACGGGCATGGATTTAAACTAATTAAAGTCCAAAAGACAAGCCCGGCAGCATTCCGAGCACGGGAACACGTAAAATATTAGAACACGATAACTACGGGTTTCCCCTTGGTGGGCGCTTGTAGTCGTACATTGCAATCCGAATTCCGACGGTTTCAAGGGATATTGAGCCGTTACTCGGTCCAATTTGTTTTTTCCATATTACGATCTAAACATTCCGACATATCCAATATTCAGATAGAAGGACATTCCGACAGACTGACATTCTGACAGGACAACATTCTGATAGAACCAACATTCTGATAGAACCAACATTCCGATACAATATTTCGACAGATCATTCCGACAGCATTCCGACAGCCTACATTCCGACAGCAACATTCCGATGGACATTCCGATGGCACATTCCGATGGACATTCCGACGACATGTTTAGCTAAATTTTGTTTGAGTATTTTTTTTAGACTTCGCCACCATCTAGACGGTCGCGGTAACTAAGCAGAAATTGCAAGAAGCACGGTCACGTCAAAAGAGTTATGGCGAGAAGTATCGCAGTGACTTACATTTTAACGTAGGAGATCACGTCTTCCTTAAGGTATCACCAGCACGTGGTGTTAGACGTTTTGGAATCAAAGGGAAGCTCAGTCCTCGATTCATTGGACCGTTTGTGTCATTGAGCGAGTCGGAGAAGTATCTTATCGTTTAGCGTTACCTCCGCAACTTTCTCATGTTCACGATGTTTTCCATGTGTCGTTACTCAGAGGGTACAAGTATCATCCCCTTCACATGGTTCAGTATCCACTGGAACAGATTCGTGAAGACCTTACCTTCATAGAGGAACCCGCGAGTTCTTGACAGACAAGAACGAGTCATGAGGAGGAAGACGATTCCATTCGTCAAAATCCTTTGGAGGGATCATACCGAGCGGGAAGCCACTTGGGAGACCGAGGAGTCTATCCGGACTTCTTAACCTCATTTCAAGTTTTGAATTCGGGTATGTTCCTCTTTTTCCAGTTTACTTTATCTATAATTCGGGGACAAATTTTTCTTTTTAGGGGGGAAGAGTTGTAAAACTCGCATGATTTTACCATGAACAGTACACATATACTCGTACGTACATTATTAAAACTTTCCTTTTATAACATGTTTACGTTTCACGAATATTAATTACAAGAATTACGTACGTATTATTACATGATAAATATTAAGTATGTATTAATGTACGATAATTATTACCAACAATATTTATAATCATGAGCATGAAAACATGAACGTAAATAATCACGAGCATATTATTATGTAATTACGTAATTATTATTACGACTACGTACAAGTATAAATATATAACACGAACATTTAATAATAATGTCACGTAAATACGAGCACGGGAACATGTAAAATATTAGAACACGAAAACTACGGGTTTCCCCTTGGTGGGCCCTTGTAGTCGCGGCACACACAAGAGAAGGGGGCCCACAAGCCCACTTTTGGTTAATTAAAGAAAACTAAAAACATTACAGAGTTTTCATAAAATTTTAAACCCTAATCTCTCCTTGTCTCTTCTTTGGTCGGCGGCTACCACAAGAACAAGAGGTGTTCATTTTATTTTTGCTTTACACATCGTTGGTACGTGTTCGTGTGTTCATTCCTCGTTGATTCCACGTGATTTGGTAATCCGAAAACCTTTATTTTTTTTTTCTTTTTATGTTTATGCATAGTTGATCATGGGAAAATAAAAACAAGATTAAAAACATGTTAAGATTCATGGTGGGGTAAATTATTTGGTTTGTTTTCGGGTTTTGGTGTTCGCTCGCCACACAAACCGAGAGCCATGATGCTCTCGGTGGCGTTTGTATCGCACCACCACACGCGACCAAGTCTCGGTGGTGTTGGGTGTTCGGTCAGTAGCAAGGGCAAGGCACCCCGACGTGTGTCGGGGGTGTCCTTGTGGTTTAGTTTGTCTCGACAGTCACAACCCCACCACTGGCCAACACCGATGGCTAATTATGGTAAGCAGGGGGAACCGCGGCAGCAGGGGGAACCACTGGCAACTGCCAGTGGGAACCCATGGTGGCCAGCGGCTGGCCGAAGAACAAGACTGTTAGCCTCAAAATATTGAGTCAAACAAGAATGCTCGGTCATAGGTTATTATTGTAAAATTAGTTAGAACGTTGTAATAGGTAGTTAATTAGTCGTAGTTTACGGGCTTGGATTTAAACTAATTAGAGTCCAAAAGACAAGCCCGACAACATTCCGAGCACGGAAAAACGTAAAATATTAGAACACGAAAACTAGGGGTTTCCCCTTGGTGGGCCCTTTTAGTTGTACATTGCGATCGCGGATTCCGACGGCTTCAAGGGATATTGAGTCGTTACTCTGTCCAATTTGTTTTTGCCATATTGCGATCTAAACATTCCGACAGATCCAATATTCAGATAAAAGGACATTCCGACAGGACAACATTCCGATAGAACCAACATTCTGATAGAACCAACATTCCGATATAATATTCCGATAGATCATTCTGACATCATTCCGACAGCCTACATTCCGACAACCAACATTCCGATGGACATTCCGATGGACATTCCGATGGCACATTCCGATGGAAATTCTGATGACATGTTTAGCTAAATTTTTTTGAGTATTTTTTAGACTTCGCCACCATCTAGACGGTCGCGGTAACTAAGCAGAAATTGCCAGAAGCACGGTCACGTCAGAAGAGTTTTGCCGAGAAGCATCGTCGGGACTTACATTTTATCGTAGGAGATCACGTCTTCCTTAAGGTATCGCTGACACGTGGTGTTAGACGTTTTGGAATCAAAGGGAAACTCAGTCCTCGATTCATCGGACCGTTTGGTATCATTGAGCGAGTCGGAAAAGTATCTTATCGTTTAGCGTTACCTCCGCAACTTTCTCATGTTCACGATGTTTTCCATGTGTCGTTACTCAGAGGGTACAAGTATCATCCCCTTCACATGGTTCAGTATGCACTGGAACAGATTCGTGAAGACCTTACCTTCATAGAGGAACCCGCGAGTTCTTGACAGACAAGAACGAGTCATGAGGAGGAAGACGATTCCATTCGTCAAAATCCTTTGGAGGGATCATACCGAGCGGGAAGCCACTTGGGAGACCGAGGAGTCTATCCGGACTTCTTAACCTCATTTCAAGTTTTGAATTCGGGTATGTTCCTCTTTTTCCAGTTTACTTTATCTATAATTCGGGGACAAATTTTTCTTTTTAGGGGGGAAGAGTTGTAAAACTCGCATGATTTTACCATGAACAGTACACATATACTCGTACGTACATGATTAAAACTTTCCTTTTATAACATGTTTACGTTTCACGAATATTAATTACAAGAATTACGTACGTATTATTACATGATAAATATTAAGTATGTATTAATGTACGATAATTATTACCAACAATAATTATAATCATGAGCATGAAAACATGAACGTAAATAATCACGAGCGTATTATTATGTAATTACGTAATTATTATTACGACTACGTACAAGTATAAATATATAACACGAACATTTAATAATAATGTCACGTAAATACGAGCACGGGAACATGTAAAATATTAGAACACAAAAACTACGGGTTTCCCCTTGGTGGGCCCTTGTGGTCGCGGCACACACAAGAGAAGGGGGCCCACAAGCCCACTTTTGGTTAATTAAAGAAAACTAAAAACATTACAGAGTTTTCATAAAATTTTAAACCCTAATCTCTCCTTGTCTCTTCTTTGGTCGGCGGCTACCACAAGAACAAGAGGTGTTCATTTTATTTTTGCTTAACACATCGTTGGTACGTGTTCGTGTGTTCATTCCTCGTTGATTCCACGTGATTTGGTAATCCGAAAACCTTTATTTTTATTTTCTTTTTATGTTTGTGCATAGTTGATCATGGGAAAATAAAAACAAGATTAAAAACATGTTAAGATTCATGGTGGGGTAAATTATTTGGTTTGTTTTCGGGTTTTGGTGTTCGGTCGCCACACAAACCGAGAGCCATGATGCTCTCGGTGGCGTTTGTATCGCACCACCACACGCGACCATGTCTCGGTGGTGTTGGGTGTTCGGTCGGCAGCAAGGGCAAGGCACCCCGACGTGTGTCGGGGGTGTCCTTGTGGTTCAGTTTGTCTCGGCAGTCACAACCCCACCACTGGCCAAAGCCGATGGCTAATTATGGTAAGCAGGGGGAACCGCGGCAGCAGGGGGAACCACTGGCAACTGTCAGTGGGAACCCATGGTGGCCAGCGGCTGGCCGAAGAACAAGACTGTTAGCCTCAAAATATTGAGTCAAACATGAATGCTCGGTCATAGGTTATTATTGTAAAATTAGATAGAACGTTGTAATAGGTAGTTAATTAGCCGTAGTTTACGGGCTTGGATTTAAACTAATTAGAGTCCAAAAGACAAGCCCGACAGCATTCCGAGCACGGGAAAACGTAAAATATTAGAAAACGAAAACTACGGGTTTCCCCTTGGTGGGCCCTTTTAGTTGTACATTGCGATCGTGGATTCCGACGGTTTCAAGTGATATTGAGTCGTTACTCTTTCCAATTTGTTTTTGCCATATTGCGATCTAAACATTCCGGCAGACCCAATATTCAGATAGAAGGACATTCCGACATGACAACATTCCGATAGAACCAACATTCCGATAGAACCAACATTCCGATATAATATTCCGATAGATCATTCCGACATCATTCCGACAGCCTACATTCCGACAACCAACATTCCGATGGACATTCCGATGGACATTCCGATGGCACATTCCGATGGACATTCTGATGACATGTTTAGCTAAATTTTGTTTGAGTATTTTTTAGACTTCGCCACCATCTAGACGGTCGCGGTAACTAAGCAGAAATTGCCAGAAGCACGGTCACGTCAGAAGAGTTTTGCCGAGAAGCATCGTCGGGACTTACATTTTATCGTAGGAGATCACGTCTTCCTTAAGGTATCGCCAACACGTGGTGTTAGACGTTTTGGAATCAAAGGGAAACTCAGTCCTCGATTCATCGGACCGTTTGGTATCATTGAGCGAGTCGGAAAAGTATCTTATCGTTTAGCATTACCTCCGCAACTTTCTCATGTTCACGATGTTTTCCATGTGTCCTTACTGAGAGGGTACAAGTATCATCCCCTTCACATGGTTCAGTATCCACTGGAACAGATTCGTGAAGACCTTACCTTCATAGAGGAACCCGAACGAGTTCTTGACAGACAAGAACGAGTCATGAGGAAGAAGACGATTCCATTCGTCAAAATCCTTTGGAGGGATCATACCGAGCGGGAAGCCAGTTGGGAGACCGAGGAGTCTATCCGGACTTCTTACCCTCATTTCAAGTTTTGAATTCGGGTATGTTCCTCTTTTTCCAGTTTACTTTATCTATAATTCAGGGACAAATTATTCTTTTTAGGGGGGAAGAGTTGTAAAACCCGCATGCTTTTACCATGAACTATACACTTATAATCGTACGTACATGATTAAAACTTTCCTTTTATAACATGTTTACGTTTCACGAATATTAATTACAAGAATTACATACGTATTATTACATGATAAATATTAAGTATGTATGAATGTACGATAATTATTACCAACAATAATTATAATCACGAGCATGAAAACATGAACGTAAATAATCACGAGCATATTATTATATAATTACGTAAATATTATTACGACTACGTACAAGTATAAATATATAACACGAACATTTAATAATAATGTCACGTAAATACGAGCACGGGAACACGTAAAATATTAGAACACGAAAACTACTGGTTTCCCCTTGGTGGGCCCTTGTAGTCGCGGCACACACAAGAGAAGGGGGCCCACAAGCCCACTTTTGGTTAATTAAAGAAAACTAAATACATTACAGAGTTTTCATAAAAATTTAAACCCTAATCTCTCCTTCTCTCTTCTTTGGCCGGCGGCTACCACAAGAACAAGAGGTGTTCATTTGATTTTTGCTTAACAAATCCTTAGTACATGTTCGTGTGTTCATTCCTCGTTGATTCCACGTGATTTGGTAATCCGAAAACCTTTATTTTTATTTTCTTTTTATGTTTATGCATAGTTGATCATGGGAAAATAAAAACAAGATTAAAAACATGTTAAGATTCATGGTGGGGTAAATTATTTTGTTTGTTTTCGGGTTTTGGTGTTTGGCCGCCACATAAACCGAGAGCCATGATGCTCTCGGTGGCGTTTGTATCGCACCACCACACGCGACCATGTCTCAGTGGTGTTGGGTGTTCGGTCGGCAGCAAGGGCAAGGCACCCCGACGTGTGTCGGGGGTGTCCTTGTGGTTCAGTTTGTCTCAGCAGTCACAGCCCCACCACCGGCCAAAGCCGATGGTTAATTATGGTAAGCAGGGGGAACCGCGGCAGCAGGGGGAACCACTGGCAACCGCCAGTGGGAACCCATTTTGTCCAGCGGCTGGCCGAAGAACAAGACTGTTAGCCTCAAAATATTAAGTCAAACAAGAATGCTCGGTCATAGGTTATTATTGTAAAATTAGTTAGAACGTTGTAATAGGTAGTTAATTAGTCGTGGTTTACGGGCTTGGATTTAAACTAATTAGAGTCCAAAAGACAAGCCCGGCAGCATTCCGAGCACGGGAACACGTAATATATTAAAACACGAAAACTAGGGGTCTCCCCTTGGTGGGCCCTTGTAGTCGTACATTGCGATCGCGGATTCCGACGGTTTCAAGGGATATTGAGTCGTTACTCTGTCCAATTTGTTTTTGCCATATTGCGATCTAAACATTCCGACAGATTCAGTATTCAGATAGAAGGACATTCCGACAGATTGACATTCCGACAGGACAACATTCCGATAGAACCAACATTCCGATAGAACCAACATTCCGATACAATATTCTGATAGATCATTCCGACAGCATTCCGACAGCCTACATTCTGGCAGCCAACATTCCGATGGCACAATCATATGGACATTCCGATGTCATGTTTAGCTAAATTTTGTTTGAGTATTTTTTAGACTTCGCCACCATCTAGACGGTCACGGTAACTAAGCAGAAATTGCAAGAAGCACGGTCACGTCAGAAGAGATATGCCGAGAAGCATCGTAGGGACTTATATTTTAACGTAGGAGATCACGTCTTCCTTAAGGTATCGCCGGCACGTGGTGTTAGATGTTTTAGAATCAAAGGGAAGCTCAATCCTCGATTCATCGGACCGTTTGGTGTCATTGAGCGAGTCGGAGAAGTATCTTATCGTTTAGCGTTACCTCCGCAACTTTCTCATGTTCACGATGTTTTCTATGTGTCCTTACTCAGAGGGTACAAGTATCATCTCCTTCACATGGTTCAGTATCCACTGGAACAGATTCATGAAGACCTTACCTTCATAGAGGAACCCGAACGAGTTCTTGACAGACAAGAACGAGTCATGCGGAGGAAGACGATTCCATTCGTCAAAATCCTTTGGAGGGGTCATGCCGAGCGGGATGCCACTTGGGAGACCAAGGAGTCTATCCGGACTTCTTACCCTCATTTCAAGTTTTGAATTCGGGTATGTTCCTCTTTTTCCAGTTTACTTTATCTATAATTCGGGGACAAATTATTCTTTTTAGGGGGGAAGAGTTGTAAAACCCGCATGCTTTTACCATGAACAGTACACATATAATCGTACGTACATGATTAAAACGTTCCTTTTATAACATGTTTACGTTTCACGAATATTAATTACAAGAATTACGTACGTATTATTACATGATAAATATTAAGTATGTATTAATGTGAGATAATTATTACCAACAATAACTATAATCACGAGCATGAAAACATGAACGTAAATAATCACGAGCATATTATTATGTAATTACGTAATTATTATTACGACTACGTACAATTATACATATATAACACGAACATTTAATAATAATGTCACGTAAATACGAGCACGGGAACACGTAAAATATTAGAACACGAAAACTACGGGTTTCCCCTTGGTGGGCCCTTGTAGTCGCGGCACACACAAGAGAAGGGGGATCACAAGCCCACTTTTTGTTAATTAAAGAAAACTAAAAAAATTACAGTGTGTTCTTAAATATTTAAACCCTAATCTCTCCTTCTCTCTTCTTTGGCCGGCGGCTACCACAAGAACAAGAGGTGTTCATTTGATTTTTGCTTAAGAAATCATTAGTACGTGTTCGTGTGTTCATTCCTCGTTGATTCCACGTGATTTGGTATTCCGAAAACCTTTATTTTTATTTTCTTTTTATGTCTATGCGTAGTTGATCATGGGAAAAACAAGATTAAAAACATGTTAAGATTCATGGTGGGGTAAATTATTTGGTTTGTTTTCGGGTTTTGGTGTTCGGACGCCACACAAACCGAGAGCCATGATGCTCTCGGTGGCGTTTGTATCGCACCACCACACGCGACCATGTTTCAGTGGTGTTGGGTGTTCGGTCGGCAGCAAGGGCAAGGCACCCCGACGTGTGTCAGGGGTGTCCTTGTGAATCAGTTTGTCTCGACAGTCACAACCCCACCACCGGCCAAAGCCGATGGCTAATTATGGTAAGCAGGGGGAACCGCGGCAGCAGGGGGAACCACTGGCAACTGCCAGTGGGAACCCATGGTGGCCAGCGGCTGGCCGAAGAACAAGACTGTTAGCCTCAAAATATTGAGTCAAACAAGAATGCTCGGTCATAGGTTATTATTGTAAAATTAGTTAGAACGTTGTAATAGGTAGTTAATTAGTCATGGTTTACGGGCTTGGATTTAAACTAATTAATGTCCAAAAGACAAGCTCGGCAGCATTCCGAGCACGGGAACACGTAAAATATTAGAACACGAAAACTATGGGTTTCCCTTGGTGGCCCTTGTAGTCGTACATTGCGATCGCAGATTCCGACGGTTTTAAGGGATATTGAGTCGTTACTCTGTCCAATTTGTTTTTGCCATATTCCGATCTAAACTTTCCGACAGATCCAATATTCAGATAGAAGGACATTCCGACAGATTGACATTCCGACAGGACAACATTCCGATAGAACCAACATTCCAATAGAACCAACATTCCGATACAATATTCTGATAGATCATTCCGATAGCATTCCTGTTGGGAATCTAAACTTATTAGATTCCCTGATCATTGATTTAAACATAATTAGGCTGATAGATAGTCCCTTGCCTGTGCCTAGGAGGCAGGCAAGTTTCGCAAGACTCACAGAGATCCAAGTCTCTGTGAGCAACCTCAGAGGAGTCCATATCAGAGACATTGTCAGGGAAGTCGAAGAATTACCTGAAGACATACTCATTGGCTGTGATGGATAACAGCCAAGATGTATCAGGGACTCTGAGGGGTTGAGAGTTAACAGGGGTGGCAATACCCTGATAACTCTCAGCACACATTGGACATGCCATTTGTGTGTTCGAGACTATGAAGAATAAGGAAACTGTTTTTGACAACTGTTCCTTAAAGCATAATGGAAGACTACCAAGAATAGAAGGACATCATGTGACTGATGTGGGAACTTGTAAAAGCTTGTGTAGTCGACATCAAGTACTGTTTAAGTCAAACTCGTAACACTATAAATAGGATGTGTATCCATGCATTAATGTTTAACACTTTGAGATATTAAGAACATTAGTGCATAGAACTTAGTGAATCAAACAGCTACGACTGTATTCATAAGTTAGGGTTTATCGTTGTTCAAAGTATGCACAACACATTGTCATGAAACTGTGTTATCCATAACACTTGTAATTCTTTATTATACAATAATAAGATTACGTTTGAAAAGTAATACCTTGTGTTGATTAAGTTAAGATTAGGGTTTCTTGCATTGATTAGGGACTTACAATTGGTATCAGAGCTGTGTTTGATATTAAAACCTTCAAGAAACATCGTTCTCAGTTTTATAATCAAGATCCACCATGCCGGAAACTTCTAGCCCACAATCACCTTCCACAAACCCATCTTCACCAAGACTTAACCCTCCAACCAATGACGATGATCTACCCCAACTTCTTGACTCAAGAGGTGGATCACACATAACCAGTGTACCAGTCTTTGATGAAGAAGACTTTGCCAGTTGGAAGAGTCAATTTCTTGTATACCTTGATGGACTTGAACCTTTTCTCTTAGAAATTTTAGAAAATGGTCCATATATTCCCATGGCGCTTACATCCACTGAAGAAAACCCTCTTCCCAAACCTATCAAACAATGGACTTCAGCTGATAGGAAATTAGTAAACCAAGATAAACGTCTCAAAAGCATCATAATTTCCTGTCTTCCCAAGCATATCATGAAGTCTGTCATTCAGTGTCCCACAGCTAAACAAATGTGGACAGACCTCATTCTTGGCCATGAAGGACCCTCTAAAACAAGAGAGACAAAGATTCAGGCACTCAGACTTCAGTTTAATGCCTTTAAGTCACTTGAAGGTGAAAAGGTTCAGCAAACCTATACTAGGCTGAAGATTCTTCTAAATGACCTGGCTATGAATGATGTCACTATTGGTCAAGCTGAGATCAATGCTACTTTTGTCAACAGCCTTCCAAGAAAGTGGCTGAGCATGAATCAGACTCAGAGAGCTAACAACTCAATCAAAAATGATACCCTTGCTCAGCTCTATGGTAAGTACAATTATGAAGAAGGGCTGATCGATACTATCTACAAATCAGAGACTGAAATATTTGTAGTCCAATGAGCATCTTCCAAAGCTTTGATCTCTGCAACACATCCTCATGACAGCGATTCTGATATTGAAGAAGATACCCGTAGCAGCCAAGAGTTCTTGTCAGACCTCAATGCAGAATTCCATGAAAGAGCGTTGCTAGCCAACCAAAGAAGATACTACAAAAGATCTGGAAGAGTAGGATCAGCTAGTAAACCAACTGACAGGTCAAAAGAAACATGTTTTGCCTGTGGAAAGCTTGGACATTATCAAAAAGATTGTCCTTCAACCAAGACATCCTCACCCTCTTATCCATCATCTTCATCCAAACCCTACAAGCTCAAACAACATAACAACTCATCTCAATCCAATTCTTCAGACACTGAGAAGAAAGATTACAAAAATAAGTATAAGGCACTTAAAGCTGAGTTAGAACAAATGAACTTGAAGATTGAAGCTCTATCCAAAAAGAAAGGTGGTGAGAAAAAGACAGAGAAAGGGTTGGTTGCTGAAACTTATGATTGGAATGATGAACCACTGACTTCAGATGAAGAAGACACCACAAGAGTCAGGGCTTTTATGGCAATAGCTGAGGATGAACCAGCTGTTGGAAAAGGTGATGCTAGATCAGGACAATGGGTTGACATCACAATGAAAAAGGTACACAGGCTTTTATCTATGTCTGATAGTGATGAACGTAAGCATGTCCTTGATTACACCATTGTTGATTTGCACTTTGTTGAGGAACAAAGAAAGAACCTACTTGATAAGTTTCACTCTATTAAATCTGAAATGATAAATGCTAAGGCTGAATGTGAAACTCTCAGGCGGGTTAATTTAGAGAAAATATCCCTACAAAATGAAGTAGCTAGATTAACCTTGAAAAACATGGCTTTAAATGATCAAGTCTCTGAATTGAACAAGATTATTGAAAAATGGCTGTGTGCTAGGTTTACTATTGATGAATTGCTTAGGGATGAAGTGCCTGCTGACTTAAATAGGGATATAACTGCTAAGAATAAAAAGCTGAGAATTCTCACCAAACCCAAAGACATTGTCTTTAAATCTACAGAGACTATTCATATGTCAGATACCTCTTTGACTAATGACCCTGTCTCTGAAGATGTGGCTGAGCTACCACCTTTGCCCAAACTCTCTGGAATTGAACCTAGCAGTTCTTCTAGATCTGCTAAGGACGAACTTAGGACAGATATTGAGAATCCTCCAGCCAAAGTTTTTCGTGTGCCTGCTAAACAAACTGGTAAACAAGTAGCTTTTAAGCCTGTCACTTCTAAAGCTATGAATAAGGTTGACCCTACAACTGAAGATCGCCTGTTGTCTCTTATGAAAGAAGTAGAACTCTTGAAACAACACATTAAGCCTTCCGCTGAATGCTCTACTTCTCATGAACCTAAATCAGTCCTAGGTGAACCCAAAGGGGAAAGGTTAATCAAACCCTATTGCAATGTATGTAAAAATTCTCACCATTCGACCTTAGATCATGACAGACACATGGCAGCTAAAAGAGCTCAGACACCCTCTAGGGACAGACCACAGAGTTCCAAAAGGCAACAGGGAAATTACAAACCTTATCCTCCTTGTAAATTCTGTGGTTTCACAGACCATCACTCAGACGAGTGTGGTGACTTCCCTGGGTGTGATATCTGTGGGAGCTATAACCATGAAACAATGAACTGTCCATCCCAACGCCAAAAGTTTTTCAGGAACACAAGAGTTGCTAACAAGCAATTCAGGGAACCCACTGGAAAGTGGGTTCACCATAGGAACTAATCTGTTTCTATGTATCTGTGCAGAAATATCTCAAGGAATCGGTATGGTATCTAGATAGTGGTTGTTCTAGACACATGACAGGGATTCAACAATACCTGTACAGATACTCAAAGGAGCCAGGTCCCAAAGTGGTGTTTGGAGATAACTCTTCAGGTGACACAGAAGGATATGGCTCAGTGAACTGCAATGGGATCACATTTACCAGGGTTGCATATGTGAATGGTCTTAAACACAATCTTATTAACATCAGCCAATTATGTGATGCTGACTATAAGGTTTTGTTTACTAAGACTCAGGGAACCATATTCAACAAAAACAATGATGTTGTGCTGATTGCACCTAGAAGGAGAGATGTTTATGTCATCAACATGGCTGTGTGCTCTGAAGAAAGTTCAAATTGTTTTCTTGCCAAAGCCTCTGAAAGTGTCAACTGGCTGTGGCACAAAAGACTGTCTCATCTCAACTTCAAGAACATCAATAAGATAGCCACTCAAAACTTGGTTGCTGGTCTACCTTCTGTAATGTTTTCCAAAGACAAAACGTATTTTGCCTGTGTCAAAGGAAAACATCACAGGTCTTCATTCAAGACGAGGCAATCATTCTCTATTGACAAGTGCTTACATCTCCTTCACATGGACTTGTTTGGGCCTGTCAAACCTCAAACCATTAATCACAACAAATACACCTTGGTCATAGTTGATGAATTTTCAAGATATACATGGGTGTTCTTCCTTAGAAGGGAAAGTGATGCAGCTGAAACCATCATGTCCTTCATCAGACAGGTTGAAAATATGAATGATGTTAGAGTCAAAGCTCTAAGAAGTGATAATGGTACAAAATTCAAGAATCATCAACTTGAATCATTTTGTGATGAAAAAGGGATTTCTCAGAACTTCTCTTCAGCTGGCACTCCTGAACAAAATGGTGTGGCTGAAAGAAGAAACAGGAATTTGATTGAAGCAGCAAGAACTATGTTAAATGGTGCAGCCTTACCAAAGCAATTTTGGGGAGAAGCTGTTCACACTGCCTGCTACACTCAAAACAGATCAATCATTGTCAAAAGACATGGTAAAACCTCCTATGAAGTTTTCAGAAAAAGATCTCCAGACGTCAGCTATTTTCATGTGTTTGGATGCCCTGTGTTTATTTATAACTACAGGGATAAACTTGGAAAGTTTGATGAAAAAGCTGATGATGGTTTCTTTTTGGGATACTCTCCAACAGCCAACACCTTCAGAGTATTCAACATCAAAAGACAAGAAGTAGAAGAAACATTCCATGTCAGATTCAATGAAGATGATGAAGTCATACAGAGAACAGGAACAGAGGGTGATGAAGTAGATTTTAATGAAAATATTTCTTTCCCAAGTGATGAGTTCACAGAACCCAGACCTACCAGTCATCATCACTCCAACACTCTCACTCCTTATGTCCCTGCTTTTGACCCTCTGTCTACTCACAACATAGAAGTTTCTACCTCTCAGGAACTTGATGAAGAAGAACCTCAAATCTATGATGGTCCTTCTCATGATATTGATGACTCACCAATTCTTCAAATCTCTGAAGATTCTCCTGCTGATAATGAAATAGCTTCCCTTGATATGGCTGAAGAAGACTCTGACACTGAAGTAGTCTTTGAAGAAAGTCCTCCTAGTCAGCAAGATGCGACTCAAATTGTACCAGCTGTGCCCTCAAGTACCCCTGTTCTTGAATCCCCAGCTCCTCAAAATAAGTGGTCAAGAGATCAACACATTCTTCTTGTTAACATTATTGGGGAACCAAATGCAGGGGTCACAACCAGACAACGAATCCAAGACTCAGAGTCAGCCTCAGCCAATGAATGTCTATTTGCTAAATTTCTTTCACAAATTGAACCTAAAAGAGTAGTTGAGGCTCTGGTAGAAGAAGGATGGGTAGCTGCTATGCAAGAAGAAATCAATCAGTTCAAAAGGAACAAAGTATGGACACTAGTGCTAGCTCCATCTGGAAAGAATATCACAGGCACTAGATGGATCTATAGAAATAAGATGGATGAAATTGGGAACATCATCAGGAACAAGGCAAGACTGGTAGCACAGGGGTTCTCTCAGACTGAAGGAATTGATTATGATGAAACATTTGCACCTGTTGCTAGACTTGAGGCCATCAGAATCTTCCTTGCTTATGCTGCATATATGAACATCACTGTGTATCAGGTGGATGTTAAGAGTGCCTTCCTCAATGGTGATTTGGCTGAGGAAGTGTATGTTGCACAACCTGAAGGATTTGAGAACAGCGAGTTTCCCAACCATGTGTACAGACTTCACAAGGCAATGTATGGTCTGAAACAAGCTCCAAGAGCATGGTATGAAACTCTTTCAAATTTCTTAACTGAAAATAAATTTATCAGGGGTTCTATTGATAAAAAACTCTTTACCTTCAAGGACAAGAGTGATTTCATCATTGTGCAGATTTATGTGGATGATATCATCTTTGGGTCAACAAATGTCAATCTTAGTAAACGTTTTGCTAAATTAATGACCAAGAAATATGAGATGAGTATGATGGGTGAATTAACATACTTTTTGGGCTTTCAAATTAAACAATGTCCTAAGGGAATTTCTATTTGTCAAGAAAAGTATGTTAAGGATTTACTTAAAAAATATGACTTAGCTGATTGTGCATCAGTGAAATGCCCCATGCTTCCACCCAACAACTTGGGCCCTGACGAGTCAGGGGTCTCTGTCAATGAAACTTTATATAGAGGCATGATTGGGTCACTGATGTATCTAACAGCCAGTCGTCCAGATATCCAATTCTCCACATGTCTCTGTGCAAGGTACCAAGCTAACCCAAAAGAATCCCATCTAGTGGCTGTTAAGAGAATTTTCAGGTATCTCAAAGGAACACCATCCCTAGGTCTATGGTATCCAAAGGAATCAGGCTTTGATCTCAAGGTCTATTCAGATTCAGATTATGCTGGATGATGTATTGACAGGAAAAGCACTTCAGGCAGCTGTCAAATCCTAAGAGGAAAATTGGTTGGATGGAGTGCTAAGAAGAAAAACTCTGTGGCTATGTCTTCAGCTGAAGCAGAATATGTCGCTGCAGCCAGCTGTTGTGCTCAGGTGCTCTGGATGAAAAGTCAATTGGCTGACTATGAAATCTTGTATGACAAAGTACCAATCTTTTGTGACAACACCAGTGCCATTGCCATATCCAACAACCCTGTTCTTCACTCTCGTACCAAACACATTGATATCAGGTATCATTTTATCAGGGATCATATAATGAAGGGAGATATTGAGCTGCATTTTGTTCCCACAGAGCTGCAACTAGCTGATATCTTTACAAAGCCTTTGGCTGAACCTTCGTTCAACAGGCTAGTTGCTGAGCTAGGGATGCTCAATATCTCAAAGCCTGTGGCTTGATATTAAATGTGTTCATTAAATGAGTGATTCTATATTAAATGTTTTTCACATGAAACTAGGTAGTTACTTTCCAAGTAAATGCAAAAACCATTCTCAAATATTTAATCATTTATTTTTCGGATAACGAGGAGACAAACTTTTTGAAAGGTCAAGGGGACCCACTTGAGCAGTCATTTTCGCACCTTGCATTTAATACGGTTGAATAACTGTTCACTTAAGTTTGAATATATATTGTCTTCTTTCTCTTCTCACCCACCACCATTCTAAAATCTACTTCTCTCTCTAAGTTCTTATCTCTCTCAACCATCCGCCATTCTCATTCACCTTCAACCTCTAATCCATGGCGTTTTCCGTTCCAAAAGCCTCCAATGTTAACTTCGAGATCAACGAGAGCATCCTCGCCTCCAACAACGCCATTGGATGGATTAAGGCACCAAACAGCACCTATTCAGATCTGGTAAATTTCATGCAGAATTGTGACCTAAATGAAGCCTTCACCAAATCTCCATCCACCTTTTACCAAGAATACCTTAGGGAATTCTGGTATCTTGCTGAAGTAGTAGAAGACACCATTACATTTAGCCTTTCATGCAATGAACATCCTTTTGCCTTCTCCCTTAAAGATTTTTCTAGTGTAGCCGGACTAAAACATGGAGATGAATGCCTGAAGGTAGTTGACAAAAAGGCTGTCAAGGAAGCCCTGGCCACACTCAACCCTTGCCATGACGTTAACCATGCCCTTACACCAGCTGAGGTCCTCGTCAAATCCCCTCTGAAGATTAAGTATTTCACTCCTATGTGGCGTGTCCTCTTCACCCACATTGTGAAGTCCCTGGGAGGAATGCAGGGATCACAGGATCAGATGTCGTTCAATCATCAGGCTATTGCGTATGGATTAATCTGGGGAGCTGATGTTGATGTTGGAAGCATCCTATTCTCAAACCTGGTAGAACAACTGAAGGGAAGGAATCAGGTCAGGGAAAAGAACATCTGTTATGTGCGCTTCCTGTCCCTGATCTTTGAAAGTTTGCTGGGAGATAACTACCACAACAAGGCCTTGACTGCTCTTAAGCCCTATCGCATCACAGGCGCCATCTACAAGGAAATAGGAGCTGAGGATATCCCTGTCACCACCCATATGCTGAACGTGGCCAACCAGGTACCAAACACTGAGAAGCCCTTGCTCCCTTCCTCTGAGAAGGTGAATACTTCTAGTGTTGCTGGCAAGTCTATGTCTTTGACCTCTGGGCAGCACACTACTAAGTCCAAGGCTTCATCTGGCCAACAGCCAAAGAAGAAGAAAATCCCCTCTTCTTCCCACTCCAAAGCTGTTATTAAGGCCAAGGAAAAGAAGACTGACACCGCCTCTGGTCCAGATACTCTTGTGGATTCAGACTCTTTGGCTGACAAACAGCAGGCGTCTAGTGTCTCTAAGTCTTCTGAGACAACAAGAAACCAGCCAAATCAAGCTGATATCTCACAGGTAATCAGTGTACATTTTTAGAGGTTCACAAGCAGCCACTCTCAATTGTCTGTAGGAGAGAGTGGTGAAGTTAGGGTAATCCTCGACCCATAGAAGTCTGTCATTACACTTAGAATACTTTAAGACTTCTGTACACCCTGTCTTTGCACCAGGGAATGATTCATTTGTGTTTATAAAGCACCCCGATGACCCTGAACCCTCTAGACAGTATTCAGGCTAACAACAACCTGAATATACTAATGTCTCAACCTTGATCAGCTGTACTTCACACAGCCTCTTGGTTCCCTCCTTAAAAGAGTCCCAAAGGATTTATCCTTTCAGGGGGAGCTGAATCATCACCCTCAGCTTTCCTAGGGGCAGCGTAACAGGCGACCTACAACAACATATGTTTCACTCTTAAAAGAGTCCCAAAGGTTTTAACCTTTTGGGGGGGCTGAATAATCACACTCAGCTTTCCTAGGGGCAGCGACTGGCGATCCATAAACAACATATGTTTCACAATCAAAAGAGTCCCAAAGGTTTTTTACCTTTTGGGGGGGGCTGAATAATCACACTCAGCTTTCCTAGGGGCAGCGAATGGCGATCATTAACCACACTTTATTCACACTTAAAAGAATCCCAAGGATTTATCCTTTGGAGTGGCTGAGTAATCATCCTCAGCCTCTCTGGGACAGCGAAATGGCGACCATTCCCCTTATATTTTTCCCTGTTACTAATTACAACAAATTTGCAGGCTGAAATTGTACAGCCAGTCATCGAGTCTCAGGTACAACAAGAAAAGGAGGCTGAAACTATGACTCAGGACAAACCAACTGATGAAGAGCCTGTGTTCAATGCTGATGAAGAAATGCTCGCATTAGAAGATTATGTCTCTGATATTGAGCCAATGCCTGAGGATGAATTCCCTGAGGGAATGTTCGATGAAGAGGATGAAGAAGATAAGGACGACCAGCTGTCTACCTCTCCTCCTAAAGAAATAGCTGTGTCCACACCAGCTGATGACAAGACTTCTTCTCTCAAGGAAGCTGTTGCCACTCCAAACTCCGCTACATCCGCAACAACAGTCTTCTAAAGACCAACTTATGATCCAACAGCCGAATTTCTCTTGTTTGATCATCCTGCCCAGACCAACTTTGACTTAATTCCAAGGGGGGGTGATTTTGCTCAGCAAAGCCTCAATATCAAGAATCTTCAGCCTGTCCATCATCAATCTGATATTGAGCGCTTATCAAGAAAGTTGGATGTGATCAAGTCTGAGATGCACAACTTCACTTGACATTTCCAGGCATCATCAAAAAGGCTGTGACTGAGGCTTTCACTGAGCCAATTCAGGATGGTGCAAGACGAGGTGTAGCCCAGGGACTCGGTCATCTTTCAACAAGGATAAAGGATGCCATTGACTCAGTTGTCCCTGTTATGTTCCATGAACATGAACACACCATGCACAGGCACTTTAATGCTGTTCGCAACAGGCAATACAACCATGCTAACTTTATTGTCAGGCGTGTTCAGGAAAATACTAATGCAAATGCCAACCTCCTGCTAAAGATTGCCATGGCTTCAAGAAAAAGACAACGTGCCATGGCTGCCTCTGTGGAGCAGATTGCAAGACGTTTTCAGGCACATTCATCCAAGCCTCTGCGAAGTAAGGATAAATGTGAGGGGGAGAAGAATACTACACTCAGCCTTGCATCTGCTGAACAAGGCTCATCATCAGCTAATCCCTCAACTACACCTGTTCCTCTCCAAGTCATCACACCAGTTATAGTACCTGATGATGAGGATGATACTCAGGGGGAGCAACAAACTCAAGATGAAGCTGACTCATCAAAATCTCTGATCTTAGTTAACATCAGCAAGCCTGAGGATGATGATGAGCCAGCGGCCAAGAAATTAAAATTCACTGTTAGCTCTCTCCCCAAAGCTATTCAAACTCAGGCTCAGACAGCGTTTATCAAAAGAGCTAATGTTTTGAAAAACATAAGTGTGGAGTCCTCTGTCTCGAAGAAAGGAAAGGAGATAGTTTTGGTTGATACTGACACCAAACTTAAGAAGATAGCTGCGATGCTAGAGACAGGAGGATCCACCACAGACCTTTCACAATTCTCAACCTTTACACCTTCCGATGAGATTCCTTTGACCCCTGAAGAAATTGAGCAACAGGCTGAAGAATTCAAAAGATTAAGTGAACTCAAGACAGCCAAAGAATTAAATGAAGCGACTCTGAGGAAGATGACACCACCTGAAAGAGAAAAACAAAAACAAAGGTTGAGGGAAATGGAAGTAAAACGCGCTGAGGCCTTAAAGAAAGTCAAAGCTGACTATGATTCATGCGTGAACAACAGGTATGCTGCTGGCAAGATAACCAAGTTCAAATACACCATTCATAAATCCACAAACACCCCACAGATGATTTTATGGAGGGAAAACCAACAGAGAAATATGGATGTGTTTGACAACTTCAGGTTAAAGACACTTGGGTTATCAGAATGGTTTGAACTCGAAGCCTTAGCTGCCAAAAAGTCTGGACATGCAAATTTCCTTCTGCTTAAAACTCTTAAGGCTAAGTTTAACTAGATCAAGGAAACAGCAGCCAAACTCAAGATTGATCCCCCACCACAGCTTTTTGAACAAGAACCCCCAAAGACATGCAACAAAAGAAGAAGAATTTCACAAATTGTTAATGAAACTTTTTTTACTGAAGATGTTCATGTGGATGGTATGCACAGGGATTTGATCCTCCCAAATGGTATTGTTGGCCCTGTTGATGGTCAGACATACTCAGAGCCTGAAAGAGGAATGGCATTCATGAACAAGGCTTGCCAGTATGCTTTTCAGAGGGAAGATGAGCTGTGCTTGGCTTCAACTATCCAGCTACTCTGTCACAAGAAGTGTCTCAAGATCAACACAGAGTATTTCAAGAAGTTTGCAAAGACTTTGCAGGATGAAATTGATAATAGACTAGACGTGGCCGAAGCTGAAGAAAGAATCAAAAATGATGACTATTGAAGATGGTCTCAGCCCTCTTACCTTCATCTTTTATTTTACTTATGTAATGAATTTGTAATTTTTCTTTAAGTCTTAATAAAATCATGAGGTATGTTTGTTTAGATCTGTTATGTGTAAGAAGAAGCTGTTAAACTCACTTACCTTAACTTAGTCAGATCTAGCATTATTTATGTTTAAATAGGGGGAGATTGTTGGGAATCTAAACTTATTAGATTCCCCGATCATTGATTTAAACATAATTAGGCTGATAGATAGTCCCTTGCCTGTGCCTAGGAGGCAGGCAAGTTTTGCAAGACTCACAGAGATCCAAGTCTCTGTGAGCAACCTCAGAGGAGTCCATGTTAGAGACATTGTCAGGGAAGTCGAAGAATTACCTGAAGACATACTCATTGGCTGTGATGGATAACAGCCAAGATGTATCAGGGACTCTGAGGGGTTGAGAGTTAACAGGGGTGGCAATACCCTGATAACTCTCAGCACACTTTGGACATGCCATTTGTGTGTTCGAGACTATGAAGAATAAGGAAACTGTTTTTGACAACTGTTCCTTAAAGCATAATGGAAGACTACCAAGAATAGAAGGACATCATGTGACTGATGTGGGAACTTGTAAAAGCTTATGTAGTCGACATCAAGTACTGTTTAATTCAAACTCATAACACTATAAATAGGATGTGTATCCATGCATTAATGTCTAACACTTTGAGATATTAAGAACATTAGTGCATATAACTTAGTGAATCAAACAGCTACGACTATATTCATAAGTTAGGGTTTATCGTTGTTCAAAGTGTGCACAACACATTGTCATCAAACTGTGTTATCCATAACACTTGTAATTCTTTATTATACAATAATAAGATTACGTTTGAAAAGTAATACCTTGTGTTGATTAAGTTAAGATTAGGGTTTCTTGCATTGATTAGGGACTTACAATTCCAACAGCCTACATTCTGACAGCCAACATTCCGATGGACATTCTGATGGACATTCCGATGGCACATTCCGATGGACATTCCGATGACATGTTTAGCTAAATTTTGTTTGTGTATTTTTTAGACTTCGCCACCATCTAGACGGTCGCGGTAACTAAGCAGAAATTGCAAGAAGCACAGTCACGTCAGAAGAGTTATGTCAGGAAGCATCGTAGGGACATACATTTTAATGTAGGAGATCACGTCTTTCTTAAGGTATCGCCGACACGTGGTGTTAGACGTTTTGGAATCAAAGGGAAGCTCAGTCCTCGATTCATCGGACCGTTTGGTGTCATTGAGCGAGTCGGAGAAGTATCTTATCGTTTAGCGTTACCTCCGCAACTTTCTCATTTTCACGATGTTTTCCATGTGTCCTTACTCAGAGGGTACAAGTATCATCCCCTTCACATGGTTCAGTATCCACTGGAACAGATTCGTGAAGACCTTACCTTCATAGAGGAACCCGAACGAGTTCTTGACAGACAAGAACGAGTCATGAGGAGGAAGACGATTCCATTCGTCAAAATCCTTTGGAGGGATCATACCGAGCGGGAAGCCACTTGGGAGACCGAGGAGTCTATCCGGACTTCTTACCCTCATTTCAAGTTTTGAATTCGGGTATGTTCCTCTTTTTTCCAGTTTACTTTATCTATAATTCGGGGACAAATTTTTCTTTTTAGGGGGGAAGAGTTGTAAAACCCGCATGCTTTTACCATGAACAGTACACATATAATCGTACGTACATGATTAAAACGTTCCTTTTATAACATGTTTACGTTTCACGAATATTAATTACAAGAATTACGTACGTATTATTACATGATAAATATTAAGTATGTATTAATGTACGATAATTATTACCAACAATAATTATAATCACGAGCATGAAAACATGAACGTAAATAATCACGAGCATATTATTATGTAATTACGTAATTATTATTACGACTACGTACAAGTATAAATATATAACACGAACATTTAATAATAATGTCACGTAAATACGAGCACGGGAACACGTAAAATATTAGAACACGAAAACTACGGGTTTCCCCTTGGTGGGCCCTTGTAGTCGCGGCACACATAAAAGAAGGGGGCCCACAAGCCCACTTTTGGTTAATTAAAGAAAACTAAAAACATTACAGAGTTTTCATAAAAATTTAAACCCTAATCTCTTCTTCTCTCTTCTTTAGCCGGCGGATACCACAAGAACAAGAGGTGTTCATTTGATTTTTGCTTAAGAAATCGTTAGTACGTGTTCGTGTGTTCATTCCTCGTTGATTCCACGTGATTTGGTATTCCGAAAACCTTTATTTTTATTTTATTTTTATGTCTATGCATAGTTGATCATGGGAAAAACAAGTTTTAAAACATGTTAAGATTCATGGTGGGGTAAATTATTTGGTTTGTCTTCGGGTTTTGGTGTTCGGCCGCCACACAAATCGAGAGCCATGATGCTCTCGGTGGCGTTTGTATCGCACCACCACACGCGACCATGTCTCAGTGGTGTTGGGTGTTTGGTCGGCAGCAAGGGCAAGGCACCCCGACGTGTGTCAGGGGTGTCCTTGTGATTCAGTTTGTCTAGACAGTCACAGCCCCACCACCGGCCAAAGCCGATGGCTAATTATGGTAAGCAGGGGGAACCGCGGCAGCAGGGGGAACCACTGGCAACTCCCAGTGGGAACCCATGATGGCCAGCGGCTGGCCGAAGAACAAGACTGTTAGCCTCAAAATATTGAGTCAAACAAGAATGCTCGGTCATAGGTTATTATTGTAAAATTAGTTAGAACGTTGTAATAGGTAGTTAATTAGTCTTGGTTTACGGGCTTGGATTTAAACTAATTAATGTCCAAAAGACAAGCCCGGCAGCATTCCGAGCACGGGAACACGTAAATCATTAGAACACGGAAACTATGGGTTTCCCCTTGGTGGGCCCTTGTAGTCGTACATTGCGATCGCGAATTCCGACGGTTTCAAGGGATATTGAGTCGTTACTCTGTCCAATTTGTTTTTGCCATATTCCGATCTAAACATTCCGACAGATCCAATATTCAGATAAAAGGACATTCCGACAGACTGACATTCCGATAGGACAACATTCCGATTGAACCAACATTCCGATACAATATTCTGATAGATCATTCCGATAGCATTCCGACAGCCTACATTCTGACTGCCAACATTCCGATGGACATTTCGATGGACATTCCGATGGACATTCCGATGGCACATTCCGATGGACATTCCGATGACATGTTTAGCTAAATTTTGTTTGAGTATTTTTTAGACTTCGCCACCATCTAGACGGTCGCGGTAACTAAGGAGAAATTGCAAGAAGCACAGTCACGTCAGAAGAGTTATGTCGGGAAGCATCGTACGGACTTACATTTTAACGTAGGAGATCACGTCTTCGTTAAGCTATCGCCGGCACGTGGTGTTAGACGTTTTGGAATCAAAGGGAAGCTCAGTCCTCGATTCATCGGACCGTTTGGTGTCATTGAGCGAGTCGGAGAAGTATCTTATCGTTTAGTGTTACCTCCGCAACTTTCTCATGTTCACGATGTTTTCCATGTGTCCTTACTCAGAGGGTACAAGTATCATCCCCTTCACATGGTTCAGTATCCACTGGAACAGATTCGTGAAGACCTTACCTTCATAGAGGAACCCGAACGAGTTCTTGACAGACAAGAACGAGTCATGAGGAGGAAGACGATTCCATTCGTCAAAATCCTTTGGAGGGATCATACCGAGCGGGAATCCACTTGGGAGACCGAGGAGTCTATCCGGACTTCTTACCCTCATTTCAAGTTTTGAATTCGAGTATGTTCCTCTTTTTCCAGTTTACTTTATCTATAATTCGGGGACAAATTATTCTTTTTAGGGGGGAAGAGGTGTAAAAGCCACATGCTTTTACCATGAACAGTACACATATAATCGTACGTACATGATTAAAACTTTCCTTTTATAACATGTTTATGTCTCACGAATATTAATTACAAGAATTACGTACGTATTATTACATGATAAATATTAAGTATGTATTAATGTACGATAATTATTACCAACAATAATTATAATCACGAGCATGAAAACATGAACGTAAATAATCACGAGCATATTATTATGTAATTACGTAATTATTATTACGACTACGTACAAGTATAAATATATAACACGAACATTTAATAATAATGTCACGTAAATACGAGCACGGGAACACGTAAAATATTAGAACACGAAAACTACGGGTTTCCCCTTGATGGGCCCTTGTAGTCGCGGAACACACAAGAGAAGGGGGCCTACAATCCCACTTTTGGTTAATTAAAGAAAACTAAAAACATTACAAAGTTTTCATAAAAAATTAAACCCTAATCTCTCCTTCTCTCTTCTTTGGCCGGCGGCTACCACAAGAACAAGAGGTGTTCATTTGATTTTTGCTTAACAAATCGTTAGTACGTGTTCACATGTTCATTCCTCGTTGATTCCACGTGATTTGGTAATCCGAAAACCTTTATTTTTATTTTCTTTTTATGTTTATGCATAGTTGATCATGGGAAAATAAAAACAAGATTAAAAACATGTTAAGATTCATGGTGGGGTAAATTATTTAGTTTGTTTTCGGGTTTTCGGGTTTTGGTGTTCGACCGCCACACAAACCGAGAGCCATGATGCTCTCGGTGGCGTTTGTATCGTACCACCACACGCGACCATGTCTCGATGGTGTTGGGTGTTCGGTCGGCAGCAAGGTCAAGGCACCCCGACGTGTGTCGGGGTGTCCTTGTGGTTCAGTTTGTCTCGACAGTCACAGCCCCACCAACGGCCAAAGCCGATGGCTAATTATGGTAAGCAGGGGGAACCGTGGCAGCAGGGGGAACCACTGGCAACTGCCAGTGGGAACCCATGGTGGCCAGCGGCCGGCCGAAGAACAAGACTGTTAGCCTCAAAATATTGAGTCAAACAATAATGCTCGGTCATAGGTTATTATTGTAAAATTAGTTAGAACGTTGTAATAGGTAGTTAATTAGTCGTGGTTTACGGGCTTGGATTTAAACTAATTAAAGTCCAAAAGACAAGCCCGGCAGCATTCCGATCACGGGAACACGTAAAATATTAGAACATGAAAATTACGGGTTTCCCCTTGGTGGGACCTTGTAGTCGTACATTGCGATCGCGGATTCTGACGATTTCAAGGGATATTGAGTCGTTACTCTGTCCAATTTGTTTTTGCCATATTGCGATCTAAACATTCCGACAGATCCAATATTCAGATAGAAGGACATTCCGACAGATTGACATTCCGACAGGACAACATTCCGATAGAACCAACATTCTGATAGAACCAACATTCCGATACAATATTCTGATAGATCATTCCGACAGCATTCCGACAGCCTACATTCTGACAGCCAACATTCCAATGGACATTCTGATGGCACATTCCGATTGACATTCCGATGACATGTTTAGCTAAATTTTGTTTTAGTATTTTTTAGACTTCACCACCATCTAGACGGTCACGGTAACTAAGCAGAAATTGCAAGAAGCACGGTCACGTCAGAAGAGTTATGCTGAGTAGCATCGTAGGGACTTACATTTTAACGTAGGAGATCACATCTTCCTTAAGGTATCACGGGCACGTGGTGTTCGACGTTTTGGAATCAAAGGGAATCTCAGTCCTCGATTCATCGGACCGTTTGGTGTCATTGAGCGAGTCGGAGAAGTATCTTATCGTTTAGCGTTACCTCCGCAACTTTCTCATGTTTACGATGTTTTCCATGTGTTTACTCAGAGGGTACAAGTAACATCCCCTTCACATGGTTCAGTATCCACTGGAACAGATTCGTGAAGACCTTACCTTCATAGAGGAACCCGAACGAGTTCTTGACAGACAAGAACGAGTCATGAGGAGGAAGACTATTCCATTCGTCAAAATCCTTTGGAGGGATCATACCGAGCGGGAAGCCACTTGGGAGACCGAGGAGTCTATCCGGACTTCTTACCCTCATTTCAAGTTTAGAATTCGGGTATGTTCCTCTTTTTCCAGTTTACTTTATCTATAATTCGGGGACAAATTATTCTTTTTAGGGGGAAAGAGTTGTAAAACCCGCATGCTTTTACCATGAACAGTACACATATAATCGTACGTACATGATTAAAACTTTCCTTTTATAACATGTTTATGTTTCACGAATATTAATTACAAGAATTACGTATGTATTATTACATGATAAATATTAAGTATGTATTAATGTACGATAATTATTACCAACAATAATTATAATCACGAGCATGAAAACATGAACGTAAATAATCACGAGCATATTATTATGTAATTACGTAATTATTATTACGACTACGTACAAGTATAAATATATAACACGAACATTTAATAATAATGTCACGTAAATACGAGCACGGGAACACGTAAAATATTAGAACACGAAAACTACGGGTTTCCCCTTGGTGGGACCTTGTAGTCGCGGCACACACAAGAGAATGGGGCCCACAAGCCCACTTTTGGTTAATTAAAGAAAACTAAAAACATTACAAAGTTTTCATAAAAATTTAAACCCTAATCTCTCCTTCTCTCTTCTTTGGCCGGCGGCTACCACAAGAACAAGAGGCGTTCATTTGATTTTTGCTTAACAAATCGTTAGTACGTGTTCGTGTGTTCATTCCTCGTTGATTCCACGTGATTTGGTAATCCGAAAACCTTTATTTTTATTTTCTTTTTATGTTTATGCATAGTTGATCATGGGAAAATAAAAACAAGATTAAAAACATGTTAAGAGTCATGGTGGGGTAAATTATTTGGTTTGTTTTCGGGTTTTGGTGTTCGGTCGCCACACAAACCGAGAGCCATGATGCTCTCGGTGGCGTTTGTATCGCACCACCACATGCGACCATGTCTCGGTGGTGTTGGGTGTTCGGTCGGTAGCAAGGGCAAGGCACCCCAACGTGTGTCGGGGGTGTCCTTGTTGTTCAGTTTGTCTCGGTATTCACAGCCCCACCACCGGCCAAAGCCGATGGCTAATTATGGTAAGCAGGGGTGTGACAATCTAACATTTTCAGGTAGTAAATTATTTTCTCGTATATTATTTTGAAACTTATTTTTGTGTTGGTTGATGAACTCAAAATTTACGGATTTAAATTTGGGCTTACGTGCATAATTTAGCGTCCTTTACGACTAAACCGGAAACCTTAGGATTACGTATTTACGTTTTTGAACTCCGTTTTTGATGAAACAATTTTTATTAGATTCGTTTTGTGCCGTTGATTCATAATTTATAAAAACGTTTTTCGTAAAACGACCCGAGGGCACGCAAATCGAGGAAACTAGAATCGAGGAATACCCTTAAATTAGCGGGATGGGACAAAACAAGTTTATCCCACCCCACTAACTAAGGGACGGCCAAGAGGACATCACATCATTTGATGTGGCATCCTTACACTTAACTAGCTTACACATGTAAGCTTAGCTTAACATGGAAGCTTATTTCACCCACCAAAACTAGCAAAACCACTAGCCTTTCCCATTTACTTCCATTTTCACATGCAACACAACTCACACATACTCTCTCCCACTCCCCATTTCCGTCCCACTTCACCATCCAACACCACCATTTGATCTTCTTCTAGCCACAAATCTCATGTTATCTAGCCATATTATGGAGAAACCTTGAAGCCTTGATTGATTGGTGGCCATATTAACAACAAAGAAGGTGATTTGCTTGTGTCCTAGGGCTAATTTCTCAACAAACTATCTTGGTGGTTGATGATCTTGGAGATATATTTGGTGTTCATCAAGTTATTGTCATCCAAAAACAAGATATAATCTTGGTTGGTAAAGAAGATCATCCTTTCCATTTTCTTGTTATTTTTGTAAATATCAAATGTATTTTCTTTCTTATTGTATATGTATATGATGAATATATGATGATAAAAATGTTGTGTGGGGATCAAGTGTTGATAAATATGCTTAAAAAGATGAATAACCATAAGAAACAAGGCTAAAATCTTGTTTAAATTATTGGCTGTATAAAAACAGTAAGTAACCAAGTTATAAACTGATAAAATTGAATGGTGGAATCCATTTACAGTAAGTGTTAGATGTCATACACATATGAGAGTTGGACATGCAATGGAATCATCAAAATGAGTGAGATATGATCAAAACAAGATGAGTGTGCTAATCTGAATAGTATGTTTTGTAGGGATTGTTAAGGATAGTTAGACATGGAATGAGCAGTAGCTATAACTAACTTATTTGTAGAAAATAATATGAAATTTATGCCATCCAAAAATGAGCTTCTATATCTTTATAGAACTCAAGATACGATAAACATGGTGAAGATGAAACTAAAAATCAGATTTTGAAGAATTAATCTTTAATAGTATTATATAAGCACTCAAAATAGTATAGTATAAAATGTGAATTAAAACCTACTAACTTATAAATTTCATTTATATAAATATGTATAAGGTTAAAAAAATGGACACTTTATAAAAATGGTAGTTGAACAAGATTTATAAGTTATAAAAACTATAAACATGATTTTTACGTCTTTTTCGGCTATTACCGTAAAATTAACGTTTTTCGTCAATTAAAACTTAGATGATCAAACCCGTCTAATGTAAAGTTTTTAAAAGTCATATACTGGTACATAAGTACCTAATACAAGTAAAAACCGATAAAACCCGAACTATATGACATACGGACATTAACGAGTTAAGTTAGCATATTTGGACTAATAATTTAACTAAATAAGTTAAACACTTATAAAAATTACTTATTGGGCTTAACCCATTTGGGCGCAACATGTAAAGTATAAATACTGATATTACAAGTATAAAATGGATTAAAACAAGTTAATGAACTTAAAATAGGCTTATTGGACCTAAAACATGTAAATAGGTAAAACTAGTAAACTAGTAAAAAGTTACCAATACATAAACACTAAAATGAGTAAACAAGAATATATAAACCCACTTGATCATCATCATATGTAAAAAATCATCATATGTATATTTGTTATTTTGATAAAGTCATTAGACAAAAGTCTAAGACCGATTATTATTTATATAGGTTTCTGTGACCGAAGCACGCCCGTAGCCGATAATCCGCCTTTCATTATCAACGTGAGTTCATAGCCTCGCACTCTTTTAAATGTTTTATAAATGATTTGTAAACCCGCGAGGGAGATAACATGATAGTTTTTGATAAAATAGAACACAAGTAGTCCCGATGGTATGCTTAATGATATGTGTTGGAAATACGTTTTTACGTATTTAGAAAGGATCGGTCACTCCAATGATATTGGGCTCGTGATCCAATATAGCCCATATAGCCCACATGTAGGGTGGGCTATATAAACCCCCTCCTAGCATGTTAGGAGGGGTTGGTCATTCACTTTACACACATTCAATCTAACATTTCTTATTCTCTCTCCAACCTCTCTCTAGTTTCTCTCTCTACATCTTCATCTATCTTTCTATTTCTTTAGATCATTCGAACACAAGGATAATCCAAGGATCACGAGGACCTACAAATGGTATCAAGAGCCTTGGTTTGATTGGTTTTGTTCTTGTGTTCTTGATTTTGTGTTTTGATAATCCATACCCACGTCCAAATTTTTTTGTGTTTTTATGCTTTGATCTTGATACACGTTATCTAGTTACTTGTTGTAGTGATTTTGGTATCTTGGTTTTGGTTAAAAACACAAACTTTCTTGGATCAAAAGTGCAAAAAGGTATTGTGTTCATCTTTCCGAAATTCAAGCAGAAATCTCCATCGGAAAGTACAAGTGAAAAGTGGGCTTCCATCGCAATAACCATCACCATCGGAAAGGGGTTGGTTCTACATTGCGATACTGAGGATTTCAATACTTATTCCGATCTGGACATTCCGATCGTTCATTGCGATCTGGGATTCCAACAGTTATAAGGAAGTGGTTAAGTCGTTACTCTGCCCAAATTTTGTCAGCTATATTCCGATCTGAATCTTTCCGATAGGACTTTGCGATCTGAACTTTCCGATAGGACATTGCGATCTGAATCATTCTGACAAGGTTACATTGCTATCTGAGTATTGCGATCTGAAATCAATCCGATCTGACATTACGATCTGGACATTTCGATCTGACATTCCGATGGGTATTCCGACGGATTAATTTTGAGGATTCCGATACAGTGACAAGTATTTCAAGATTTTTCAAAAACGTGTAATTTTGTCTTGGAATTTTTGGTTTATCGAGAACAATTATTAGGGGATTTTAACATTATTTCTCGACTTCTACTCACAACAACAAACACAATTGCTTTCTTTCATTGATCGATCGACAAGTAATCCTTACATTCATTTATCATCGATTTTCAATGGATTCGTTGAACTCGACATCTCGAGAGGGAGACTTGCTTCTCATGCAAAACACAGCTAGAGAAAGTGGTATTACGTTCTTTCGACTACTCCAGTCTCATCTAGTGACCATTTCTTGGTTTCAAGGAGGAAGCGAATTTCTGACACTCTTCGATCAAGATCGTTATATATTCATCGATTCAATGTTCCTCAACTTGAACCAACTAGCTGAGCAACTTCACAAAGAAGACTTTAATCACTCAGCATCAGCATCTGCATATCAAGCTCTAGTGACACAACTCACGCCTTTCCTCCAATTCAATATCATCAAGTCTGACAATTCAGAGATATGCCGGTCATTTTCTCAATACACACAGAACGAGGCTAAAGATTTCCGTGATAAACTGTTGAAATTTATGACATCGGTTTCGTCTTCGATTTATGAAAGATCTCGACTTCAGCAAGAGTATGATAATGGAGTGCAAGAATCTACGATGCAGATGCAAGAGGAGAATGATCATACGGTTGAAAACTTGGAGCCTAAAGATTGCAAGAGCAAGGATTCGGGAGGAAAGCATGATACAAGCAGCATGTCAGGGATTGATGCCACCATACCTGTATCTGACGAAGAGTCTACAAACACGGTACAAAGGAATGTGGTATATGATGTCTATGCCAATGAACCACCGCATGTTGCGCATTCCAAACCTAATTATGACAAACATGGGATGGAAAAGGGTGATAGTTTTACCACTTCAGATTCATCCGATGTGAGTCAAAATAGGGGAGAAATTGTTCAGAATGCTATAGTTCATCAGGATAAATGCTTTATGACTGCTTCTCTAACCGATTCTAATTCCAAGATTAAAGAGCTTGAAACGATTTTAGCTCAGCAATCTAAAGCTCTTGAGGATGCCAAAATTGAATTTTCGAAGAAAACGGATAAATTTGAAAAGTATTTTGAAAAACTTGAAAATTCAAACGTTGTTCTTGAAAGAAAATTAAATCAAAAAATTCAAGATTCTAAAGCTGAAAAAGATAACTTTGTGAGACAAATTAATTCGCTTGAATTTAAGTTGGCATCCCAAGATGAATTGCTCAAAGAGAATGAGACTTTAAAGGCTCAAGTACAAGAAAAGGTCTTTGCTATAGTTGCGTTGAAAAACGAATTGAGAAAAACTAAAGGATCTAGTGTGGATACTAAGCTTGAAAAACCATCAATCTTGGGGAAACCGCCTCAAATTCAGTCTGTTAGACAACCGACTGCATTTAGATCTGAGCGACCAAAATCCTCGAGACCGCGGTTTGCCTCCCAAGTTGATATGGTTCATCTCTCTAGACCAGTCACTCCACTATCTAGGCCCAATGTGACTAAAACAGCTTTTGCAAGACCTAATCACATGATTGCATCTAGCCTCCCTAGACATAGTCTAAAGAACACGTCTCGAACTAGTTCAAATGATGTTCGCCATAAATTTGGTCTAAGGGAAGCTATTCAGAAGACAAAAGTAAGAGATAGGAATTTTAAACCTAGTCAGATGCCTTCTAGTTTACCCAACACTGCTAACCGTAGCATGTCACTTCCTAGGAGCATCAATCAATCATCTAGGAATTCTAGATCTTACTCGGACATTAAATATGCTACTTGTAAAACATGTAGGAAATGTGTCTTTAAAGCCAATCATGATTCTTGTATCAAAAAATTACTTAATGAGGTGAACTCTCGTGCTAGACTTAAATCCCAGTAGATTGCTAAAATCAAACCCATTGGTAAAATGTGGCTCCCCACTGGTAGAACTTTCACTCTTGTAGGAAACGAGTGCCCTTTAACTAGGATAGTCTCTGATTCTACTAAGACTACTAGGGAGGAAATTGAAAAGGAGGATACATCACTTAAGCCTGAACTTAAGGTTTTCTATAAAAGGAAACGTTTGCCAGCTAAGACAAGTGAATCCTCTCCTCAGGTCACCTCTAGCACAAGAAAAGAAAATTGTGAACCCCCACTTGCTTCTAAGATAGATATCGCTAACCCATATCAAAGCATGCAAAATCCTAATGAGAATGCAGGTACCAAAGAGAATGTTCCAAAAGAAAGAAGCGGTCCAATCATTGTATACCACTCAATTAAGGACACTCTCAGAGTTTGGTTGCTAAAGAAGCTGATATCTAAGAAACAAGTGTCTCAGGGGATTTCCAGTTAAGCTTACAGTGCATCAGGACTTATAGTCACATCACAGACTATAACTCGTTCTTCAAAGAAAGGAAAGTTTATTGCCGATGATAAACTTATCCTTACAACGAGAAATTAATTTTTCTCGGGCATTAGCTTATATAAAAAACATTCCAAGTTTTTAAGCTCATGCATAATGACTCCTCGCTAAATGACAGACGATGACTCGTTCTTCGGTTAAAAGGAAAGTTTATCGCCGATGATAAACTTATCCTTAACAACGGGAAGTTTACAACTTCTCGGACTTGAGCTCGTTTTGTAAGATATTCAACATCTTAAGCTCAAGTAATTGGTTTTCAAAACATTGAACACAATTTTTTGAGAATTTCTCAAAAAGGTTTTTCTAAATCTTTCAAAATTGTGTGTTCAAAACTGTTTTGATAAAAAGAGCAGGTCTTCTGGAATCGATAATATTTACGATACTAGAAATGTCATTCAATAATGACACGGGGTTGTAAATAAAGTTCGAGCAGAAGTTCAAATGTTTTAAAACATGCTCAAAATGGTTTGCTATTATTTCAGATAGTAACCCGCTTTTTATACTCTAGTCAAGCATTTCACCGAAAAGCTTTGACTCAACAACGGGAATTAATTTTCTCGGGCATGGTTTACTTTATAACCATGTAAGGGATTGTGTTTACTTTATAACACAATCTAACACGAATTTATGTACGTGTCAGTGCATTTATTTGTTAAAACAAGAGAAATCTTGTTTTTATGAAGCTATCATCTCTACAACCATAGCAATCTACAATTGGTATCTACATACTCGACGATGCGACTACTCAAACCGTGACTACAGCTCTTTCAATAGAACACGGGTCAACAATTGAGGGGGAGCAATTGTCCAGCATTCAGAATCTTTGACGCTGAAGGTGCCAAGTTCACATATTGGTGTCAAGACAACGATATCAATTGTACATATGGAGTCAAGAGATAACTTCAGACGTGATGAGGCGACCAACATTCGTGAACAAGAACCATGTGCCTCTTTCATATGATGTTCTTCATCATTCAGGTCCAACCTCATAAATCGCTATCTTGTGAATACATTATCATATATGATCTTTGCACGTGATAAATACCTTACACTTGTGTTTAAAAGGTATTTAATTTACGTTTCAAGAACACCCTCATTAATTTGAAGGGGAGCTTGTGTAATTCATGAAGATAATCGGATTTGCATTTTTCTTCCCAAATTTTCTTAAAATGCTATTAAATCAATTGATATTAAAAACATCGATTGGGTTAATATTTTTAATATGGGGGAGAAAATGTGATTTAATATGGGATATTATCACAAATGGTTTGACTTAATGTGCTGGCTCATCCCGACATATGCAAAATGTTTTCGAATATCGTGGCATATGTTAAGGGGAGAAAAACGGATTTTCTATATCAAAATGGATTTTCATGGTGACATATACTTACCCAAAACCCATTTATTTCACGACGATGAAGATTGTGGTGACATAAGGATGGTAGGATAGGTTAAGTCCTATGATTCTTCCAGAACCGGAGGAATCTTCCCAAGGACATTCCATAGCTAGAAATAGTAGTCCTTAGGAAAGTTGGAGAAAGATTGTGAACGTAGCTGAATGCCGACCAAGTACTTAAGTTAGCACTGGAACAATCACAACAAGGTGCTAGTTATGACGTATTGGTAAGCATTGAAGGGGTTGAAGAATGAAAAAGAATTGTAAAGATAAAGGGTGTAAAGAAAGAAGCCCTCCTTACAACTTTAGGCAGAAACCGGGTCAACACATATGCTATTGAGATCATTTTAATGATTCTTGATATTGAAGACAGACATCATGGACCCAGTGATGCAATGAACAACCCATTCCAGCTAACTCAGATATCTCTCAAAAGGTATTTGTTTTAATCACACGGAGACAACACGTTATCTATTGATTTATTCACTCCGAATAAATTGGTATTGAAAAGGTGGCACTCCTCTCCAGCCTCCGATCACTAAAATGCAAAATGCACGATCGAGTCTAGAGCCATTTGAGATCATCAAATATCTCATTAGGACACACTTTCATATTTCCTTGCTTCTTCTCACACTGTGAAAAGTAAGAAAGATTTTAAGAGTCCTACGCAAAATCTTCATGATCTTGCCTGAACATCCGAGTAATACGAAAGTATTTACAATGAAGATGGAAATCCTTCTTGAGCGAATATCAAAAAGCTCATGGTAGGTGACTTGTGCGATTCTTTATGAATCAAACTTGTGATAACTGGAAAGCAACAGCTGTTTAATTCTTAACTGAATTTAAACACGTTCCAGGCCTCTACGCAATATCTTAGTGATCTTGCCAGAACACTCAGAGTGATACCTTAGTGTTCACAGTGATGAGTGGAAATCCTTCTAGTTTTAACCTCAAACAGCACTTGGTAGGTAACTTGCAAGATTCTATACGAATCAAGCTCGTGACAACTGGAAAGCAACGATGGTGCGGTTCTTAATTGAATTTCACTTGTTCCAGGAACATGAATTGACGGCTTCAAATCATGCGAATATTTTTATCCAAATGATTCACTCTTTATGTTCGCAGTCAGCTTTGGACGGTCGAATAAAGAGAACGGGTTTACCCGCGAAATCCTGTCAGGAAGTTACTTAATTGAAACTATCCGTCACGGGTACGATATCTAATATCGTCCAACGGTCTTCACCGACCGGAGGTAAAATGCTACCGATTTAGAATGAAATGTTCAAATCCATTTCGTTCGTGTCTACTTATGTTGCGGCATTTGAAGACGGTGGCGTTGCGGAATCCGAGAAGAAGTCGTCCCCGCATGCTTATACTTTATGCACTTAATACCTCATCTAATTCAAGAAAGCCTAAAAGTTAAGTCTTCCGCTGTATCAAACTCTGAAGCTTTCAAGAATTACGAAGGTATAAGTATGTGGAACATGAAGTCACGAGGAGGCAAATTTCACAAGTGATGAATGCACAAGGTCAAGGCAAGGAAACGTGCTCAAGACTAAAGTCAAAGATCTCATCAGCATATTCACAAGAACAAGATCGAAGACTCAAGCATAGTATGCTAGGTTTAAGATTTTGTAAAATGGTGTGACCTCCCTTTGGGGGAGATTGTTGGAAATACGTTTTTCCAAGGAAAGTCTCGGTCACATCATTGTTAGCATAGATCACGAGCTATAGACTATTTAGGACATTGTAACTTGGAGTGACCTCCCTTTGGGGGAGATTGTTGGAAATACGTTTTTACGTATTTAGAAAGGATCAGTCACTCCAATGATATTGGGCTCGTGATCCAATATAGCCCATATAGCCCACATGTAGGGTGGGCTATATAAACCCCCTCCTAGCATGTTAGGAGGGGTTGGTCATTCACTTTACACACATTCAATCTAACATTTCTTATTCTCTCTCCAACCTCTCTCTAGTTTCTCTCTCTACATCTTCATCTATCTTTCTATTTCTTTAAATCATTCGAACACAAGGATAATCCAAGGATCACGAGGACCTACAATATGGACCCGAATGATGCGATGACCCTATAAAAGAGATAAAAAGGATTATTAATAGTTAGGTTATGTCACTTAAACTCCCATTAGCATGAATTGTGAACTACCGGGATTTGGTAGACGCTTATGCATATAATAGTACTATTTGGGGACGATCACCTCAGTTCGCGCCTTGACGGTTGATCCCCGTCGTACCACATTGATTGGTAAGCAAATTTATGTATGAGAAGATTTACATAGCGTGATTTTTATGACAACACGCTAACTTAGATGGGCAAATTGTTTGTCGGGTTTGCGACCTGTTGTTTTGATAGTAAGGTAACAATGTCATGCGGCTGATAATAATCCATAATGTAATCTAATACGATTTAATATCGATGCTAATAACGATGATAATATTACCTATAATGGTAATATTGAGGCTACGGTCTCATGGACGGTTTAAGATGTATGCTTTGATATATATATTGCCTGACTAGCAATACGAGGACTTACTTCTGATATTATACTTGTGTTCTTATTTCAACGATTGTTTTATATAACGGTTTTATTAAACTCTATGAATTCACTCGGCATTCGCTGATATGATTTTTGCATGTTTTTATCTCAGGTGCTTGAAGGTAATCCGGATGGAGATCGACTTTGATGGCCCACATAATAATAAAAATGTTCAATCGATCTATGTTTTGTAAACTTAATGACCTGTATAATTTGGGACCTGTTGTACACTTTAAAACTTTTTATCGAATGAATGTATGTTGAACCTTGTACAACCATTTTTATGTGTTGTCTATGATTGGAGTTATTGTGCTATCCCGTGACACTCTAAAGGACCCTTCCGCTGTACCGATATGAAAATTGAGAGTGTTACAGTTTTGGTACCAGAGCTCTCGTTATAGAGAACAAAAGATTTTAAAAACCAAGGTTTTGAACAAAACTTTTCAAAATATTTTAACTATGAACATTTGAGAAAATATTTGAAAAATCTTTTGACTATAACGGTGCCAAAGATCTCCGACGTTACCAACAAGCCCTATTGAGAAGATATATATATTTTGATATATATAATTTAATTTATATATATGTATATATCGTGGTTTCAGTATGTAATTGTTTAATAAGTATGTTATCCTAATACGAGATATATATAAATGCAGATTGTCATGGCTGACCCTAATATTCCTGTAGAGAACCATGCTATTCCCGAACCTAATGTAAATTATGATCCATATTTAGACTTAGTAGATTATGATATGGATGATGATGAGGAGGAACCATTTGAGGATCCCGAGCCCGAGATAGGACTAGGATATCAGATTGCCCCTCAGGTTGATATGGTAGAGAATGAGATTGATAATGTTGATATTGAGAATGATGATGAGATTGGGATAGATAATTTAGATGATGAGATTCACGACGAGGATGTCAAGGAGGATATAGGTATAGACGATGAGGTTGATGATGATGAGGAAGCCGAACTTATTTACCCTTATGATGTTCCAAAGGGCGAGCCCTTACCCCCACCAGTTTATTTTTCTAATTCTGAGGTTGAGCTACCTAGAGATGAAATGTCTAAATCAACTGAATCTGATTCTGAATCAGAGGAGGATGAGGATGATAATGCACCTGACGATACTGATGGTATTGCTACTCATAGATGTGTGATAGGAGAGTTGACTACTGTTCGAGAGGCTACTCATATGGATGGTCTTGCACCATGGGCCTTGAGACGTGATTTAGATGCTTCCCATGCTCAGAGTAGTATGACAGAGATTGGATTAGGTGTTGTTCAGACTCATGTTTCTTATTAGGAGTCGAAGACTAAGGTTGGTGAGAAAGAGCGGGAATTGCTTAGTTTGGATTTGACTGATGTAGAGCGTGGTTTGAATGAGGCTTTTAGGAGGTTATCGGTGTTAGAAAGTGGTGAGTTTGCTGGTATGAAGAAAAAGGTGAATTCTATGGAGATTCAGTTGAATGTAGCTCGTACGATACGTGAGAAAGCTGAGAAGGAGTTGAATATATCTGTGGGTTGGAATAGTAGATTTTATGCTGACATGGTTGAAAGAGGAGTGATCCGTAAGCGCCTAGCTGAAGATGTGTCTAGTGATCGTCCGACAAAGATACAAAAGACGATGGATGATGGACCATCTGGCGGTTCTCAGTAGACCAGTCTGTGTTTAGTAGTGACCTTTGTATCTTTTGTACCTTTGTAACTTTGACTGAACTGACTTGTTAGTAGTAGACCTGGCACGAATTTTGAGTATGTATAGTGCTAGAAACTTTGATATGGGATGTAATTAAGACAATGATTTTGTTTCAAATTCAATGAAATATGTATCTTGTCTTGAATTCCATATTGTGCCTTATTTGTATCTTGATTATGAATTCAATCCATATTATATAAATCCTTTGTCGACTGAATGCTTAATACTTTGAAATTGTGAAATTATAGAACTATGCCGCCCAAGAAAGCTGCGACTGAGGATGATGTACGTAGGATTATTACGGAGTAAGTTACCGCATCTATGACTGAATTTATGGCAAATACTAGGAACGAAGCTGGCGGTAGTGGAGCTGGCGGTAGTGGAGCTGGCGGTAGTGGAATTGGTGGTACTAATGTGAATGTGAATGCTAATAATGTGAATGATAATGCTGGAGGAAATATAGGAGGACTTGGAACTAATGCACCTGAAGTTGGTGGCTGTACTTATGTGACGTTCATGAAGTGTGAACCTCTTCCTTTTAATGGAACTGAAGGTGCTGTAGGATTAAGCCAGTGGATTGAGAAGATTGAGTCGGTGTTTCGGATTAGTAAGTGTAAGGAGTAAGATAAGGTAACTTTTGCTATGGCTACTCTTAAAGGTCGTGCGTTGACTTGGTGGAACGGTAGAATTTCTTTCATGGGTATTGATGTTGCTAATGCTACTCCTGGGCTGAAATTAAGAAGTGTATGACTTTGGAATTTTGTCCCAGTAGTTTGATCATTAGGTTAGAACAAGAGTTGATTCATCTAAGAATGAAAGGTGTGGACATTGATAGTTACACAAACCGATTCCATGAGTTAGCCTTGATGTGTCCTCGATTGGTGGAACCCGAAGAGATCCGAATTGAGCAATATATTAAAGGGTTGACCAAGAATATCCGGGGGGACGTGACATCATCTAAACCACTGACCATTGATGATGCTGTTCGAATGGCTTACCAACTCATTGGACAGATAATTTAGGTTAGGGAAGATGAAGCCCGTGTGGGTGAGAAAAGAAAGGGTGACGGTGATCGTGTAGATAGAGGTGATAATAGGAAGAATTTCAATCGCCGTCAGAACCAGAGAAAGGGGAATGCAAATGCTCTTACCAACAACACACCGCGCAACGATGATAGATGTCCTAAGTGTGGCAACAAGAGGCATGCTGGCGACTGCTGGAAGTGCCGAAATTGCGGAAAGCTTGGACACAAGGCTGAAAGGTGTAAAAAGGGAACCATTTGCTTCAACTGTAATGAAGAAGGTCATAGGAAATCAGATTCTCCTAAGTTGAAAGCGATTGTACCTGGAAGAAACCCCCAGGGTGGTGTTTATCAACTTGGAACAATCGAGGTGAAGAAAGAGGATCCGAATGTCGTTACTGGTACGTTTTTACTCAACAATCATTATGAAGTTGCTTTATTTGATTCGGGTGCTGATAGGAGCTTTGTATCCACTAAATTTAGTGCCCTTATTGACATTGAACCTGTTGAGATAAATACCAGTTACGAGGTGGAATTGGCTGATGGTAAATTAGTGCAAACTAATAAGCTATTAGAAGGATGCTCTCTAAATCTCTTGAACTATTCCCTTCCGATTGATTTGATGTTGATAGAATTAGGTAGTTTTGATATTATTATTGGTATGTATTGGTTGTCGTTGAATAATGCTACTATTTTATGTGGAGAAAAGAAGGTAAAGATTTCTCTTAGGAATAGGACGTTAGTAATTGATGGTAATCGAGGTGAATCCCGTTTGAAAATCGTTTCATGTATTAAAGTCCAAAAGTACATCAGGAACGGTTGTGAGTTACTCTTAGCTCAAGTGACCGGGAATGAGTCTAGGGAGAAACGATTGGAAGATGTACCTATTATTTGTGAATTTCCTAAGGTATTTCCTAAAGATTTACCCGGACTTCCACCGATAAGGCAAGTAGAGTTTCGAATCGATTTAATTCCTGGTGCTGCACCGGTGGCACGTGCGCCTTACCGATTGGCCCCTTCTGAATTAAAGGAGTTATCTGAGCAACTTAAGGAGTTGTCTGATAAAGGTTTTATTCGACCGAGCTCGTCGCCTTGGGGAGCTCCAGTCTTGTTCGTTAAGAAGAAGGATGGATCTTTCCGTATGTGCATTGATTATAGGGAACTGAATAAGTTGACAATTAAAAATCGATATCCTTTACCTAGGATTGATGATTTGTTTGATCAACTACAAGGATCTAGTGTGTATTCTAAGATAGATTTGTGGTCTGGATATCACCAACTTCTCGTCCGTGAAGAAGATATTCCTATAACTGCATTTAGAACTCGTTATGGACACTATGAATTTCAAGTAATGCCATTTGGGTTAACTAACGCACCTGCGGTTTTCATGGATTTAATGAATCGAGTGTGCAAGCCCTACTTGGACAAATTTGTGATTGTGTTTATTGATGATATTCTAATCTATTCTAAGAATGAAGATGAACATAGAGAACATTTAAGGATTATTTTGAATTTGTTAAAGGATGAAAGGTTGTATGCTAAGTTTTCAAAAAGTGATTTTTGGTTAGATTCTGTGCAATTTCTTGGTCATGTGATTAACAAGGATGGAATTCATGTTGATCCTGCAAAGGTTGAAGCTATTAAGAATTAGTCTGCACCAACAACGCCAACGGAAGTGCGACAGTTCTTAGGATTGGCTGGCTATTATAGGCGATTCATTAAAGAATTTTCTTTAATAGCTAAACCCTTGACTAAGCTTACCCAGAAGAATAAACCTTTCGTTTGGGGAAGTGATGAAGATGGAGCATTTTAGATATTGAAGCAAAAATTATGTAGTGAGCCAATTTTATCATTACCCGACGGGAGTGAAGATTTTGTAGTGTATTGTGATGCATCTCTTAGAGGTTATGGAGCTGTTTTGATGCAACGAGAAAAAGTGATAGCTTATGCTTCTAGGCAATTAAGGAAGAATGAGGAGAATTATATTACTCATGATCTTGAGTTAGGAGCTGTAGTCTTTGCTCTTAGGTTATGGAGACATTATCTGTATGGCACCAAGTGTATGGTATTCACCGATCACAAAAGCCTACAGTATATTCTCGATCAGAAGGAATTGAACATGAGGCAACGAAGATGGATAGAGTTGTTAAGTGATTATGATTGTGATATAAAATATCACCCAGGAAAGGCCAATGTTGTTGCCGATGCATTAAGTAGGAAAGATAGAGAGCCTATCAGGGTACGTTCTCTTGTCTTGACCGGGCACAATAATTTGCCTGAGCAAATTAGAAATGCGCAAATAGAAGCTTGTAAGAAAGAAAATTTTGTTAATGAAGGGTTCCGAGGAGAAGGAGATCCTTTAGAGGTTAGAGCTGATGGAGTGAAGTGCTTAAGAGGTCGTATGTGGATACCTAAGTTTGGAGGCTTAAGAGACTTGATTATGTTAGAATCCCATAAATCTAAGTATTCCATTCATCCGGGATCTGATAAAATGTATCATGATTTGAAGAAGTTGTACTGGTGGCCAATTATGAAAGCTGATATTGCTATATATGTTCTTCAATGCTTGACTTGTGCTAGAGTTAAAGCTGAACATCAAAAGCCATCAGGACTACTTCAACAGCCAAAGATTCCTGAATGGAAGTGGGAGCGAATTACGATGGACTTTGTTGGGTCCACTAGATGTGGATCTTGCAGGCTGTCAGGAACGGTGAACGACTTCTGTAATCACAAGTCTATTCACAGAGAGACTCTATACACAATATAAGTGCGGAATACAAATATTATAAAGAAGAACAGAATAACTATAAAGACTTGATCCTTTCTAAGGATTTATAATATTGATAATGACTAGAACTACGTTTGAAGAAGGTGTCTATAACCCTTCTGCCTAAGGTTCCTTTTATACTACAAGGAAACCCTAATACATCATTAAACAAAACGTGTAAAACTGATATGCATATCCTTTCCTAACATATCTCATGCATATCCTAACAGAATAATAAATAAATAATAAAGTTTGACTTTAACTATGACCAGGAGCACGACTTGCTCCTACTACTACTAGGACCAGGAGGAACTACATACCTCCTAGTCTACCTATTACAATTAACTATTCCAATGGTCCTAACAATCCTCTCCTAAACTTAAATTTGACCTGTTGAGTTCAAGTTTCCTGGTAAAACGTTCAATAAAGCTTGAGGATTGAAACAGCAAAAGAAAGAGCAGCATCAGCAAGATAAGAAACATAAGAACCGCCACAACATGGAACACTAGAAGCTTCTCCAAAGCTTGAAACAAATCAGCATCGTGTTGAATCTTTACAGCAACATGAGCAGATTTGATGAGCCTTTACCAAGTAGCTGCTCGCTCTTGGGCTAGCCAGTCTTTCTGGTGGAATAAGCATCACCCTGGGAGACCAGAACCCAGCCCAACTCTTAGAACGTGAATCAATGGTGAGTGGGGGTACCCTGATGATTTTAGGCAAACCATCACAGACGTCAACGGATTTGATATGTCTTTACCAGAAGCCGTACCCCTCTGGACTCGCCAACTTTTAGCAATGAAGCATCGGTGAGTTGAAAACCCTATAGATTTAAGCAAGCTATTACAGCTATCAACGGATTTGATAAAATCTTTACCAAGAGTCGTACCCCCTTGGATTAGCCACTTTTCAGTCTAGGACCATGGCAAGTGAAAACCATCTAGTTTTGGGTAACCTGGCAACCATCAACGGATTTGAGAATCACACCAGGAGCCGTACCCTCAAGGTGAATCAACTCTTTCTTGTCGATTAGACATGGTGAGTTGAGAACAATTTGTTGTGAGGATCAAGTCCAACACCAGATGAAACCAGTAACCAGCACAAGTATGAATCGGCAACAGGAACCCAATGTTTGAATCAGCAGACGGTATTGTATTCACAAGTGTAAAATCCATGATGTGTTAAAAGTATAAGCAGATATTATATAAAAAGTATTTTTTTTATAAACTATAATGAATGAAAGTCACCAATCACTTTACATATTGGTGAAAAGAATTGCAGTATTAACAAATGATCAAAAACACAAAACATAAAGACTTACAAACCAACCATATCAAAGACCAGAAGCAGCCACCTTATCAGCTTGCAAACGAGCTTGGATCCCTTCCACCAGTGTAGTCGCCATAGAAGACTCATTCCCGGAAGGGGCATTAGAAATCTGCAAGTGACAAGCAAGCATAGCCTCCATCGAAGCAATCGTCAACGGATAATCCAAGTCTGTGACCATGAACACCATAAGACCAGACTCCAATTCTAACATATGCACACCACAACCCGCATATAACTTCCATCGTTGAATAACCCATTGTGGCTGATCCTTCTAGACACCAGAAATAGGAGCATGGGGAGGGGCATCAAGCATCATCTTCAAATCAGCCCATACTCGCAGACCAGGCCAGGAAGGCACATCATTAGGATGAACAGGCATGCCAGAATCCACAAACCCATATAAAGCCATAAGATCCTTACGATCCGCCCAGGACAAAATACCTTGTAGACCCGAAGCAAACTGAACAGAACCATCGCTAAGAGTAATCCGATGAGAGACAGTACCAGGTAGAGTCGTGGAAGGCGTAACCGTCCAACCTGTAATATATCCATTACCCAAAGGCAAATCGGAGTCACTATCAGAAGCTGAATCAATAAGATTTTCAGGAGCACGCTTCTCATAGGGAACAGCCTTGCCACGTCTAGTACGTCTAGCCAATTTCTTGCGCATGGAACGGCGAGGAGTGGGATCACTAGGCGAGGGTTCAACCTTTACCTTTACCTGAGCAGCAGGAGTGGGAGCAGTAGAAGTAGAATCAATAGTTTTCCCACCCAAAGGATCAACAGAATCTGCACCAGAAGAAGAAATAGGTTGAGGACCAGGCACGAGTGGTGATGGTGATGCCATAGCAGGTGTAGCAGTGGTGGTGGTAGTGGTAGCACAGGTGGTGGTGGTAGTAGTAGCATAGGTGGTGGTGTTAGTAGTACCTAGAGAAGAAACAGGATGAGCAACCGAGGGTGTAGGGGTGGTACCAACTGTAGAAGCATCAACAACCGAGGGAATAGCAACAGAACCAAGTGTAGCATCAGATGTAGAACCAGTAGTAACAACAGGGTTAGAAGTAGGCACCACACGTGAAGAAGGACGATAAATGAATCGCTCCGGAATTGGGGTGCTTTGATGCTTGATCATTCGTTCATAGAGTGCCTTAAGCTCATCAAAAGACAATGCCCGAACCCGGTCCCACTTCTAACCAGTAGTGAAATAGGCAGCCGACTGATACTTCACATACCGCTGCATCTGCTTTCGCTCCTCAGCTTTCGACAACGGCATGTTCTTACGCTTCTCACGAAGTTGTGCAGCAAGCGCCAACTGCTGCTTGCGCATTAACACCATGGCTTGAGGAATACAGTTATGCTCATCCACATCAGAACCCAAAAGATCAGTGAACTAGGAATAATCCGTGGTAAGAATAGTCAATACCCGCATCCAATCGCTATCATTCCAATGCATAGCATCATGCTACACCTGTTCACGTTGCTGCTGTTGAAGCGCTTCCTCCTCAGCCCGAGCAGCTTGATCAATTTCTTCTTGCATCCTTTGAGCAGCCTCCTCACCCAACCTATCCTCCTCAAGTTGTCTGCGTGTACGCTTGCGAGATGGTGAGGGAGCATCAGTCATGGGGGCCTTCCCCTTTGGATCATGAGAAGGACCAGCAGTGGAACCTGCAGTAGGACCAGCAACACCTTCCATTGGTGTGGGAACAACAGCAGGAGAAGGAATGCTGGAGGAAGTAGGAGGAATCGGCAGATCATCATACAACTTATCAGCAAAGGCAGCCTTCGCCAACAAAGTCAAACCATCCTCAACACGATCCTTAACCTCCTCATCAGAATCAGAGTGAACCACATGCTTCTTCCTTCGCCTTTGTTGTGTCTCCAAAGCTTTGATCCGGTCAGCCATGGGAAGAACAAATTCTTGAGTAAGCTTACGATGTTGATTCAAATCTGCTTCCAAGGAAAGAATCCGTGCATGGTACCTGTGCATAAGATCAAGTAAAGAAGTAAGTGTAATAGGCTCCTCCGCTTTCCCACCAAGAGGACTTGGGTCAGGGAAGGCATCATTGGAACCAGAAGCAATAAATGGTTCAGTATCATGAGCACTAGCACTAGAAGGCTTATTAGAGGAGTGAGGAGCAGGACTAGGAGGGGGAGTCTCCACAAATGGAGACGAATGTGGCAATGAAGAAGGAGCAGCCTTGGAAGTGGATGGCCTTTCAACCACCACCTCCTCAACTGGCTCTTCCTCAACCACATTAGGATTCTCCTCCTCCATTGGGTCATCACCTAATTGAGGTTCCTCCTCGGCTTGTTCAACCAGAGGAATAACAACATCAGGAGGACCCTGAGCAAGGTGTTGGGAATAAAATTGACCAAGTCCCTAGACGTTGACAAGAGGAACTTGGACGCTGACAAGAGTAAACGGGGCGCTGACAGGTGAGACGCTGATAAGAATTATCAAGGCGTTGACAAGAATTTTAAGACAAAGACAAGGACTAAATCTGCCAATGATGAATTCTTCAAGCTGGTGGACAAAATATGAAGATAAGAATTCAGAATATATTCTTAATGTTTAAAAAGATTTAGTCAATAAGTTGTGTTTATCTTATGTCTTTTCCTAAAATAAGATAAACATATCTTTTTGTACAAGGCTCCTTAAACCTATAAAAGGAGGCCTTAGGGTTAGACATATGATACATCTCACATACACCTCTTCCACATATCTCATAACACTTTCATTGTAATCTTTCCTTGTTATTATTAATCAAAGTGAAAGTTTGGTATTCATATATTATGTTTGTTCTTCGTTCTAAGTATTAGTTTCCGCATAATACTTAGATTGTTGAATACACAAAGTTTCTCTACGTGTATTACTTGATATAATCTCGTATACACAAAGCTAATCGATCTAAGTTTGGGATCAACAAGTGGTATCAGAGCTTGTTAAGAAACTTTGATTTAAAGAACGAGATCCAATACCGTGAGGTAAACCAGGCTAAGGAAGAAGGTGAAGAAGAATCTGATGATGTTTTCAGTCAAGGCCAAATCTACTTCAAGTTCCACAAGTTCCAATTCTGATAATGAGGTATGTGATGACTCTTCTTGTAGGATAAATACTGAAAAACTTAATAAAGAGATTCTAAAATTAAAATCAGATCTTTCAGACGTAAGACGCACGTTATCTAATTATCAAGTGGCACTTGTTCAAACTAAAAAGACTGTTTCTGAGTATAAGAAAATGGAGTTTGATTTAAAAGATAAAATAAATATCTTAAAACATGAGTTAAATCAAAGTAATGATATTAACGATATCGTGAATAGGGTTAATGTTGATTTAATAGCTAAGTTAGATGAGGCTAATAAGAATAAAGACAATGTGAGTCTTAAAATTCAGAGATTTGATAAGGCCACACAAACCCTAGGAGAATGTGTTAATAAACAAAGGGATTCTAAGGATATGTCTGGGATTGGGTTGAAAGAATATGTTGCCGTTCTACCACCTGCTGGGGACTTCTATGGTGTCCATAGAAAGGATCTCTCTTGGACTGGTATTCCAGAACTCCAAGAAGAGGAATTTATTCCTCCACCTAGAGTTCTTTCCCCAGTTGAGGAATATCAACAAAAGGTTATTGACCTAGAATAGTGGAAAAAGGCCAACCCCACTTTATTTGTTAAAGGTGGGATACTTAGTGAGAGTCCATTTGTGCCTACACCCATTGAGACTCCAGTTGTATCTACACCTATAACTGTGACAAATCCCATCACTGGAAAAGCTGTTAATCTTGGCTCCCCAATTAAGAAACAACCTAGTGTTAAATATGCTGAAATGTATAGGAAACCTAGGTCACTCAAAAGCCAAGAAAGTATTAATGGGACAGGGTTTTACCAGTCTAAGCCTAAGTTTGTGTCTAAAAAGGCTTGTTATACATGTGGGAGTTTTTCTCATTTGGCCTATAATTGTGTCAGTGGACACAATTCATTCGCTGGCAATAGGTCATCCAATGTCAATCATAGACCTTTTGTCCATACTAGACCACAGGCTACTAGACCAACTCCTTTCTTCTCTAAGGCAGCTAATACCCATGGACAAAGGCCCTTTCAAAAGACCAACACTTGGTCAAACAGACAGTATGTTCCTGTAGCAAACCCTAATTTGGGTACTGACAAGAACAAATTCAGTGCTGACAAGAAAAAATTCAGCGCTGACAGGAACAAATTCAGCGCTGACAGCAATAAATTCAGCGCTGACAGGAACAAATGCAACGCTGACAGCTCCAAATTTGGTATGAGACCTTATTTTAGACCATATAAACACAGATACTTGGTTAGTAAGGGTCAAGGGTCTAGGGCATCATCCCACATAACTTGGAAACCTAAACAAGAGCAAAACTCTAGTTTTAATGGTATTTCAATGACTTGCAATAGATTTAAATATCTTGAGAAGGTCATTACTAGCCTCATTGGAACAAATTGGGTGCTTAGGTCACAAAGGGATGAACAGGCATTTATGGTAAATAATAATACCACTCTAGTTGAACAACTAGACAGATCCAAGTCTGAAAAGGCTTGGATCTCCAAAGAAAACTAATTTGTTTTCTTTTTGAGCAGCCTATCCAAAAGCAGGTTAATGATCAAGGATATTGGGATAGTGGATGCTCAAGGAACATGCATTGTTGGTCTTTCCACTAATATTATTTTTATCCACTGACATGTTATCTCTACCCATTATCATGGGATAGGGTAGCATCTGTTGGTGTGTGTTTTTGTGGTTTTTGTCTAACTATGCAGGAAAGTGGAGCTACATTTGGATGGATACAGAGTTGCAAACTTTTATTTATGATGGTTGGAATGTTTACATTCTTATCTTGAGATAAAATTTTGCTTCTTCACATATAATGATTTGTATGCTTCTGTTAAGGGGAGGTAAACCTCTAGGTTTTTGGGTATTCTTAGAATGCTCTTCTCACAATTCTAGATTGTGTCCACTGGTGAGTGGGGGGTTAGAAATAGTGAAGACTTTTCCTTATGGAATTGTTGGAATTTCTAATCCTCGAGGCACTGTAGCATTCACGTTTTTATTTAAACATGCGTGCTACCAAGACTTTTGACCTAGAATTGGGTGTGGTCGTATGGGTGACTTGGGTTAGATATATTTTTGGGCTTACTTGGGGAGTTGCAAAGGTTTTATATGAGTTAACTTTCTCTTTGGGGCATTTGTGAACAAAGGACTCTAGAGTTCATGTGTGTCTATCATACTTTTGCATGAGTGTATGCATGAACAGTGTTTGTCACTCTTGCTTATTAGAGTCTAGTTAATTTCCTTAGGATTATTACCTTTGTCTATGTTCTAACTAAAGTTTTCTACATTATCAAGTCTATTTTATGCTATTTAATCTCAGTTGGTGTCATTTCTAAACTGATTTATAGACCCAAAACGTTTCATCACCCTTTCATTTTTCAAATTTTTTGGATATCTGGAAGCCTAATGATCATTGAGATGTTTTTCCTAGTGATTGACATCTAGTAGTAGCAGGGATCACTTTCACAAGGGTGTATAGTGTTATGGAGATGGCTAAGACTATTGGCACTAGCTTTAATGCAGGTCAAGTCAGTCTTATCATCAGTAAGTCCATCCCCATGTCCTATGAATCAACATTGAGGATTCATTTCCCGAATGTGGATGAGGACAGTATGCAACCTTTGACATTAATGGAATTGACGAAAATATGTATTAGCTTGTAAAAGCATAATACATAAATGGTACAAATTGTCAAGGATTGTTATTTTCGAAGCTGATGGAAGGAGGATGTTCTTGGTTCTGTCCTTGTATACTGATCTTGGAGAGGAGTCTTAAAAAGGGGAGGAGCAATCGAATTTGAGTGACAAAAGTAATAAAGAAAGCTCCAAAGACTCTACAGGTGTTGAAGATAATTAAGACCAAGTGAAGGCTGACTATACAAGTGATTTGAGTCATTGACTTTTCGAGATTTATTATTACTCAAATTCAGGGATAAGTATGTTTGTAAGAATCCTCTCTGTATGTTTTATTTTATTCAGAAACTTGATTACTAGAGTAGATATCAAGTTTAGGGGAGGATTGTTGGGAATAAAATTGACCAAGTCCCTAGACGCTGACAAGAGGAACTTGGACGCTGACAAGAGTAAACGGGGCGCTGACAGGTGAGACGCTGATAAGAATTATCAAGGCGTTGACAAGAATTTTAAGACAAAGACAAGGACTAAATCTGCCAATGATGAATTCTTCAAGCTGGTGGACAAAATATGAAGATAAGAATTCAGAATATATTCTTAATGTTTAAAAAGATTTGTCAATAAGTTGTGTTTATCTTATGTCTTTTCCTAAAATAAGATAAACATATCTTTTTGTACAAGGCTCCTTAAACCTATAAAAGGAGGCCTTAGGGTTAGACATATGATACATCTCACATACACCTCTTCCACATATCTCATAACACTTTCATTGTAATCTTTCATTGTTATTATTAATCAAAGTGAAAGTTTGGTATTCATATATTATGTTTGTTCTTCGTTCTAAGTATTAGTTTCCGCATAATACTTAGATTGTTGAATACACAAAGTTTCTCTACGTGTATTACTTGATCTAATCTCGTATACACAAAGCTAATCGATCTAAGTTTGGGATCAACACAAGGCCCAACATTGCATCAGTGAGGGGCCTCCACTCCCCGCGAAACCCATGAGCCATGTTATAGTATACTTTAGCAGTAAGCTTAGAAGGCTCATGCTCCGCCCTATCACGAGGTATACAAACAAGTATCTGCTGTAAAAACCTAGGATACATCAAAAATTTCTTCCTAGAACCAGCACTAGACGGATTACTAACCATCCCATCAAACAAATAACGAGAGAAATTAAATACCCTACCCTGTGCAATGCAGATTAGACCAGTAGCTAAAGGAGTAGGAAAAGCATCCCAAATCCCAGACTTGGGGCTCAAACAATGAATTAAAAAGTGCACTAGAAGCTTCCATTGGGGGGAAAACCGATTCTTTTGGAAATTAAACTTCCCCCATGATTATTCCCAATAACAGCCGTCCCCTCTAAAACCTCTGCATTGGGGATGGAAACAAGTACACCTTCATCCTGAAGATGAAGAGAACTACGAATATAAGCTTCAGTAACCACGTATGAACGTCCATCTATGGTAGCATGGAGTTCACGTGGACGACCAACCACAGCCACAAGACGAGCAGAAGCCCAAAACTGACGAATGACACTATCATAAACAATGGGGCACACCGTAAAAGCATACCTGAGGTTAGAAGCCTCAATGAATTCCAGAATGTCAGTGAAATCATCACGGTGTGGACCATCTCCTAGATAGGCGACCTTGTTGTGAGCAGGTTGGTATACCAGGGCAGCCATGGATCTTGATTAATAGGAATGGAAGATGATTTGTTAGGGTTGAGAGAGTAGGATCGGATGTGTGTGTGTTATGAGTGAGATGAATGAGTCAAGGGGGTTAATTGACCATAAATAATGGTGGGAGTAACTGTTCATTGACCCCTAATAATGGGGGTTGCCCTTTCAAATTAGGCAGTTAATGCATAGTAACCACTTGCCCTTTTTAACACCATTTGCAAATTCCAATTTATCAAAGTGAAATAAGAGAATATATACCAAAATTTGCATGCGTTGACTAAAAGTCAAAGCGCACGATGGTCAACACTAGAAGCAGAATGTGGTCAACTGAAGTCAACAAAGTGAATAGTGTCCCAAACCAGTACCAGAAGTCAACCATCACTTGTCAAAGAAGGATTTTTAGCCACTAGAAGCCAACCAAGAATGACTAGAAGCTAACCAATAAGGACTAGAAGCCAGTCATGAATGAATATAACCATCAGAAGTGAGCAAAAATGTAACACCCCATTTTGGAAATGGAAATATCACAGTAATTATGGCATGTCATCAAAGCATACAAGGTAAAATGTCTAAACATTACTTGACGATAAAAAGGAAAATACCGGAATCAAACATCGGTAGTCCAAAAGTAAGCTCATCACACACAAAAAAAGAAAAGGACTAAACAATGTCCAAAGCATAAGTATCATAAAGAAAGGAAATGTATAATGTAAAGAAGGCTAGACAGCTTCCAGTCCATATGCACGTACTCTTAGTGTCTACGAGCGTCCCTGAGTACCTGCCGTTTTGGGAACATAGAAAAGGAAAACGGCTGAGCAAATACGCTCAGTGCACGGATGTACAATAAAGCATGAATAGGATAAGCATATAACATAATAACAGCGGAAGAAACTAAGTCCCGAGTAACCTGGTTAAGTCTTAATAAAACTGGTTTTATAGTTTGAAAGTCTTATGTTTATCTTATAAAAACTGTTTGTCATATTTTACCATTAGCCAATATAGGTCATGAAAATCCACCGTACATGAATAATTGGAGGGGTGACCTCATCATGCAAATTAGAGGGGTTGCCTCTAATTTAATATACTGGTTTTTATGGGTAGGAGGGATCAGCTCCTCGTGAAGGATGCAAGGCACACACCACATTCACCATGTAATCCTGAATAAAAACGTGTAATTAGGATGCACCCATACGCCCCACATGATAAATATAAATAAATGGCCAAAAGCTGAAGGGACGCCACGAGCAATCACTCCGCCGTGGTGAAGTCATAACATCAGTGCCTCTAATGTTATGGTTATGGTACCTCCATAACTAGGTGAAACTGGTCATGCATGTATATGGCTATAGGTAATCATATTTAAACATAAGAAATCAAACTCATACTTATACTACGGGAAAACAGTTGGCTGCATACGGGGAATCCTAATAAGGAAAGAATGTCCATACTGAAAGGACGGGAATCCGTACCTTATGTCCAGTGAACGAGAACGATGAACTGCGAGAATCCTACTTCCGAAACACTAGTGCTACATAAATACGTACATGAAATAAGTATCTGCTTACTAAATACATAGCTGGTTTTATGTCATGTCTTAGCTTATTTTATGTGTTCTTACTATGTTTTACTGTTTAAAGCCTTAAACTGTATTAAATCTTATATTCTGTTCATTCTGATTAAGTATTTCTGATATTTCATGTGTTATTATACTTACTTTGTAATAATAAGTAACTTTCCAAAAATAGCAGGTTTCCTAAAATAGAAAGTTTCCAAAAATAGAAAGTTTCCAAAAATAGAAAGTTTCCAAAAATAGAAAGTTTTTAAAAATAGAAAGTTACCAAAAATAGAAAGTTTCCAAAAATAGAAAGTTTCCAAAAATAGACAGTTTCCAAAAATAGATTTACTGCTTAAAATAGATAAGTTTCTAAAAATAGAAAGTTTCCATAAATAGATTAGCTGCCTTAATTAAATAAGTTTCCATAAATAGATTAGCTGCCCTAAATAAATGAGTTTCTAAAAATAGCTGGTTTCCATAAATAAAGTAGCTGCCTTATTTAATTAAGTTTCTAAAAATAGAAAGTTTCCATAATTAGAAATAAGCTGGTTAAATAGCTAAGTAAATAAGCCTAAGTTTTTTCATGATTATTTTCTAAGTCATACTATATATTGTATAGTTTAATAATTATTCCATGTAATTTAATTAAACTATATGTTATAATATTTAATTAAAGTATAACATGTTTTAATTAAATATATTAAATACTTAGGTTAAAATATGCATTATTAAATATTAATAATATAACCTAAGTCATGTTAATTAATTAATTATATCCATGGTTTTTAAAATAATTAATTAATTATAAGTCTTAAATATTAATACTTAGGTTAAAATAATTTCATGATTATTAATAATTAATTAACCTAAGTCATGTTATTAAATTAATCACATCTTTTATTAATTTAATTTTAACATAAGTTCATAACATAATAAATAAAATAACATAACCATGAACCGGATCTAAGCTTAAAAACATGAACCGGACATGAACCGACACCGTACCCCGACCCAAATCGGGGTACCCTTGCTGCCGTGGGACCCACACGCACCAACCAAGACCAAAAGGTCTTGGTGGTGGTCGGCTTAAGCAAACCGAAACCCCCTTGGGGTCGGTTGCAGCCTGCGGCCAAAACAAAAACACCCCTTAATCGACCCATTGATTTAATTAATCATTAAAACATGTTAGATCTATGTTTAATTAATATGTTTTTATAAAAACATCACATGTTCATAATTAATAGAAAGATTAAATTAAAAGAAAAGGTTTAAAAAGGTTTTACCGTATTCGTGGATCAAGGGAATGAAGAACAAACACAAACAAACAACAATTCTTCAAGATCCAAGATCAAGGAATCACCTTGTTTGGTGATTAAGGGTGGCGGCACAAAGAGAGGAGAAAAGGGAAGGTTTTAGGTTTTTCTTGAAATCTTCTGTAAAGTGATTTTGAGTAGTAAAAACTAATTAACCCCCTTTTAGTAAAAATTAGTAATGGGCTTGGCCCATTACTCTTGTTTGGCCGCGGGTAGGGACCCCCCCCCATGGGGTTCCCGTACCTCGTTTCGTGTCTCGTTATTTAGTTAGTCGTTTGTGTTTAATTATGTTCATGTTTTAAATGTTCTCGTTACGTAAATACCATAATCTAATATATTTAATTACGCTCGTAATAAATATATATACGTAATTAATAATAGCTCGTGTTTTAATTACGTTCGTGATTTCGTGATCGCATGTTCGTGATTAATTATTGCTAAATACTTATTACGTGATCGTGCATATAAAATACTTATCGTGTTCTAACATGTACGTAATACGTAAACTCCTAACACGTAATCGTAATCATGCTATATTAGGAAAGTTTTTAACTAGTACGTATGATCCTAAGGGTACTATGCATGGTAAAAGCATGCGGGTTTTACCAAAAACCTCCACCAGGAGTAACACACACCACCAGAACCTATGCAAGATGTTGTTAAAATCTACGAATATGTTAGTCTGTGCAAAGAAATATGTACACTAAGCCTCCCCTTGGGCTTAGCCTCCCCTCAATCCGAGAGCTCAAGGATTGACCATCCCAATGTGAACCACCAAGTGGTTGAACCGAGGACCATCAAAGGCTTTTGTCAACAAATCAGCAACATTATCATCCGTATGAACTTTAAGAACCTGTATCAACTTCTTCTCATTAGCATCCCGTATAAAATGGTGCCGAGTTTCAATATGTTTTGTCCGTTGATGAAAAACAGGATTCTTCACAATGCAGATAGTGCTTTGATTGTCAATGAAAATTTTGGTGTTCATAAAATTGAACCCATAATCCAACAACTGATTTTGGATCCACAAAACTTGTCCACAACAGCTAGCAGCAGCAACGTATTCAACTTCTGTTGAAGAAGTAGCTACAATCGTCTGTTTCTTGCATTGCCATGAAATAAGTCTTCGACCCAAAAATTGACAACCACCAGTAGTAGATTTTTTGTCATTATTAGCACCTGCATAATCACTATCACTATATGCTTCAAGAACAAAAGGTGATTCTTTAGGATACCACAAGCCAAGCTTGGGTTGAGCCTTGATGTACTTGAAAATCTTCTTGACTGCATTCAAGTTGGAAACCGTGGGAGCAACCTGATATCTAGAACAAGCACTTACTGCAAACATGATATCCGGACGTGATGCAGTCAAATACATGAGTGATCCAATCATAGACCTGTACATGTGAGCATTTACCGGAGGATCTGGCTCATTCTTGAGTTCCACTTTAGCAACTTCATAAGGTGTTGCTGCTGGTCTAAGAGGATCCATGTCAAACTTCTGAAGAATCTCATGAACATATTTATCTTAACTTATGAAGATCCCATCCAACTGTTGCTTGACTTGAAGACCAAGGAAGAAGGAAAGCTCTCCCATAGCACTCATCTGAAATTCTCCTTTCATCAGATTTTCAAACTCATCACACCATTCCTTCTTAGTAGAACCAAAGATAATATCGTCCACATAAACCTGAACAAGGATAATGTCCTTGGTGTTCCTCTTAAGAAATAGTGTTTTATCAATTGTACCTCTTCTATAGCCATTCTTTAACAGGAAAGTTGAAAGACGCTCATACCAAGCTCTAGGAGATTGATGTAGTCCATAAAGAGCCTTGACCACCTTGTAAACTTTCTTCGGATGAAGTGGATCTACAAAGCCCTTAGGTTGAGTGACATATACTTCCTCATCAATCTTGCCATAGAGAAATGCACTCTTGACATCCATCTGAAAAACCGTAAAGCCCACATACAAAGCAAAAGCCAAAAACAGACGAATAGCCTCAATCCTAGCAACCGGAGCAAAAAATTCAGTGTAGCCAATGCCCTCAATTTGAGTGTGGCCCTGTACGACAAGCCTAGCTTTATTCCTCACTACAATCCCCCGTGCATCTTTCTTGTTCTTGAGAATCCATTTGGTATTGATTGTTGTCTTTCCATCTGGTAAGTCAACTAGAATCCAAACATTCTGAAACAAGAATTGATGCATTTCCTCCTGCATAGCTTCCACCCAACTTTGATCCTCAAGAGCATGAGTGACTGATCTAGGTTCCACTTGTGAAAGAAAACAAGCAAACAAACAGTGTTGAAAGTCCGTATGATTATTACGCTTTTGATCTTCAATATAGCTCACAAGAGCATGATGATCAGACGAGGCCTTCTTATGCATTCTACGTGTCTTGATAGTAGAACCAGGATCTCCAATGATTTGAGTAGTAGGGTGATCTTTGTGTGATTGCAACACTGGATTGGAAGCTACCTCCACTTCTGGTGCCAAGTTATTGAGATCCCCAACAAAGTCAGCATCATATGAAGCAGCTTTGAAAATGCCATCTATTGGTTGTTTATGAATATCATCCAGCTTGGTAGAAGACTTCTTTTGATGGTTCTCCAAATCAGAAGGACTGGAGAATCGAGTATGAGAAGCAGACTCACAAACCGGACTACCAATAGGTGTTGAACTAGCACTAGGAGTAGTAGCTAGGGTACTAGGAGCAGCTTTGTCAGTAGGCGTATTCAAGGGAAACTCAAAGCCACCTTGAGCAGCTGCTGTAGTAGCTTCTTGTTGTTATTTGAGAAGGGTGTCAAGAGCTACTTGTGAATCCAATTCATCCAATGGAGTTGCATCACTAGGAGGAGTAGGAGAGGCTGTGGTGGAGTAGGATGGAACAACAAAAATATCATCCTCGTCATCAGAGTCGGAAAGACTAGAGTGAGCACCTGTACTAGAAGTTGCAAACACTTGTGGACCTGCATCATGGTTAGTTTTGAAACGAAAATATCCTAAGGAATCACTAAGATAATCAAGATCAAAATACCATTCAGGACCCTTGCCTTGGATGTTTGACTTCTCTTCAAAATACCTGAGATTTATAGTTTCAATTACTCGCTTGGCTTGGAGATTGTAGACACGATAAGCCCGAGAGTGAGCTGAATATCCCACAATGTATCCTTCATATGCCTTGCCATCAAACTTCCCCAAATAGTCACTAGTATTCAGAATGGTGACAGGACACCCAAAAGGCTTCAAATGAGCAATATTTGGAACTTTGGCTGTTTGGAGCTCATAATGAGTCTTCTTGTGAGGATTTGTAATAGAAACTCTATTCAAAACATAACTTGTAGTATTAACAGCTTCTGTCCAGAACATGGTTGGAAGCTTGGAATCGGCAAGCATTGTTCTTGCTGCTTCTATTAGAGTCCTGTTCTTTCTTTCTGCCACGCCATTCTGTTGAGGAGTTCTTGCTGCACTATAATCTCGTTTGATGCCTTTAGAATTACAAAGTGCTATGAGGTCTTTATTCTTGAACTCGGTTCCATTATCACAACGAATACCTTTAACCTTCTTGGACAACTGGTTCTCTATAAGGGTAATAAAATCTTTAAGAATTGAGTAGGTCTCACTCTTGGCAGCCATGAAGAACACCCACGTAAACCTGCAATATCCATTAGTTACCACCAGACATAATTGTTTGTGGTCAATGCTCCTAATAGAGGTAGGACCAAATAAATCCATGTGTAGTAGCTGCAATGGTTCAGTTATAAGGCTGAGAGCAGTAATGGCCTTGAAGGATGCTTTATGTTGTTTGCCTTTGCTGCAAGCAATACAATTAATATCATTTCTAAATGACTTGGGAGGTAAACCAGAGACCAGATTCAGATTTGCTAGTTTATGAATGGTCTTGAAGTTCACATGCCCCATCCTTCTGTGCCATTGAGTGGCTTCATCTTCTGTGGCTTTAGCAACCAAACATGCTAGTTGACCAGTAGGGTTGACTTCATTCAGCTTGATGCTATAGAGATTGTGTCTTCTAGGGATTCCGAGCAGAACCTGTGAGTCATCCAGAAGTCTAAAGTCTTTGGATAGCACAAGTGCATCAGTATCCGGAAAGAGAACAAACTGCTTCTTGTCACAAATCTGAGAGACAGATATCAAGTTGTAGTGTTGAAGTGCTTCCTGATGATACTGCTTTTATACATAGTCTCATCGTCCAAATAGGGCTTAAAATGCATTAAATATCATCAAAATACCCAAATATATGCTTGTGTTTGTTGCTTGTGTATTTTAGGTACGGATATTGAGAAAATGACAAAAGATCACAAGAATCAATCAAAAACGAACACGGGAAACGAAGTCGCACGATGAACCAAGCCCTAATGAAGAATTTTCCAAAATCAACCCTTGAAGATTTGAAGAATTATGAAGATTGGTCCTCCAAGTTTGAAGAATTGACACTTTATACCCTTGTATCTTCATAATTACAAGTTTGGTCCCTAAAGTTTGTCAAAATTACAAAAAGGACCCTTAACTTTGAAGAATTGGCAAATTTAGTCCCTCAACAAAACTAAATTGTCAATAATGGTCCTCCAAGAAGTCAACAAACAAGTCAAAGCCTTAAAGTATGAAGACATGTCAAGAACAACCCTTGAATATTGAAGAATTTACATGTTTAGTCCTTGTTTCAAGTTTGGAAAGTATTTGTGCCAAAAATGACAACTGCCCAAAAGTTGTTATTTGTAATTTAGGCGTTGAGGGCTATTTATTACAAAGTGAAAGAAACTTAAACCTTTGGGGGCCATTCCTGCCAGACAACCAAACTCCATCTACCCACTCACAAACTGCCACATCACCAACCTTAAACCCTCCTCCAATCACAATCAACCCCCTCTCCACGTCAACCTTCCACTCACGGGTTATTTAATTAACCCCAGTCAAATCTAGTCAACCCTCCTATTTTCCCTCTAAAACACAACATTTAAAAAATAATACCCCCAAAACGGATTAAACCCTTACCTGCTAAACACCCTCACCCCATAAACCCTAAATTTCTAAAACCCTTAATCCAAAGGGTTTTTCCCTAATTAACTCTAGAATGGTGATTAAGGTCACCCTCAACACAAGCCCACTTTTACTTTTGTCCTCACCTTCACCCATATGGCCTCCCATTGGTCCCATGCACCCATCACTTTCCCCCAAACCCAAGAACAGACAAGATGAACGTCTATGATGGACTCCTTGGCCCCCAAGCTCAAACAAACGTTGTAGATCACTCCACAACAGCTGGCCTTCACTAGAGAACAAGAATCATCACATGGCATATTTTTTTGACTGAAAATTCAAAATCGTCCAAGGGCAAGTTGGGAAGTTTATGTTATTAGGGTTTTAGAGTTTTATTCAGTTCTAGAAGCATTTGTAGCCTATTATATAAAGGCATGATAGGACTTTAGTTTAGCTGTTCTTTTTTCTTCTCTTTGGTCAAGACCTTGTAAAACCATATTTGTTTTGTGAAATGAATTGGTACTGCGTTTGTGACGAGAAAGAAAGAGCCCATTTACATTCCTTGCATTTTAATTTTCCAAGTTTAAGTTCTCTTTTAAGTTTCTGTTGGTAACTCAAGCTTTTAATTTTTCTGAAATTGGTCCAAGTGCTTTAAGCTTGTATCATAAGCCTGATAATCTTGTTGATTATCAAGCTTAAGTGAGGGTTTAAGTTCTTGTTGATTTAGTTTGTAGCAAAGTTTTAAGAGAATCAAAAAATTTTCAGTTTTATTTTTTTTTATCAAATAAGCCACAAACAGCTTAATCAATAAGCTGGTTTGTTAGCTTATTGACCTTGTGAACAATTCACTCTCTTGTTTACCTTCTTTTTTAGCAGGTTCCAAAACCAAAACATCTTATTGGGTGTGTGTGTCAACAGTGACCACCACCATCACTCTCTTCTCTTGCTTATTTGTTCAAGGTTCAGCATAGGCCCCAGCCTATTGGAGGTGGCTAAGCTGCCACTAAGGGACCTGGATGTAGGTCCCTTAAGGTAAAAATCTTGTTTCCTTTTTTCAGCTTTTTAGATTTTCAGTTTATGTGTGATTTGTATGCTAAGTGTTAAAGTGGTGTTTTCTTGGTTGGATATTGCTTATATAGGTCTTGTATGCATGTTATAGATGATTTGATTCAGTTTGGTTAAGTTTTGAGTTAATTTGCTTTGAAATATTGATTTCCAGGTTTTTAAAGGGGTGTTTGGGATAAGGGTGAAACTTGCATTATTGTTATTAATCTTGCTTGCAAACCTGTTTTATCCACTCATTGGGTAGTTGTTAGGTATTATTAGTGCTTAAGTTTCAGTTTGGTCAAGTTTTGAACACATTTGCATGCTAAAATATTGATAAACATAGCATAATCAGAAACTGCTTTGCTTGATTGCTTTTGTTGAAATTTTATCACCAAATCTTGTTGGTTGTTAGATTGTAGGTCATTTTAGGTTTTTAGATTGCTTACATATCATTTGGTTAGTTTGTATGCATGATTCAAGCATTTGAAAACCATTTGAGTGTCATTTGAACCAGCAACTTGTTTATCAAAACCATAAAGCTTTTTCAGAAACTTGTTTATGCTCATTTGATTTGATTTTGTGTGATACTTGTGTTTTTTGTGCATTCACTTGACTCCTTATACTCAACAGAGTATAAGGGTGCCCATTGTCCATCAAAATCACCAACAAAATCAAGGACAAGTCCTCTTGTTCCAAGTTTTCACTTGTGAAGATATCAAGTGAATACATGTTTGTGTTCATCAGACGCAAGTGCTATCTGAGCTCGTTTTAGGCATTCTAGTGATTCAATCTTGGTTAATTTGGGTATAAAGTGTGTTTTTAAGTTAAGTCATAGAACTGGTTTGTGTTTTTAAAGTTTAAAAAGAAAAAAAATAAAAACCAAAAAGGACGTGGCCAGGACTCGAACCTGCGCCACTCCTCTCACACACAAACGACATAACCATCTCTGCCCTAGGGTCTTTGACTGCTAGAGGTTCATTTCAAAATCTATTTAAGGAGTGTTTGTCTTTGGGCTTATTTAGCTAACAGCTTATTTATAAGCTGTTTTAAGCTTATTCCTTTAAGCTTTTTCCTGTTTAACATTTTTCTTTTGTTTGTATTAGGTTTAGGGACTTTTCTGTTTAAAAAGTTTATTTTTCCCTTTATTAATTAATTTTCTAGGATTATTTTAAGTTTTAATTTTAAAAAGTCATTAAAAAATAGAAAAAGGTTATTTAAAAATCTGAAAAAATAGTTTTTAGGTTTTGAATTATATTTTTGAGGTTTACAGCTTTTTAAGTTTTCAATTTAGCTTATTTTGATTTTATTGGATTTTAGGGTTTTTAACTAACTTTAAAATTTAATATAAAATTATTAAATAGGTTTCAGAAAATTTTAATTGCATTTTTATCTTAGTTACATTATTCTAGATTTTTGGTAATTTTTTAGAATTTTTTATGAACTTTGAATTTTTTTGAATATTTTAATATTATTTTATTATTAAAAATGGAATTTTGATTTTTTTTAGTTTTTTCATTTTTCCTAGGTTAAGGACACTTAATTAGGAGTTTTGTCACTTTCCAAATATTTTTAGGACTTTTCAATTATTTTCTAGAATTAATTTAAGTTTTAAGTGATTTTAATAGTTTTTAAGTGTTTAAAAATAGTTTAATTTGGTTTTAAAATTTTTAAAAATACTTTTTAGCTTAATTAGGATATTTTTGAGGTTTATAAACTATAAGATCTTGTTGAGGGCTTTTTAATAACTAATAGTTATTTTTAGGGCTTTAATTAGCATTAAAAAGTCATTATCTAATTAATTAAAAGGTTTTAGCAAGTTTGGATTCTTTGTAAACTCTTAGAATATTATTGGGGATTTTTAGTAATTTTTAGGAATTTTTAGGTTAAAATTTTAATTTTTGTACTATTTACGGTTTTGCGTGATCGCCTTTTTCGTCTTAGTTTAATCCGTCTTTGTAACCGTCTTTCTCTTCTAATCCCATTTCTTTCTCAATCATATAATCACAAATCATTAATCATATCAACACACAACGCACTAGCCTCCTCGAGAACGAACTCACTCTTAGGGTCGTTTACACACGGTTTTCCTAAACCGTCGTGCACACTTGCCCTATTTATTGCTCTTTTCCTAAAGAGTTGTAAAAACTCCAACAATCATTTTGGCGCCGCTGCCGGGGAGGCGTGTTGTGTTTTGGTTGAACAATTGTTGTTTTTTTTATATAGCCATAAATAGCTAATTGTATTAGTAGCACTCTACTAATACGTATTATCGGTTTTTCGTTTTTTGTGAATACTATTACTATATTGTATACGTAGAACAATAAATTTACAAGTACTCCAAATACGTGAGAAATCACAACCTTGACTTGGGAGGTCATTACCCAATCATTGTATTCGAATCTCAAACCAAAGAAAAAGGCAAAAATAGATAAATACTTTCGTGAAGCTCGATTTTGAGAAATACAAACTATAAGGTGGGTATAAGGCGGTTGTATTTCACGACCTAAAGGAAAAAGGCTCTTAAGTGCTTTGCGCCGCCTCGTTTCCTCCGCTCGCTTGTGCGTATTTTGATTTTGAAAGCTAATCGAGGGTTTTGCCGCCCAAAGTATTACTAAGTATTATATATATTTTCTTGGTTTCTATTGATTAAACCCTCTTGAACGATTTGGTGTTCCACCATCGTTCTAAAGTCATCGAAGGCGTTCACTTCACGTGATCGTTTTCATTCCTTGAGGCTTCTTTAATCGAGAGATTTGATTAAGGAGGAGATTTGTAGATTAGTGTCTACTTAATACATTCCAAAAATCCAAAAAAAGTAAAAACAATCAAAAACCACAAAAAAAATTGAAAAAAGTAAAAACACCAAAAAGAATCTTCTTTGCTCGCCTTCTCGTTGTACGTGACGTTTATGCAAACTCGCTCCAAAGCAAGACGTGCTCGTAAACGAAGAAACAAATCAACCACTCCTTCTAGTGAGGAGTCTCCTATTGACGAACCCATCGTAGTGAAAGAAGCACCCATGGCAAATCAAACTATGATGGAGTTGCTTCAAGCACCCACCGAGGGTTATGGAGAAGCGATTGTGATTCCCGCTATCCTTTCGGAGAATTTTGAGGTTAAGACGGGTTTGTTGTCCATGATTCAAAATAACAAGTTTCATGGTGACGAAAAGGACAACCCTCATAACCACATTCGCCAATTTAATCGTCTCACCGCCACTTGCAAGTTTAAGGACGTCTCTAACGACTCGATTAAGATGATGCTTTTTCCGTATTCCTTAGCGGGGCCCGCAAAAATTTGGTTAGAGAAAGTGCCACCCAATTCTATATTGACGTGGAAGGATCTCGTTTCAAAATTCGTGAACCAATTTTTTCCGCCCTCTAAGACTACGCACTTGGAAAACGAGATTTCAAAGTTTTCACAAGAGTATAATGAGAGTTTTTCAACGGCTTGGAATAGGTTTAAGGAAATGTTGCACGAATGTCCTCATAATGGTTTTTCCGACATGCATCAAATTGACACGTTTTACAATGGCTTGAACGATCATGAGCGTGATTATCTTAATGCCGCCGCGGGTGGTAATTTTTTGTGTAAGACGGTCGAGGAAGCATTGTTAATCATTGAGAATAGGTCTAAGGTCTATAGTCCTCGTAGCACGTCGAGTGTTCGTAAGACTTCGTCTTCGCCTTCGCCTTCATTGTCACACACCGTTGATGCTTGCCAAATCGAGGTTAATTTGGAGAACAAGATTTTTGATAAGCTTAAGGGATTGTTAATTGAGTTTAAATTTGGTGAACAACCCACTCCCGCTACGGCTAAAGCGGTTGAGGTTTCTTGTATGTATTGTGGTGGAGCTCACGATTAGTCCGAGTGCATTACCAACGGTGGTAACACTTCGAGTGCCTTCGCGGCCGCGAGAACTTATAACCAAATTGGTCAAGTTCCTCGCACCAATCAATTGACTCCACCGGGTTTTCCACCAAATCAAAATGCTAACAATTATCGAAACAATCAAGTTGGTTACCAAAGCAATCAAAGGAACAATTTCAAGGGTAATAACAACTATGGGAATCAAGGAACTAGTAGCCAATTGCAAAATCAAAATCAAAACCGTAATTTTCAAAACACAAGTCAAGGTCTTCAAAATGTTTACACTAAAGAACTTCCAATGGACTTTTTGAATTACGCCACGACAAATGATAAGATTTTGGAAAACATACAAGAGCAATTGGCTAGTCAAGCTAGGGACACGGCTAAGAACACCAAGGAGTTAGCTAATTTTGTGAAGGAAAATCTTAACATGAAAAATGAGTTGAAAAATGATTTTGCTAATCAAATTAGATGTCAAAACAATAAAATTGAACAAAGTCATGCTAGGCTTGAACAAAGAATTGACCAAAAAGCCGCTAGTCAAGATTTGAAGTTTAATAGTCAAGATGCTAAACTTAATGCCATTTTAGAAGCCGTCATGGGGAACAAAGCCTCTACTTCGAGTGGTCTACCTAGTAACACCGTCTCAAACCCGAAGGGAGATATGAAAGTGATTACCACACGTAGTGGTAAGACACTTAAAGAACCAACTCCTCAACCAATTACTCCAACGGTGGAGGAAATTGAGGAAGAACCCGAGGTGGTGGTCGAAAAGGAGCATATTTCAAGCCCACAAAGTACCGCTCATGCCACACCTACGGTCGACCCTTTACCAACATTGGAACCCGAGATTCCAAAGGCTATGCCTATGCCCCAACCCACACCACCCTTGCCTTACCCATCGAGACTTAGGAAGGAGAAACGACAAGAGCGCGACAACTATCAATTTGAGCTTTTTATGAAAATGTTTCGTGAGTTGCACCTTAATGTGAGTTTTGCCGATGCTTTGGTCATGATGCCTCGATTTGCCGCTAACTTTAAGAGTATGTTGAACAACAAGGAGAAATTTCACCAATTGTCTAGTTGTTCGTCGGTTTATCTTAATCGCATACCTCAAAAAGTCGGTGATCCCGGTAAATTTTTGATCCCTTGTGCAATTCAAGATATGGAATAATGCTATGCCTTGGCCGATCTTGGTGCTAGCATTAACTTGATGCCACTTGCAATCTTCAAGTCGCTCAATCTTCCTAATCTTACTCCTTCACGAATGTCTATTGAGTTGGCCGACCATTCCACGATTCTCGCATGTGGTTTGGCGGAAGACGTTTTTGTGAAAGTGGGGAAGTTCTACTATCCCGTATAATTTATCGTTGTTGATATCCCCACGGATCCTCAAGTTCCTCTTATTTTAGGTCGTTCGTTTTTAGATACGTCTATGGCATTAATTGATGTGCATGCTAGAAAGATCACCTTACGTTTCAACGACGAGGAACTTGTTATAAACGCAACTCAAAATTCTCAACTTTCTCATGTTTATTCCGTTGCTACCATAAACCTCGTTGATATGATCGACGTGGTTTGCGAGGAATTTTCACAAGAAGTTTTAGGGTTTGGTGATGAAGAAACTAGTGGCAATCCCACTATGTTAGATCCAATTCATGATAATTCGACACCAACTTTCACTCCATTTGAAGGTGGTGGTTTTACGTTGGAAGAATGCAATGTTCCACGTACTTGTGACGAAGACCTCGACAACGATGAGGACTTCTCGATTATCAAGGATTTTCTTAACGATTTCCCATTTCCTCCACCCGAGGAGGTTATGAGTATCGAGCCCAAATCTTCACTTGAGGAACCACCTATCCTCGAGTTGAAAGATTTACCTCCTCACCTCGAATATGTCTATTTGGAGGAGGACGACAAGTTGCCGGTTATTATTGCGAAGGACCTTTCGAATGATGAAAAAAACGTACTTGTCGATGTTCTTAAGGATCACAAAGGGGCGATTGCGTGGAAGTTATCCGACATTAAGGGAATCGATCCCAAGTTTTGTACCCACAAAATCTTAATGGAGGAGGATTTCAAGCCCACAATCCAAAGTCAAAGAAGGGTGAACCCCAAAATTTACGATGTCATCAAAAAGGAGGTCCTTAAACTCCTTGACGCGGGAATGATTTACCCTATTTTCGATAGCCCTTGGGTGAGTCCTATTCATTGTGTCCCTAAAAAGGGAGGGATGACCGTTGTGCAAAACGATGCCAACGAGTTGATTCCCACTAGACTCGTGACCGGATGGAGAGTGTGCATTGACTATCGAAAGTTGAATGAAGCCACTCGAAAAGACCATTTTCCCTTGCCCTTCATGGACCAAATGTTAGAGCGTCTTGCGGGAAACGATTTCTATTGCTTTTTAGATGGTTTTTCTGGTTACTTCCAAATTCCCATCGATCCTCATGATCAAGAAAAACTACGTTTACGTGTCCATATGGAACGTTTGCCTATCGTAGAATGCCATTCGGACTTTGCAATGCACCGGGAACCTTTCAAAGGTGCATGATGGCTATTTTTCATGATATAATCGAGAAAACGATGGAAGTCTTCATGGATGACTTTTCCGTGTTTGGTGATTCTTTCACTTCGTGTTTGTCGAACCTTGAGAGAATGTTGAAACGTTGTGAGGAAACCAACCTTGTGCTCAATTGGGAAAAATGTCATTTTATGGTTAAGAGTGGAATAGTCTTAGGGCACAAGGTCTCGAAAGCAGGGATTAAGGTAGATCAAGCTAAGGTAGACGTCATCGCCAAATTACCTCATCCCAAAACCGTTAAGGGAGTTAGGAGTTTCCTAGGCCACGCGGGCTTTTATCGTCGATTCATCAAGGACTTTTCAAAGATTTCTCGACCTATTACACATCTTCTTGAAAAAGAGGCACGTTTTGTCTTTGACGAAGATTGTGTACGAGCCTTTGAGAACCTTAAGAGGAAACTTACCGAAGATCCCATTCTTGTTGCTCCCAATTGGAACCTCCCCTTTGAGCTTATGTGTGATGCTAGTGATTACGCTATAGGGGCCGTTTTGGGGCAACGTCATGATAAGCACTTCTTGCCTATTCACTATGCTAGCAAGACGATGACCGAGGCTCAACTAAAATACACTACAACGGAAAAGGAGTTCCTTGCCGTGGTGTATGCATTTGAGAAATTTTGACCTTATCTCGTCTTGACGAATTGCATAGTGTATACGGACCATTCAGCTATTAAGTATCTTATGGCAAAGCAAGATGCTAAGCCTAGATTACTTCGTTGGATTATCCTCCTTCAAGAATTTGATCACAAAATCGTTGATAAAAAAGGAGCCGAGAATCTAGCGGCCGATCATCTTTCTCGTTTGGAAGATCCTCACCAAAGTGTTTACGAGCCTAAGGAAATCACCGAAACATTTCCGCTCGAGACACTTGGTGTAGTGAATTCTAAGCTTGATCCTTCTACCCCATGGTTTGTGGATTTTGCAAATTACCATGCGGGTAACTTCATCATTAAGGGTATGACGACTCAAGAAAAACGAAAATTCTTTCGTGACGTCAAGTTCTACTTTTGGAACGACCCTTACTTGTTTCGAACTTGTGCGGATCAAATCATCCGACGTTGTGTATTTGGCACCGAAGCTTCTAACATCCTTAGAGCTTGCCATGAGGGACCCACGGGTGGTCACCACGGTGCTAATCTCACGGCTAAAAAGGTGTTTGATGCCGGCTTCTTTTGGCCTACTATTTACCAAGATGCACAAGATCTTGTGAAGTCGTGTGATGCATGCCAACGACAAGGAAAAGCCTCACAAAAAGATGAAATGCCAAAAAATATCATTCAAGTATGTGAGATCTTTGACGTTTGGGGTATAGACTTTATGGGGTCGTTCCCATCATCTGGTGGTAATTAGTACATTCTCGTTGCGGTTGACTACCTTTCTAAGTGGGTGGAGGCAAAGGCCTTGCCCACCGATGATGCTCGTGTGGTAGTCAAGTTTTTGAACCAATTGTTTTCTCGGTTTGGAACCCCTCGTGCTATCATAAGCGATCGTGGAACCCATTTTTGTAACGACCAATTTGAAAGGGTTCTAAGGAAATATGGGGTTACACATCGGCTTTCTACGGCTTATCACCCACAAACGAGTGGGCAAGTCGAGGTTTCAAACCGAGCGTTGAAGAGGATCTTGGAGAGATCCGTTGGGGAAAACTGACAATCATGGTCGGATAAGTTAGACGATGCTTTATGGGCCTTTAGGACCGCTCATAAGATGCCCATTTGGTGCACTCCCTATAAGCTTGTGTATGGAAAGAATTGTCATTTGCCTATCGAGTTAGAACACAAGGCTTATTGGGCCCTAAAGCATTGTAATGATGATATGGAGACCGCAGGAAAACACCGGAAAATGCGATTAAATGAATTGGATGAATTAAGGGATATTACTTATGAAAATTCATTGATTTATAAAGAGAAAACTAAAAAGTTGCATGATTCTAAAATTAAAAACCGGGTTTTTAATAGTGGGGATCAAGTTTTGCTTTTTAATTCAAGATTAAAAATCTTTTCCGGTAAATTGAAATCCCGTTGGTCCGGTCCATTCACCGTGACTCAAGTGTTTCCGTATGGGACCATCGAGCTAGCTCAAGATGATGGTCCTAATTTCAAAGTGAATGGACATAGGTTGAAGCACTACTTTGGCGGGGAAGTTTCATCCTTGAACTACCTCGACCAAGTCACCTTCCCTAATGATAATTAGTATTGAGGGGATCGAGTCGAGCTCATGACTCGGTAATCAAAAACGAGGTGCCTCGTGGGGGAGTCCCATGCTTATCCTATGTACATATTATCGATTTCTAATGTAGCTTACGTGTGGGGATTTGTGCCCTTCCAACCTTAGTTCCGTGGTTGTTTGTGCATTGTGGTTTTTAGATCATGATATTCACGATTGGAGCCTCTCGTGTTCGTTTTATGAGAGCACTAGATCGTTTACTTTGGAGACATTTCTCAATATTCATGATATATCCTTTTGATGTTCTAACCTTAGGTTTTTAGCACACTTCATAAACGGCTATTAATTTAACGGTTACACCCTTTCCATGCTAGATTAAGCATTCGACTACGTCTCTAGTATGGGGGTGTTTGCACCCCTAGACTCGAAACATTGAGGACAATATTTAACTTTAGTATGGGGGGTGAATAGATACTTGCCTTGCCAAACTTTCACACTTTCCAAAGTTTATCTTTTTGTTTATCGTTTTGTTGCAAAATAAGGCTAAAAATGGCCAAATTTTAAATTTTTCTCATGTTTTATAGTGTTTGAAGACACGAATGTAGGTTTTCCGATGGCGAGAATAAGAGTAATTTTTGACTCGACCGTGCGTGTTGAGCACTTAGCTTTGATTCCTTAACTACACATTAGGCTAAGTGTTAAACATGGATTCACTATGAACACGGGTTTGATCCAGAGGTCGGGGAGGATAGAAGTGTTGTTTAGCCATGGTAGAGAGAGGAACAAGAGATACTAGAAAAGTGTGTTTATTTCTAGTGAGAGAAAGGAAAAGAAAGAAATGAAAAGCCTCACCCCTCCATGGAAGTATGGAGGGGTTTATATAGCCCGGGACTTGGACTTTACATATGACAATATTAGTCCCTGCAAGTCCCGGCTATGAAACTAATGTAATTCCGTTAGTCGCACACATTTTAAGGCTAACAATCTTCCCCCAATGTGGTGACATACGGAATTACTTACAATGTTCCTAACAAATGCAAATACAACAAAAATATGACAGTATTAAGTTTGCTTCTAATGCTGAGGATGACACAGTTGTCTTCAAGTCTTCTAGAAAAACTTATACCCCAGTTTGAATCCTCTTTGTCTTTGCTTGTTGAGGAACCATTGTATCATGTATGAACTGGATTAACTTCCCCCCAATTCATACCACATGTCTTGAAAAGCTTTCTTCATAGACTTCTTTTTGACGAAGCTTCTGAATCAGCTTCCCCCCAAACCAATATCCCTGTCTTGAGCAGAACCTGTAGCTTAGGCAATCTTCTATCTTTGACATTTAAAGTGCACAGCGGAATTTTGTAGACGAAGAAGTAAACCCCACCAAGTAACTGCTACCTTGACATTTTTGGTCTTCATGATAATGTGTTTAGGGGAACATGTAAGAAATCAGCAACAAATCTTCTCACGCTTGTAGAATACTTCCCCCTGGAAGTTGAACTAAGTACCCAAAAGTACACGTTCTTCCCCCATGATGGTTACGAACTCTCGGAAGCATCATCTGACGTGTACGGTCAAAATCGCGAGATGTTCTTGTCAAAAGTATGATGGTTACGAACACTCAGTAGCATCATCTGACATGTACGCTCAGAATCGCGAGATGTTCTTATCAGGAGTAAGAAGGTTAAGAACACTCGAAAGCATCATCTGTCGTGTACGCACAGAATCGTGAGATGTTCTTGTCCAAAGTATGGTGGTTAGGAACACTCGGGAGCATCATTTGACAAGTACAATCAGAATCGCGAGATGTTCGTGTCTGAAGTAGAAATCTTTGTTGACATTTTGTAGCTCAAGTTGCTCGTGAGAATTGTTTGCTGATCACATCTCTACTCTTGTACTCTCTGGCTAAACTTACCGACCTCGTATTCATTCGGCTATCTGTAGTGACCACTGGTGAAGTAAATCTGATATTCTAAACTTGAAACTGAAGTACAATCTCCCAAATTTGTTACTTACGCTTAGCACTGTTGTTGATTGACGAATGATGCAGAGAAACGTCTCTTAGTACCTTATACATAAAAGAAGAGAGAAGTATAAGATGTAAAACACCTCTTGAATTACCCACAACTACAGATGAGTGTGACACTGAGCACTACAACGTAACTCCTTAAGTGATAGTTGTCCATGTCGTCGACCGTCCACCCCTTGACAGTGGAAACTAGATAAATCAAGTCTCAATCATAAATGCTGAAGCGAATCATCAATCGATAGAGGGGATGAAAAGGCTCGATGATGAATTGAGTAGACGCCTTCGTGATATTCCACTTCACCTTCAAATAATAAATACCAAATCCACTTCGTAATCACTTGACATTACTTTGCCCGAATACTAGCCATTTTTGACAATATTAGTAAATCTTAAAGGATCGTTTTGGTGTTTGTTTGTTTTTGTCATGAGTTTGTCGTGTGTCTGTGTTGTTTGAGTGCCATTAACTAGACATTGACTAAAAGAGATGAGAAGCTGTCAATGTCATCTAGTTAACTTTACTTGGAAGCCAAATCAATCATATACCCAACTGAGGTCGGGGAGGATAGAAGTGTTGTTTAGCCATGGTAGAGAGAGGAACAAGAGATACTAGAAAAGTGTGTTTATTTCTAGTGAGAGAAAGGAAAGACAAGAAAAGAAAAGCCTCACCCCTCCATGGAAGTATGGAGGGGTTTATATAGCCCGGGACTTGGACTTTACATATGACAATATTAGTCCCTGCAAGTCCCGGCTATGAAACTAATGTAATTCCGTTAGTCGCACACATTTTAAGGCTAACACTAAGTCTCTTAAATGAGGACGAGAAATGATAGAGTTAATTATAAGTTACTATGCTAAACGTAGAGTACTCGTATTCTTTTAAAAACTCATGTGTTCTCGTTGTTTGCTTATTCTCCCTTCGCTTGTAAATATTTTTTGCTTAATAAATATTGACTTAGCGGTTTAGTTAGGATTGTTGGGTTTCTAGTCTTTTCTAGTAGCTTCCGTGTAATTAAATTGGGAAGACATTAAGGTATCGCCAGCGTCACGGTTTTGAAGTATTGGCACCCGAATAATCGAAAGCTTCACCTAATAATAAGATTTCAAGTGCTCACCTAAATCAAGCAAACAATTTGAAGCCCCACAAGGCCTAAAATCTATGCAAAAATTGAAAGTGAATTAAGCCTTAATCTTCGAAGCTTTAAAGATCCAAAATTCGCCTTAGCGTGAGGATATACGTCTTTGGCTAATAAAACCACCGATGAGGCGGATAATAAAAGGCAAGGCAAGACCGAAGTCATAATAAAAGCTTCATGGCGAAGTTGAATAAAAGATGGAGGTAAACCAAAGATAATAAGGCCCTTCCGTTAGGGGGCGTATAAAAGTCTTGGTAATAAGTCTCATGTTCAAAACCGTTATAAAACCGTGTTTATCGATTCTTCTTGTCAACTTAATTTTTTGACATCGTTGTCTATTAGGAGGGGTTATTGATTTGATGGTCTTAGTTACACCGTTAGGACTCTATTTTTAGACCTAAATCTCTATTATCGCATAAGTAAAACAATGTATCCTCGTGAAACATTCAAGACAAAATAAAATATAAGAGATACAACTTAGGAATAATGGGGGAATAAGTACGTGATTAGGGCATATGAATAGTGTTAGCATTACTAACTTATAATGACAATGATCTCGTTGCACGCTTGGCATGGAACTGGAGTGAAAATCGAGGACGACGAAATTATTTCTAACGAAGCATTCACATGTTCTTATTCTATGAACCAAAACGTCCCATTTTGCGATGAAAATCATACATTATGTCTATAACACAAGTAGTAGTAGAAATAGTAGTAGTGTAGCTAGTTTATCATTCAATAAAGAGAATAAAAATGAATTTTGGAGATGCTACGATACTTTATTCTAGCATTGCGTGAGGGCACGACAATGGTTTAGTATGGGGGAGTGATGAGACTGCTTTTATACATAGTCTCATCGTCCAAATAGGGCTTAAAATGCATTAAATATCATCAAAATACCCAAATATATGCTTGTCTTTGTTGCTTGTGTATTTTAGGTACGGATATTGAGAAAATGACAAAAGATCACAAGAATCAATCAAAAACGAACACGGGAAACAAAGCCGCACGATGAACCAAACCCTAATGAAGAATTTTCCAAAGTCAACCCTTGAAGATTTGAAGAATTATGAAGATTGGTCCTCCAAGTTTGAAGAATTGACACTTTATACCCTTGTATCTTCATAATTACAAGTTTGGTCCCTAAAGTTTGTCAAAATTACAAAAAGGACCCTTAACTTTGAAGAATTGGCAAATTTAGTCCCTCAACAAAACTAAATTGTCAATAATGGTCCTCCAAGAAGTCAACAAACAAGTCAAAGCCTTAAAGTATGAAGACATGTCAAGAACAGCCCTTGAATATTGAAGAATTTACATGTTTAGTCCTTGTTTCAAGTTTGGAAAGTATTTGTGCCAAAAATGACAACTGCCCAAAAGTTGTTATTTGTAATTTAGGCGTTGAGGGCTATTTATTCCAAAGTGAAAGAAACTTAAACCTTTGGGGGCCATTCCTGCCAGACAACCAAACTCCATCCACCCACTCACAAACTGCCACATCACCAACCTTAAACCCTCCTCCAATGACAATCAAACCCCTCTCCACGTCAACCTTCCACTCACGCGTTAATTAATTAACCCCAGTCAAATCTAGTCAACCCTCCTAATTTCCCTCTAAAACATAACATTTAAAAAATAATACCCCTAAAACGGATTAAACCCTTACCTGCTAAACACCCTCACCCCATAAACCCTAAATTTCTAAAACCCTTAATCCAAAGGGTTTTTCCCTAATTAACTCCAGAATGGTGATTAAGGTCACCCTCAACACAACCCCACTTTTACTTTTGTCCTCACCTTCACCCATATGGCCTCCCATTGGTCCCCTGCACCCATCACTTTCCCCCAAACCCAAGAACAGACAAGATGAACGTCTATGATGGACTCCTTGGCCCCCAAGCTCAAACAAACGTTGTAGATAACTCCACAACAGCTGGCCTTCACTAGAGAACAAGAATCATCACATGGCATATTTTTTGACTGAAAATTCAAAATCGTCCAAGGGCAAGTTGGGAAGTTTATGTTATTAGGGTTTTAGAGTTCTATTCAGTTCTAGAAGCATTTGTAGCCTATTATATAAAGGCATGATAGGACTTTAGTTTAGCTGTTCTTTTTTCTTCTCCTTGGTCAAGACCTTGTAAAACCATATTTGTTTTGTGAAATGAATTGGTACTGAGTTTGTGACGAGAAAGAAAGAGCCCATTTACATTCCTTGCATTTTAATTTTCCAAGTTTAAGTTCTCTTTTAAGTTTCTGTTGGTAACTCAAGCTTTTAATTTTTCTGAAATTGGTCCAAGTGCTTTAAGCTTGTATCATAAGTCTGATAATCTTGTTGATTATCAAGCTTAAGTGAGGGTTTAAGCTCTTGTTGATTTAGTTTGTAGCAAAGTTTTAAGAGAATCAAAAAAATTCCAGTTTTATTTTTTTTATCAAATAAGCCACAAACAGCTTAATCAATAAGCTGGTTTGTTAGCTTATTGACCTTGTGAACAATTCACTCTCTTGTTTACCTTCTTTCTTAGCAGGTTCCAAAACCAAAACATCTTATTGGGTGTGTGTGTCAACAGTGACCACCACCATCACTCTCTTCTCTTGCTTATTTGTTCAAGGTTCAGCATAGGCCCCAGCCTATTGGAGGTGGCTAAGCTGCCACTAAGGGACCTAGATGTAGGTCCCTTAAGGTAAAAATCTTGTTTCCTTTTTTCAGCTTTATAGATTTTCAGTTTATGTGTGATTTGTATGCTAAGTGTTAAAGTGGTGTTTTCTTGGTTGGATATTGCTTATATAGGTCTTGTATGCATGTTATAGATGATTTGATTCAGTTTGGTTAAGTTTTGAGTTAATTTGCTTTGAAATATTGATTTCCAGATTTTTAAAGGGGTGTTTGGGATAAGGGTGAAACTTGCATTATTGTTATTAATCTTGCTTGCAAACCTGTTTTATCCACTCATTGGGTAGTTGTTAGGTATTATTAGTGCTTAAGTTTCAGTTTGGTCAAGTTTTGAACACATTTGCATGCTAAAATATTGATAAACATAGCATAATCAGAAACTGCTTTGCTTGATTGCTTTTGTTGAAATTTTATCACCAAATCTTGTTGGTTGTTAGATTGTAGGTCATTTTAGGTTTTTAGATTGCTTACATATCATTTGGTTAGTTTGTATGCATGATTCAAGCATTTGAAAACCATTTGAGTGTCATTTGAACCAGCAACTTGTTTATCAGAACCATAAAGCTTTTTCAGAAACTTGTTTGTGCTCATTTGATTTGATTTTGTGTGATACTTGTGTTTTTTGTGCATTCACTTGACTCCTTATACTCAACAGAGTATAAGGGTGCCCATTGTCCATCAAAATCACCAACAAAATCAAGGACAAGTCCTCTTGTTCCAAGTTTTCACTTGTGAAGATATCAAGTGAATACATGTTTGTGTTCATCAGACACAAGTGCTATCTGAGCTCATTTTAGGCATTCTAGTGATTCAATCTTGGTTAATTTGGGTATAAAGTGTGTTTTTAAGTCATAGAACTGGTTTGTGTTTTTAAAGTTTAAAAAGAAAAAAAATAAAAACCAAAAAGGACGTGGCCAGGACTCGAACCTGCGCCACTCCTCTCACACACAAACGACATAACCATCTCTGCCCTAGGGTCTTTGACTGCTAGAGGTTCATTTCAAAATCTATTTAAGGAGTGTTTGTCTTTGGGCTTATTTAGCTAACAGCTTATTTATAAGTTGTTTTAAGCTTATTCCTTTAAGCTTTTTCCTGTTTAACATTTTTCTTTTGTTTGTATTAGGTTTTGGGACTTTTCTGTTTAAAAAGTTTATTTTTCCCTTTATTAATTAATTTTCTAGGATTATTTTAAGTTTTAATTTTAAAAAGTCATTAAAAAATAGAAAAAGGTTATTTAAAAATCTGAAAAAATAGTTTTTAGGTTTTGAATTATATTTTTGAGGTTTACAGCTTTTTAAGTTTTCAATTTAGCTTATTTTTTATTTTATTGGATTTTAGGGTTTTTAACTAACTTTAAAATTTAATATAAAATTATTAAATAGGTTTCAGAAAATTTTAATTGCATTTTTATCTTAGTTACATTATTCTAGATTTTTGGTAATTTTTTAGAATTTTTTTATGAACTTTGAATGTTTTTGAATATTTTAATATTATTTTATTATTAAAAATTGAATTTTGATTTTTTTTAGTTTTTTCATTTTTCCTAGGTTAAGGACACTTAATTAGGAGTTTTGTCACTTTCCAAATATTTTTAGGACTTTTCAATTATTTTCTAGAATTAATTTAAGTTTTAAGTGATTTTAATAGTTTTTAAGTGTTTAAAAATAGTTTAATTTGGTTTTAAAATTTTTAAAAATACTTTTTAGCTTAATTAGGATATTTTTGAGGTTTACAAACTATAAGATCTTGTTGAGGGCTTTTTAATAATTAATAGTGATTTTTAGGGCTTTAATTAGCATTAAAAAGTCATTATCTAATTAATTAAAAAGTTTTAGCAAGTTTGGATTTTTTGTAAACTCTTAGAATATTATTGGGGATTTTTAGGAATTTTTAAGTTAAAATTTTAATTTTTGTACTATTTACGGTTTTGCGTGATCGCCTTTTTCGTCTTAGTTTAATCCGTCTTTGTAACCGTCTTTCTCTTCTAATCCCATTTCTTTCTCAATCATATAATCACAAATCATTAATCAATTCAACACACAACGCACTAGCCTCCTCGAGAACGAACTCACTTTTAGGGTCGTTTACACACGGTTTTCCTAAACCGTCGTGCACACTTGCCCTATTTATTGCTCTTTTCCTAAAGAGTGGTAAAAACTCCAACAATCACTTCCACATAATAGACCTGATCAAAATTAAAATTGGGCGTCTGAATTGTTCCTTTGCCAATGATCCTGCCTTCACCTCCACCAAAATAGACCTTGCCGCCTTGAAATGGTACAAAGTTAGAGAGAAGACTTTTATTTCCTGTCATGCTCCTAGAGCATCCACTATCAACAATTCCTAGAGTAGGATCTTGGTATGGAGTAACCTACAACAACAAGATAATAAAGATGCAACAGTTAGTGTCTTAAGGGGACCCAAACCTTTTCAGGTTTGAGCTTGCCTTGTGTATCTTTAGTAGAGAGCCAAGAAGATTGATGAGATCCACCGTTGTTCTTTGGTTTCCTATGCATCATATTGGTATTATTGTTTGACCAAGAACAACCTGCTGAGGGCTTAACAGCAGTTCCCAAATTTCCCAAACCAAAATACATGTGGTCAAAATTATGTGGATAAATTGGATTAAAATTATGAAAATAGTTACTGGTGGTTCTATTTGTTGTTAATCCAATGTTTCTCCAATGATCAGAAGCTAATGGAGAGATCCTTCTATTAGAAGAAAACGATTGAGCACTAGGATTGAGTCTTCTAGAAGAATATGGAGCAACTCCTGGTGGACCAGGAGCAGGAAATGCTTGATGAACAAAAGAATGTTTGTCATAAAAATCACAATCTTTAATCAAATGAAATGCACCTCCACAAACAAAACATGTTTTAATCGACCTTTTATTAGAATGACATTGTTTCATACTGCTAACTTTATTACACACAATTCTAGGAGAATCTGTAAAACCCGCATGCTTTTACCATGAATAGTGCCCTTAAGATCGTACGTCCTAGATTAAAACTTACCTCAGTTAGTATTGATCACATTCATGTGCTAATAATCAAGCAAGTGCATACGTGTATGACATGACAAGTATCGATTACGTACGAACTCATGATAAACAGTTAATAATATATCACGTGAACATAATTAAATCATGATCACCATTTAAAATACTAACTAAAATAATTACGTAAATACTTATAATATAATTACGAGCGTTAAGTTTACGATAAACGACACGTTAGATTAAACAGAAACACTTTAAACACGAGCACGTTTAACCACGAACGAACACGAAACATCGGGACACGAGAAAGGTACGGGTACCCCATGTGGGGCCCCCATACCCACGGCACACATACAAGAAATGGGCCTAGCCCATGGACTTTACAAGTAAAGGGGGGTAAAGAGTTAAACATGTTTTCACTTTTCACTTTCAAGAAAATAAACAAAAACCCTAAAAGAGTTTTTCTCCTCTCCTTTTTCTCCTCTTTGTGCCGCCACCTTCACACCACCATTGGAGGGTGTTTGTTTGATTTTGATCTTAAAAACAAGTGTTAGAAACCGTGTTTGTTCATCCTTTTTCCAAGCTACATAGTGGTATACCTTTCTAACCCTTCTTTTTAATTCTTTTTAATTCTTTTAATCTTTGATTATTTTCATGAACATGTTATTATTTTTCTTATTAAAACAAGGTAATTAATCATTGATCTAACATGTTTTGGTATTAATTAAAATCAAGGAAGGATTTATAAGGGTGTTTGTTTTTAGCCGCCTAGCAAAACAAACCCGAGGGGGGTTTGGTTTGCTATTGCCGCCACCACCAAGACCATTTTTGGTCTTGGTTGGCTCATGTGGGACCCACGGCAGCAAGGAGACACGTGTGCCCCGGGTTTGGCCCGGGGTACGGTGTCGAATTCATGCCCGATTCATGGTTCGTTGGTTAAATCATGATTCATGCTACATGTTAATTTTTATGAATTATGAACTTAGGATATAATTAATTAATAACATGAAATATTAATTAAATCATGACTTAGGTTATTTTAATTATTAGTTTATCATGACATTAATTTAACCTAAGTATTTTATGTTATAAGTTATAATTAATTAATTATTAAAACATGCCTATAATTAATTAATTTAGACATGACTTAGGTTATATTATTATTAATAATAATACACATTTTAACCTAAGTATTTTCATTTCATTTTAATTAAAACATGTTATACTTTAATTAAAATGCTTAACCTATAGTTTAATTAAAATACATGAAATAATAATTAAACTATATACTATATCATATGACTTAAGAAATAAGCTTATAACACTTAGACTTATATGTTAGCTTATGTAATCAACTTAATTCTAATTATGGAAACTTCTATTTATAGAAACTTAATTAAATAAGGCAACTAATCTAATTATGGAAACCTTCTATATATGGAAATCAATCTATTTCAGGCAGCTAATCTAATCATGGAAACCTTCTATATATGGAAACTTATTTAATTAAGGCAGCTGATCTATTTTTGGAAACTTTCTATTTTTAGAAACTAATCTATTTTAAGCAGTAAATTCTATTTTTGGAAACTTTCTATTTTTGGAAACTTTCTATTTTTGGAAACTTTCTACTTTTGGAAACTTTCTATTTTTGGTAACTTTCTATTTTTGGAAACTTTCTATTTTTGGAAACTTTCTATTTTTGGAAACTTTCTATTTTTGGAAACCTGCTATTTTTGGAAAGTTACTTATTATTACACAGTAAGTATAATAATACATGAAACACCAGTAATACTTAATCAGATTAATCAGAATACTAGATAAACACAGTTTAAGGCTTTAAACAGTGAACCAGGACCTAAAACATACCAAATCAGCTAATATGAGACATAAAACCCAGTACGTAATCAGTGAATCGATACTTATACACGTGTGTATTCATGTAGCGTTAGTGATCCAGAAGTAGGAGTCTTTCTTCCGTTCATTCACTGGACTTGAGGTACGGATTCCCGTCCTTTCAGTATGGACATTCTTTCCTTATTAGGATTTCCCCGTATGCAGCCAACTGTTTTCCCCAGCATTTGTTTTATTGTTTTGAACTGCTTATGTTAATTTAGCATAATCTATAGCCATATACAAGCATGACCAGTTTCACCTAGTTATGGAGGTACCATAACCATAGCATTGGAGGCACCGATGTTATGACTTCCCCACGGCGGAGTGATTGCTCGTGGCGTCCCTTTCAGTTTTGGCCATATTATTATATCATGTGGGGCGTATGGGTGCATCCTAGTTACATGTTTTATTCAGTTTATCATGGTGAATGTGGTGTGTGCCTTGCACCCTTCACAAGGAGCTGATCCCTCCTACCCAAACCAGTATATTGATTAGAGGCATCCCCTCTAATCAGCATGATGAGGTCACCCCTCCAAGTATTCATGCACGTGACCTTTTCATGACCTATATGGGCTATGGTATATATATGTTAAAACAGTTTTCACAAGTTAAACATAAGGCTTTTCAAACTATAAAACCAGTTTTTCTTGATACTTAACCAGTTTACTCAGAACTTAGTCTTCCGTTGTTATATGTTACATGCTTATCCTATATCATGCTTTATTGTACATCCTTGCACTGAGCGTCTTGCTCAGCCGTTTTCCTTTTCATGTTCCCAAAACGGCAGGTACTCAGGGACGCTCGTAGATCTCAAACGTAGGTGCATATGGACTGGAAGCTTTACTGTCTTTCTTTACTTTATGCATTTCCTTTACTTTGATACAGTTGCTATGGACATTGTTTCGTCCTTTCCTTTTACAGTATTTATGTTTGTGTGTGATGAGCTTTACTTTGGGGTACCGATGTTTGATTTCGGTATTTCCCTTTTATGGTTGAATAATGCTTAGACATTTATCCTTTTATGCTTTGACGACACGCCATGATTATGCGTAATATTCCATTTCCAAAATGGGGTGTTACAATTATGGTATCAGAGCCAAGGCTTCGACCTGTAGGCTCTCAAATATGACCTGTGATTAGTGGGTAGTCACTACGGTCTTCCTAGAACTGACAGTTGTTTTCATGCATTCATCATTTTTAAGCATACATATACATGTCATTGTTACAGGGTTTTTGACTAAGTAATGGTTGGTACAGGACTGGCCCTATTTAGTCGCATGTGTTTTTATCGAAACTTTTAGATTTGGGACCGACCCATAGGCGTCCCCTCGATATGTCTTTTATTTTGAGTGAACTGATCGTAGGCGTTCACTCTCGAGCATCAAAGTTTTCATAAAACTGCATCATGCATTCGTACAAAGATTTTCTTGCATAAAATTTTTCTCGTGAAATTTTTGGCATAAATTTTTTTTTTATATTTTATGTTGAACTGTTAATCATATGTTTTATGTTATACTGTCAGATGGTTCTCACACGCGAGCAAGAGCAGCTCAATGCTGCAATTCAGGCTGCCATGCAAGCCTTACTTCCTCAACTGAGGAATGACATTCGTGCTGAAGTCCAAGCTGCCAATAATCAGCAGCCGCAGAATCAGGCACCTCCTCCTCCTCCTCCCCCAGTGACTCTAGCGGTATGGTTGGAAAGATTTAACAAGCTCCGTCCTAGAGCTTTTGAAAAGACTGATAGCCCCAGCGATGCTGAAAGCTGGCTGACTCACATTGAGAAAATCTTCAATGCTATGGGATGTGACCCCGCCTTCAAGGCAAGATTGGCATGCTACAGGTTTGAAGGCGATGTACTCAACTGGTGGCTAGCTTTGACGCAGTCAGAAGGAGGTGATGAATGGGTCGCTGGTTTGACATGGGCCCAATTCAAGGAGAGAGTGATGGAACAGTTCTTTCCTAAGGCAGAGCAGGACAAACTCAAGCGTGAATACCACGGGATACGTCAGAGACAGGGCGAGAATAGCAACGAATTCATGCAGCGCTTTCTTCGCCTAGCTGGTTTTCTAGGAGCAGCGGCTGGTACTCCTGAGGAGCAGGCACACCATTTTAGGTGGGCACTTCGCACCTCGGTCGCGAACAATCTGGTATGTGCTACGTCCAATACAGTAGCACAAGTGGCCGACGCAGCAAGAAAGCTTGAGATGTTGCAGGAACGCGATGAGTTCGGGGAAGCTGAAAGACCCGACAAGAGGCAGAAAACTGGGGACCGGTCTCAGCCGGCTACTCAGCAGCAGTCCAATCAGCCCAAAGGAAACGGTCACTCTAACGACCGTTCTGTTGTGGAAAGGCGCAGCGGTAATGATAATTACCGTAACAATGCGGGACAATCCAACAACAGCAGGTCCTACTATTTACGCATCTCCTTATGATTTCATGTTATATCTCTCATGCTGACACTATATTAATCTCTACCAGGAACCACGGTAACGGAAGGGACCAGAACCACAGGGGTTCTCAGCCTAACCGTTCAGCTAACACTGGTAAACATCTTATGACGCTTACGTCCTATACTCGTGCATATACCTTATTCTTAACACGTTTTGTCATCAGCAGGCCCTCAGCAAGCAAGGACTCCTGCTGGAGGATTCACTCATCCTCTTTGCAGCACTTGCCATCGCAGACACCTTGGCCCATGTCGTCGTGACTCCGACGCGTGCTACAAGTGCGGCCTCCCTGGCCATCGTATGAGAGATTGCCGTAAGGGTGAAATGGAGGGTACTTCGGGTCATGCTGATACTAAACCGCCTCCTACCACTGGGCGTGTCTACACGACATCGCGCGATCAGGCAAACAAATCTACAGGTACCATTACTGGAATTTTGTATATGTACGGCCAGGCTGCATGTGTTCTTTTCGACACGGGTGCCACTCATTCAGTTGTTTCCACTACTTATGCTAAGAACATCAGGACACTTCCCTTGCCATTAGAAAATAAGCTTACCATTTCCACGCCTCTGAGGGACTCTGTATTAATAACTCATGTATACAAGAGTCTTCCTCTAGAGTTTGACGATAAAGTTCGTGCAGTAGATGCACTTCCTCTAGACATGATTGAGTTCGATATGATTCTCGGCATGGATTGGCTATCCAAGCACCATGCTACCATATACTGCCACTCATATCGAGTGATCTTCGGCGACATTAATGCACCAGAGTACATCCATAACGGGTTCATACCCGGACGGTCTGTACAAGTCATACCTACCTTGCAAGCACGTGCATTACTGTCACATGGCTGCGAAGGTTATCTCGCTACGGTTCATGACATGGATGCTGAATCCCCATCGATTCAGGATCAACCAGTAGTTTCGGAATTTCAAGACGTCTTCCCAGATGAACTTCCAGGCATACCACCTACAAGAGAAGTGGAGTTCAACATCGACCTTGTTCCAGGAGCTGAGCCAATCTCTAAGGCTCCGTATCGTATGGCTCCCATAGAGCTAAAAGAACTGAAGGACCAACTGCAGGAACTTCTTGAACGAGGGTTCATTAGACCAAGCGCATCTCCATGGGGCGCACCGGTCTTGTTCGTTAAGAAGAAGGACGGTAGCATGCGACTTTGCATTGACTACCGTGAACTTAATAAGATTACCATCCGCAATAGATATCCACTGCCACGTATAGACGATCTGTTTGACCAACTTCAAGGAGCCAAACACTTCTCAAAGATCGATCTAAGGTCAGGCTACCATCAGCTAAGGGTTAAAGAGCAGGATATTGCCAAGACTGCTTTTCGTACCCGCTATGGCCATTATGAGTTCGTGGTCATGCCATTCGGCCTGACTAACGCTCCAGCAGTATTCATGGATCTGATGAACAGAATCTTCCATGAATTCCTTGATAAATTTGTCATTGTATTCATCGATGACATCTTGATATTCTCAAAGTCCACGGAGGAGCACGAAGATCATCTCCGTACTGTACTACAGATTCTTCGTCAGAAGCAGCTGTATGCGAAATTCTCCAAGTGTGAGTTCTGGTTAAACAAGGTGGCATTCTTAGGTCACATTGTATCAGCAGAAGGGATCACTATGGACCCAGCGAAGGTTGAGGCTACCACTAAATGGCCAAGACCAACATCAGCGACAGAAATCCGCAGCTTCTTAGGCTTAGCTGGATATTATCAAAGATTCGTGGAGAACTTTTCCCGCCTGGCATTGCCTCTCACCAAACTGATGCGAAAAGGAGAGAAATTCGTCTGGACGGAAGAACGAGAGAAGAGCTTCGAAGACCTAAAGCAGAAGTTAGTATCTGCACCTATTCTTACTCTCCCATCTGGTACAGGTGGATTTCAGATCTATAGCGATGCATCGGGGAAGGGACTGGGCTGTGTTCTCATGCAACATGGGAAAGTGATCGCGTATGCTTCACGGCAGCTTAAGCCCTATGAAGAAAACTACCCTACGCATGACCTGGAACTTGCTGCAGTGGTGTTCGCATTGAAGATATGGAGGCATTACTTATACGGAGAATCATGCGACATTTTCACGGATCACAAGAGCTTGAAGTATATCTTCACACAGCGAGAATTGAACATGAGACAAAGGAGATGGTTGGAACTGTTGAAGGACTACGATATTAACCTACAGTATCATCCCGGGAAAGCTAATGTAGTAGCAGATGCACTCAGCAGAAAGTCCAGAATGATCAACGACATTGGGATCAAGGAACAAAACATAAGGGACTTGGAGTTACTGACTAGGATTAAGGAAGCGCAGAAGGATGATGGAGAGATTTGGGCGATAATTCAGAATTTGGAGAAACAGACAGAATTCAGAATGGACGCAGACGATATCGTTTGGCAGGGCACGAGACTTTGTGTTCCTGACAATCAAGAACTCCGGGAAGCATTGTTAGCTGAAGCTCACAGCTCCCCATTTTCTATACATCCTGGGTCGACAAAAATGTACCATGACATCAGACAGCACTTTTGGTGGAGTGGTATGAAACAGGATGTAGCCACGTATGTCTCCAAATGTCTTACCTGTCAGCAGGTTAAGATTGAAAATCAGCGATCTGGCGGTCTCCTTCAACCGTTGGATATTCCAGAGTGGAAGTGGGACAAAATCACCATGGATTTTGTTACCGGTCTTCCGCCTACCAAGAAGAAGCACGATGCTATTTGGGTCATCGTTGATCGACTCACCAAATCAGCTCATTTCTTACCGATACGCAAGGAAGATCCGGTAAGTAAACTCGCAGATACGTACAGAAGGGAGATCATGAGACTCCACGGCACTCCCTCCAGCATCGTCTCAGACAGAGATCCTCGTTTCACGTCGCGATTCTGGAAAGGTCTGCAAAAAGCTTGGGGTACACAACTTAAGTTGAGCACAGCCTTTCATCCCCAAACGGACGGACAATCGGAAGGAACAATTCAGACAGTGGAAGATATGTTAAGGTCGTGTGCGTTGGAATGGACAGGTGATTGGGACGATTACATCTGTTTAGTCGAGTTTGCATACAACAACAGCTGGCACGCAAGTATCAAATGTGCTCCTTTTGAAATGTTGTATGGCAGAAAGTGTCGCGCTCCAACTTGCTGGGATCAAGTGGGAGAGAGAACACTCGAAGGACCAGAGATTATAGAAATGACCAATGAGAAGATTGAGGTAGCTAAACAGAAGTTGCAAGAAGCACGGTCACGTCAGAAGAGTTACGCCGATAAGCATCGTAGGGACATACATTTTAATGTGGGAGATCACGTCTTCCTCAAGGTTTCGCCGGCACGTGGTGTTAAACGCTTCGGGATCAAAGGAAAACTCAGTCCTCGGTTCATCGGACCATTTGATATCGTTGAACGAATCGGCGAAGTATCTTACCGATTGGCGTTACCTCCTCAGCTTTCGCACGTGCATAACGTGTTCCATGTGTCCTTACTCAGAGGGTACAATTATCATCCCCTTCACATGGTTCAGTATCCACTGGAACAGATACGTGAAGATCTCACTTTTGTAGAAGAACCCGAACGAGTACTCGACAGGCAAGAACGAGTCATGAGAAGGAAGACGATTCCATTCGTCAAAATTCTTTGGAGGGACCATACCGAGCGGGAAGCCACTTGGGAAACAGAGGAGTCTATCCGGGCTTCTTACCCTCACTTCATATTTTGAGTTCGGGTATGTCACTTCTTTTCAGCTTACTTTATCTATAATTCGGGGACGAATTATTCTTTTTAGGGGGGAAGAATTGTAAAACCCGCATGCTTTTACCATGAATAGTGCCCTTAAGATCGTACGTCCTAGATTAAAACTTACCTTAGTTAGTATTGATCACATTCATGTGCTAATAATCAAGCAAGTGCATACGTGTATGACATGACAAGTATCGATTACGTACGAACTCATGATAAACAGTTAATAATATATCACGTGAACATAATTAAATCATGATCACCATTTAAAATACTAACTAAAATAATTACGTAAATACTTATAATATAATTACGAGCGTTAAGTTTACGATAAACGACACGTTAGATTAAACAGAAACACTTTAAACACGAGCACGTTTAACCACGAACGAACACGAAACATCGGGACACGAGAAAGGTACGGGTACCCCATGTGGGGCCCCCATACCCACGGCACACATACAAGAAATGGGCCTAGCCCATGGACTTTACAAGTAAAGGGGGGTAAAGAGTTAAACATGTTTTCACTTTTCACTTTCAAGAAAATAAACAAAAACCCTAAAAGAGTTTTTCTCCTCTCCTTTTTCTCCTCTTTGTGCCGCCACCTTCACACCACCATTGGAGGGTGTTTGTTTGATTTTGATCTTAAAAACAAGTGTTAGAAACCGTGTTTGTTCATCCTTTTTCCAAGCTACATAGTGGTATACCTTTCTAACCCTTCTTTTTAATTCTTTTTAATTCTTTTAATCTTTGATTATTTTCATGAACATGTTATTATTTTTCTTATTAAAACAAGGTAATTAATCATTGATCTAACATGTTTTGGTATTAATTAAAATCAAGGAAGGATTTATAAGGGTGTTTGTTTTTAGCCGCCTAGCAAAACAAACCCGAGGGGGGTTTGGTTTGCTATTGCCGCCACCACCAAGACCATTGTTGGTCTTGGTTGGCTCATGTGGGACCCATGGCAGCAAGGAGACACGTGTGCCCCGGGTTTGGCCCGGGGTACGGTGTCGAATTCATGCCCGATTCATGGTTCGTTGGTTAAATCATGATTCATGCTACATGTTAATTTTTATGAATTATGAACTTAGGATATAATTAATTAATAACATGAAATATTAATTAAATCATGACTTAGGTTATTTTAATTATTAGTTTATCATGACATTAATTTAACCTAAGTATTTTATGTTATAAGTTATAATTAATTAATTATTAAAACATGCCTATAATTAATTAATTTAGACATGACTTAGGTTATATTATTATTAATAATAATACACATTTTAACCTAAGTATTTTCATTTCATTTTAATTAAAACATGTTATACTTTAATTAAAATGCTTAACCTATAGTTTAATTAAAATACATGAAATAATAATTAAACTATATACTATATCATATGACTTAAGAAATAAGCTTATAACACTTAGACTTATATGTTAGCTTATGTAATCAGCTTAATTCTAATTATGGAAACTTCTATTTATAGAAACTTAATTAAATAAGGCAACTAATCTAATTATGGAAACCTTCTATATATGGAAATCAATCTATTTCAGGCAGCTAATCTAATCATGGAAACCTTCTATATATGGAAACTTATTTAATTAAGGCAGCTGATCTATTTTTGGAAACTTTCTATTTTTAGAAACTAATCTATTTTAAGCAGTAAATTCTATTTTTGGAAACTTTCTATTTTTGGAAACTTTCTATTTTTGGAAACTTTCTATTTTTGGAAACTTTCTATTTTTGGAAACTTTCTATTTTTGGTAACTTTCTATTTTTGTAAACTTTCTATTTTTGGAAACTTTCTATTTTTGGAAACTTTCTATTTTTGGAAACCTGCTATTTTTGGAAAGTTACTTATTATTACACAGTAAGTATAATAATACATGAAACACCAGTAATACTTAATCAGATTAATCAGAATACTAGATAAACACAGTTTAAGGCTTTAAACAGTGAACCAGGACCTAAAACATACCAAATCAGCTAATATGAGACATAAAACCCAGTACGTAATCTGTGAATCGATACTTATACACGTGTGTATTCATGTAGCGTTAGTGATCCAGAAGTAGGAGTCTTTCTTCCGTTCATTCACTGGACTTGAGGTACGGATTCCCGTCCTTTCAGTATGGACATTCTTTCCTTATTAGGATTTCCCCGTATGCAGCCAACTGTTTTCCCCAGCATTTGTTTTATTGTTTTGAACTGCTTATGTTAATTTAGCATAATCTATAGCCATATACAAGCATGACCAGTTTCACCTAGTTATGGAGGTACCATAACCATAGCATTGGAGGCACCGATGTTATGACTTCCCCCCGGCGGAGTGATTGCTCGTGGCGTCCCTTTCAGTTTTGGCCATATTATTATATCATGTGGGGCGTATGGGTGCATCCTAGTTACATGTTTTATTCAGTTTATCATGGTGAATGTGGTGTGTGCCTTGCACCCTTCACAAGGAGCTGATCCCTCCTACCCAAACCAGTATATTGATTAGAGGCATCCCCTCTAATCAGCATGATGAGGTCACCCCTCCAAGTATTCATGCACGTGACCTTTTCATGACCTATATGGGCTATGGTATATATATGTTAAAACAGTTTTCACAAGTTAAACATAAGGCTTTTCAAACTATAAAACCAGTTTTTCTTGATACTTAACCAGTTTACTCAGAACTTAGTCTTCCGCTGTTATATGTTACATGCTTATCCTATATCATGCTTTATTGTACATCCGTGCACTGAGCGTCTTGCTCAGCCATTTTCCTTTTCATGTTCCCAAAACGGCAGGTACTCAGGGACGCTCGTAGATCTCAAACGTAGGTGCATATGGACTGGAAGCTTTACTGTCTTTCTTTACTTTATGCATTTCCTTTACTTTGATACAGTTGCTATGGACATTGTTTCGTCCTTTCCTTTTACAGTATTTATGTTTGTGTGTGATGAGCTTTACTTTGGGGTACCGATGTTTGATTTCGGTATTTCCCTTTTATGGTTGAATAATGCTTAGACATTTATCCTTGTATGCTTTGATGACACGCCATGATTATGCGTAATATTCCATTTCCAAAATGGGGTGTTACAGAATCAATCTTCCTAGGACTCAATAAACCAGGACAAGACACAGATGAATTAAAGGTAACTCTCTCTTCACACTTCCTAGCACCAGTAGCAGCATGATCATTCGACTTGGAACTTGTAGGTCTCGACTCTTCACTTGAACCACTTGATGTAGAGTCACTGGCTTTGTCACTGAAAGTACACGAGACAAAGTCATTAGAATTAGTAGAACTTTTTGGGGACTCATGCATCTGTGATCCATCCAATTCACTATGCCTAGACGTGGGCATGAAAGTTCCAGTAAGAGGTGGAGGGACAGCATGCATTTCTGCTGCTGGTTTAAACCTATTGTAACTAGGTTCTCCCTCTTCCTCGTTTTCGGTATCAAAGACACTCGAAAAAGATAAATCAAACACATCTTCTGAATCAATATATTTATCAAATCCTAACCCTCTTTTAGTCCTACCAGACATGCTACTATTGATTAATTTTGAAAGATTTTTAGGTGCCTTTTGCCATTCTTCAAATCTCAACATAGTAGCATCTAATCTTTCTTGCATCTCCTGTTTTTCTTTGATACTGGCATCTTTTACCTTTTCTATATATTTAAGCATATTTGTTGTGTTTTCTAAATCGATGCTCAGTATCTTAATTTTATCCTCATACTCACGTTGAGTATCTTGTAGCCACCTCTTTTGTTGTTCCAATGTGTTTAAAGAAGCCTTATAGGCTTGAACCTCTAAAAAATACTTATCATTCTCATCATTTAAGTCATTATATTAGGACAACAATTCTGAATATTTATCATGACAACCAAGAGGACAATGTTGTACCTGAGGTGAGATGCCCATAAGAGCAAACTCGTCTGCTTCCTCTGCATCAGATAGATTGCCAGCAATCATTGCAAACACGTCAGTCGAGGACTCAGCTGATTCCAAAGTGGTAGTCTGATGATCATTCCGGTTGATCATAGAGTCAACAGATACCAATGCCTTCTTGTCATCTTTTACCTCCTGAACCTTAAAGGCTGAGTATCTGCTCTTCTCCTGGTCATTCTTGCTAGGACATTCCCTTGCAAAGTGACCTTGCTGCTGGCAGTTGTAGCATCGAACCTTGCTTCTGTCAAACCTTGCTGGCTCTCGTGGGTTGTAATTAAACTTACGACCTGCTTTCTTCTCAAACTTGTGAACCCTAAGAGTGAGCATGGCTATCTGCCATTTAAGATCCATTTCATCCAGGTCAAGTTTATCGACCTGTTTGAAGTCATCAAAAGCAAGTTGTTGTTGAGCATCAACATCAGCCACAAAAGAATGAAGAACGGCTTCTACCATGCTACCAGAATTGGCTGTAGGATCAGGAGCAGAAGTATGCTGAAAAGTATGTTGAGAGGACACAGTATTGCTTGGGCTACTAGCATACGACGTGGGACTGGATGCCATAGAACTCACAAAGGCAGAATTAGCAGGAGTGGGAAAAGAATCACTTGAATATCCTCTCACATGAGGTTCAAAAGTTTTGAGCTTATGAAATAAATCATCAAAGTTGAGATAGTCAAGCCCACCTTTTTCTTTTAGAGAGATTACCACCTGATTCCATGAGTATGGTAAGGCTCTAAGAAATCTTGCATTAATATCACCATCGTCAGGTTTTGACCAAAGTTGATTCAATTGGCTCAATATCTTTTGGAACCTGTCATACCCTTGATGAATACCTTCAGTTTCTGAGATTTTGAATTCTGTGAATTCATCTCTCAGCATGGATCTTCGCATTTTCTTTGACTCCTCATTCCCACCAAACCTTGCTTTTATTCCATTCCAGATCTCTCTAGCGTCATCCAAATGGTAGAAGTCACCCATATGATCATTAGGAAGAGATTGAAGCAAAATAGTTTTTGCTTTGACCTCCATCTAAATGGCTATGATTTCTTCATGAGTTTTAGGGTCAAGAAAAGTAATATTACCATTCTTGTCTCTTCCAGTCAGCTTCCTGCTGTTCCCATTCAGAATAACCTTCCAAAGGTCTTGATCAGTGTTGGTGATCCACCATTCTATCTTCATTGCCCAACTATCATACTCGTCCTTTTTCAGAAGAGGGAATTTCCCATTTGTGTTGGAAACCGTGGCAACGATCTGCTGAGGTTGCATAGTTTTAGGAGTGCTATCTTCTCCTGTTTGAGTAGAACTTGAGGCAGACATGATAAAACAAAAATGTTAGTAATAAGAAAAATTGATTCTTTTTGTACAAAGACTCTCCCAGGCTCTGATACCACTTGTTGGGTCCACTAGATGTGGATCTTGCAGCCTGTCAGGAACGGTGAACGACTTCTGTAATCACAAGTCTATTCACAGAGAGACTCTATACACAATATAAGTGCGGAACACAAATATTATAAAGAAGAACAGAATAACTATAATGACTTGATCCTTTCTAAGGATTTCTAATATTGATAATGACTAGAACCTTGGTTTAAAAATGCGCGCATCATTGCGCAAATTGCGCGCATCAATGCGTTGCATTCAAAATTTCGCATCAAGGTGCCTAATGCAGTGTCATCCCAAAATGCGTTCGCATTAAACCATAATTTATCGCAATTGTGTAATGCTAGCAACGGTTGCAATTGTCGCAATCTAGTACATAGGCCATTTTTGTCAAATTTTAACCATTTAAAATAGACCTACATATTATAAAGGCTTTTTAAAAATAAGACTTGTTAGAAAAACATCCAAAACAAACACAATAATAAAAATATAGTATCTTTCATTTTGCGAAGTGTTTTTTTGTCAAGATATACTGTCGATTTATTTGTTTTACAAGTGATTATAGGCCTAATTTCAATATGCTAATAATTTATTTTGTAACTTTATTGCATTTAATTGGTATTTAACTATTTTTTGTACTTTTTCATACTAAACGCATCACGTCTAATTGCTTTCGCAATCGCATCACGTATCACGCAATGGATTTTGAGACCATTAGCGCAATGGATCGCAAAACGCATTTTTAAACCAAGACTAGAACTACGTTTGAAGAAGGTGTCTATAACCCTTCTGCCTAAGGTTCCTTTTATACTACAAGAAAACCCCAATACATCATTAAAAAAAACGTGTAAAACTGATATGCATATCCTTTCCTAACATATCTCATGCATATCCTAACAGAATAATAAATAAACAATAAAGTTTGACTTTAACTATGACCAGGAGCAGGACTTGCTCCTCCTACTACTAGGACCAGGAGGAACTACATACCTCCTAGTCTACCTATTACAATTAACTATTCCAATGGTCCTAACAGACTTTATCACCAAGCTTCCTAGAACATCATCTGGAAACAACTCGATTTGGGTTATTGTCGACAGACTGACCAAATCAGCACACTTCATTCCGGTTAAAGAGCAGTTCTCACTAGAGAAGCTGACTCGTATATACCTTGATAATGTTGTATGCAAGCATGGAGTGCCTGTATCGATAATTTCAGATCGAGATCCTAGATTCGCATCGAATTTTTGGAAGTCTCTCCAAAGATCTTTGGGAAAGAATCTCGACATGAGCACTGCTTATCACCCCCAGACAGATGGGCAGAGTGAAAGAACGATACAAACACTAGAAGATATGTTGAGAGCTTGTGTGTAAGATTTTGGTAAGAATTGGGATAAATATTTGCCGTTAGCAGAGTTTTCGTATAACAATAGTTTTCATTCTAGTATTAAGGCTGCACCGTTTGAAGCTTTGTATGGTAGGAAGTGTAGATCTCTTGTATGTTGGAGTGAATTTGGGGATACCCAGCTCACGGGACCAGAATTGATCCGGGAGACTACGGAGATGATAGTTCAAATTAAGAATAGGTTGTTGACTGCCCGTAGTAGACACAAAAGTTACGCGGATGTGCGGCGGAAGCCGATGGAGTTTAAAGTGGGTGACCGAGTAATGTTGAAAGTATCGCCATGGAAAGGCGTTATAAGATTTGGAAAGCGAGGGAAATTGAATCCCCGCTATATTGGAAACTTTAAGATTTTATCTAGAGTAGGCCCGGTGGCTTATAAACTAGAGTTACCCCCAGAACTTCATGGTGTTCACAACACATTCCATGTATCTAATCTGAAGAAATGTCTAGCAGTGAGTGATGAGAAAATTTCGTTGGATAAGGTTCGAATAGATGGAAAGTTGCATTATATCGAAGAACCCATAGAGGTTATGGATCGTGAGGTAAAGCAACTAAAACAAAGTTGGATACCTATTGTCAAGATCCGATGGAATTCAAAGCATGGACCGGAATATACTTGGGAACGAGAGGATGAAATTTGGAAGAAATATCTGCACCTCTTTGATTTCAATAAGAAACGGACATCAAAATGAAATGGATCACGAGGACGTTGATCCCTTTTAGGAGGAAAAGCTGTGACAATCTAACATTTTCAGGTAGTAAATTATTTTCTCGTATATTATTTTGAAACTTATTTTTGTGTTGGTTTATGCACTCACAATTTACGGATTTAAATTTGGGCTTACGTGCATAATTTAGCGTCCTTTACGACTAAACCAGAAACCTTAGGATTACGTATTTATGTTTTTGAACTCCGTTTTTTATGAAACAATTTTTATTAGATTCGTTTTGTGCCGTTGATTCATAATTTATAAAAACGTTTTTCCTAAAACGACCCGAGGGCACGAAAATCAAGGAAACTAGAAGCGAGGAATACCCGTAAATTAGCGGGATGGGACAAAACAAGTTTATCCCACCCCACTAACTAAGGGACGGCCACGAGGACACCACATCATTTGATGTGGCATCCTTACACTTAACTAGCCTACACATGTAAGCTTAGCTTAACATGGAAGCTTATTTCACCCACCAAAACTAGCAAAACCACTAGCCTTTCCCATTTACTTCCATTTTCACATGCAAAACAACTCACACATACTCTCTCCCACTCCCCATTGCCGTCCCACTTCACCATCCAACACCACCCTTTGATCTTTTCTAGCCATATATCTCATGTTATCTAGCCATATTATGGAGAAACCTTGAAGCCTTGATTGATTGGTGGCCATATTAACAACAAAGAAGGTGATTTTCTTGTGTCCTAGGGCTAATTTCTCAACAAACTATCTTGGTGGTTGATGATCTTAGAGATATATTTGGTGTTTATCAAGTTATTGTCATCCAAAAACAAGATATAATCTTGGTTGGTAAAGAAGATCATCCTTTCCATTTCTCTTGTTATTTTTGTAAAGATCAAATGTATTTTCTTTCTTATTGTATATGTATATGATGAATATATGATGATAAAAATGTTGTGTGGGGATCAAGTATTGATAAATATGCTTAAAAAGATGAATAACCATAAGAAACAAGGCTAAAATCTTGCTTAAATTGTTGGCTGTATAAAAACAGTAAGTAACCAGGTTATAAACTGATAAAATTGCGTGGTGGAATCTATTTACAGTAAGTGTTAGATTTTATAAACATGTGAGGGTTGGCCATGCAATGGAATCATCAAAATGAGTGAGATATGATCAAAACAAGATGAGTGTGCTAATCTGAATAGTCTGTTTTGTAGGGACTGTTAAGGATAGTTAGACATGGAATGAGCAGTATCTATAACTAACTTATTTGTAGCACATAATATGAAGTTTATTCCATCCAAAAATGAGCTTCTATCTCCTTATATAACTCAAGATATGATAAAAATGGTGAAGATGAAACTAAAAATCAGATTTTGAAGAATTAATGTTAATAGTATTATATAAGCACTCAAAATAATATAGTATAAAATGTGAATTAAAACCCACTAACTTATAAATTTCATTTATATAAATATGTATAAGGTTAAATAAACGGACACTTTATAAAATGGTAGTTGAACAAGATTTATAAGTTATAAAAACTATAAACATGATTTTTACGACTTTTTCGGCTATTACCGTAAAATTAACGTTTTTCGCCAATTAAAACTTAGATGATCAAATCCGTCTAATGTAAAGTTTTTAAAATTCTCATACTGATATATAAGTACCTAATACAAGTAAAAACCGATAAAACCCGAGCTATATGACATACGGACATTAACGAGTTAAGTTAGCATATTTGGACTAATAATTTAACTAAATAAGTTAAACACTTATAAAAGTTACTTATTGGGCTTAACCCGTTTGGGCCCAACATGTAAAGTATAAATACTGATAATACAAGTATAAAATGGATTAAAACAAGTTAATGAACTTATAATAGGCTTATTGGACCTAAAACATGTAAATAGGTAAAACTAGTAAACTAGTAAAAAGTTACCAATACATAAACACTAAAATGAGTAAATAAGAATATATAAACCCACTTGATCATCATCATATGTATATTTGTTATTTTGATAAAGTCATTGGACAAAAGTCTAAGACCGATTATTATTTATATAGGTTTCTGTGACCGAAGCACGCCCGTAGCCGATAATCCGCCTTTCATTATCAACGTGAGTTCATAGCCTCGCACTCTTTTAAATGTTTTATAAAATGATTTGTAAACCCGCGAGGGAGATAACATGCTAGTTTTTGATAAAATAGAACACAAGTAGTCCCGATGGTATGCTTAATGATATGGCCCCGAATGATGCGATGACCCTATAAAAGAGATAAAAAGGATTATTAATAGTTAGGTTATGTCACTTAAAGTTCCATTAGCATGAATTGTGAACTACCGGGATTTGGTAGACGCTTATGCATATAATAGTACTATTTTGGGACGATCACCCCAGTTCGCGCCTTGACGGTTGATCCCCGTCGTACCAGATTGATTGGTAAGCGAATTTATGTATGAGAAGATTTACATAGCGTGATTTTTGTGACGACACGCTAAGTTAGATGGGCAAATTGTTTGTCGGGTTTGCGGCCCATTGTTTTGATAGTAAGGTAACAATGTCATGCGGCTAATAAAATCCATAATGTAATCTAATACGATTTAATATCGATGCTAATAACGATGATAATATTACCTATAATGGTAATATTGAGGCTACGGTCTCATGGACGGTTTAAGATGTATGCTTTGATATATATATTGCCTGACTAGCAATACGAGGACTTACTTCTGATATTATACTTGTATTCTGATTTCAACGATTGTTTTATATAACGGTTTTATTAAACTCTATGAATTCACTCGGCATTCTCAGATATGATTTTTGCATGTTTTTATCTCAGGTGCGTGAAGGTAATCCGGATGGAGATCGACTCTGATGGCCCACATAATAATAAAAATGTTCATTCGATCTATGTTTTGTAAACTTAATGACCTGTATAATTTGGGACCTGTTATACACTTTAAAACTTTTTATCGAATGAATGTATGTTAAACCTTGTACAACCATTTTTATGTGTTGTCTTTGATTGGAGTTATTGTGCTATCCCGTAAAACTCTAAAAGACCCCTCCGCTGTACCGATACGAAATTTGAGAGTGTTACAAGGGGGAACCGCGGCAGCAGGGGGAACCACTGGCAACTGCCAGTGGGAACCCATGGTGGCCAGCGGCTGGCCGAAGAACAAGAATGTTAGCCTCAAAATATTGAGTCAAACGAGAATGCTCGGTCATAGGTTATTATTGTAAAATTAGTTAGAACGTTGTAATAGGTAGTTAATTAGTCGTGGTTTACGAGCTTGGATTTAAACTAATTAAAGTCCAAAAGACAAGCCCGGCAGATTTTCGAGCACGGGAACACGTAAAATATTAGAACACGAAAACTACGGGTTTCCCCTTGGTGGGCCCTTGTAGTCGTACATTGCGATCGCGGATTCCGACGATTTCAAGGGATATTGAGTCGTTACTCTGTCCAATTTGTTTTTGCCATATTGCGATCTAAACATTCCGACAGATCCAATATTCAGATAGAAGGACATTCCGACAGATTGACATTCCGATAGGACAACATTCCAATAGAACCAACATTCCGATAGAACCAACATTCTGATACAATATTCCGATAGATCATTCCGATAGCATTCTGACAGCCTACATTCCGACAGCCAAGATTCCGATGGACATTCCGATGGCACATTCCGATGGACATTCCGATGACATGTTTAGCTAAATTTTGTTTGAGTATTTTTTAGACTTCGCCACCATCTAGACGGTCGCGGTAACAAAGCAGAAATTGCAAGAACGACGGTCACGTCAGAAGAGTTATGTCGAGAAGCATCGTAGGGACTTACATTTTAAGGTAGGAGATCACGTCTTCTTTAAGGTATCGCCGACACGTGGTGTTAGACGTTTTGGAATCAAAGGGAAACTCAGTCCTCGATTCATCGGACCGTTTGGTGTCATTGAGCGAGTCGGAGAAGTATCTTATCGTTTAGCGTTACCTCCGCAACTTTCTCACGTTCACGATGTTTTCCATGTGTCCTTACTCAGAGGGTACAGGTATCATCCCCTTCACATGGTTCAGTATCCACTGGAACAGATTCGTGAAGACCTAACTAGGTTTTTGCCTAGTAAGAAAATTATCGTTGAACCAATCTTTTCGAATTGAAAAAGGAGTTTATGTGCGACTTAGTGTTCTTTGGTGAAAAAAAAGTGTGTCGTTGTAGTATATTAAAAGTGCAAAACAGTTAAAGTAAATTGACTTTAAAGTAAGTCTAAGTCTAATTAAAATAAATGGTGCAAGTATTTAAAAGCGTGACGGGAATTAAAAGGCACTGAAGTAAATGATGCAAACTTAAAACTAACTAAGGCAAACTTAAAACGCAACTAAAACTAAAACTTAAACTAAGGCAAGGCTAAAATAAATCTAAGGCAAATAAACTTAAAGTGCGACTAAGGAAAAAGGCGGGAAAAATAAAGCTTGAAATTAAAAATCAAAGATAAAAACTAAAAAGAACCTGAATACAGCTCATTCGGAATAATCCTTCGTTCGAAACAATCACTCATTCGGAATGTCACCTTCGTTCGGAATGATTATTCTTCGCTCGGAATATTACCAAAATCCTTGATCCGGAACAAATTATTCTGAATATGTCACTTATCCAAAACAATCCTTCGTTCGGAACTTCTGCTGATTCAAAGCCCTTGGTTCGGAAGTTTCTGGTTAACCCTTGATTCGGAATTCCTTGAGTCGGAACTTTTTGGTTCGGAATACTTCCGAATGAAGTTCTTGGCTCGGAACTTTTGAATACTTCCGAATAAACACTCTCTGGTTCGGAACTTTTGGTCCGGAACTCTTCCGGTTCGGAACTCCTCGATCCAGAACTTTCTTCCAGAAGTTTCCTGATTCGGAACTCTCGTTCGGAAGTTTCTGATTCGGAAGTTTCGTTCAGAAGTTTGTTCAGAAGTTGGTTCGGAAGTTTCTGGTTCGGAACTTCCAATATTCCGAATGAGAAAGCTTGATTCGGAACTTCCTAAGCCACTTCTTGGTTCGGAAGTTTCTGCTGATCCGGAACTCACCTAGGAAAGATCAGAAACAGGAAAACAAACACCACGAAGAACAGGGAAATACAGTAACACACGAATCTAATCACAATTTAACTAAATCAAACAAAAGATTAAATCAAACTAATCACAAAACATCCAATAATCATAAACAAACAATCCAAATCAACAAAACTAACAAAACTACCAATATAATCAAAACCCACTTTGATCAAAATAAGAACATGAACATGAACATAAACATAAACATAAAAATCAAAGATTAAGAAAGGTAGATAGGAGATTAACAAGATAAAGTAAAGATTGACAAGAATTAAATGGAAACTTACTTGAATTTAAAGGAATTTAAGGTGCAAGACAAGTATTAAAATTTGACAAGTAATTAAATGACAAGGTAATTATAAGTGGAAGAACTAATTGTCACTATTAGCCAACAAAATGAAAATGATTAACATCTAATCTATATATAGGGGAGGATTAGGAAGCTTCCTCCCCTCCTTCATTTTCTCTAAATTGCATCATTAGGCCATTCCTTCTTAATCTCTTTGTTAATTGCACCATTAGTCCTTAAGCCTTTAAATCTTCTTTAATCTTGGACTTTAATGACTTTTGGCTTGGGATTTCTTTGAACTCGTCTTTTAATTCTTCAATAAATTAGACTTGAGTTTTTCGGCTTTTGATAAACTTCCGTCTTTTGACTTTTTCTTCGATAAATCTTCAGAATTGGTCTTGGACTTCCGTTCTTTTTTGCACTCTTGACTTCTTGACTTCGTCTTTCATCTTTTTCTTCAATAAAAGCCCGTAAATGCCCATGTTTTCTCCACTTTTCACCTTTTCGTCCTAAATCACAACAAAAACACAAACCACGCATAATTCCGACATAAAAGACATAAAATACACGTTTTGGCTCGGTTATTATTGTAATTAAGTGGTAAAAGGGATGGGTGTTTACACACCTATCAAATCCCCTACACTTGACCATTGCAATGTCCTCATGCAATGCATTAGTTACAAAGCACGTTTACACTTTTCATCATAATCAATCCATAGTGGCCTTTATTAAAGAGATAGAAAATTATAAACATTCAAAATAAAGAAATCAAAAGCATATCTTGGGTTTTGGAAATGTCATGAATAATCATCATCCTCAAGTTTTCACTTTCTCCAAACCAAGCTTAAAAACGAGATCATTGTTATTATAAGTTAGCAAACTATCACGAACTCATGTGGCCCAATTATTCACTTAGACTCCCTTATTCCTAGGTGTATCTCTTATATTTTATTGTTGTCTTGAATGATCACGAGGATGCATTGTTTGACTTATTTCGATAGTTTATTAGGCCGAAAATAAAGTGAACGATTTAATCAATAGTTAGCTAAAGGACAAAATCTTTTTAAACTGCTTCTCGGGACCTCATAAAGTTCATATCTTGGCATAACTCGCTTCGCGATTTGAGACCTTTCTCAGACCGATATTTGGCAGCGACTTCATACTTCAAACCTTGAGAGACGTTCATGAAATTATGGTCTTCTCTTCATAATGGAATTTCTTCACTAGAAGTTTTGAGAGATTCATACTTGGACCACGACTTCTTCATTTTTCTCCAATCTTTATTTTCGACTTTGATTTACAACGATCCACCTCCTTTTATGACTTGGATCTATTTATCCTCATACCTTGCTAGGATCTTTTCGGATACACTTCTCCATGACTTTTGGGGAGTTTTTGCTTTTCGTCGTGTGTCTCGATCCTTTATATTGATTTTCGATAAATGATTCTTCACATCACTTTGGATCTTTAGCAACAAAATATAGCCCTCATGCCTTGTTAGGACCTTTTTGGACTCGCCAATCTTCGCATCCCGCTTCAATAAGTTATGCCTTGGCTATGAACTCTAATCCATACCGAGCAACTTTTAAACGATCTTGGGCAAGAAGCTAAGTAATTTTTCAAATCGTAAAACCTTATTTATTGCAGATAAGTTTATTAGCAGGCGATGGGAGAATAAGCTTATAATTAACTCACATAAATTCATGAAAGAATACCAAACTTATAATTGGCTCTATCATCTCTCGTTCTCCACAGTTTAAAATCTCAAGGAATGAGACTTGATGAGACTGCTTTTATACATAGTCTCATCGTCCAAATAGGGCTTAAAAGGCATTAAATATCATCAAAATACCCAAATATATGCTTGTGTTTGTTGCTTGTGTATTTTAGGTACGAATATTGAGAAAATGACAAAAGATCACAAGAATCAGTCAAAAAACGAACACGGGAAACGAAGCCGCACAAAGAACCAAGCCCTAATGAAGACTTTTCCAAAGAAAACCCTTGAAGATTTGAAGAATTATGAAGAAGGGTCCTCCAATATTGAAGAATTGACACTTTATACCCTTGTATCTTCATAATTACAAGTTTGGTCCCTAAAGTTTGTCAAAATTACAAAAAGGACCCTTAACTTTGAAGATTTGGCAAGTTTAGCCCCTCAACAAAGCTAAATTGTCAACCATTATCATCCACAAAGTCAAATACATCATGAAGTCCTTCAAAGTACAAGAAATTACAAGTTTGGCCCTTTGAAAATCCCAAAATTACAAAAAGGACCCTCAACTTTCAGCAATTGGCAAGAATGGCCCCTCTACTTTGAGGATTGGACACTTTATACCCCTCAAATATCATTGAACATGAGTAGGGTCCCTAAAGTTTGAAGAATCTACATATTCAGCCCTTGGAAATTGGTTAAAGTTACTTTATTAGCCAAGGGACTAATGGTGAAAATGCAAAAGGACTGAAATGGAAATGGTTTTTGATTAATGGTGCAAAAGAAGCTAACGAATGTTAACTTTTGAGGACTGGCACTGAATTTACTACCCACCAGCCCAACTACATCTTAGCCCAACACCCATTAATTAATTACCCACGTTTTATTACCCGGTTAAATTAATTAAGTTGGGTCAAATGGTCAACGTTTTTAACTTTCCCTCTAAACACGTTTTTAAACCTGTCTAACCCCCAAACCAAATCAAATCCCACCCTGCTTAAACTAAATACCCCATAAACCCTAATCTAATTAACACCCTAAATCAAAGGGATTTAATCCCATTATTTCCAGATCATTGATTGAGGGCTAACTAATCCTAAACCCACCCTTAAACCCCCATCACCATCACCTCACATGCTTTTACCACCCTCCCCTGCCCCACTATTCACTCCCAAACAAACAAAGTGCAGAAAATCAACGACCCACGCCCTTGCTTACATCCTAAGCTAAATGTTGGACGTCCAAGATCTCTTCCCCACTGCTGGCACCCCCACAATAGTCCAAAGATCCTCACATGGCACTCTTGACAAATTCAAAAAATTGGCATCTAACTGGCATCTTCAAATATTCGACAAGGGCATAGATGGGAGTTCATGTTATTAGGGTTTAAGTTCTAGAACGAATTTGTAGCCTCTATATAAAGGCATTTAGGTTTTCATTGTACCAGAGCTTTTTTTTTCTCCTTGGTCAAGACCTTGTAAATCCATGTTTGTTTAATGAAATGAAATGGTACTGAGTTTGTGACGAGAAACAAAAGAGCCCCATTTACTTTCCATTGCATTTTTAATTTTTCAAGTTTAAATTTCATATTAAGTTTCTATTTGGTGACCCAAGCACTTAAATTTTCAAGAATCCGGTCCAAGTGTTTTAAGTTGGTCATATAAGCCTGATAATCTTGTTGGTTATCAAGCTTAAGTGAGGATTAAAGCTCTTGATGATTTAGTTGTTAGTAAAATTTTCAAAAAAAAAAAAAAATCAAAATCAGTTTTTATTTGTCAAATAAGCCATAGGCAGCTTAGGTGATAAGCTGGCTTATAGCTTATTTGTTTTGTGAACAACAATCTTGTGTTTACCTCCTTTCTTAGCAGGTTTATCATATCCTCCCTTTTAGAAGATATATGGGGTGTGTGTGTCAACAGTGACCACCACCATCAACTCTCTACTTAGCTTACTTGTTCAAAAGCCATAAGCACAAGCCACAAGCTTGTGGGAGGTGGCTTTTCAGCCACTGTTGGACCTGGATTGTAGGTCCAACAAGGTAGTTTCCTTTTCCTTGTTTAAATTTTCAGAAATTTTGAAAGTGGTAATTTTGTGTGAATTGAATGCAAGTTGATTTAAGTGTTGTTATTTGGTTTGATTATACTGCTTAGGGTTGTTTATGCATGTTAAAAGCTGTTTAAATCAATTTGGCTTGAGTTTGAAAACATTTGCTTAGATAAAAATCATGTTCAGATTTTAAGGGGTGTTTGGATCTGCATATTAACTGAGAAATTTGAAAGATTATTGTGTTAAAACTAGTCTAGACACACTTAATAGGGAGTTGTTAGGAGATATTAGACATAGTATTTCAGTATTGGTGGAGTTTGAAACAAAGTTGCATAAAAAAAATTGGGAAAGTAACATAAAAACTGTCACTTCCTTTTTCTGCTTATTTTTGAGTGAAATTGGCCACCAATCTTGACAATCTGTTAGGACTAAGTGCTAGGAAGGGTTTGTTATAGCTTTCATATCAATTTGTTGGATTGTGTGCAAAATTTGATCTCTTGAAATCCAGTTTTTTGCACTTTGCATCAGAAAAATCATATCAGCCTATACAAGTTATATCAGCAACTTTATTTTGCTATTTTGTGCTTGATATTGTTAAGAGTTTTGTTGGTTTTGTGATTAGCTTGACTCCCTACACTCAACTGAGTGTAGGGTGCCCATTTGTCCATCAAAATCACTACTAAGATCATAGAACAGGCACCTCTTGTTCATACCTTCACAAGTGAAGGTTCCCTTTTTTTCATTTGAGTTCAACAAACCCAACTGGGGTACGTTTTTCACTCTGTAGGGATTTAATTGGGTTTGAATTGGATTGGGAGTTGTGTTTTAGTGATTAAAATAGTACCAGGTTGAGTTTTAAAAAGTTAAAAACGAAAAAAATAAAAAGCAAAAAAAAGGGGTGCACAGCCTCGACCCCGTGACCTAACGCTCAACACACTCACGACATAACCATCCTGCCCTTGGGTCTTTTCCTGACCAAGGGAGGAAACAAAGGTTACTTAAGGGGTTTTGAAGTTGGGCTTTTTAAATAAAGCCGTAGCTTATTTAGCCCATTTGAGCTTATTAATAAACCAAGAGACCAGGGTTATATTTTTCCTAGGATTAGTACCTCTTTTAGGATTTTTCTGGCTTAAGTCTCAAATTTTCCCTTTCTTTATTTATTTTTTATTATTTTTTAATTACCCGTATTTAGTTAATTAGTTTAAAAATAGTATAAGTAGATTTAAAATTTTATAAAAATTGTTTTTAGGTTTTATTAAAGTAACTTGAGGTTTACATCACAAAAAGTTTTCAAAAAGTCTTATTTTTAATTTTATTTGATTTTAGGGGTTTTAACCAACTTTAAAATTTAATATTAAATTATTAATTAGGTTTTAGAAACTTTTGATTACATTTCTGTTTTAGTTACATTAATCTAGATTTTTGATAATTTTTTAGAATTTTTTTATAAACTTTTAATTTTTTTGAATATTTTAATATTATTTTATTATTAAAAATTGAAAGTTTGATTTTTTAAGTTTTTACATTTTCCTAGATTGTAGACACTTAATTAGGAGTTTTGTAACTTTCCAAATATTTTTAGGACTTTTCAATTGTTTTTTAGAATTAATTTAAGTTTTAATTGATTTTAATAGTTTTTAAGTGTTTAAAAATAGTTTTATTTGGTTTTAAAATTTTAAAAATACTTTTTAGCTTAATTAGGACATTTTTGAGGTTTACAAACTTTAAGATCTTGTTTAGGGCTTTTTAATAATTAATTGTGATTTTTAGGGCTTTAATTAGCATTAAAAAGTCATTATCTAATTAATTAAAAGGTTTTAACAAGTTTGGATTTTTTGTAAACTCTTAGAATATTATTGTGGATTTTTAGTAATTTTTAGGAATTTTTAGGCTAAAATTTTTATTTTTGCACTATTTACGGTTTTACGTGATCGCCTTTTTCGTCTTAGTTTAATCCGTCTTCGTAACCGTCTTTCTCTTCTAATCTCATTTCTTTCTTTCTTTCTCAATCATATAATCACAAATCAGAATCATCTCTTAACACAACGCACTAGCCTCCTCGAGAACGAACTCACTTTTAGGGTCATTCACACACGGTTTTCCTAAATCGTCGTGCATACTTGCCCTATTTGTTGCTCTTTTCCTAAAGGGTAAGCAAAAACTCTACAATCATTTTGGCGCCGCTGCCGGGAAGGCGTGTTGTGTTTTGGTTGAACAATTGTTGTTTTTATATATAGCCATAATAGCTATTTGTATTAGTAGCACTCTACTAAACGTATTATCGGTTTTTCGTTTTTTGTGAATACTATTACTATATTGTATACGTAGAACAATAAATTTACATGTACTCCAAATACGTGAGAAATCACAACCTTGACTTGGGAGGTCATTACCCAATCATTGTATTCGAATCTCAAACCAAAGAAAAAGGCAAAAATAGATAATTACTTTCGTGAAGCTCGATTTTGAGAAATACAAACTATAAGGTGGGTATAAGGCGGTTGTATTTCACGACCTAAAGGAAAAAGGCTCTTAAGTGCTTCGCGCCACCTCGTTTCCTCCGCTTGCTTGTGCGTATTTTGAGATTGAGAGCTAATCGAGGGTTTTGCCGCCCAAAGTATTACTTAAGTATCATATATATTTTCTTGGTTTCATTTGATTAAACCTTCTTGAACGATTTGGTGTTCCACCATCGTTCTAAAGTCATCGAAGGCGTTCACTTCACGTGATCGTTTTCATTCCTTGAGGCTTCTTTAATCAAGAGATTTGATTAAGGAGGAGATTTGTAGATTTGTGTCTACTTAATACATTTCACCAAATTCCAAAAGGTTAATACAATCAAAAACCACAAAAAAATTGGAAAATACAAAACACCAAAAAGAATCTTCTTTGCTCGTCCCCTCGTTGTACGTGACGTTTATGCAAACTCGCTCTAAAGCAAGACGTGCTCGTAAACGAAGAAACAAATCAATCACTCTTTCTAGTGAGGAGTCTCCTATTGACGAACCCATTGTAGTGAAAGAAGCACCCATGGCTAATCGAACTATGATGGAGTTGCTTCAAGCACCCACCGAGGGTTATGGAGAAGCGATTGTGATTCCCGCTATCCTTGCGGAGAATTTTGAGGTTAAGACGAGTTTGTTGTCCATGATTCAAAACAACAAGTTTCGAGGTGACTAAAAGGACAACCCTCATAACCACATTCGCCAATTTAATCGTCTCATCGCCACTTGCAAGTTTAAGGACGTCTCAAACGACTCGATTAAGATGATGCTTTTTCCGTATTACTTAGCGGGGCCCGCAAAAATTTGGTTAGAGAAAGAGCCACCCAATTCTATATTGACGTGGAAGGATCTCGTTTCAAAATTCGTGAACCAATTTTTTCCGCCCTCTAAGACTACGCATTTGAAAAACGAGATTTCAAAGTTTTCACAAGAGTATAATGAGAGTTTTTCAACGGCTTGGAATAGGTTTAAGGAAATGTTGCACGAATGTCCTCATCATGGTTTTTCCGACTTGCATCAAATTGACACGTTTTACAATGGCTTGAACGATCATGAGCGTGATTATCTTAATGCCGCCGCGGGTGGTAATTTTTTGTGTAAGACGGTCGAGGAAGCATTATTAATCATTGAGAATAGGTCTAAGGTCTATAGTCCTCGTAGCACGTCGAGTGTTCGTAAGACTTCGTCTTCGCCTTCATTGTCACACACCGTTGATGCTTGCCAAATCGAGGCTAATTTGGAGAACAAGATTTTTGATAAGCTTAAAGGATTGTTAATTGAGTTTAAAGTTGGTGAACAACCCACTCCCGCTACGGATAAAGCGGTTGAGGTTTCTTGTGTGTATTGTGGTGGAGCTCACGATTATTCCGAGTGCATTACCAACGGTGGTTACACTTCGAGTGCCTTCGCGGCTGCGGGAACTTATAACCAAAACGGTCAAGTTCCCCGCACTAATCAATTGACTCCACCGGGTTTTCCACCAAATCAAAATGCTAACAATTATCGAAACAATCAAGTTGGTTACCAAAACAATCAAAGGAACAATTTCAAGGGTAATAACAACTATGGGAATCAAGGAAGTAGTAGCCAATTGCAAAATCAAAACCAAAACCGTAATTTTCAAAACACGAGTCAAGGTCTTCAAAATGTTTACACTAAAGAACTTCCAATGGACTTTTTGAATTACGCCACGGCAAATGATAAGATTTTGGAAAACATTCAAGAGCAATTGGCTAGTCAAGCTAGGGACACGGCTAAAAACACCAAGGAATTAGCTAATTTTGTAAAGGAAAATCTTAACATGAGAAATGAATTGAAAAATGATTTTGCTAATCAAATTAGAGGTCAAAACAATAAAATTGAACAAAGTCATGCTAGGCTTGAACAAAGAATTGACCAAAAAGCCGCTAGTCAAGATCTTAAGTTTAATAGCCAAGATGCTAAGCTTAATGCCATTTTAGAAGCCGTCATGGGGAACAAAGCCTCTACTTCGGGTAGTTTGCCTAGTAACACCGTTTCAAACCCGAAGGGAGAGATGAAAGTGAATACCACACGAAGTGGTAAGACACTTAAAGAACCGACTCCTCAACCAATTACTCCAACGGTGGAGGAAATTGAGGAAGAACCCGAGGTGGTGGTCGAAAAGGAGCATATCTCAAGCCCACAAAGTACCGCTCATGCCACACCTACGGTTGACCCATTACCAACATTGGAACCCGAGATTCCAAAGGCTATGCCTATGCCCCAACCCACACCACCCTTGCCTTACCCATCGAGACTTAGGAAGGAGAAACGACAAGAGCGCGACAACTACCAATTTCAACTTTTTATGAAAATGTTTCGTGAGTTGCACCTTAATGTGAGTTTCGCCGATGCTTTGGTCATGATGCCTCGATTTGCCGCTAACTTTAAGAGTATGTTGAATAACAAGGAGCAATTGCACCAATTGTCTAGTTGTTCATCGGTTTATCTTAATCGCATACCTCAAAAAGTCGGTGATCCCGGTAAACTTTTGATCCCTTGTGCAATCCAAGATATGGAAGAATGCTATGCCTTGGCCGATCTTGGTGCTAACATTAATTTGATGCCACTTGCAATCTTCAAGTCGCTCAATCTTCCTAATCTTACTCCTTCACTAATGTCTATCGAGATGGCCGACCATTCCACGATTCGTGCATGTGGTTTGGCGGAAGACGTTTTTGTGAAAGTGGGGAAGTTCTACTATCCCGTAGACTTTATCGTCGTTGATATCCCCACGGATCCTCAAGTTCCTCTTATTTTAGGTCGTTCGTTTTTAGATACGTCTATGGCTTTAATTGATGTGCATGCTAGAAAGATCACCTTACGTTTCAACGACGAGGAACTTGTTATAAACGCAACTCAGAATTCTCAACTTTCTCATGTTTATTCCGTTGCTACCATAAACCTCGTTGATATGATCTACGTGGTTTGCGAGGAATTTTCACAAGAAGTTTTAGGGTTTGGTGATGAAGAAACTAGTGGCGATCCAATTCTTGATAATTCGACACCAACCTTCACTCCATTTGAAGGTGGTGGTTTTACGTTGGAAGAATGCAATGTTCCACGTACTTGTGACGAAGACCTCGACAATGATGAGGACGTCTCGATTATCAAGGATTTTCTCAACGATTTCCCATTTCCTCCACCCGAGGAGGTTATGAGTATCGAGCCCAAATCTTCACTTGAGGAACCACCTATCCTTGAGTTGAAAGATTTACCTCCTCACCTCGAATATGTCTATTTGGAGGAGGAAGACAAGTTGCCGGTTATTATTGCGAAGGATCTTTTGAATGATGAAAAAACCACACTTGTCGATGTTCTAAAGGATCACAAAGGGGCGATTGCGTGGAATTTATCCGACATTAAGGGAATCGATCCCAAGTTTTGTACCCACAAAATCTTAATGGAGGAAGATTTCAGGCCCACAATCCAAAGTCAAAGGAGGGTGAACCCAAAAATTTACGACGTCATCAAAAAGGAGGTCCTTAAACTCCTTGACGCGGGAATGATTTACCCTATTTCCGATAGCCCTTGGGTGAGTCCTATTCATTGTGTCCCTAAAAAGGGAGGGATGACCGTTGTACCAAACGATGCCAACGAGTTAATTCCCACTAGACTCGTGACCGGATGGAGAGTGTGCATTGACTATCGAAAGTTGAATGCAGCCACTCGAAAAGACCATTTTCCCTTGCCCTTCATGGACCAAATGTTGGAGCGTCTTGCGGGAAACGATTTATATTGCTTTTTAGATGGTTTTTCCAGTTACTTCCAAATTCCCATCGATCCTCGTCATCAAGAAAAAACTACGTTTACGTGTCCATATGGAACGTTTGCCTATCGTAGAATGCCATTCGGACTTTGCAATGCACCGGGAACCTTTCAAAGGTGCATGATGGCTATTTTTCATGATATGATCGAGAAAACGATGGAAGTCTTCATGGATGACTTTTCCGTATTTGGTAATTCGTTCACTTCGTGTTTGTCGAACCTTGAGAGAATGTTAAAACGATGTGAGGAAACCAACCTTGTGCTCAATTTGGAAAAGTGTCATTTTATGGTTAAGAGTGGAATCGTCTTAGGGCACAAGGTCTCGAAAGCGGGGATTGAGGTAGATCAAGCTAAGGTAGACGTCATCGCCAAATTACCTCATCCCAAAACCGTCAAGGGAGTTAGGAGTTTCCTAGGCCACGTGAGCTTTTATCGTCGATTCATCAAGGATTTTTCAAAGATTTCTCGACCCATTACACATCTTCTTGAAAAAGAGGCACGTTTTGTCTTTGATGAAGATTGTGTACGAGCCTTTGAGATCCTTAAGAGGAAACTTACCGAAGCTCCCATTCTTGTTGCTCCCAATTAGAACCTCCCCTTTGAGCTCATGTGTGATGCTAGTGATTACGCCATTGGGGCCGTTTTGGGGCAACGTCATGATAAGCACTTCTTGCCTATTCACTATGCTAGCAAGACGATGACCGAGGCTCAACTTAAATACACTACAACGGAAAAGGAGTTCCTTGCCGTGGTGTATGCATTTGAGAAATTCCGACCTTACCTCGTCTTAGCTAAATGTATAGTGTATACGGACCATTCGCCTATTAAGTATCCAATGGCAAAGCAAGATGCAAAGCCGAGATTACTTCGTTGGATTCTCCTCCTTCAAGAATTTGATCACACCATCGTTGACAAAAAAGGAGCCGAGAATCTAGCGGCCGACCATCTTTCTCGTTTGGAAGATCCTCACCAAAGTGTTTACGAGCCCAAGGAAATCACCGAAACATTTCCGCTCGAGACACTTGGTGCAGTGAATTCTAAGCTTGATCCTTCCACCCCATGGTTTGCGGATTTTGCAAATTACCATGCGGGCAACTTCATCATTAAGGGTATGACGACTCAAGAAAAACGAAAATTCTTTCGTGACGTCAAGTTCTAGTTTTGGAACGGCCCTTACTTGTTTCGAACTTATGCGGATCAAATCATCCGACGTTGTGTATTTGGCACCGAAGCTTCTAACATCCTTAGAGCTTGCCATGAGGGACCCACGAGAGGTCACCACGGTGCTAATCTCACGGCTAAAAAGGTGTTTGATGCCGGCTTCTTTTGGCCTACTATTTACCGAGATGCACAAGATCTTGTGAAGTCGTGTGATGCATGCCAACGACAAGGAAAAGCCTCACAAAAAGATGAAATGCCACAAAATATCATCCAAGTGTGTGAGATCTTTGACGTTTGGGGTATAGACTTTATGGGGCCGTTCCCATCATCTCGTGGTAATAAGTATATTCTCGTTGCGTTTGACTACCTTTCTAAGTGGGTGGAGGCTAAGGCTTTGCCCACCAATGATGCTCGTGTGGTAGTCAAGTTTTTGAAGCAATTGTTTTCTCGGTTTGGAACCCCTCGTGCTATCATAAGCGATCGTGGAACCCATTTTTGTAACGACCAATTCGAAAGGGTCCTAAGGAAATATGGGGTTACACATCGGCTTTCTACGGCTTATCACCCACAAACGAGTGGGCAAGTCGAGGTTTCAAACCGAGCGTTGAAAAGGATTTTGGAGAGATCCGTTGGGGAAAACCGACAATTGTGGTCGGATAAGTTGGACGATGCTTTATGGGCCTTTAGGACCGCTCATAAGACGCCCATTGGGTGCACTCCCTATAAGCTTGTGTATGGAAAGAATTGTCATTTGCCTATCGAGTTAGAACACAAGGCTTATTGGGCCCTAAAGCATTGTAATGATGATATGGAGACCGCGGGAAAACACCGGAAAATGCAATTAAATGAATTGGATGAATTGAAAGACATTGCTTATGAAAATTCATTGATTTATAAGGAGAAAACTAAAAAGTTGCATGATTCTAAAATTAAAAACCGGGTTTTTAACATTGGGGATCAAGTTTTGCTTTTTAATTCAAGATTGAAAATCTTTTCCGGTAAATTGAAATCCCGTTGGTCCGGTCCATTCACCGTGACTCAAGTGTTTCCGTATGGGACCATCGAGCTAGCTCAAGATGATGGTCCTAACTTCAAGGTGAATGGACATAGGTTGAAACACTACTTTGGCAGAGAAGTTCCATCCTTGAACTACCTCGACCGAGTCACCTTCCCCAATGATAATTAGTATTGAGGGGATCGAGTCGAGCTCATGACTCGGTAATCAAAAACGAGGTGCCTCGTGGGGGAGTCCCATGCTTAGCCTATGTACATATTATCACTTTCTAATGTAGTTAACGTGTGGGGATTTGTGCCCTTCCAACCTTTGTTCCGTGGTTGTTTGTGAATTTTGGACTTTAGATGATCATGATCTTCACGATTGGAGCCTCTCGTGTTCGTTTTATGGGAGCACTCGATCGTTTTCTTTGGAGACATTTCTCAATATCCATGATATATCCTTATATGTTCTAACCTTAGGTTTTTAGCACACTTCACAAACGGCTATTAATTTATTGGTAACACCCTTTCCATGCTAGATTAGGCATTCGACTACGTCTCTAGTATGGGGGTATTCTACCCCTAGACTCGAAACATTGAGGACAATGTTTAACTTTAGTATGGGGGGTGAATAGATACTTGCCTTGACAAACCTTCACGCTTTACAAAGTTTATCTTTTTGTTTATCGTTTTGTTGCAAAATAAGGATAAAAATGGCCAAATTTTAAATTTTTTCTCATGTTTTATAAGTGTTTGAAGACACGAATGTAGGTTTTCCGATGGCGAGAATAAGAGTAATTTTTTACTCGACCGTGCGTGTTGAGCACTTAGCTTTGATTCCTTAACTACACATTAGGCTAAGTCTCTTAAATGAGGACGAGAAATGATAGAGTTAATTATAAGTTACTATGCTAAACATAGAGTACTCGTATTCTTTCAAAAACTTATGTGTTCTCGTTGTTTGCTTATTCTCCCTTTGCATGTAAATATTTTTGCTTAATAAATATTGACTTAGCGGTTTAGTTAGGATTGTTGGGTTTCTAGTCTTTTCTAGTAGCCTCCGCGTAATTAAATTGGGAAGACATTAAGGTATCGCCAGCGTCACGGTTTTGAAGTATTGGCACCCGAATAATCGAAAGCTTCACCCAATAATAAGATTTCAAGTGCTCACCTAAATCTAGCAAACAATTTGAAGCCCCACAAGGCCGAAAAATTTATGCAAAATTTAAAGTGAATCAAGCCTTAATCTTCGAAGCTTTAAAGATCCAAAATTCGCTTTAGCGTGAGGATATACGTCTTTGGCTAATAAAACCACCGATGAGGCGGATAATAAAAGGCAAGGCAAGACCAAAGTCATAATAAAAGCTTCATGGCGAAGTTGAATAAAAGATGGAGGTAAACCAAAGATAATAAGGCCCTTCTGTTAGGGGGCGTATAAAAGTCTTGGTAATAAGTCTCATGTTCAAAACCGTTATAAAACCGTGTTTATCGATTCTTCTTGTCAACTTAATTTTTTAACATCGTTGTCTATTAGGAGGGGTTATTGATTTGATGGTCTTGGTTACACCGTTAGGACTCTATTTTTAGACCTAAATCTCTATTATCGCATAAGTCAAACAATGTATCCTCGTGAAACATTCAAGACAAAATAAAATATAAGAGATACAACTTAGGAATAATGGGAGGATAAGTACGTGATTAGGGCATATGAGTAGTGTTAGCATTACTAACTTATAATGACAATGATCTCGTTACACGCTTAGCATGGAATTGGAGTGAAAATCGAGGATGATGAAATTATTTCTAACGGAGCATTCACGTGTTCTTATTCTATGAACCTAAACGTCCCATTTTGCGATGAAAATCATACATTATGTCTAAAACACAAGTAGTAGCAATATTAGTAGTGTAGCTAGTTTATCGTTCAATAAAGTGAATAAAAATGAATTTTGGAGTTGCATAGATACTTTATTCTAGCATTGCGTGAGGGCACGGCAATGGTTTAGTATGGGGGAGTGATGAGACTGCTTTTATACATAGTCTCATCGTCCAAATAGGGCTTAAAATGCATTAAATATCATCAAAATACCCAAATATATGCTTGTGTTTGTTGCTTGTGTATTTTAGGTACGAATATTGAGAAAATGACAAAAGATCACAAGAATCAGTCAAAAAACGAACACGGGAAACGAAGCTGCACAAAGAACCAAGCCCTAATGAAGACTTTTCCAAAGAAAACCCTTGAAGATTTGAAGAATATGAAGAAGGGTCCTCCAATATTGAAGAATTGACATTTTATACCCTTGTATCTTCATAATTACAAGTTTGTCCCTAAAGTTTGTCAAAATTACAAAAAGGACCCTTAACTTTGAAGATTTGGCAAGTTTAGCCCCTCAACAAAGCTAAATTGTCAACCATTATCATCCACAAAGTCAAATACATCATGAATTCCTTCAAAGTACAAGAAATTACAAGTTTGGCCCTTTGAAAATCCCAAAATTACAAAAAGGACCCTCAACTTTCAGCAATTGGCAAGAATGGCCCCTCTACTTTGAAGATTGGACACTTTATACCCCTAAAATATCATTGAACATGAGTAGGGTCCCTAAAGTTTGAAGAATCTACATATTCAGCCCTTGGAAATTGGTTAAAGTTACTTTATTAGCCAAGGGACTAATGGTGAAAATGCAAAAGGACTGAAATGGAAATGGTTTTGGACTAATGGTGCAAAAGAAGCTAACGAATGTTAACTTTTGAGGACTGGCACTGAATTTACTACCCACCAGCCCAACTACCCATCTTAGCCCAAGACCCATTAATTAATTACCCACGTTTTATTACCCGGTTAAATTAATTAAGTTGGGTCAAATGGTCAACGTTTTTAACTTTCCCTCTAAACACGTTTTTAAACCTGTCTAACCCCCAAACCAAATCAAACCCCACCCTGCTTAAACAAAATACTCCATAAACCCTAATCTAATTAACACCCCAAATCAAAGGGATTTAATCCCATTATTTCCAGATCATTGATTGAGGGCTAACTAATCCTAAACCCACCCTTAAACCCCCATCACCATCACCTCACATGCTTTTACCACCCTCCCCTGCCCCACTATTCACTCCCAAACAAACAAAGTGTAGAAAATCAACGACCCACGCCCTTGCTTACATCCTAAGCTAAATGTTGGACGTCCAAGATCTCTTCTCCACTGCTGGCACCCCCACAATAGTCCAAAGATCCTCACATGGCACTCTTGACAAATTCAAAAAATTGGCATCTAACTGGCATCTTCAAATATTCAACAAGGGCATAGATGGGAGTTCATGTTATTAGGGTTTAAGTTCTAGAACGAATTTGTAGCCTCTATATAAAGGCATTTAGGTTTTCATCGTACCGGAGCTTTTTTTTTCTCCTTGGTCAAGACCTTGTAAATCCATGTTTGTTTAATGAAATGAAATGGTACTGAATTTGTGACGAGAAACAAAAGAGCCCCATTTACTTTCCATTGCATTTTTAATTTTTCAAGTTTAAATTTCATATTAAGTTTCTATTTGGTGACCCAAGCACTTAAATTTTCAAGAATCTGGTCCAAGTGTTTTAAGCTGGTCATATAAGCCTGATAATCTTGTTGGTTATCAAGCTTAAGTGAGGATTAAAGCTCTTGTTGATTTAGTTGTTAGTAAAATTTTCAAAAAAAAAAAATCAAAATCAGTTTTTATTTGTCAAATAAGCCATAGGCAGCTTAGGTGATAAGCTGGCTTATAGCTTATTTGTTTTGTGAACAGCAATCTTGTGTTTACCTCCTTTCTTAGCAGGTTTATCATATCCTCCCTTTTAGAAGATATATGGGGTGTGTGTGTCAACAGTGACCACCACCATCAACTCTCTACTTAGCCTACTTGTTCAAAAGCCATAAGCACAAGCCACCAGCTTGTGGGAGGTGGCTTTTCAGCCACTGTTGGACCTGGATTGTAGGTCCAACAAGGTAGTTTCCTTTTCCTTGTTTAAATTTTCAGAAATTTTGAAAGTGGTAATTTTGTGTGAATTGAATGCATGTTGATTTAAGTGTTGTTATTTGGTTTGATTATACTGCTTAGGGTTGTTTATGCATGTTAAAAGCTGTTTAAATCAATTTGGCTTGAGTTTGAAAACATTTGCTTAGATAAAAATCATGTTCAGATTTTAAGGGGTGTTTGGATCTGCATATTAACTGAGAAATTTGAAAGATTCTTGTGTTAAAACCAGTCTAGACACACTTAATAGGGAGTTGTTAGGAGATATTAGACATAGTATTTCAGTATTGGTGGAGTTTGAAACAAAGTTGCATAAAAAAATTAGAAAAGTAACATAAAAACTGTCACTTCCTTTTTCTGTTTATTTTTTAGTGAAATTGGCCACCAATCTTGACAATCTGTTAGGACTAAGTGCTAGGAAGGGTTTGTTATAGCTTTCATATCAATTTGTTGGATTGTGTGCAAAATTTGATCTCTTGAAATCCAGTTTTTTGCACTTTGCATCAGAAAAATCATATCAGCCTATACAAGTTATATCAACAACTTTATTTTGCTATTTTGTGCTTGATATTGTTAAGAGTTTTGTTGGTTTTGTGATTAGCTTGACTCCCTACACTCAACTGAGTGTAGGGGTGCCCATTTGTCCATCAAAATCACTACTAAGATCATAGAACAGGCACCTCTTGTTCATACCTTCAAAAGTGAAGGTTCCCTTTTTTCATTTGAGTTCAACAAACCCAACTGGGGTACGTTTTTCACTCTGTAGGGATTTAATTGGGTTTGAATTGGATTGGGGTTGTGTTTTAGTCATTAAAATAGTACCAGGTTGAGTTTTAAAAAGTTAAAAAACAAAAAAAATAAAAAGCAAAAAAAAGGGGTGCACAGCCTCGACCCCGTGACCTAACGCTCAACACACTCACGACATAACCATCCTGCCCTTGGGTCTTTTACTGACCAAGGGAGGAAACAAAGGTTACTTAAGGGGTTTTGAAGTTGGGCTTTTTAAATAAAGCCGTAGCTTATTTAGCCCATTTGAGCTTATTAATAAGCCAAGAGACCAGGGTTATATTTTTCCTAGGATTAGTACCTCTTTTAGGATTTTTCTGGCTTAAGTCTCAAATTTTCCGTTTCTTTATTTATTTTTTATTATTTTTTAATTACCCGTATTTAGTTAATTAGTTTAAAAATAGTATAAGTAGATTTAAAATTTTATAAAAATTGTTTTTAGGTTTTATTAAAGTAATTTGAGGTTTACATCACAAAAAGTTTTCAAAAAGTCTTATTTTTAATTTTATTTGATTTTAGGGTTTTTAACCAACTTTAAAATTTAATATTAAATTATTAATTAGGTTTTAGAAACTTTTGATTACATTTCTGTTTTAGTTACATTAATCTAGATTTTTGGTAATTTTTTAGAATTTTTCATAAACTTTTAATTTTTTTGAATATTTTAATATTATTTTATTATTAAAAATTGAAAGTTTGATTTTTTAAGTTTTTACATTTTTCCTAGATTGTAGACACTTAATTAGGAGTTTTTTAACTTTCCAAATATTTTTAGGACTTTTCAATTATTTTTTAGAATTAATTTAAGTTTTAATTGATTTTAATAGTTTTTAAGTGTTTAAAAAAAGTTTTATTTGGTTTTAAAATTTTAAAAATACTTTTTAGCTTAATTAGGACATTTTTTAGGTTTACAAACTTTAAGATCTTGTTTAGGGCTTTTTAATAATTAATTGTGATTTTTAGGGCTTTAATTAGCATTAAAAAGTCATTATCTAATTAATTAAAAGGTTTTAACAAGTTTGGATTTTTTTTAAACTCTTAGAATATTATTGTGGATTTTTAGTAATTTTTAGGAATTTTTAGGCTAAAATTTTTATTTTTGCACTATTTACAGTTTTACGTGATCGCCTTTTTCGTCTTAGTTTAATCCGTCTTCGTAACCGTCTTTCTTTTCTAATCTCATTTCTTTCTTTCTTTCTCAATCATATAATCACAAATCAGAATCATCTCTTAACACAACGCACTAGCCTCCTCGAGAACGAACTCACTTTTAGGGTCATTCACACACGATTTTCCTAAATCGTCGTGCATACTTGCCCTATTTGTTGCTCTTTTCCTAAAGGGTAAGCAAAAACTCTACAATCAAGACTCGTGGATGCTTAGCCTATTAAATAAAAGTTCTGGGTTTTTGAGTCATCTATAGGATCTTGCAAACTCTTAGACTTTTTCAAGTTTAGAAATCGCGTTTTAAAGTTCCCTTGATAAACGACTCTCTAGGATCAATTATAGGAACTTGCGAAAATTTCTTGTTCTTAACCCGTGAGAGTTAAGACTTTCGGGTTTTATAGCTCCCTATATAAAAGCCTGGCAAAACTTTACTTAAACACGTTAAGGATCCTAGCTAGAGTAACTTAGATAAGTAAACTCGGGTTGAGTCAAAAGATTCAGAACGTTTGGAAATTAAAACCACTTTATTAAAGATTTATTCTAGTAAAGAAAGAAAATAACTATACAAAGGGAAACACTAATGGGCCAAAATAGATCAAAAATTTTGAAAAATGTCGAAAAATTGATTTTCCGGTTAAAATGAGGACAAATCCAAGGAAAAGGCCACTTAACTTAGATAGAAGTCCCCCCTACACTTAACATAAACATTGTCCTCAATGTTTAAGCATGTGGGAGTAAACTCCCCTACACTTAGGACATTGTGCAGTTTGTTTAAATCTCGCTAAGGAAGAGACAACTAAAGAGATTCCTATTTTAATATTGGAAAATATAAAATAGTGAATCGAAAAGAGTTAAGGATAGAACCGGGAAAATGGAACACGGAATCACGAGTCGTCAAGAATCATCAAGAGTGGATCATTGAGCGCTCGAATCCCTGATTAAGAGAGGAGAGGAGAGGAAATAGCAAACCAAAGGGGTCTCCCCTACACTTAGGATAAAGAAAGCGAAAAGATAGATACATGGGTTGCCTCCCAAGAAGCGCTTGATTTTTGATTACCGAGTCGTGATCCTGACTCGACCTTGATTATCATAGCAAGAAGCATGAAACACATCCACCAGGATCAAAGACATAGTTTTCGTCCATCAAATAGCACAAGCTTAAGGCGAATAAGGCAAGCCAAAGAAGACTAGGCAAGGTTCCCTTAAGCAGCGATGGAGCATGGTGGAAGCAAGGGTGAAGTGCTGCAAGCATGTCTTCAAAATTTCCAAAGAGTTTCCTTTTATTTCATCAGGTGGATACTGAGATGGCTAAAAGATTTGAATACCGGGGTCGAACACCTTTTCCTTTAGGGGAAAATATCACTCAGGCTCAGCAGAATGGGAAGAAGATCCGCGAAGAAGCACAACCTCGTCCTCAAAATGTGGACAAAGAGGTGTTACATCATATGTGCTGCGGATATTGGTGTCGACCGGTTTCTTCTCCTTTGAAAGAATGTTCTTGAAATCCAAAGTAGGATCAACACGATAATCTTCAAAATCATAAAGAGGGGCATCACTCTCATGAGGGAAGTAAGTGTTGAGAAACGTAGAGAAATCTTCCTCAAATGAGTAATCGTCCAAAGTAGGATCAAGTGATGGCGGAGGATCTTCATCATGTGAAGAATCGCTCGAAAGAGTATCAGCCTCATCGAAATCATCATATGTGGGCAGCTCGGGATACTCGGAAGTAAGGTCATCATAATCATCCGAATCTGAGCTAGAATCATCATCATAAGCATCAAAGATCGGTGGAGAATCGTAAATGGGTGAAGGTTCCAAATTGGAGAGAGAATCATCCACATCATCTTCAAAAAGTGGATTATCAATGGAAGAATAGAATAGAGGATTGTTGAAGACGACAAAATCATCAAGCACATTAATCATATTCACTGATTCTCTGCCTCCAAAGGATTTGCCTGTAAGCTTCCCATTTCAAAAACTTGTGCATCATCCCCGACTCTTAAGATTAACTCACCTTCGGCAACATCAACTAGAGCTCGTCCGGTTCTCAAGAATGGCCGACCAAGTATTAAAGAAATACGAGGGTCCATTTCATAATCAACAACGACAAAGTCGACCGGGAAAGTAAATGTGCCAACTTTAATGAACACATCTTCGGCAATACTAACGGGGTAAGCGAGAGTGCGATTTGCAAGTTCAAGAGTCATCTTTGTTGGTTTGAGGTCGGGCAATGGCATCAAATTAATACTCGCCCCGAGATCAGCAAGGGCAGTAAATTCTTCAGTTTTGTTGAAAACGCAAGGCAACACAAAACGACCGGGATCTCTAAGATTTTCCGGAAGTTCTTTAAGAATGACTGCAGAGGAGTTTTCATTTAAGCGTGTGTTGGCGAGCTCAATCAACTTTTCCTTCTTGTTAAGCAATTCCTTAAATGCTTTAACAAATTTGGGCATGTGGACAAGTGATTCAAGAAAGCTAATGTTGAAGTTCATTTGAGAGATCATCTTCACATAGCATGACACTTCAGAGTCATCCTTGGTTAGCATTTTGGTCTTGCCTAAACGAGAGGGATAGGGGATATTGGGTTTGGGTGGTGAAGGTGTAGGTGAAGGTAAAGGTTGAGATGATGAAGGTTCCTTCCTAGGTACATCGTCATGACGAGGCGGAGACGGTAATGGTGCACTAATACTAGGTGTAGGAGGAGTAGGGATAAATGGTGGTGGAGGAGGTGTAGATGATGGGGGCGGGATCGGTGGATCGACAATGGTAATTCCACTACGAGTAGTAATAGCACTCACATTTGCTCGCGGATTGGTGACGGTGTTTGAAGGTAGAGAACTCGAAGTAGAAGGTTGAGCTGCGGGCAAGAAACTAGCAAGCATATTCTTCAAATCAGTCGTTTGATTGCTGAAGGATGATTGAATATTATCTCGAAGCTCAGATCTAATCTCATTTCCTTGCTTTGTGATATCTCCTTTCAAATTTATAATTTGGCTCTACAGATTCTTGATTTGCTCACCTTGGGTTCTCATGATGGCTTCAACATCGGGGTTAATGGTTGGGGTTTGTTGGGCGGGTGGGTGATAAGGATTAAAATCTCTTGGTGGGATTTGGTTGCTTCTATTGTAGTTGTTGGCGGGGTTTTGGTTTTGAGGAGAAAAACCAGGTGAAAGGTAATTGTTGGACCGGTAGCTCAGTCGAGCTTGGTAATTTTCCGGTGAATAATTACCATAAGCAGCATACACATTTTCTGGATTTCCTTGTGTAGAAGGACAATCGGTGTATGAGTGAGGACCGCCGCATGTTTCACAAGGATTAGCAACCACTTTAACTTGTTGTTGTTGTTGGTTTGAAGCGAGAAGCGTGATACTTTTGCTCATTTCGGTCATCATGCGGGTCAGTTCGGTCATATCAGGGTTTGCTGAGGTGGAAGAAACATTGACTCTCGGGTTGTTCCTTGAAGAAGCAGAGGAATCCCAGTTTTTGTGGTGAGTAGTCATGTTCTCAATAAGCTCTCTACACTCCTCGGGTCTCCTTTTCATAAATGTGCCACCGGCGGCTGCATTAATCGTATCACGATCACGAAAAGTCAATCCGTTGTAGAACGTATCAATCAATGTGACTGGAAGCATGTTGTGGTTTGGACAACGATCGATCAAGACATTATATCCTTCCCAGGCATCAAAAAGAGATTCATCAGGATCTTGCATGAAACCGCTGATTTGATTGCGAAGGCTCGTGACCATGGATGGTGGAAAGTAGCGCGACAAAAAGCGTTGAGTCATATCATCCCAAGTGTGAATAGAATTCTTCGGGAGACGATCAAACCATTTCTCGGCATGATGTGATAAAGTATGTGGAAAGAGTTGTAGGCGAAGAATATCCATTGTGGCACCAGGAAACTTCATGCTTTGGGTGATTGTAATGAACTTGTCGAGGTGTTTGTTGGCATCATCATCAGGCATTCCTCTAAAAGGATTTGTTTGCACTTGCTGAATCATGTGGTGCTTCAACGAAAACTCCGGAGCGTTGATTTGCATCGGCGCAATCGGTCCTCCTCGTCCAAACATGGTAGGTTGACAAAGCTCCTCCATGGTCTGAAGATCGGGCTGTGGAAGAACATTGTTGTTATTGTTGAGGTGCAGTGGATTATTGTTGTTAACACCTGACATACTTAAATCTTCTCGAGTCTCGGGCTCTTGATAATTAGAAGATCTAGTACGCATACACCTACAAAGACAAAAGAAAACAATACCAAACACAAAGACAATATATATATACAATAAAGATAAAATCTTTTTGGATTTTTTTGAAATTTTTTAATTTTTATGATTTTTTGAAATTTTTAATTGTTATGGTTTTTTGAATTTTTAAGCAAGAAAATAACGCTCACAAGTGAACGGATCCCAAAAAGCAACGCGTCTCTCACAGAAAACCGTTAATCTTTACGAAAAGAGCCGGTAGCGGCGCCATTTTATAACTAGGTTTTTGCCTAGTAAGAAAATTATCGTTGAACCAATCTTTTCGAATTGAAAAAGGAGTTTATGTGCGACTTAGTGTTCTTTGGTGAAACAAAAGTGTGTCGTTGTAGTATATTAAAAGTGCAAAACAATTAAAGTAAATTGACTTTAAAGTAAGTCTAAGTCTAATTAAAATAAATGGTGCAAGTATTTAAAAGCGTGACGGGAATTAAAAGGCACTGAAGTAAATGATGCAAACTTAAAACTAACTAAGGCAAACTTAAAACCCAACTAAAACTAAAACTTAAACTAAGGCAAGGCTAAAATAAATCTAAGGAAAATAAACTTAAAGTGCGACTAAGGAAAAAGGCGGGAAAAATAAAGCTTGAAATTAAAAATCAAAGACAAAAACTAAAAAGAACCTGAATACAGCTCATTCGGAATAATCCTTCGTTCGGAACAATCACTCATCCGGAATGTCACCTTCATTCGGAATGATTCTTCTTCGCTCGGAATATTACCAAAATCCTTGATCTGGAACAAATTATTCTGAATATGTCACTTATCTAAAACAATCCTTCGTTCGGAACTTCTGCTGATTCAAAGCCCTTGGTTCGGAAGATTCTGGTTAACCCTTGATTCGGAAGTCCTTGAGTCGGAACTTTTTGGTTCAGAATACTTCCGAATGAAGTTCTTGGCTCGGAACTTTTGAATACTTCCGAATAAACACTCTCTGGTTCGGAACTTTTGGTCCGGAACTATTCCGGTTCGGAACTCCTCGATTCGGAACTTTCTTTCGGAAGTTTCCTGATTCGGAACTCTCGTTCGGAAGTTTCTGATTCGGAAGTTTTGTTCGGAAGTTTGTTTAGAAGTTGGTTCGGAAGTTTCTGGTTCAGAACTTCCAATGTTCCGAATGAGAAAGCTTGATTCGGAACTTCCTAAGCCACTTCTTGGTTCGGAAGTTTCTGCTGATCCGGAACTCACCTGGGAAAGATCAGAAACAGGAAAACAAACACCCCGAAGAACAGGGAAATACAGTAACACACGAATCTAATCACAATTTAACTAAATCAAACAAAAGATTAAATCAAACTAATCAAAAAACATCCAATAATCATAAACAAACAATCCAAATCAACAAAACTAACAAAACTACCAAAATAATCAAAACCCACTTTGATCAAAATAAGAACATGAACATGAACCTAAACATAAACATAAAAATCAAAGATTAAGAAAGGTAGATAGGAGATTAACAAGATAAAGTAAAAATTGACAAGAATTAAATGGAAACTTACTTAAATTTAAAGGAATTTAAGGTGCAAGACAAGTATTTAAATTTGACAAGTAATTAAATGACAAGGTAATTAAAAGTGGAAGAACTAATTGTCACTATTAGCCAACAAAATGAAAATGATTAACATCTAATCTATATATAGGGGAGGATTAGGAAGCTTCCTCCCCTCCTTCATTTTCTCTAAATTGCATCATTAGGCCCTTCCTTCTTAATCTCTTTGTTAATGGCACCATTAGTCCTTAAGCCTTTAAATCTTCTTTAATCTTGGACTTTAATGACTTTTGGCTTCGGATTTCTTTGAACTCGTCTTTTAATTCTTCAATAAATTAGACTTGAGTTTTTCGGCTTTTGATAAACTTCCGTCTTTTGACTTTTCTTCGATAAATCTCCAGAATTGGTCTTGGACTTCCGTTCTTTTTTGCACTCTTGACTTCTTGACTTCGTCTTTCATCTTTTTCTTCAATAAAAGCCCGTAAATGCCCATGTTTTCTCCACTTTTCACCTTTTCGTCATAAATCACAACAAAAACACAAACCACGCATAATTCCGACATAAAAGACATAAAATACACGTTTTGGCTCGGTTATTATTGTAATTAAGTGGTAAAAGGGATGGGTGTTTACACACCTATCATGACCTTACCTTCATAGAGGAACCCGAACGAGTTCTTGACAGACAAGAACGAGTCATGAGGAGGAAGACGATTCCATTTGTCAAAATCCTTCGGAAGGATCATACCAACCGGGAAGCCACTTGGGAGACCAAGGAGTCTATCCGGACTTCTTACCCTCATTTCAAGTTTTGAATTCGGGTATGTTCCTCTTTTCCAGTTTACTTTATCTATAATTCGGGGACAAATTATTCTTTTTAGGGGGGAAGAGTTGTAATACTCGCATGCTTTTACCATGAACAGTACACATATAATCGTACGTACATGATTAAAATTATAACATGTTTACGTTTCACGAATATTAATTACAAGAATTACGTACGTATTATTACATGATAAATATTAAGTATGTATTAATGTACGATAATTATTACAAACAATAATTATAATCACGAGCATGAAAACATGAACGTAAATAATCACGAGCATATTATTATGTAATTACGTAATTATTATTACGACTACGTACAAGTATAAATATATAACACGAACATTTAATAATAATGTCACGTAAATACGAGCACGGGAACACGTAAAATATTAGAACACGAAAACTACGGGTTTCCCCTTGGTGGGCCCTTGTAGTCGCGGCACACACAAGAGAAGGGGGCCCACAAGCCCACTTTTGGTTAATTAAAGAAATCTAAAAACATTACAGAGTTTTCATAAAAATTTAAACCCTAATCTATCCTTCTCTCTTCTTTGGCCGGCGGCTACCACAAGAACAAGAGGTGTTCATTTGATTTTTGCTTAACAAATCGTTAGTACGTGTTCGTGTGTTCATTCCTCGTTGATTCCACGTGATTTGGTAATCCGAAAACCTTTATTTTTATTTTCTTTTTATGTTTATGCATAGTTGATCATGGGAAAATAAAAACAATATTAAAAACATGTTAAGATTCATGGTGGGGTAAATTATTTGGTTTGTTTTCGGGTTTTGGTGTTCGGCCGCCACACAAACCGAGACCATGATGCTCTCGGTGGCGTTTGTATCGCACCACCACACTCGACCATGTCTCGGTGGTGTTGGGTGTTCGGTCGGCAGCAAGGGCAAGGCACCCCGACGTGTGTCGGGGGTGTCCTTGTGGTTCAGTTTGTCTCGGCAGTCACAGCCCCATCACCGGCCAAAGCCGATGGCTAATTATGGTAAGCAGGGGGAACTGCGGCAGCAGGGGGAACTATTGGCAAATGCCAGTGGGAACCCATGGTGGCCAGCGGCTGGCCGAAGAACAAGACTGTTAGCCTCAAAATATTGATTCAAACAAGAATGCTCGGTCATAGGTTATTACTGTAAAATTAGTTAGAACGTTGTAATAGGTAGTTAATTAGTCGTGGTTTACGGGCTTGGATTTAAACTAATTAAAGTCCAAAAGACAAGCCCGGCAGCATTCCGAGCACGGGAACACGTAAAATATTAGAACACGAAAACTACGGGTTTCCCCTTGGTGGGCCCTTGTAGTCATACAATGCGATCGCGGATTCCGACGGTTTCAAGGGATGTTGAGTCGTTACTTTGTCCAATTTGTTTTTGCCATATTGCGATCTAAACATTCCGACAGATCCAATATTCAGATAGAAGGACATTCCGACAGATTAACATTCCGACAGGACAACATTCCGATAGAACCAACATTCTGATAGAACCAACATTCCGATACAATATTCCGATAGATCATTCCGACAGCATTCCGACAACCTACATTCCGACAGCCAACATTCCGATGGACATTCCGATGGCACATTCCGATGGACTTTCCGATGACATGTTTAGCTAAATTTTGTTTAAGTATTTTTTTGACTTCGCCACCATCTAGACGGTCGCGGTAACTAAGCAGAAATTGCAAGAAGCACGGTCACGTCAGAAGAGTTATGCCGAGAAGCATCGTAGGGACTTACATTTTAACGTAGGAGATCACGTCTTCCTTAAGGTATCGCCGACACGTGGTGTTAGATGTTTTGGAATCAAAGGGAAGCTCAGTCCTGGATTCATCAGACCGTTTGGTGTCATTGAGCGAGTCAGAGAAGTATCTTATCGTTTAGCGTTACCTCCACAACTTTCTCATGTTCACGATGTTTTCCATGTGTCCTTACTCAGAGGGTACAAGTATCATCCCCTTCACATGGTTCAGTATCCACTGGAACAGATTCGTGAAGACCTTACCTTCATAGAGGAACCCGAACTAGTTCTTGACAGACAAGAACGAGTCATGAGGAGGAAGACGATTCCATTCGTCAAAATCCTTTGGAGGGATCATACCGAGCGGGAAGCCACTTGGGAGACCAAGGAGTCTATCCGGACTTCATACCCTCATTTCAAGTTTTGAATTCGGGTGTGTTCCTCTTTTTCCAGTTTACTTTATCTATAATTCGGAGACAAATTATTCTTTTTAGGGGGGAAGAGTTGTAAAACCCGCATGCTTTTACCATGAACAATACACATATAGCCGTACGTACATGATTAAAAAATTCCTTTTATAACATGTTTACGTTTCACGAATATTAATTACAAGAATTACGTACGTATTATTACATGATAAATATTAAGTATGTATTAATGTACGATAATTATTACAAACAATAATTATAATCACGAGCATGAAAACATGAACATAAATAATCACGAGCATATTATTATGTAATTACGTAATTATTATTACGACTACGTACAAGTATAAATATATAACACGGACATTTAATAATAATGTCACGTAAATACGAGCACGGGAACACGTAAAATATTAGAACACGAATACTACGGGTTTCCCCTTGGTGGGCCCTTGTAGTCGCGGCACACACAAGAGAAGGGTCCCACAAGCCCACTTTTGGTTAATTAAAGAAAACTAATAACATTACAGAGTTTTCATAAAAATTTAAACCCTAATCTCTCCTTCTCTCTTCTTTGGCCGGCGGCTACCACAAGAACAAGAGGTGTTCATTTGATTTTCGCTTAACAAATCGTTAGTACGTGTAAGTGTGTTCATTCCTCGTTGATTCCACGTGATTTGGTAATCCGAAAACCTTTATTTTTATTTTCTTTTTATGTTTATGCATAGTTGATCATGGGAAAATAAAAACAAGATTAAAAACATGTTAAGATTCATGGTGGGGTAAATTATTTGGTTTGTTTTCGGGTTTTGGTGTTCGGCCGCCACACAAACCGAGAGCCATGATGCTCTCGATGACGTTTTTATCGCACCACCACACGCGACCATGTCTCGATGGTGTTGGGTGTTCGGTCGGCAGCAAGGGCAAGGCACCCCGACGTGTGTCGGGGTGTCCTTGTGGTTCAGTTTGTCTCGGCAGTCACAGCCCCACCACCGGCCAAAGCTGATGGCTAATTATTGTAAGCAGGGGGAACCGCGGCAGCAAGGGGAACCACTGGCAACTACAAGTGGGAACCCATGGTGGCCAGCGGCTGGCCGAACAACAAGACTGTTAGCCTCAAAATATTGAGTCAAACAAGAATGCTCGGTCATAGGTTATTATTGTAAAATTAGTTAGAACGTTGTAATAGGTAGTTAATTAGTCGTGGTTTACGGGCTTAGATTTAAACTAATTAAAGTCCAAAAGACAAGCCTGGCAGCATTCCAAGCACGGGAACACGTAAAATATTAGAACACGAAAACTACTGGTTTCCCCTTGATGGGCCCTTGTAGTCGTACATTACGATCGCGGATTCTGACGGTTTCAAGGGATATTGAGTCGTTACTCTGTCCAATTTGTTTTTTTCATATTGCGATCTAAACATTCCGATAGATCCAATATTCAGATAGAAGGACATTCCGATAGATTGACATTCCGACAGGACAACATTCCGATAGAACCAACATTCTGATAGAACCAACATTCCGATACAATATTCCGATAGATCATTCCGACAGCATTCCGACAGCCTACATTCCGATGGACATTCCGATGGCATATTCCGATGGACATTCCGATGACATGTTTAGCTAAATTTTGTTTGAGTATTTTTTAGACTTTGCCACTATCTAGACGGTCGCGGTAACTAAGCAGAAATTGCAAGAACCACGGTCACGTCAGAAGAGTTATGCCGAGAAGCATCATAGGGACTTACATTTTAACGTAGGAGATCACGTCTACCTTAAGGTATCACCGGCACATGGTGTTAGACGTTTTGGAATCAAAGGGAAGCTCAGTCCTCGATTCATCAGACCGTTTGGTGTCATTGAGCGAGTCGGAGAAGTATCTTATCGTTTAGCGTTACCTCCGTAACTTTCTCATGTTCACGATGTTTTCCATGTGTCCTTACTCAGAGGGTACAAGTATCATCCCTTTCACATGGTTCATTATCCACTGGAACAGATTCGTGAAGACATTACCTTCATAGAGGAACCTGAACGAGTTCTTGACAGACAAGAACGAGTCACGAGGAAGACGTTTCCATTCGTCAAAATCCTTTGGAGGGATCATACCGAGCGGGAAGCCACTTGGGAGACCGAGGAGTCTATCCGGACTTCTTACCCTCATTTCAAGTTTTGAATTCGGGTATGTTCCTCTTTTTCCAGTTTACTTTATCTATAATTCGGGGAAAAATTATTCTTTTTAGGGGGGAAGATTTGTAAAACCCGCATGCTTTAGTACACATATAATCGTACGTACATGATTAAAACTTTCCTTTTATAACATGTTTACGTTTCACGAATATTAATTACAAGAATTACGTACGTATTATTACATGATAAATATTAAGTATGTATTAATGTACGATAATTATTACCAACAATAATTATAATCACGAGCATGAAAACATGAAAGTAAATAATCTCGAGAATATTATTATGTAATTACGTAATTATTATTACGACTACGTACAAGTATAAATATATAACACGAACATTTAATAATAATGTCACGTAAATATGAGCACGGGAACACGTAAAATATTAAAACACGAAAACTACGGGTTTCCCCTTGGTGGGCCCTTGTAGTCGCGGCACACACAAGAGAAGGGGGCCCACAAGCCCACTTTTGGTTAATTAAAGAAAACTAAAAACATTACATAGTTTTCATAAAAATTTAAACCTTAATCTCTCCTTCTCTCTTGTTTGGTCGACGGCTACCACTAGAACAAGAGGTGTTCATTTGATTTCTGCTTAACAAATCGTTAGTACGTGTTCTGTGTTCATTCCTCGTTGATTCCACGTGATTTGGTAATCCGAAAACCTTTTTTTTTATTTTCTTTTTATGTTTATGCATAGTTGATCATGGGAAAATAAATATAAGATTAAAAACATGTTAAGATTCATGGTGGGGTAAATTATTTGGTTTGTTTTCGGGTTTTGGTGTTCGGCCGCCACACAAACCAAGATCCGTGATGCTCTCGGTGGCGTTTGTGTCGCACCACCACACGCGACCATGTCTCGGTGGTGTTGGGTGTTCGGTCGGCAGCAAAGGCAAGGCACCCCGACGTGTGTCGGGGGTGTCCTTGTGGTTCAGTTTGTCTCGGCAGTCACAGCCCCACCACCGGCCAAAGCCGATGGCTAATTATGGTAAGCAGGGGAACCGCGGCAGCAGGGGGAACCACTGGCAACTACCAGTGGGAACCCATGGTGGCCAGCGGCTGGCCGAAGAACAAGACTGTTAGCCTCAAAATATTTAGTCAAACAACAATGCTCGATCATAGGTTATTATTGTAAAATTAGTTAGAACGTTGTAATAGGTAGTTAATTAGTCGTGGTTTACGGGCTTGGATTTAAACTAATTAAAGTCCAAAAGACAAGCCCGGCAGCATTCCGAGCACGGGAACACGTAAAATATTAGAACACGAAAACTACGGGCTTCCCCTTGGTGGGCCCTTGTAGTCGTACATTGCGATCGCGATTCTGACGGTTTCAAGGGATATTGAGTCGTTACTCTGTCCAATTTTTTTTTGCCATATTGCGATCTAAACATTCTGACAGATCCAATATTCAGATAGAAGGACATTCCGACAGATTGACATTCCGACAGGACAACATTCCGATAGAACCAACATTCCGATAGAACCAACATTCCGATACAATTTCTGATAGATCATTCTGACAGCATCCCGACAGCCTACATTCCGACAGCCAACATTCCGATGGACATTCCGATGGACATTCCGATGGCACATTCCGATAGACATTCCGATGACATGTTTAGCAAAATTTTGTTTGAGTATTTTTTAGACTTCGCCACCATCTAGACGGTCGCGGTAACTATGCAGAAATTGCAAGAAGCACGGTCACGTCAGAAGAGTTATGCCGAGAAGCATCGTAGGGACTTACATTTTAACGTAGGATATCACGTCTTCCTTAAGGTATCGCCGACACGTGGTGTTAGACGTTTTGGAATCAAAAGGAAGCTCAGTCCTCGATTCATCGGACCGTTTGGTGTCATTGAGCGAGTCGGAGAAGTATCTTATCGTTTAGGGTTACCTCCGCGACTTTCTCATGTTCACGATGTTTTCCATGTGTCCTTACTCAGAGGGTACAAGTATCATCACCTTCACATGGTTCAGTATCCACTGGAACAGATTCGTGAAGACCTTACCTTTATAGAGGAACCCGAACGAGTTCTTGACAGACAAGAACGAGTCATGAGGAGGAAGACGATTCAATTCGTCAAAATCCTTTGGAGGGATCTTACAGAGCGGGAAGCCACTTGGGAGACCGAGGAGTCTATCCGGACTTCTTACCCTAGTTTCAAGTTTTGAATTCGGGTATGTTCCTCTTTTTCTTGTTTACTTTATCTATAATTCGGGGACAAATTATTCTTTTTAGGGGGGAAGAGTTGTAAACCCGCATGCTTTTACCATGAACAGTACACATATAATCGTACGTGCATGATTAAAACTTTCCTTTTATAACATGTTTACGTTTCACGAATATTAATTACAAGAATTACGTACGTATTATTACATTATAAAAATTAAGTATGTATTAATGTACGATAATTATTACCAACAATAATTATAATCACGAGCACGAAAACATGAACGTAAATAATCACGAGCATATTATTATGTAATTACGTAATTATTATTACGACTACGTACAAGTATAAATATATAACACGAACATTTAATAATAATGTCACGTAAGTACGAGCACGGGAACACGTAAAATATTAGAACACGAAAACTACGGGTTTCCCCTTGGTGGGCCCTTGTAGTCGCGACACACACAAGAGAAGCGGTCCCACAAGCCCACTTTTGGTTAACTAAAGAAAACTAAAAACATTACAGAGTTTTCATAAAAATTTAAACCCTAATCTCTTCTTCTCTCTTCTTTGGCCGGTGGCTACCACAAGAACAAGAGGTGTTCATTTGATTTTTGTTTAACAAATCGTTAGTACGTGTTCGTGTGTTCATTCCTCGTTGATTCCACGTGATTTGGTAACCCGAAAACCTTTATTTTTATTTTCTTTTTATGTTTATGCATAGTTTATCATGGGAAAATAAAAACAAGATTGAAAACATGTTAAGATTCATGGTGGGGTAAATTATTTCGTTTGTTTTCGGGTTTTGGTGTTCGACCGCCACACAAACCGAGAGCCATGATGCTCTCGGTGGCGTTTGTATCGCACCACCACACTCGACCATGTCTCGGTGGTGTTGGGTGTTCGGTCGGCAGCAAGGGCAAGGCACCCCGACGTGTGTCGGGGTGTCCTTGTGGTTCAGTTTGTCTCGGCAGTCACAGCCCCACCACCGGCCAAAGCCGATGGCTAATTATGGTAAGCAGGGGGAACCGCGGCAGCAGCGGGAACCACTGGCAACTGCCAGTGGGAACCCATGGTGGCCAGCGGCTGGCCGAAGAACAAGACTGTTAGCCTCAAAATATTTAGTCAAACAAGAATGCTCGGTCATAGGTTATTATTGTAAAATTAGTTAGAACGTTGTAATAGGTAGTTAATTAGTCGTGGTTTACGGGCTTGGATTTAAACTAATTAAAGTCCAAAAGACAAGCCCACCAGCATTCCGAGCATGGGAACACGTAAAATATTAGAACACGAAAACTACGGGTTTCCCCTTGGTGGGCCCTTGTAGTCGTACATTGCGATCGCGGATTCTGACGGTTTCAAGGGATATTGAGTCGTTACTCTATCCAATTTGTTTTTGCCATATTGCGATCTAAACATTCCGAAAGATCCAATATTCAGATAGAAGGACATTCCGACAGATTGACATTCCGACAGTATCCACTAGAACAGATTTGTGAAGACCTTACCTTCATAGAGGAACCCGAACGAGTTCTTGACAGACAAGAACGAGTCATTAGGAGGAAGAATATTCCATTCGTCAAAATCCTTTGGAGGGATCATACCGAGCGGGAAGCCACTTCGGAGACCGAGGAGTCTATCTGGACTTCTTACCCTCATTTCAAGTTTTGAATTCGGGTATGTTCCTCTTTTTGTAGTTTACTTTATCTATAATTCGGGGACAAATTATTCTTTTTAGGGGGGAAGAGTTGTAAAACCCGCATGCTTTTACCATGAACAGTACACATATAATTGTACGTACATGATTAAAACTTTCCTTTTATAACATGTTTACGTTTCACGAATATTAATTACAAGAATTACGTACGTATTATTACATGATAAATATTAAGTATGTATTAATGTACGATAATTATTATCAACAATAATTATAATCACGAGCAAGAAAACATGAACGTAAATAATCACGAGCATATTATTATGTAATTACGTAATTATTATTACGACTACGTACAAGTATAAATATATAACACGAACATTTAATAATAATGTCACGTAAATACGAGCACGGGAACACGTAAAATATTAGAACACGAAAACTACGGGTTTCCCCTTGGTGGGCCCTTGTAGTCGTGGCACACACAAGAGAAGGGGGCCCACAAGCCCAATTTTGGTTAATTAAAGAAAACTAAAAACATTACAGAGTTTTCATAAAAATTTAAACCCTAATCTCTCCTTCTCTCTTCTTTGGCCGGCGGCTACCACAAGAACAAGAGGTGTTCATTTGATTTTTGCTTAACAAATCGTTAGTACGTGTTCGTGTGTTCATTCCTCGTTGATTCCACGTGATTTGGTAATCCGAAAAACTTTATTTTTATTTTCTTTTTATGTTTATGCATAGTTGATCATGGGAAAATAAAAACAAGATTAAAAACATGTTAAGATTCATGGTGGGGTAAATTATTTGGTTTGCTTTCGGGTTTTGGTGTTCGGCCGCCACACAAACCGAGAGCCATGATGCTCTTTGTGGCGTTTGTATCGCACCACCACACGCGACCATGTCTCGGTGGTGTTGGGTGTTCGATCGGCAGCAAGGGCAAGGCACCCTGATAGGTGTGTAAACACCCATCCTTTTACCACTTATATCTTGCTAAAACAAGACCAAAACGCGTATTTAATGTCATTTGTTCGGAATTATGCGTGGTTTGTATGTTTGTTGTGTTTTCAGAGCCAACCGGATAAATATTGAAGAAAACATGGGATTGCACGGGTTTTATCGAAGAAAAAGACGAAAAGACGAAGTCTATAATCCAAGAGATGCAAAAGATTTGAAGTCGATGGGCCTATTTGAAGATTTATCGAATAAAAGGACCAAAGATGGAAGATTAACATATGTCGAAGTACTCAAGTCTATTAAATGAAGAAATTAAAAGACGAGTTGAATTTATTCGTCGACAAATCCCGAATCAAAATCGAAAACGTCAACTTTTCTGAAAAGACGAGAAGACAAAAAGAAAGGGAGAAAGCCCACTCACCAAACCAAGCCAAGCCCTATAAATACCCTTCCCATTTCACATTTTGGAGACTAGTTACTTTCTGTTATTTCTTTCGTGTTTCGTAGGAAGCACCATCACCATTAGGGTGTTTGGTGATTTTTATTGTCTTTTGATTCTTCCACAATCTTGTAAGTTTAATCTTTCCATTTTGTTTGTTTGAATCTTAATCCTTAATACAAGCTCTCATTTAATCTTTCTTTCTTCTCTTGTTTATTAAAAGTTCTAAGTTTCATTTTATTGAGTTTGATCTTAAAAAGTAAGTGGGTTTTATGTTTTTGTTGTTTTGGATTGATATTTATCATAGGTAAATGATTAGTGGTTAAATTGGCTTAAGTTTTGATTAAAAACTTGGTGGATTTTGGGTTAAATTCGTGTGTTAAAAATTCCCCTGTTCTTCGTTCTTGTTACTGTTTCACAGCCCAGATTCCGAATCAACTCTTATATTCCGGATCAAGGGTTTTGTGATTTTATTCCGCATCAAGCTCTTTGGTTCGGAATATCAAATATTCCAGATCAACTCTTATATTCCGGATCAACTCTTATATTCCGGATCAAGTTTTATTCAGAGTAAACTAATTATTCCGAATCAAGCTTCTTATAATTTTATTCCGGATAGAATTTTATTCCGGATCACTAATTTTATTACGGATAGAATTTTATTTCGGATCACCAATTTTATTCCGGATCAACCGTATTTATTCCAAGTCAAGCTATCATTCCGCATCAAGAAAATAATCCGGGTCAACGATTATTCCGAATGAAGGTTGTGTTAATTATTCCGAATGAAGCAGTTTTTAGGTTATTCCGCATGAGTTGATTTATTCCGAATGAACCAAATATTCCAAATATTCTAGATCAAGCTATTATTCCGAATCAGCTGTTTTTTTTCCAAGTTTAGGTATTTTACTGTTTAATTTTAATTCAAGTTTATTTTCAGTAATTGCTTTTAGTTTAATTTTATTACTTCTCGCACTTATCGTTTTAGTAGATATAGATCAAAAGCTCCCCCTTTTTAGTCACCAACTACAACAATTCCACTTTGAACCGTGATCGATTCGAGAAGATACCGAGAACGAAACAACGGCACATATCATTGGGTACGAGCAACACAAAGAAAGATCTTGCAACAAACATTTTTATTAACTAACCAAAAATCAGTTATTAAAATGACGCCGCTGCCGGCTCTTTTCGTAAGGATCAACGGTTTCTTGTGAGAAAAATTGGATTTTGGGATCCGTTCTTTCGGGAACGTTATTTTCAAGCACAGAAATTTTCAAAAACCCATAAAAATATAAAATTTTCAAAAATACAAAAACATTAAAAAAACCTATAAAAACAAAAAATATTTTCTCTTGCATTTTCTTTTTAGTGTATGCGTACTCAATCAACGTCTTATTCAGAGCCCGAGACTCTCGAAGATTTAGACATGGCCGGTGTACACAACAACAACAATAATAATCCACCCCACCCCAACAATAATAATCCACCCCACCCCAACATGAATAATCCACCCTTACCCGACCTACGAACCATGGAGGAGCTATGCCAACCTACGATGAACGGACGTGGAGGCACGATTGCGCCGATGCATATCACGGCTCAGGAGTTTTCGTTGAAGCATCACATGATCCAACAAGTGCAAACTAACCCATTTTGCGGAATTCCGGATGATGATGCCAACAAACACCTCGACAAATTCATTACCATCACCCAAAGCATGAAGTCGCCCGGTGTTTCTATGGATGACCTTCGCCTTCAACTATTTCCCCACTCGCTTTCTCACCATGCCGAAAAATGGTTTGACTGCCCCCCAAAGAATTCTATTCATACTTGGGACGACATGACTCAACGCTTTTTGTCGCGCTACTTCCCACCATACATGGTCACGAGCCTTCGTAACCAAATTAGTGGATTCATGCAAGACAATGATGAATCGCACTTTGATGCTTGGGAACGATACAATGATTTGATCGACCGTTGTCCAAATCACAACATGCTCCCTGTCACTCTCATTGATACTTTCTACAATGGTCTCACTTTTCGTGATAGTGACACGATCAACGCTGCCGCCGGTGGTACTTTTATGAAAAGGAGACCGGAGGAGTGTAGAGAGTTGATTGAAAACATTACTACTCACCACAAGAATTGGGATTCATCCACATCCTCAAGATCTAATCAGAGAGTCAATGTTTCATCTACTTCTTCCACCACCGACATGTCCGCAATGGAACATCCTATTCTTGAAATTAACAAAAGTATGAAAATTTTGGCTTCTAACCAACCTCAACAAGCTAAAGCCGTTGCTATTTCTTGTGACACATGTGGTGGTCCCCATTCTTACAATGATTGTCCTTCTACTCAAGGCAATTTTTCTGAAAACGTTAACGCGACATACGGTACTTATTCCACGGGAGGCTATCAAGCTCGTCCTCAAGGAGACCGTAACTTTCTAAGTTATCATTCAAACAACTGTCTTGCTCCACCCGGTTTTAATCCTCCAAACCACAACCAACAAAAAAGCTATAACCAAAACAACCAATCCCAACCTCGTGCTAACAATCAATATCAATCCCAAAGAAACCCATACCCACCTCAAGGAAATTCTCAAGCTTACCAAGCTCCACCTCTCAATCAACCGATGGCATTGAATCAAGACGTCGAGACGTTCATGAGGACTAATAGAGAGATGGTGACGAATCTTCAGAGTCAATTCGTCAACTTGTAGAATGACATGGCGAAACAAGGGAGTGATATTCGAGCCGAGCTAAGGAATGACATGGCGAAACAAAGCAATGATATTCGTGCAGACATGAGAGACTCTCTCAGTACTCAAGCGGATAATATACGTGATATGCTTGGTTCGCTTTTCCAAGGTAATAAACCCTCTTCTTCGGGTACTCTTCCGAGTAACACCGTTGCGAATCCAAGAGGGGAGATGAAAGCAATCACCACTCGTAGTGGAAAAGGTTATACGGAACCCGAGCTTTTTACACCTCCACCCGTGATCGTGAACAAGGAAAAAGAGCAACTTTCCCCACCTCCTTTGCCTTCTACCCACATTCCCCCACCACCCGTGGTTGTGAGTGATCCTATTCCCCTAAAGCCTTCCTCTTCATCCGATATACCTTATCCTTCAAGGTTGAGGAAAGAGAAGCAAAAGAGCAAGGATGATATTCAAGTTTCAAACTTTCTAAAAATGTTTAAAGAATTGAATTTTAACATCTCCTTTGTCGAGGCTCTCGCTCACATGCCTAAATACGCGAAGATGTTTAAAGATCTTCTAAGTGACAAGGAGAAGCTTCTTGACATCGCTCAGACCCAACTTAACGATAATTGCTCCGCGGTTCTCTTAAGGCAATTGCCCACCAAACTTGGTGATCCGGGTCGCTTCTTAATTCCTTGCAACTTCCCGGGAGTATAGAATTGCATGGCCCTAGCCGATCTAGGTGCCAGTATAAACTTAATGCCTTTAAGTGTTTGGAAGCAATTATCTCTCCCCGAGCTAGTCCCCACTAAAATGACTTTGGAATTAGCTAACCGTACGGTTGCTTATCCAGTGGGGATAGCCGAAGACGTATTTGTTGGCGTTGACAAATTCACCTTCCCGACGGATTTTGTTGTCGTTGACTACGAGATGGATCCTCGTGTTCCATTAATCGTTGGACGTCCCTTCTTGAGGACCGGTCGCACTCTCATTGATGTAGCCGCGGGCGAAATAATCATGAGAGTTGGTGACGATAAAATTGTCTTCAACATGGGTAAGATTTCTAAACAACCTTATTCATATGAGAGTGTTAATGATATTGATGTTCTCGATGAGGCTTGTGAAGAACACTTTCATGATGCTTGCAAAAGTACTCTCTCTTCTCTACCCAATGTTGAGACCGTTTCCTCAATTGCTCCGTCATTGACTCCTTTTGGAGAAAGTGACTTGGATGATTTTGAAGCTAGCTTGGGTCCTCTCAATCTTAAGTATGATAATTCTCCCACCGATTGGGATGAAGACATTCGTACAATTGAGAAACTTCTCAATGGAGACCCGTTTTATCCTCCTTCTCCTAAAGAGGTGACTAATGATGATCCATCGTTAGTAACACCATCTATTGAGGATCCTCCTACTCTTGAGCTTAAGGACCTACCTCCTCATCTTGAGTATGTTTTCTTAGAAGGCATTGATCAATTTCCCGTTATCATTGCTAAGGACTTAAAAGCCGATGAGAAAATTCGTCTCATTGAAGTTCTCAAGAAACATAAAAGAGCTATCGCTTGGAAAATCTCCGATATTCGCGGAATTGATCCTCACTTTTGCACACATAAAATTCTCATGGAGGACGACTTTAAGCCCACAATTCAAAGCCAACGAAGGGTGAATCCTAACATTCATGACGTTATCAAAAAAGAGGTTATCAAACTTCTTGATGCGGGCATGATTTATCCTATCTCGGATTCACCATGGGTTAGTCCAGTCCATTGTGTGCCTAGGAAAGGCGGAATCACCGTTGTGCCCAATGCAAACAACGAGTTGATTCCTACACGTCTCGTTACTGGGTGGAGAGTTTGTATAGACTACCGCAAACTCAATGATGCCATGAGAAAGGATCATTTCCCTCTTCCTTTTATGGACCAAATGCTTGAACTTTAGCGGGTAATGAATAGTACTGCTTTCTAGATGGTTTCTCGAGTTATTTCCAAATACCCATCGATCCCCAAGATCAAGAGAAGACAACATTCACTTGTCCCTATGGCGCATTTGCCTACAAAAGAATGCCTTTTGGCTTATGGAATGCCCCCGGGACTTTCCAAAGGTGCATGTTGGCTATGTTCCATGACATGGTTGAGCAAACCATGGAAGTCTTCATGGTTTATTTCTCGGTCTTTGGGGATTCCTTCTCTTCTTGCCTTGCCAATTTAGAACGTATGCTTAAGCGGTGCGAAGACACTCGCCTTGTTCTAAATTGGGAAAAATGCCATTTTATTGTAAAAGAAGGCATTGTGCTAGGACACAAAATTTCAAAAGCCGGTCTTGAAGTCGACCGAGCTAAATTGGATTTCCTAGCCAAATTACCTCCACCTTCAACCGTGAGGGTGTGAGAAGTTTTCTGGGTCATGCGGGCTTTTATCGTCGATTCATTCAGGATTCCTCTAAAATCGCTCGCCCGATGACCCACCTCTTGGAAAAAGATACTCCTTTTATCTTTTCAAAAGAGTGTATTGAAGCCTTCAACCTTCTTAAGGATAAGCTAACTAAGGCACCGGTCTTGGTTACCCCTAATTGGGAGCTACCCTTTGAGTTGATGTGCGATGCTAGCGACTTTGCTATTGGAGCGGTTTTGGGCCAAAGAGTTAATAAACACTTCCAACCAATCCATTATGCTAGCAAGACAATGACGGGGGCTCAATTGCATTATACGACAACCGAAAAAGAGCTTTTAGCTGTTGTCTATGCTTTTGAAAAATTTCGCCCCTATCTTGTTTTATCCACCACAATCGTATACACGGACCATTCCGCGTTGAAGTACTTGATGACTAAGCAAGATTCTAAGCCAAGACTTCTTCGTTGGGTTTTGCTCCTTCAAGACTTCAACATTGAAATTCGTGACAAAAAGGGAGCTGAAAACCTAGCCGCAGATCATCTTAGTAGACTTGAGGATCCTTATCAAGGGGATCATCCGAATCAAGAGATCAATGACTCTTTTCCCCTTGAGACCTTAATGTCTATAAATCTCAATCTGGATGAAACCCCGTGGTTTGCCGACATTGCAAACTACCTAGCGGGTGGTGTTCTCATCAAAGGGTTAACATCCCAACAGAAGAAAAAGTTCTTGAATGATGTTAAGACTTATTTTTGGGATGACCCTTTTCTCTTCAAACAATGCGCTGATTTGATTATTCGCCGATGTGTTGACGGACTGGCAGCTTTAGACATTCTCGAGGCTTGCCACAAAGGACCCACCGGTGGTCACTTTGGTCCCAACTACACCGCCAAAAAAGTGTTTGACTCGGGATTTTATTGGCCCACCATTTATCGTGATGCTCACGAGATGGTTAGACATTGTGATGCTTGCCAATAACAAGGCAAGATCACACATAAAGATGAGATGCCTCAAAATTTCGTACAAGAATGTGAAATCTTTGATGTATGGGGCATCGACTTTATGGGGCCATTCCCTTCTTCTAAAGGAAACAAATACATCCTTGTCGCCGTTGACTACGTTTCTAAATGGGTTGAAGCCAAAGCTTTACCCACTAACGACGCAAGGGTGGTTTGTAATTTCTTGAAACAACTGTTTGCTCGATTCGGTGTTCCTCGTGCTATAATCAGTGACCGCGGGACTCATTTTTGCAATGATCAATTTGCAAGAGTCATGGCTAAGTATGGTGTCAATCACCGTCTTTCCACCACTTATCATCCTCAAACCAACGGTCAAGCCGAGATATCCAACCGTGGATTGAAGCGAATTTTGGAACGTACTGTGGGAGAGCATCGTGCCTCGTGGGCCAATAAACTTGATGATGCTCTGTGGGCTTTCCGTACCGCCTATAAGACGCCGATTGGTTGTACACCTTATCGTCTTGTGTACGGGAAAGCATGCCACCTCCCTATCGAGCTGGAACATAAGGCATACTGGGCCTTGAAGTAGGTTAGCTTCGACATCAACAAAGCCGGTGATCTTCGCAAGATTCAACTCAACGAGCTACATGAATTGAGGAATGAAGCTTACGAGGACTCATTGATCTACAAGGAGAAGACCAAGATTCTCCACGATGCTAGAATTAAGAACCGAGAGTTCCACGTTGGTGATCAAGTCTTACTTTTTAATCTCGGTTGAAGATCTTCTCGGGCAAGTTGAAGAGCCGCTGGTCTGGTCCATTCACCATCGCCAATGTCTTTCCCTATGGCACCATTGAGCTTTCTCAGCCAAATGGGCCAAATTTTAAGGTGAATGGCCAGCGTTTAAAGTTGTACTTTGGTGAGGACATCTCTCATGAGTTGATTCCATCCCTCACCACGTTTCCCATGAATTAGTTCGGGACCGGGTCAGGCTCGTGACTCGGTTAACAAAAACAAGCGCTCCTCGGGAGGCAACCCGAGTATCTATCCCCCTTTCCCGTTTTTCATCCTAAGTGTAGGGGGAGCTATATAGGTTGCTTGTGTTTGTATGGTGATGTGATTACAGGGATACATGCACTCTTGGAATCTTTGAAGAACCGTGCTCCCATGTTATCCGCAAACCCGGTTCTATCTCTCAACTATCGTGATTCAATCTTCTTCATACTCACATTTGAAATTGATCACTTTAGTTGTCTCCTCCTTAACTTGATTTAACCAACGTGCACAATGTCATAAGTGTAGGGGAGCCTTCTCCCACATGCTTAAACATTGAGGACAATGTTTATCTTAAGTGTAGGGGAGACTTCTATCGAAGTTTTAAGTGGACTTTTCCATTAAAATGCCTTCATTTAACCGGAAAATTTGATTTTTCGACATTTTTCAAAATTTTTAATCTATTTTGGCCTAGTTTTATAGTTACATTTTCCTTTGTTATGTTTATTTTCTCTCCTTGCTAGAATAAAATTTCAATAAAGTGGTTTTAAATTTTTCAAAGTCGTGAATATTTTGACTCAACCCGAGTTTACTTATCTAAGTTTACTCTAGCTAGTATCCTTAACGTGTTTAAGTCAAGTTTTGCTTGGCTTTTATATAAGGATTTTTAAAACGCGAAAGTCTTAACTCTCACTGGTTAAGAACAAGAACTTTTCCCAAGTTCCTATAATTGATCCTAGAGAGTCGTTTATCAAGGGAACTTTAAAACACAAATTCTAAACTTGAAAGAGTCTAAGAAGATGCAAGATCCTATAGGCGACTCGAAAAGCCAAAACTTTGATTTAATTGGCTAAGCATCCACGAGTCTCATTCCTTGAGATTTTAAATTGTGGAGAACGAGAGATGATAGAGTCAATTATAAGTTTGGTATTCTTTCGTGAATTTATGTGAGTTGATTATAAGCCTATTCTCCCATCACTTGCTAATAAATTTATCTGCAATAAACAAGGTTGTACGATTTGAAAAGTTACTTAGCTTCTAGCCCAAGATCGTTTAAAAGTTGCTCGGTATTAATTAGGGTTCATAGCCAAGGCATAACTTATTGAAGCGGGATGCGAAGATTGGCGAGTTCGAAAAGGTCCTAACAAGGCATGAGGGCTACATTTTGTTGCTAAAGATCCAAAAGTAATGTGAAGAATCATTTATCAAAATTCAATATGAAGGATCGAGACACAGGACGAAAAGCAAAAACTCCCCAAAAGTCATGGAGAAGTCTATCCGAAAAGACCCTAGCAAGGTATGAGGATAAATAGATCCAAGTCCTAAAAGGAGGCGGATCGTTGTATATTAAAGTCCAAAATAAAGATTGGAGAAAAATGAAAGAAGTCGTGGTCCAAAGATGAAGAATCTCTCAAAACTTCAAGTGAAGAAATTCCTATTATGAAGAGAAGACCATAATTTCAAGAACGTCTCTCAAAGATTCGAAGTATGAAGTCGCTGCCAAATATCGGTCCGAGAAAGTTCTCAAATCGTGAAGCGAGTTATGCCAAGATATGAACTTTATGAGGTCCCGAGAAGCAGTTTTAAAAGATTTTGTCCTTTAGCTAACTATTGATTAAATCGTCCCACTTTGTTTTCAGCCTAAATAACTATCGAATAAGTCAAAAGATGAATCCTCGTGATCATTCAAGACAAAAATTAAATATAAGAGATACACCTAGGAATAAGGGAGTCTAAGTGAATAATTGGGCCACATGAGTTCGTGTTAGTTTGCTAACTTATAATAACAATGATCTCGTTTTTAAGCTTGGTATGGGGAACGTGAAACTTGAGAATGATGAACATTCATGACAATATAAAACCCCAATGTAAGTCTTTACATACTTTACTTGTTTTGTTCTTTTGGTTCCCTTAGTGTTTAGAATTTAATAAAGGCCAAGGTGGGTTATTTATGATGAGAAATGTAAACCGTGCTTTAAAATTGTAGCATTGCATGAGGGCATGGCAATGGTTAAGTGTAGGGGATTTGATAGGTGTGTAAACACCCATCCTTTTACCACTTATTTCTTGTTAAAACAAGACTAAAACGCGTATTTAATGTCATTTGTTTGGAATTATGCGTGGTTTGTGTGTTTGTTGTGTTTTCAGAGCCAACCGGATAAACATTGAAGAAAACATGGGATTGCACGGGTTTTATCGAAGAAAAAGACGAAAAGACGAAGTCTATAATCCAAGAGATGCAAAAGATTTGAAGTCGATGGGCCTATTTGAAGATTTATCGAAGAAAATGACCAAAGATGGAAGATTTATATATGTCGAAGTACTCAAGTCTATTAAATGAAGAAATTAAAAGACGAGTTGAATTTATTCGTCGACAAATCCCGAATCGAAACTGAAAACGTCAACTTTTCTGAAAAGACGAGAAGACAAAAAGAAAGGGAGAAAGCCCACTCACCAAACCAAGCCAAGCCCTATAAATACCCTTCCCATTTCACATTTTGGAGACTAGTTACTTTCTGTTATTTCTTTCCTGTTTCGTAGGAAGCACCATCACCATTAGGGTGTTTGGTGATTTTTATTGTCTTTTGATTCTACCACAATCTTGTAAGTTTAATCTTTCCATTTTGTTTGTTTGAATCTTAATCCTTAATACAAGTTCTCATTTAATCTTTCTTTCTTCTCTTGTTTATTAAAAGTTCTAAGTTTCATTTTATTGAGTTTGATCTTAAAGAGTAAGTGGGTTTTATGTTTTTGTTGTTTTGGATTGATATTTATCATAGGTAAATGATTAGTGGTTAAATTTGTTTAAGTTTTGATTAAAAACTTGGTGGATTTTGGGTTAAATTCGTGAGTTAAACATTCCCATGTTCTTCGTTCTTGTTACTGTTTCACAGCCCAGATTCCGAATCAACTCTTATATTCCGGATCAAGGGTTTTGTGATTTTATTCCGGATCAAGCTCTTTGGTTCGGAATATCAAATATTCCGGATCAACTCTTGTATTCCGGATCAACTCTTATATTCCGGATCAAGTTTTATTCCGAGTAAACTAATTATTCCGAATCAAGCTTCTTATAATTTTATTCCGGATAGAATTTTATTCCGGATCACTAATTTTATTCCGGATCACTAATTTTATTCCGGATAGAATTTTATTCCGGATCACCAATTTTATTCCGGATCAACCATATTTATTTCGAGTCAAGCTATCACTCCGCATCAAGCAAATATTCCGGGTCAACGATTATTCCGAATGAAGGTGGTGTTAATTATTCCGAATGAAGCAGTTTTTAGGTTATTCCGCATGAGTTGATTTATTCCGAATGAACCAAATATTCCAAATATTCCGGGTCAAGCTATTATTCCGAATCAGCTGTTTTTTTCCAAGTTTAGGTATTTTACTGTTTAATTTTAATTCAAGTTTATTTTCAGTAATTGCTTTTAGTTTAATTTTATTACTTCTCGCACTTATCGTTTTAGTAGATATAGATCAACAGCTCCCCCTTTTTAGTCACCAACTACAACAATTCCACTATGAACCGTGATCGATTCGAGAAGATACCGAGAACAAAACAACGACACATATCATTGGGTACGAGCAACACAAAGAAAGATCTTGCAACAAACATTTTTATTAACTAACCAAAAATCAGTTATTACACCCCGACGTGTGTCGGGGGTGTCCTTGTGGTTCAGTTTATCTCGGCAGTCACAGCCCCACCACCGGCCAAAGCCGATGGCTAATTATGGTAAGCAGAGGGAACCGCGGTAGCAGGGGGAACCACTTGCAACTGCTAGTGGGAACCCATGGTGGCCAGCGGCTGGTCGAAGAACAAGACTGTTAGCCTCAAAATATTGAGTCAGACAAGAATGATCGGTCATAGGTTATTATTGTAAAATTAGTTAGAACGTTATAATAGGTAGTTAATTAGTCGTGGTTTACGGGCTTGGATTTAAACTAGTTAAAGTCCAAAAGACAAGCCCGGCAGCATTCCGAGCACGGGAACACGTAAAATATTAGAACCCGAAAACTACGGGTTTCCCCTTGGTGGGCCCTTGTAGTCGTACATTGCGATCGCGGATTCTGACGGTTTCAAGGGATATTGAGTCGTTACTCTGTCCAATTTGTTTTTGTCATATTGCGATCTAAACATTCTGACAGATCCAATATTCAGATAGAAGGACATTCCGACAGATTGACACTCCGACAGGACAACATTCCGATAGAACCAACATTCCAGTAGAACCAACATTCCGATACAATATTCTGATAGATCATTCCGACAGCATTCCGACAGCCTACATTCCGACAGCCAACATTTCGATGGACATTCCGATGGACATTCCGATGGACATTTCGATGGCACATTCCGATGGACATTCTGATGACATGTTTAGCTAAATTTTGTTTGAGTATTTTTTAGACTTCGCCACCATCTAGACGGTCGCGGTAACTAAGCAGAAATTGCAAGAAGCACGGTCACGTCAGAAGAGTTATGCCGAGAAGCATCGTAGGGACTTACATTTTAACGTAGGAGATCACGTCTGCCTTAAGGTATCGCCAGCACGTGGTGTTAGACGTTTTGGAATCAAAGGAAAGCTCAGTCCTTGATTCATCGGACCGTTTGGTGTCATTGAGCGAGTCGGAGAAGTATCTTATCGTTTAGCGTTACCTCCGCAACTTTCTCATGTTCACGATGTTTTCCATGTGTCCTTACTCAGAGGGTACAAGTATCACCCCCTTCACATGGTTTAGTATCCACTAGAACAGATTCGTGAAGACCTTACCTTCATAGAGGAACCCGGACGAGTTCTTGACAGACAAGAACGAGTCATGAGGAGGAAGACGATTCCATTCGTCAAAATCCTTTGGAGGGATCATACCGAGCGGGAAGCCACTTGGGAGACCGAGGAGTCTACAGTTTTAGGACATTTCTAGCTCGATTTCAAAATTTGGCGATTACAAAATTTTTTGGTCTACCGTTTTGTCGGACTGGGGAATTTATTGTCGGACTGAAGAAAAATTGCACTTTTCGGAATTTTAACCACAACAACAATCATAACAAATCTACTTAAGATCCATATTCACTTCATCATTTCAGAGAATATTGAGATGGATTCTACTGCCGAATATCGTGTGACGAACAACAACATAATGGTGGCAGGTAACAAAGAGAGACCACCAATGCGTGTGTCTGGTCGGTATGCTCAATGGCAATCACGTTTCATACGATACCTTGATACAAGACATAATGGTGATGCCTTGAGGAAATGTATTACTCATGGACCATATATATTCAAGAAGATCTCAATTCCTCCAAGACCAGCCACAGATACTACTGATCCAATACCCGCAAGTGAACGTGATGAAACAAGAGCTGATCTTACATCTGAAAATTGTGCTTGGAATGATGTGGAGAAGGAAGCCATCTATATGGTTTTAAGTGGGATTGGAGATGATATTTACTCCACGGTTGATGCATGCCCGACAGCACATGAAATGTGGACTGCTATTGAACGCCTGCAACAAGGAGAATCACTCAACAAACAAGATGTCAAAACAAACTTGGTTTGGAATTTTGGCAAGTTTACTTCAAGAGATGGAGAATCAATTGATTCATACTACTCCAGGTTTTATAAAATGATGAATGACATGACAAGAAATAACCTGCAAGTCTCCACCATGCAAGTCAATGTTCAATTTCTTCAATAACTTCAACCCAAGTGGACACGATTCGTCACTTTAGTGAAACAACAAGAAAAGTTAGACGAGGTCTCATATCATTGACTCTTTGATATCTTGAAGAAATTTCAGAATGAAGCAAATGAGATTCGAGCTGAACGTGTTGCAAAGACGGCTAATCCACTTGATTTAGTGACTACCACTCAACATGTTCAAGATCATCGCTCTCGTGCTCCTAAGCCATACTCCACTACATCATCCTCACCGCGATATTCCACATCATCTAAGTCTTCATCATCCACAAGATCTCGAGGTAAAGTTCCAAGAGCACCATCACCACCATCTGAAACATCATCTAAAGAAGATAGTGATGAAGACCAAGCTCAAAAGAACCGAGAGATGAAACAACAAATTGCTTTCATAATGAAGACTTACAAGAAAATCTACAAACCCACCAACAACAATCTTCGAACATCATCTAACACAAAGAAACAATATGTTGAGAGTCCTCCAAGTTATGACACACGTCGACGTGGTGAAAGTCCTTCTAGATATGATCGACATAATCCAACACATGTTGAGGGTTCTACAAGGTATGATCGACAAACTGCCAAGTATGATACTCAGAGGATTGCTGTTGCTACTGGGAATAGGGAAACGGTTGGAAGTCAAGTGGTTCAACAGAGTGGGATTCAATGTTTTAATTGCCAAGGTTATGGGCATATGGCAAAGGAATGCAGGAAACCGAAAAGGGTTAGAGACTCCAGCTATCACAAGGAAAAGATGCTGCTATGCAAGAAGATGGAAGCAGGGGTTAAATTATCAGCTGAGGAAGGAGCAATGCTTGATGACACTGATGATGAAGATTCCGATCAAGAACTTGATGCACATTACTCGTACATGTCGAAGGTTGAAGAAGTTCTCAAAGTCACTGAAGATGACAATGGTCCTATCTTTGACACTGAGCCAATCGATAAGGTACACACAACTGATGAATATAATGTGTTTGGTGATATTCATGAGCATAGTGATCTACCCAATGCCATTAATGACATGTGTATGATGGAAACAATTGATAGCAATACCACACCCGATTCATTAGACATGTGCAATAATGAGTCTGAGGATGATCAACATGCGAATGAGTATGATGAAGAGGAACGTATTGCGCTTGCTAATTAAATTGCCACTTTACAAAAAGATGTCACTGAAAATAAAAAGAGTCAAAAGCAATTAAAGAAGGCAAACGCTACGCTCACTCAAAATTTTGAAGAATGCAAAGCTGCTCTTATCAAATCTACTGAGATGACTGAAAGCTATAGAGATGAGCTCCTTCAGAAAACCAAAGAGCTTGAGGGGCACAAGGGTAGTGCATTAAAAGTCAAAAGGACGATTTTGAAAACAAATATAATACAACTCTTGAGTTATTAGCCAAAGAGAAGCGTCAATATAATGTTTTCTTAATGGATGAACGTCAAAAGACGTACCTTGCCAATACCAAAGTTAATGAACTTGAACAAAACATCTCTATGACCACTACTGATTCTGCTAAAATTCTCGAGGATAAGAAACAAGAGGTAGATGCGTTAAAACAAGACTTCAAAAGTAGATATGATAAAGAAACCGAAAAAGTAACGAAACTAGAAGATCAAGTCGAATTTTTGAAGAAAGTTGTTTATAAAACACATGATTCTATTTAATCCGTAAGAATGCTAGCACCTCCGTCAATGTTTAAGGGTCAAGCTAGCTTTGCAAGTCCTGAGTACCTTGCCAAAGCTCAAGCTGCGAACCCGTATCTTTATCTTGATGAGACTGAATGGACCGATCTTGATTCCATGCCCGTAAGTGCCGATAGTGAAGAGACTGCCGTTTGGGATGATGATAGTCAACCTCTTGTCAATAAGGAGTTTGTAAAACCATATAATTATGCTTATGAGAATAGTCTTTATGGTCTTTTCAACAAACAAACTCAGAAAACTCGTGAGGAAGTGTTTCTAGAATGCAAACAAAAGCGAATTCAATGGAAGAAAGCATTTGCCCCTAAGAAATCTAATGTTTACAAATACATAAACTACCTCCCTCTAGATGAATCTAAAAGCCAGAGTAGGAAAACATTAGGTATTCTTAAACACCACATAGATAATGTTAAATCTATTGTTGAAAGAGATTGGGCAAAATGTGAAAATGCTGAGTGGACACACCCGATTCCTCAAGATATTACCTTGCTTGTGAAAGAACTCTTAATTCCAAACACGGCGTTGATTAAAGAAACAGTTCTTCAACTTGAGGGGTTCATTCGGACTGAAATGTATGACGATTTAAAATACGTTGAATCTCTTGAGAAACACATTGATGATCTTCAAATGGAGAAGTCTGATTTTTCAGATGAATATGATTTACTCTTGCAAGAATGCGTTTCTAAAGATGTTATGTGTGCTTATTTTACATCTTGTGCTGATATTGATGAATATTCTGATGTTACATGAAAATATCTAGATAAGATCAAAGAATGTGAACGTCTTGAAATTGAGCTTTCGAAACGTAAAGAAAATGTTGATAAAAAGGCTTTTGAGTTACTTCAACACAAAACCGATTTCCTTCAAAAACATTGTCATTCTCTTAAACTTGCTTTGCAAATAGACGTTGGTAGTTTTCCACATGATAATAAATTGCAAGAAAAACTTTCACAAACGTTTCGAGAAATGAATGAACAAAATTTGGAAATTAAAGGGCTGAAAGCTCAGTTACAAGACAGGGATAGAGCGATAGCAGAGTTGTAGAAACTCGTTGTTAAAATGGGTGGGAAAGTCATGGAACCTAGCATTAAGCAACCTGTTGTTAGACAACCCAATGCCTCTAAAGGGAATATATCCTCTATCTTAGGAAAACCATCTGCTTTATCAAATTCCTCGTTTACAAAACCTGTGTTTGCCCCCAAGATGGATGGAAAGGAAAGGTTACCACAGAATCAACCCATAAAGAATACTATAGCACCAAGCGTTAAGCACAATAATTTGATGAAACCAAGGATGTATAGAATGCCCACTAAGCCCACAAACAAAGTTACTCAATCGCCTCAGACTTCTAGAAACACTAATATTCGTGTGTCTTCTACTACAGGAATAGTTTCCACTACTAGTGTTAGCCGGCCTCATCTTAAGCGCACTCAAGTGAATGATAAGGTCTGGAAACACAAGAATCAAGGGAAGATGAAGGAAGTAGAAGAACACCTTAGGAATTTGAATATTTTTAAGAATAAAAAGTCTGTAATCGCATGTAATGACGATTTGAATGTTGTGAATGATTTGAATGCAATGAATGTGAAATTTGTTTGTGTCAAGTATGGAAAGTGTGCTAATGCTAATCATTCTATTTGTGCTATGAATAAAGTAAAAGGCGTAGATACTAGAACTAATAAGCAAGTTGCAATGACTATTAGAGCTAGTAAACCCAAACGCAAAGTGAACCATTCTGGTGCAACCCCCACTAAGAAAAGTAATGCATTAGACTCCACCACTAAGAACCCTAGAATAAAAATTAAGGAATTATATGAGTCTGATAGCAAGTCTTAGAAATGGTGGTTTGCTAATCAATGTCCTCCAGGATATAAATGGATGCCGAAAGCTAGGACAGAAAATGTGAAAATGAGTGTTAGTTTGCCTTTAAATGTTGATAAGGACACTAATGATTCTACTATCACAACTACTGTGGTATCCAATTTAGCAAATGCTCCATCGTGTTCTAACTCTTCTGCAGGTGATACAAATAATTCTCTTCATACTGGACTCCGGATGCACGAAGCACATGACGGGGAATCTCAAACTTCTAATTAACTTCGTGGAGAAGTTCCTGGGTACGGTCCGATTCGGAAATGATCAATTTGCACCGATCCTAGGATATGGAGATTTGGTACAGGGGAATATTACAATCAAAAGGGTATACTACGTCGAAGGGCTCAATCACAATCTTTTCTCGGTTGGTCAATTCTTTGATGCGGATTTGGAGGTTGCTTTTAGAAAGAAGACATGTTTTGTTCGTGATTATGATGAGAATGACTTACTTACCGGTACACGGGGTACTGGTCTTTACACAGTTTCACTTCAAGACACAACTTCATCAACTCCAATTTGCTTCATGGCTAAAGCTTGAACGACTCAGGCATGGTTATGGCATCAACGTCTATCTCATCTTAATTTTGATACCATCAACTTGCTTTCCAAGAAAGATATTGTGAGAGGCCTTCCAAGTTTGAAATTCATCAAAGATCATCTTTGTTCTTCTTGTGAGCTTTGTAAAGCTAAACGAAGTAGCTTCAAAACAAAGACTACACCAAGCTCTAAAGGACGGTAAGATCTTCTTCATATGGATCTGTGTGGTCCCATGCGTGTTTATAGTATCAATGGAAAGAAATATATTCTGGTAATTGTCGATGATTACTCAAGGTACACATGGACTCACTTCTTGAGGTACAAGGATGAAACACCCGAAGTTCCCATCAGCTTTCTTAAACTGATACAACGTGGTCTTCAAGCTCAAGTCAAAGTGGTTCGTACTGACAGAGGTACATAATTTTTGAATTCAAAACTGAGAAACTATTTTGAAGCCGAAGGAATTGAACATGAAACATCTATTGCTCGAACACCCGAACAAAACGGCGTTGTTGAAAGACGAAACCGTACTTTAGTTGAGGCTGCTCGAACATTATTATCCGCTTCAAACTTCCACTATACTTTTGGGCCGAAGCCGTGTCAACCGCATGCTACACACAAAACCGTTCCTTAATTATCCCAAGACACGAAAAGACACCATATCACATAATTCATGATCGAAAACCTTCACTCAAACACCTTCATGTTTTTGGATGTACTTGTTACATTATTCGAGATGGTGAAAATTTGGATCAGCTGAAAGAGAAAGGTGATGCATGTATTCTTGTGGGATATGTAACTCAGTCTAAGGGATATAGAGTATACAACAAGAGAACAAAATTGATTGTCGAGACCATTCACATTCGATTTGATGAATTACAAGAAATGACACTTGAAGAAAAGAGTTTAATTCCCGATCCACAACGACAAACGACTCCCGTTCACAACCACACGGAACTCGGAACTCAAGACCACAACAATGAACCGTCAAGTTCAACGCTGGTTCCAATGTTCCTAGAGCTGATATGACAGTCGACACGACAATTGAAGAGTTGGAAATGTTATATGGACCAATGTATGATGAATATTTCACGGGGGAGAAACAAGTTGTATCGAAGTCTTCCGCTGTCACTCATGATAAGAATGATGATACCGATCATCGTCTACAAAAGGATACAACTTCATCTACTTCAACACCGGTTGCTACAGATTTACCTCCTCAGAATATCACTTCAACAATCGATCCTACAACATCCACAACTACTGTCATTGCTCCAGAGAACACAAATCAAGCAGACAATGCATTATCTGACGAAGACGAATTTATCAACCCAGTCGATACACCGGTACACGAAACTTGAGAGTCTTCTACTCGCCATGTTGATCCGTCAAATATGCATACGTTCTATCAACGACATCCTTCAACAAATCATTGGACCCGAGATCACCCTTTGGTTCATGTCATTGTAAACCCTTCACAGCCCGTTCGTACAAGATGACAGCTTCACACCGATGGCGATGTTTGTATGTTCGCACTCGCCGTGAGTTCAGCTGAACCGAAAAACATCAAAGAAGCAATGGCTGATCACGCTTGGATTGAATCGATGACAGATGAACTTCAACAATTTGAAAGACTTAAAGTCTGGGAACTTGATGACAGACCATACGATATAATACCATTAAATCTTCGATGGATCTGGAAAAACAAGATGGATGAAGAAAACACGATCATCATGAATAAATCTAGGCTAGAGGCTAAAGGGTATGGACAGAAAGAGGGTATTGATTTTGAAGAATCATTTGCACCAGTAACTCGTATGGAAGCGGTCAGGATTTTTTTTGCTTATGCTGCACATAAGGGATTCATTGTCTATCAAATGGATGTCAAGACGGCGTTTCTTAACGGTCCTTTGAAGGAAGAAGTCTATGTCACACAGCCGGAAGGATTCGTCAATCCTCATTATCCTGTCAGGGTGTATCGTCTCCACAAAGCACTTTATGGACTCAAGCAAGCTCCAAGGGCGTGGTACGACGAGCTCTCAAAAATTATGGTCTCCAAAGGTTTCTCAAAAGGTTCCATTGATCTAACTTTGTTCACTTATAAATATGGGGGTGACATTTTGCTTGTGCAGATTTATGTTGATGACATTATTTTCAGGTCTACAAACCCAAAACTTTCAAAATGGTTTGAAAAAGTAATGCATAGCAGATTTGAAATGTCTATGATGGGCGAACTAAAATTCTTTCTAGGAATTCAAGTTCACCAATCCCCAAGTGGTATCTTCATTAACCAAGCTAAGTATTGTCAAGAGATAATCACAATGCATGGTATGACATCATGTGACCCCGTTGCGACACCATTATCAACCACATCCCTAGATGCTGATTTGGAGGGATTACCCATAGATCAAACGAGATATCGTTCCATGATCGGGTCCCTCATGTACTTGACAACAAGCATACCTGATATACATCATGCTACATGCTATTGTGCACGATATCAAGCACGACTCACTGAAAAGCACCTCAAGGAGGATAAACGGATCTTTCAGTACCTTAAGAATACCATTCACATGGGACTCTGGTGTCCGAGGGAAACCGGTTTCTTTCTAACGGCCTATTCAGATTCTGATCATGAAGGGTGTCTTGATACACGAAAAAGTACTTCTGGTGGTGCACAATTTCTAGGTCAAGATAAGCTTGTGGGATGGTCTTCCAAGAAGCAGGATTGCACGTCACTTTCATCAGCCGAAGCGGAGTATGTGTCTCTATCTGCGTGTTGTGCTCAAGTTCTTTGGATGAGAACACAACTCACTGATTATGGCTTCCACTTTGATAAAGTACCTAGGTACTGTGACTCAAAGTCGGCCATAGTAATCTCCTGCAATACGGTATAGCATTCCTGCACAAAGCACATCGATGTCAGATACCACTTCATAAAGGAACAAGTTGAAAAAGGTATCATTGAACTATACTTTGTTGGAACTAATTACCAATTAGTTGACTTGTTTACAAAAGCTCTTTCGAAAGAGAGGTTTGCGTATCTAGTTAGGCAAATTGGTATGAGATGTTTGACTCCAGCAGAAATGGAGATTCTGGCAAAGGTGCCTACTTGATTTATCTATCAAACATCAACCTGTAAATACCTTTGAAAAAGCAAAATACAAAAATATAAAACATATAAAAACAAAACACAAAATTAAAAAATCTTTCAAAAACCAAAAATATTCTTCTCGACATGTCTTTCAGTATCGATAATATGGACGTGCCTAGAAATGTCGCTCAATAACGACACGGGTGTGTACATAAAGCTCGAATGAATGTTATAAATATTTTACAAAACATGTCATTTCTTCTTTTAATAAAGGAAATTGTCTATTTTGGACAATATTTCCAAGCAACGGGTAGAGCAATCTATCATGGGTTGAGCTTGTCACAAAACATTCAACGTTTTAAGCTCAACACAATGGCTTGTAATCACTTTCAGATTGCAACCCGGATTCATATTCACGGGGGAGTGTACGATTTAGTGCCCTTACCCTCAGCAAAAGAAGAGAAATCTTCTTACACTTGAGTGAATTCGTCAAGACATTCAAAGTCTATGAACTCAAGTTTATGCTTTAGAAAAACCTCTTCGCCAAAAAGAAATAGGATTTTTCAAAAAGCGTTGAACACAATTTTTTCAAGAATTTCTCAATGATTATTCAAAATCTTTCAAACATTGTGTGTTCAACAACTCCCATCCTCAAAAAGCGAAATGTGTATCATATCCTCACAATGACAATTCAATTGGATCAATTTTTGAGGGGGAGCATTTTAACTTGATGCAAAAGATTAACACATCTTTCTCTCGGAGATTTCCAAGACTATTTTTCAAAATATATTTTAACCAAATTTGGTATCTCTAATATCAAAAGATTTTATATATTAGAGATAAGGGGGAAAATGTGATTAAAATGTGATCTAAGGACTCAAGCACTCATGGTTACGATCAAATACCCACAACATCTTTAATTCACGACGTTATTGGTGTCAAAAGGGTGGTTACGTTTAAGTCCTATGATCTAACCAGAACCGGAGGGATCTTCCCAGGGACAATCCAATAGATTATTATAAGTCCTTAGGAAAGATGGAGTAGAATGTAAACGTAGATGAATGCCGACTAAGTACTGATGCTAGCACTGGAACAATCACAACAAGGTGTTAGTAATGATGTCTTGGTAAGCATTGAAGGGGTTGAAGAATGAAAAAGAAATGTAAGGATAAAGGGTGTAAAGAAATTAGCCCTCCATACAACATAGGCAGAAACCGGGTCAACACATCATGAAGACAATCTCATCATGGACCCAGTGATGAAGTGAACAACCCTTTCCTAGCTACTCAGGCTTCTCTTAAAAGAAGTTTGTTTTATTGTCACGGAGATCAACATGACTTCTATTGACTTTCTCACTCCGAGATAATTGATATTGAATAGTTGGCATCTGCTCCAGCCTCCGACCACTAAAAGTGCACAAATCGAGTCTAGAGCCAAGAGATCAATCAAATCTCGTTAGGACACATGGATGAAGATCAAGAGAGTCCTACGCTATATCCTTGTGATATTGCTAGAACACTCAGAGTGATACTACTTAGTATTTACAATGATGAGTGGAAATCCTTCTAGTGTTAACAACAAACAGCATTGCGGTAGGTCATATGCAAGATTCTTTATGAATTGAACATGTGTAAAACTGATAAGCAACAGTGGTTTGATTCTGAATTGAATCAAACTCGTTTCAGGTTTCTACGCAATATCTTTATGGTCTTGCCAGAACATTCAGAGTAATATTCATTAATATTCACAGTGACGAATGGAAATCCTTCTAGCGTCAACATCAAACAGTGCTACGGTAGGTGACTTGTGAGATTCTTATGAATCAAACTTGTGTCAAATGGAAAGCAACAATGGTAAGATTCTTAATGAATCAAACTTGTTCCAGGAATTTGAATTGACGACTTTAATCAAACGGATATTTATCCAATTGATTCACTCTTTATGTTCGTAGTCTTGCTTTGAGACGGTCGAGTAAAGAGAACGGCTAGTACAGCCGTGAAACCCTGTCAAGGAGATTCTTAATTGAATCTACCTAATCACAGGTACGGTATTTAATATCGTATAACGGTCTTCACCGACCGGAGGTAAAACACTACCAATTTAGGACGAATGTCAAAGCCATTCAGTCAGTGTCTATGTTTTGTCTCGAGAAGGTGGCGTCACGGTGTACTTAGCAAAGTCAAAGATTCAAAACCACATACTCATGCCTGAAGATATATTCAACAATTAATAGTGTGAGCATGTGGATAAAGACACAAGATCGCAAGATGGAAAAGACAAGTCAAGGATGATTTTAAGATCTCAAGATCAAAAAAGACAAAGTCGAAAGACAACGACAAAGGCTCAAAGATCACAGCATGAAGGAAAAGGACTACTATTACATGTTTAAGACTCATTTATGACGAGATTCGTAATCTCCATTGATCTCCAAATATCAAAAGGGTATGACCTCACATTGGGGGAGATTGTTAGCCTCAAAATATTGAGTCAAACAAGAATGCTCGGTCATAGGTTATTATTGTAACATTAGTTAGAACGTTGTAATAGGTAGTTAATTAGTCGTGGTTTACGGGCTTGGATTTAAACTAATTAAAGTCCAAAAGACAAGCCCGACCCAATATATAGCCTATTAAAGCCCGCATGTGGGTGGACTACATATACTACCCTCCTAGCATGTTAGGAGGGTTGGTTGTTCATTATTCTCTTACTTCTCAATCTAATATCACCAAGTTACAACCAATTCTCTCTCTTTTCTCTCTCTACTTTCTCTCACTAGAATTCATCTTCTTCTTCTATTTTCTTTCATAAATTCGTGCTCTATTATCTAAATATATGGGACAACAAAGACCACCGGCATACGGCCGGTGGCAACTTGCCGAGAGCAGGGGCAACCGGGTTAGGCCAGTTTGCCACTATTTTCGGGGGTGTTTTTTCACAGGATTTCACGGGTTCGGTTCACGACACGGTTTAATAATTAATACACGGGATCGAGTTAATTATTTTACAAGCTTAATTATTTTACAAGCTTAATTATTTTACATGTGCAATTTTTTTACAAGTTAATTGAATTAATTTTACATGATATATAATTAATTTAATTAAAACATGACTTAGGTTATTATTATTATTAACAATACATGATTTTAACCTAAGTATTTAATTATGAAATTTAGACTAAAGTAATTAATTAATTATTAAAACATGACATATAATTAATTAATTTCCATGACTTAGGTTATATAAATACAAATATTAATACATGTTTTAACCTAAGTATAATATGTACTTTAATTTAATTAAATCATGTTATATTTAATTAAATCATATAGCATATAGTTTATTTAATTAACATGTTATAATTAATAAAGTATACTATTAATCACATGACTTAGTATATTAATCAGTAAAACTTAAGCTTATTTTATTAGCTTAATAATCCAGCTTATGTCTAAATATAGAAACTTTCTATTTTTAGAAACTTATTTATTTTAAGCAGTTAATCTATTTATAGAAACTTTGTATTTTTAGAAACTTATCTATTTTAAGCAGTTAATCTATTTTTGGAAACTTTCTAGTTTTGGAAACTTTCTATTTTTGGAAACTTTCTATTTTTGGAAAGTTTCTATTTTAAGAAAACTGATATTTTTAGAAAGTTACTTATTATTATACAACAAGTATAATAATACAAGAAATACAAGTAATACTTAATCAGAATATACAGAATACATGATAAACACAGCATAACGTTAAAATCAGTAAAACATGACATGAACATATAAAACAAGTTAAGTCATGATATAGAACCAGTTACGTACACAATAATCAGAACACTTATACATGTATATTATTTATGTAGCATTAGTGAGATCGAAGTAGGACTCTTTTTCGTTCGTCTTCTTCGTTCACTGGACATAAGGTACGGATTCTCCGTCCTTTCAGTATGGACATTCTTTCCTTATTGGGATTTCCCCGTATGCAGCCAACTGTTTTCCCAGTATATGTTTTATATGTTTTGATTTGCTTATGTTTAATTAAATGCCTAAGCCATATACATGCATGAGCAGTTTCACCTAGTTATGGAGGTACCATAACCATAACACTAGAGGCACCAGTGTTATGACTTCACCACAGCAGAGTGATAGATCGTGGCGTCCCTTTCAGCTTTTGGCCATATTATTATATTATCATGTGGGTCGTATGGGTGCATCCTAGATTACATGTTTTTACAGATTATTTAGGTGAATGTGGTGTGTGCCTTGCATCCTTCACAAGGAGCTGATCCCTCCTACCCTTATATTCATAAGAGGCAACCCCTCTAATTGCATGATGAGGTCACCCCTCCAAGTATTCATGCACGTTGATATTTCATGACCTATATTGGCTAATGGTTAACATGTTAAACAGTTTTCATAAGATAAACATAAGGCTTTTCAAACTATAAAACTAGTTTTACTAAGTTATACCAGGTTTTCTAGGACTTAATCAATTCCGTTGCTGTATGTTGTATATGATTATGTTATTCATTCTATGCTTGTATATCCGTGCACTGAGCGTTATGCTCATCCGTTTTCCTTTCATGTTCCAAAAAGGGCAGGTACTCAAGGGCGCTCGTAGATTCTAAGCATAGGTGCATATGGATTGGAAGCTTACTTGCCTTCATTACTTTATGCATTTCTTCATACATTTTGCTACTCATTTCCATGGACATTGTTTAGTCCTTTTCCTTTACAGTACTTATGTTTGTGTGTGATGAGCTTTTACTTTGGGGTACCGATGTTTGTTTCTTGTATTTCCTTTATGGTCATGTAATGTTTAAGACATTTATCCTTGTATGCTTTGATGACACGCCATAATCACGCGTGACATTCCATTTATCAAAATGGGGTGTTACAATATCATCAATTAAGAGTTAAGGAAGACGATATTCCTAAAACTGCTTTCAGGACACGATACGAATATTATGAATTTCAATTTATGCCTTTTGGTTTAACCAATGCACCAGCTGTTTTCATGGACCTCATGAAAAGAGTGTGTAAGCCTCACTTGGAAAAATTTGTAATCGTGTTTATCGATGATATTCTTATTTACTCTCGTAACAGAGAAGAACATGCCAAGCATCTTGGTATAATTCTCGTGTTACTTAAGAAGGAGGAGTTGTATGCAAAGTTCTCGAAAGGAGAATTGTGGATCAATGTTGTTCAATTCCTAGGACATGTCATTGATAGCCAAGGTATTCGTGTGGATCCTGCGAAGATTGAAGTGGTGAAAAATTGGAGTAAGCCTAGTACGCCTACGGAAATTAGACAATTTTTAGGACTTGCTGGGTATAATCGAAGATTTATCCAATGTTTTTCAAAGATTGCTAAAGCTTTGACAAAATTAACTCAGAAGAACAAACCGTTTGTCTGGGGAGATAGTCAAGAGATACTTTTCAATTATTGAAGCATAAGTTGTGTGAAGCACCTATCCTAGCATTACCAAAAGGTAACGATGACTTTATCGTTTACTGTGATGCACCTATTCAAGGAATAGGAGCAGTGCTTATGCAAAGGAATAAAGTTATTGCTTATGCATCAAGGCAGCTTAAACCGAATGAGAAGAATTATACTACTCATGATCTAGAATTAATAGCGGTAATATTTGCTCTTAAGATCTGGAGACATTACCTCTATGTTACGAAGTGTGTAGTATTTACCGATCATAAGAGTCTTCAATATATTCTTCATCAGAAAGAACTGAATATGAGACAACGACGTTGGTTAGAATTACTTGCTGATTACGATTATGAAATTCGTTATCACCTAGGTAAAACCAATGTAGTAGCTCATGCTTTAAGTCGAAAGGAACGAGTTAAGCCGTTACGAGTTAAATCATTAATGATAAATCTTTTACCGAAGTTACCTACCCAAATTCTCGAAGAGCAAGAAGAAGCACTTGAAGTAGAGAATGTTAGAGCTGAGAAATTAAGAGGAATGGATAGAGAAATTGAAGTTCGCCAAGATGGAATTCTTTGTACTAAAAATCGTAGTTGGTTACCTGCCTATGGTAATTTACGAGATTTGATTATGCACGAGTCTCATAAATCAGAGTATTCTATACATCCTGGTTCCGAAAAGATGTATCAAGATCTGAAGAAACTCTATTGATGGCCTAACATGAAGGCAATCATAGCGGAATACGTTGGCAAGTGTTTAACGTGAGTAAGAGTTAAAGCAGAGTATCAAAAACCATCCGGTCTATTGATACAACCAAAGATTCCAATATAGAAGTGGGAAAGAATTACGATGGATTTTATGACTAAATTACCTAAGACATCAAATGGACATGACACCATCTGGGTTATTGTCGATCATCTTACAAAATCTGCGTGATTTCTTCTATTAAAGAGACTGATAGTATGGAAACTCTTTCGAGATTATACATTAAGGAAATAATCTCACAACACGGAGTGCCTATATCTTATATCTCAGATCATGATAGTCATTTAACATCTATATTTTGGAGATCAATGGAAAGTGCCTTAGGTACTCAATTGGATATGAGTACAACATATCATCCACAAACAGATGGACAAAGTGAAAGAACAATTCAAACTCTCGAGGATATGCTTAGAGCTTATGTGATAGATTTTGGAAAAGGATGGGAGAAACATCTAACTTTAGTAGATTATCTTATAACAATAGTTATCATGCTAGTATTAAAGCAGCGCCTTTAGAAATACTTTATGGAAGAAAGTATCGATCGCCTGCTTGCTGGGCTGAAGTTGGAGATATTCAACTGACAGGACCAAAAATAATACATGAAACTACTAAAAAGATTGTTCACATTCGACAGCAATTACAAGCTACACAAGATAGACAAAGAAGTTACGCTAATACTAGACGTAAACCTTTGGAATTTACAATAGGAGATCGTGTTATGTTGAAAGTTTCGCCTCGTCAAGGAGTTATTCGATTCATAAAGAAGAAGAAACTAAACCCAAGGTATATAGGACCGTTCAAAATAACCAAAAGATTTGGCCCTGTGACATATAAACTAGAGATTCCTGAAGAGCTTAGTAATGTTCACAATACTTTTCATGTTTCAAATATTAAGAAGTGCTTATCTGATGAATCTCTCATCATACCGATGAAAGAACTTCAACTCGATGATAAGTTAAATTTTATAGAAGAGCCGATGGAAACTATGGATAGAGAAGTGAAACGCTTGAAGCAGAGCCGTATCCCAATAATTAAGGTACGTTGGAACTCGAAATGAGGACTTGAGTATGCGTGGGAACGTGAAGATCAATTCCGAGCTAAATATCTACATCTATTATCTTCTGTTAAACCTAGTTCTAGTTAAATCTCGGGAAGAGATGTTAAATAAGGGGGAGAGACTATAACATCTGTTGGGTCCTTTAGTTGTAGATCTTTCAGCCTGTTAAGGATGGTGAACGACTTCTGTAATCACAAGTCTATTCATAAAGATACTCTAATGAACACAAAGTATTTGTGCGGAATACAAACACTAAGAACAAGAAGAAACACAATAACTAGATAAATAACTTGATCCTTTCTAAGGATTTCTACTATATTGATATGAAAATGAAACTGGTGAAGGTATGTCTAACCCTTCTACCAATGGGTTCCTTTTATACTACAAGGAAACCATAAATAAATTAATCATAAAACATGTAACAGTTGATATGCATATCCTTTCCTAAGATATCTCATGCATATCCTAACAAACTACTACAAATACTACTGTTTGACTTTACTACTAGACTAGGACAACGTGTTGCTCCTAGTGCACCTATTACAAATCACCTATTACATAGGTCTTAACAATCCTCCCCTAAACTTGAATTTGACTAGTTGAGTTCAAGTTTCTTGGTAGATCTTACAGAAACAAATTGAGGATTGAAACAGTACTTCCATAGCAACAATAGAACCATCATCAGTGAAAACACAAAGTATGCCGCAACGAAGAACTTTGAGAAGATTCTTGAAAGCTTCTTGAAAGCGTGGAACATATCTGCACGTGGTGAATCTTCACAACAACATGAGCAGATTTGATAAGCCTTTACCAAGTAGCTGCTCGCTCTTGGGCTAGCTAGTCTTTGTGGTGGAATCAAGCATCACCCTGTGAGACCAGAACCCAGCCCAACTCATAGAACGTAAATCGATGGTAAGTGGGAGTACCCTGATGATTTTGGACAAACCATCACAGCCGTCAACGGATTTGATGAAAGTCTTTACCAGAAGCCGTACCCTCCTGGACTAGCCAACTCTTAGCAATGAAGCATCGGTGAGCTGAAAACCCTATAGCTTTGAGCAAGCTATTACAGCTATCAACGAATTTAATTAAAGTCTTTACCAAGAGCCGTACCCCCTTGGACTAGCCACTTTTCAGTCGAGGACCAAGGCGAGTGAAGACCATCCAATTTTGGGTAAACTGGCAACCATCAACGGATTTGATAATCACACCAGAGCCGTATCCTCATGGTGAATCAACTATTTCTTATCTGTGAGACATGGTGAGTTGAACACCATTTTTTGGGTGAAAGGATTCCAACACCAGAAGTACAATCCAAAGTAGCCCATGTGTGAAAAGTTTTCAAAAATAAAAGTATAAGCAGATATTATATTATTTGTTGATCCTAAACATAGATCAATTTAGCTTGTGTAAACGAGATTAAATCAAGTTAAACATGTAGAGAAACTTTGTTGTGTATAAAACAATTTAAGAATTATGCGGAATTAATACTCAAACAAGAACACACAAACAATGTAAAACAAAGTTTCACTTTATTGATTAGAACAAACTTGCATACAATGAAAGTGTTAAACGAATGAAAACTTATATTGAAACAAAACCTAAAGGCCTCATTTTATAGATATAAGGAGCCTTGTACAAGAGTCTACGTATCAGCTATTTAAGGTAAAGATAAACATAGAAAATACATTGTTGATCATATCTTTAATAGAAACAAACTAGAAACATAATACGCGTAGACTAAATCTTCTGTCAGTGCTTGACATCATCCTATCAACGCTTGACATCTTCCTGTCAACGCTTGTTCTGTCAACGCTTGTTTTCTTCTTATCAACGCTTATTTTCTTCTTGTCAGTGTCCAAGTGTACTGGCTACATTTTATTCCCAACATTCCTCCCCTAAACTTGATATCTATTCTAGCAATCAAGTTTCTGAATAAAAATTAAGAACTAGGAGGATTCTTACAAATCTTATCATACTGGTAATAATATGCCTAATCAAATCTTTGGCCACGTCAATTGATTAGTCAATCTCCAGCTGTGTTGTCTTCATCTTTTCTAAAACTTCTTTGGACATGGGATACTCAACATCTACAAGTAGATACTCAGCAAACTTTGTAGAACTCAAATAATACACACCAGCAACTGAATTCAAACGCCATTGAAGTCCACTGATATCATCCTCAAGATCCTTCCAAACAGGATCTTCATCTTCTGGTGCACACATTCTCTTGAATGTTGACCAAAGCTTTATTCCATTAACTGAAGTAGGTACTTCAGTCTCATACTTGGCCATCAATAACCTCCAAAGGTCTGCCAAGTCTTCCCTATCCATACTTGCAAAGAGAGAGATAAGAGTAGTAAATGTGTGTACCTCTTTCCCATATCTGCCAATCATCCAAAACCCACTTGCAACTTCTTCATAGCTAATGATAGGGTTTCTGGCATCAAGAGGTAACACTTGTACCATATCTGAAGCTTCCATGGGTGAGAGCTTAATGCTCCTTCTAATAACAGCTTCACTGGGATTCAATTTATCCTTATCTTTAGGAAACTCAAGTGGAACTCCCTTCTTCAAAGGCCTTGGAACAATCATTGCCTTTTGATTCTCCATCTCTTCTGCAAGTTCTTATCTCCTTTCATTTGAGAGAAGTCTTGTAAAACCCGTATTTAAAAATCAGAATATTTAAATACGCAGTTTAATTTTAATAGACTATATAAGTATTTATTTTTTAGACAGAGATATAAACGCAGAAATTAAATATGCAATCCCGGTTTATTTAAATACTATAAATATTACAGCTTAGTCAGATAAGAGGTATGTAGTCTCAGAAATATTACAGACGAATTATTTATTTTATAGAAATAATTAAACATTAATAGTAAATACGCGTAGTCTCAGTTTATTTAAATATTACAAATGAATAATTATTCAGAAAATAATTATTAAGTTTCAGAATATATTACGTATGTGTTATTACACGAAAAATAATTATCGCTTTTCAGAAACAAAGACACGAAGGAAAAAAAAGAAAAGTGGAAAAAAGGCTTTTGGCCGTTTGGTGTAAAAAAGAGAAAGAATTGGGCTTGGCCCGTTTGCTTCTAGAGAAAGAAAAGGAACGGGGATAACCCCCTTTACACAATACAGAAACGAAAAAAAAATAAAAAGGAGGAGCTAGGGTTTTTGAGGTGGCCGCCGGATGGGAACACAAAAGCAGGGAAAAAAAACAAATTTGGGTTATCAATTAATTCGACTCCGTGTTCATAGTAGATTCATAAATCCCGAATCAAGGTAATCATCTATTAACTTTCCCTTTTAACTCACGAAATCCTACGTGTAGAGCAAGAACACGCAGGGTTTGGTTAATCATGTTATAACACGAAATCAATAGGGACTTCGGTGGGCATTTGGGTGTACAGCCGAGAGTTTAAGACTCTCGGTGATGGTTCCTAGCCCAGCCCCGATCATCAAACAACCCCAAACAAGGGTGTAAGGCAAGTGTAAGTGTGTCGGGTTTTGCTTGGTTAAGGAAACCAAGACCTTAAGGTCTCGGTGATCCTTTCTCTCGGGCTCAATCTCGAACCAAATCAAACAGGGGTGTTTGGGATTAAATTTCAGCAAACAGGGGTGTTTGGGTCTATTTCGCCCAGCAGGGGGTGTTTGGCACTGCGAGCAGTGGGAACCACTGCATTAGCAGTGGTAACCACTGCACTAACGGTGGGAACTCGACCAGCAGGGGGAACTAACAGTGAAAACAGTGGGAACATTATATTAACAGTGGGAACATTATATTAACAGTGGGAAATATATGAATATTAAGGGGGTCACGTAAAGAGTCGTTTTGGATAAACCGAGACGTGGGTGTCTCGGGAGAGTTTTAGCACGGGTTTTCGAGATAGCTTGTAATTATAAACGTGAGAAAATTATTATTATAGTTAAATCATTTTACAAGGATCTTGATTAAAGATTAATTTAATAGTTAATTTTATTAATTTATTTAGTAAAATTAAATCGATATTGTTTTACCTTGTATAATTTTAAAACGTGATTTAATTAATATTTCTAAAAGAAACGAATTTGTAGACCTTTCTAAATTTAGAAACTTTCTATTTAAAGCTATTTAAAGCAGGTTACTATTTATAGTAATATTATTTTATTCGACAGATATTACACAGTAATCAGGAGCACATAATATATTTAATCTGCAAGGTTTCAAACAATAAGAACTTATCAGATTATATACGGTCATTATTTCAAGAACTTTAATCCAACGGAAACAGTCAAGAGCAGTAAAATAAATAAACATCAGTCAACTTATTATGCGTCCGTTAATTTATGTAGTAACCGTGAAGTCGGAGTAGATCTTCAGCTTTCAGTCTTATTTCATTTCGGGACACGAGGTACGGATTTTCCGTCCTTTCAGTAAGGACTTCTTTTCTATGCATGATTAGGATTCCCCATCTTCAGCCAAATGTTTTCCCCAGTATATGTTTAAACTTATCAGTAATCATGTTAAGAATTTAATAAATTGCCTGAGCATTATATACCAGCATGATTAGTTTATGTACTAGTTACGGAGGTACCATAACCACGGCACTAGAGGCACCGGTGTCATGACTCACATGTAGGAGAGTGATATCCTGCATCGTCCCACTCAGCTCAGTTTGGCCATTTTATCAGTATTATTAGTATGGCGTATGGATGCATCCTAGGCTACAGTTTACAGTTTAGCAGGTGAATGTGGTGTGTGCTCTACATCCTTCACATTGGAGCTGATCCCTCCACCCAACACAATTATTTAGAGGTCACCCCTCTACAGCATGACGAGGTCACCCCTCCAGTTATTCATGCAACGTTGTTACAGCACATGACCTATATAAGCTCTGGCAATTAAATTACAGTAAATGCATGTTTTCAGATTTAACAGATAACAGTTCAGCTTTATTAATTTTAAATCAGGCTTTACAGATTATACACAGATTTCCGCTGCAACTTTACTTATCAGTCTTACAGCTCTAGTATTTTATCATCTGTTTCATTTTAGTAATTCCCTATCATGCTTTATATCCGTTCACTGAGCGTTATGCTCAGCCGTAGTTCCTTTCATGTTCTAACGACAGGTACACCAGGACGCTCTTAGGATTCTGAGAGCATGTGCATTTGGATGGAAGCTATCCAGACTTCTTACTTTATGCATTTCTTACATTATTCTGCTTATTTGGACATTGTTTGGTCCTTTCCTTCAGTATTTTACTTTTCATGTTTTGGGCTTATGTTTGGATTACTGATGTTTGATTCCGGTATTTCCTTTATGGTCAGTTAATGTTTTAGGACATTTACCTTATGCTTTTATGACACGCCATAAATACACGTAACGATCCACTTATCCAAGTGGGGTGTTACAATTATGGTATCAGAGCCAGGTTCGACCTGTAGGCTCTAAAACTTGACCTGTGACTAGTGAGTGGTCACCAGGAACTTCCCAGATTTTGGCGTTGTTATCTTTCATGTTTCTCATGGATTATTCAGTCAGTTTTCTTCATTTATCAGTCGGTTTTTTTTTTTTTTAAGTTTTGACTAAGTAAAAGGTTGGTACATAACTAGCCATATTTAGTCGCATGTGCTTTTAGTGAATTTTCGTTTTGGTGAGCTGACCATAGGCGTTCACCCTTGCCGTTCAGATTTTGTATTGGTAAACAGACCATAGGCGTTTACCCTTACTCATGACAGATTCATGTTTTCAGTCAAATATCACTTGGTGAACCAGCCATAAACGTTCACCATTTCTCAAGTCAAATTTCATGCTTTTCAGTCAAATGTTGTTTTGTGAACCGATCCATAGTTGTTCACATTTGTCGTATCATGTTTAATACCAGATTATAAATTTCTATACATGACAGTTCTCAGAAAAGTTTGACCAGTATGGATCGAACCAGAATAGCCCATACTTAGTCTCATGTTTTCTTCTTTGAATTCTGTGGATTGAACCATAGTCATCCACACCAGTTGTTGTTAAAAATCAGTTGATCATACTCTTATGTTCTTTATAACAATCCAGTTTCATAATTTCAAGCTGATATCGCCCTCAGGCGGATTCAGTTTCATGTTTCCTTACAAGGATTATGTTTTCAACAGAGCGATAATGTTTTATGCTAAGATACAGAAGGATTACAGTAAAATACTATTTCATGATAAATCATGTTCTAGTCTTTATCAATCATGTCTTTATACTGAACATTGATGAAACTCCGTTTAATCATACTTTTAGCCTCTATACAACCAGCATTAAGTCCATGCAGAAATTTTCAGCCCATCATGTTAACCGTTTCAGTTAAGTTTACTACCGTTTAAATCAATTTATTTATTTGATAATGTCAGACAAGCGACACCAGTATCGATCATCCCATAAAATTTACATATGTACCCCATGTACAGTGTCTCAGTTATACTCTATGTACAGTGATTCATGTGTACTCCACGTACAGTGTCGCATATATGCTTCGTGTGCAATATTCATTTTGTACTTCATGTACAGTAGTCCAGGTGGACACCAGGTACCCTACTCCATGGATATTTCTAATCGATCCTCAATCATCTCAGGCCTTTCCACTTGTCGATATTCTACCAGGTGCTGATGCTGCTCGTGAGTTGAAGATTTTGCTAGATGATGATGCCGCTAACACTTTGAAGACCTCACAGTTGCTGATGCTGCTGATACTTTGGAGATTTCTCAAGATGCTGATGGTGATGCTGTTATACTATAAAGACACTGCAGAGCAAGGACGAAAACTATAAATTTGAAATTTCTGACAAGAGTAAATTTCAACTATCAGACACTACCATTCCATTCCATACTTTTACCTTCTCAGCTAGATGTCACACTTCACTCAGCTAACCGTTCATTCAGAAGAGTGGGAACCGGAACTCAGCCGGCCACTCAGCAGAATAGTTACCTGAATCACGGTCATGATAATGACCGTCATAAATTGAAAAAAATAAAGCAGTAGTGACAACCACCGTACTTATATTTAATCAATCAGTAACCATCGGAACTCCGGAACGGACGTGACCAGAAATACAGAGGTCAGTAGTCTAACCGGTCCGCCAATCCTAGCAGTTACCAAAAATTTTAACCTTGTTCGGATTCATCTACTAAAACACGTGTCAAGGCATCAGTCAAAGGCATAGGCCTTAGGTATCTTTTCGGAAGACACATATTAGGACACCAGTCATGGTACACGTCATACAAATCTTTCCTCAAAATACGAGTCATAACTCATAACTCTAGTATGTTTCTAAACCAGGCCCTCAGAAATTCAGGGTACCCTTCAGAAAGGGGTATACCCGTTCTATTATGCCACGCATGAATCAGATCATTAAAATTCAGTCACCACCACTAGATTATTATTCAGATTAAACACACGGTAATCATTATGTGAGATTACAGACGAACCCACTCAGTGGAAGTCGCCACGTTACTCCACGTATTCCTATGTCAGCTTTATGTAAATCAGGTATTTACCTACCTCTCAGCCAGAAAGGACTCAACAGTATCACCATATTTATTAAAGCCTTATTTTCAATTAACAACGAGATCCGTCTTACTAAATCCCAAATATATTCATTATACTTTCGGTCAAAAAATCAGTACAAATTATTGCTGCCTTACAAGCGCGTGACTTATCAGTCCATAGCTACGAAGACTTTTAGCTACCAGTTATAAATTCACTTCTAAAATTCCTCGAATTCATGATCAGCAGATTATTCCAGAGTTCCAGATATAATTTCAGAAAGTTTTAAAGAAATTCCTTCCTAATCACGAGGCAGAAATTTAACATCGAGCTAGTATCAAGAACAGAACCTGTTTTCAGAATTCTTGATCACAGGGCTTCAGCTAAGTTAAAAGAGTTGCAGCAATTTCTGCAAGAATTACCGGAACGAGGCTTTATTCGCCCTAACGTACCACCAGGAGGTGTATCATTTCTGTCTATCAGAAAGAAGGCCTGTACCATGAGATCATGTATCGATCACCGAAAATTTACGAGATCGCCATTCATAAAACGATACTCATTCCACGAATAGGAGGTTACCTGACCTACTACGATGTCTTAAATATTTTCCAGAACAATTCGCGATCATGCCACCAACAATGGTGAGAGAAGAACATGATGTTTTCCAGATTGATGTTGAACATGTTATAGTCTCTCTAAAAATTTTGATTTTATACTTCTGAGCTCCCTAACGCTCCAGTTAGATTATGAAATTATGAATAAATCTTTTTTTAATGACTCTCCTACAATATCATCAGTATCTATTCACTGATCACATTCTGATATGCCTAATACTAGAGAAGAACACAAGACTCATCTTCTCACAATTGTACCGAATCTTCAATAGGAGTTATTTTTTTTATACACAACTTTCCAGATATAAATCTCACTTGAACAAAGTGGCATTTCTGAGCTACCACATTTCAACAGAAAGAAATTTCTGACAATCCTGCGCAGGTGAAGGCCACCACCTGATGGTCCCGACTGACGACTATGAACGAAATACAAAATTTTCTAGAACTCAATTGACTACTACCGTAGAAATTGCCGACAGTTCTCACTAAAAATGTTTTAAGACTATTCAACCAGATTTCCACCAGAATGTTCCATAACCCCAGACAAAACTTTGATAGAATCAGTATCACACATTGATGCAGATATGTTCATATATAGATGCCTGACATAGCGCAGGTTCAAGATAAAACGCCGTCATGGCAGTGAGTTACTATAATTCTTAGAAATTTCTGAGCAGAAATGAGACGAAATTCCACGAAATTTTGATCAGTTACCACATACTCAGGAAAAGTATAATACTATCTAAGACACTGTCGACCATGTAATTAACCTACGCGTTTCCTTTCAACCGGAAGGATTACGCAGTAGCGGACCTGCAGAAAATTCAACAGTAAATCATATGATTTCAAGGCATTCCATCGACCGTCATATCAGACAGAACTCATGTTCACGATCACGTGTATGGTTACGTCCACTTTACGTTCATGGTTATTTTCACATTCACGTTTACGTCTCATTCGCGGTATGATGCTGTTTCAGTTCATTTTTTATGCTATCTCATGATTTAAGCTCACGTTAATGTTCATAACATTGTTCACGTTCAAGTTCGTGTGCCATTTCACGATACCCGTTTCTTAGTTTATTATCGAATACGGTTACAGAAAGCTTGAGAAACCAGACTCAAATTTAGCACAACTTTCCAGTAACCAGGCAGACGTTTCACCTCTCAGACCTTGTCATTTGGCATTCCTTCCTCAGTCAGCATACGTTCATGATGTGTTCTAGTATCACGTTCACAGTATGTTTACGTATCCCATTCACGATATACTTCATGCACAACGTTGCTTTTATAATCGCGAATCACGTTCATAATTGCTCACGTATCACGTTCACAATTGTTCACGTAGTTCATTTCCATATATTCTCAGCAGTTTACTCAGAGAGATGAACATTGTCTTTTCAGAATAATAGTAAGTATCGTTTTCGTGTACCCTACATGCTATAGCTTATTCAGACTATCAGATTCAGAAAATCCATCTTAAATATGGAACCAGAAGCTATTCAGCATCATCAGGGCAGGGTCATCAGGACCAAGATTTTTATTTATGTTTAGACCTTTGAAGGAATCGTTTCGAGCGAGAGGCCACTCGAAACAAAGGAGTCCATCCGGACCTCTCATCCCCTTTCCTTTAGTAAATTCAGTTATGTTCATTTAGTCATGTCACGTTACATGATTATTTCAGTCATGTCAGGTTTATACCTATCAGCAGCATTATGTCTTAATTAGAAGACAATTTATCCTTCAGCTTAATTGTCTTTTCAGTCTACGTGTTCTTTCAGTTCTTATAACTTCCTCAGCTTATTACCTTAATTCGAGGACGAATTTCTCCTTTTTAGAGGGGAAGAATTGTAAAACCCAGTATAGTCGTATCTTTAATTCGGGGACGAATTATTGTTTTTAGAGGGGAAGAATTGTAAAACCCGTATTTAAAAATCAGAATATTTAAATACGCAGTTTAATTTTAATAGACTATATAAGTATTTATTTTTTAGACAGATATATAAACGCAGAAATTAAATATGCAATCCCGGTTTATTTAAATACTATAAATATTACAGCTTATTCAGATAAGAGGTATGTAGTCTCAGAAATATTACATACGAATTATTTATTTTACGGAAATAATTAAACATTAATAGTAAATACGCGTAGTCTCAGTTTATTTAAATATTACAAATGAATAATTATTCAGAAAATAATTATTAAGTTTCAGAATATATTACGTATGTGTTATTACACGAAAAATAATTATCGCTTTTCAGAAACAAAGACACGAAGGAAAAAAAAAAGTGGAAAAAAGGCTTTTGGCCGTTTGGTGTAAAAAAAGAGAAAGAATTGGGCTTGGCCCATTTGCTTCTAGAGAAGGAAAAGGAACGCGGATAACCCCCTTTACACAATACAGAAACGAAAAAAAAAAGGAGGAGCTAGGGTTTTTGAGGTGGCCGCCGGATGGGAACACAAAAGCAGGAAGAAAAAAAACAAATTTGGGCTATCAATTAATTCGACTCCGTGTTCATAGTAGATTCATAAATCCCGAATCAAGGTAATCATCTACTAACTTTCCCTTTTAACTCACGAAATCCTACGTGTAGAGCAAGAACACGCAGGGTTTGGTTAATCATGTTATAACACGAAATCAATAGGGACTTCGGTGGGCATTTGGGTGTACAGCCGAGAGTTTAAGACTCTCGGTGATGGTTCCTAGCCCAGCCCTGATCATCAAAAAACCCCAAACAAGGGTGTAAGGCAAGTGTAAGTGTGTCGGGTTTTGCTTGGTTAAGGAAACCAAGACCTTAAGGTCTCGGTGATCCTTTCTCTCGGGCTCAGTCGCGAACCAAATCAAACAGAGGTGTTTGGGATTAAATTTTAGCAAACAGGGGTGTTTGGGTCTATTTCGCCCAGCAGGGGGTGTTTGGCACTGCGAGCAGTGGGAACCACTGCATTAGCAGTGGTAACCACTGCACTAACGGTGGGAACTCGACCAGCAGGGGGAACTAACAGTGAAAACAGTGGGAACATTATATTAACAGTGGGAACATTATATTAACAGTGGGAAATATATGAATATTAAGGGGGTCACGTAAAGAGTCGTTTTGGATAAACCGAGACGTGGGTGTCTCGGGAGAGTTTTAGCACGGGTTTTCGAGATAGCTTGTAATTATAAACGTGAGAAAATTATTATTATAGTTAAATAATTTTACAAGGAGCTTGATTAAAGATTAATTTAATAGTTAATTTTATTAATTTATTTAGTAAAATTAAATCGATATTGTTTTACCTTGTATAATTTTAAAACATGATTTAATTAATATTTCTAAAAGAAACGAATTTGTAGACCTTTCTAAATTTAGAAACTTTCTATTTAAAGCTATTTAAAGCAGGTTACTATTTATAGTAATATTATTTTATTCGACAGATATTACACAGTAATCAGGAGCACATAATATATTTAATCTGCAAGGTTTCAAACAATAAGAATTTATCAGATTATATACGGTCATTATTTCAAGAACTTTAATCCAACGGAAACAGTCAAGAGCAGTAAAATAAATAAACATCAGTCAACTTATTTACGCGTCCGTTAATTTATGTAGTAACCGTGAAGTCGGAGTAGATCTTCAGCTTTCAGTCTTATTTCATTTCGGGACACGAGGTACGGATTTTTCGTCCTTTCAGTAAGGACTTCTTTTCTATGCATGATTAGGATTCCCCATCTTCAGCCAAATGTTTTCCCCAGTATATGTTTAAACTTATCAGTAATCATGTTAAGAATTTAATAAATTGCCTGAGCATTATATACAAGCATGATTAGTTTATGTACTAGTTACGGAGGTACCGTAACCACGGCACTAGAGGCACCGGTGTCATGACTCACATGCAGGAGAGTGATATCCTGTATCGTCCCACTCAGCTCAGTTTGGCCATTTTATCAGTATTATTAGTGGGGCGTATGGATGCATCCTAGGCTACAGTTTACAGTTTAGCAGGTAAATGTGGTGTGTGCTCTACATCCTTCACATTGGAGCTGATCCCTCCACCCAGCACAGTTATTTAGAGGTCACCCCTCTACAGCATGACGAGGTCACCCCTCCAGTTATTCATGCAACGTTGTTACAGCACATGACCTATATAAGCTCTGGCAATTAAATTACAGTAAATGCATGTTTTCAGATTTAATAGATAACAGTTCAGCTTTATTAATTTTAAATCAGGCTTTACAGATTATACACAGATTTCCGCTGCAACTTTACTTATCAGTCTTACAGCTCCAGTATTTTATCATCTGTTTCATTTTAGTAATCCCCTATCATGCTTTATATCCGTTCACTGAGCGTTATGCTCAACCGTAGTTCCTTTCATGTTCTAACGGCAGGTACACCAGGACGCTCTTAGGATTCTGAGAGCATGTGCATTTGGATGGAAGCTATCCAGACTTCTTACTTTATGCATTTCTTACATTATTCTGCTTATTTGGACATTGTTTGGTCCTTTCCTTCTGTATTTTACTTTTCATGTTTTGGGCTTATGTTTGGATTACTGATGTTTGATTCCGGTATTTCCTTTATGGTCAGTTAATGTTTTAGGACATTTACCTTATGCTTTGATGACACGCCATAAATACACGTAATGGTCCACTTATCCAAGTGGGGTGTTACAAGTCTGATAGTATTCATTTCCTGCACTGTTGCCCTAATGGGATAAGCCTTATACTCCAACTCTTCAAAGGTTAATACCTGCAATTTATGAAATGTCCATCCTGTTTGATTACACCTGAGCAACATGTAATAAAGCTCCCTTCTATTTCTCTTCAGTAGTGAGAAAACATTGCTAGCCTTATGCTTCAGAATGACCTTGCAGTCTCTTTGAACTCTTAGAAAAATCTCCAATCCCCAAATTTGATCTGAAATTGTCATTTCTGGATTCTCCATAACCTTATCTTCCCAAGCATGGTACATCTGAGAAACTTCTGGCATATCATAATCTACCTGCAACTTTAACTCTCTAAGTTTCTCCCTTGCCAACTCATCACCATATTCAAGTCTTTCTGGTTGTTCAATTATCATAACACTTGAATCAAAAATTTCAACATCACTTCCTTCTTGTTCCTTAGAAATAACTACAAATGGTGATTCACCAATCTTCTTCTTTTCTTGTTCCATAAGTTGTGCAGCCAACTTTGAATCAAACTCTACTTGTGCTGCATCCTTTGGAACTTCTGTTTCTACCATGATTCCTTTACCCATATCTAATGGATCAACGATGGGTAAAGTTGATAATGGTACCTGTGAAGACACTTCCTTGATGATAGCTGATGACTGGAATACATCAACCATATCTGCAGGTTTGTCAATGTTCAAATCCTGTGTATTAGCGCCCAACTTACTCTTGTCAGCGCTTGTTGTGTCAGCGTCCAAACTCTGCTTGTCAACGCTTACCTTATGCTTGTCAGCGCTTCTTGTGAACTGCTCCATCATTGCTGTAAAGGATAAGTTCAAGTTTGTAGGAGTAACCAAAGATATATCAAAACCTGGTTGCTTCTTCAATTCAGTAAGAGCTTCAGCCACACCCAAAGATTCTCCATCATGTGAGCCTTTGCCACTCAAATCAACAGGCTCTGTAGCAGCTTCATGTGAGCCTTTATCACTCAAATTAACAGGCTCTATAGCAGCTTCCTCCCCTTTGTAAGAATCCTCCCCTGATGAAAGGACTCTTGTCTGCCTTCTCCTAGATTCAGCAGTTTCCAAAACAACAATCCTCTCCCTCAATTGCTTGAGTTCAACGCCTTGTGTACTGACTGTTTGTACCAGGTCTGCATTTTGCTTTTGCAAGCTAATGCAGACAGCTGTCAATTCTAACATTTTGTATGGTTCCAATCTGCCCTCCTCTAGAATGGGTATTTGACCTCCCAAACTAGAGTCATGGGGCATGGATGAGGTCTTAAAGATGTTAGGACTGTCTTGGCCTACATCTAAGCAAGTACCAATAGTCCCAGCCTCATCCATAGCACCAACCACACTTGTGGTGGTGGTTCTCTCTGCAACATGGCTAGGACCACTAGAGGAGAACACTCCAGTAGTCCTTGGGCATTTTATCAACCTATATTCAGGGCGTGTGGAAGATGATGTGGATTGGGTGGTAGTTTGAAGGTTAAGGGGTGTTTGGGTCTGTGATGGAAAGGTGTCAACGTTTGGATTAGTAGTGTCAACGCCAACATTTAACCTGTCAGCGTTGAAGGATTCCTGGTCAAGTTCCATGTGTTGAGGTGAAGGTAAGGGGTCTGGTATTGGGTCAAGTTGTGGTTGTGGGTCAGGTTGAGGTTGTGCTGCTGCAATAACAGCAAGCATAGCTTGGGTGAGGGGTAGGTCTCTGTGAGGGGGTGAGTTCATCTTACTAAAAATAGCTTTCTTTTGCACAGGGATCTCATAAAAATCATCATGGTCCCTTCTGCAGTACCCTTTCTCATCAAAAACCATTTGCAAAAATCTAGGATAAGCCAAAGTCATCTTATTACCCTTGTTTTTACAAATGCCATCAAAAATCAGTTTAGAAAAATTATACTTTTGCCCATTTGTAATGCACAGAATTGCGCTAGCAATTGATCTGTTAATTTCATTATGTGCAGTACATTTGGGACTCAAACATTGAAAAATGACATGTATTAAGTACTTCCAGGCTGGGGGGAATTCTTGTTTATGATATTTATTTAAAGTACCCTCTTCAGGGAAAAGATACCCCAAAGCCTGAAGTCCTTGTTCTATCTCATTAATGGGGAGAGTGGTTATACCATCTGCATCATTAAGATGCAAAGCCTGGAGAACCAAGGCTTCGGTAACCACCCAAGTACGCCCATGAACAATAGCTGTTAATGTAGTCACATTATTAAGCGTTGAGGAACTAACAATGTTCCAAAACTGTTTAATATGAGTGAAAAGGATGAGAGGAGCATGAGAAAGTGCATACCTAAGTGGAGATGCATTCAAATACGCCACCGTCTGAGTGTATTGTGGAAACAGAGCATCACCAGCCTCCAAATAAGCAAGCATATTGTGCTGATTTCTGAATCCCAATACCAAGTCACTTGGTGTAAACTTAGGCGCCATGGATGTAGAAAGCTGTTTGTGAAAGATTGTAAAAGATGAATTATAGGAGAAAATTGTTAGACAAGAATATGAGAGTACCCTGTTTAAAAAGTAGGAGCCAAATATATAGGAGTGATAGGCACATGTGACTGGTCAAAAATGAGGAAAGTATTTTCAAAATATAATGATGAAAATATTGAAAAGAAAATAAGTTATCTTGTGCATTAATCATAAGTTATCTACTCGCAAAATTACGGCCCCAATTTTCGTCAAAAATAACAACTGGGTAGGACCCACTAAGTGTCAACGGTCAAAAATAACCCATCAACGCCCAACGAATATATTCTTGTCAACGCTGGTAAAAGCCATGTCAACGTCTAAATTGGTCACAACAACGCTTGGAAATATATCTCTCAACGTCCAAAAATAAAAATAATAAAAATGAAAAAGGACCTTAACAAAGTAATTTATCCTAGTGAAGATAACCTATAAACTGAAAATTACTATGGGGCGGCAAGAACTGTCCAATTATGCACACTTGCTTATGCAAGATAGACATCACAGTCCTCTAGTGTCCCTTGCTAACCAAAATTCTTAACAGTTAAGTTATCTCATAAAATCCTTTGTAACTCCCAGGTAAACCCAATATGAATCATACCCAATTCTCCCAACAGACCACATCCAATTCTAGGCCAAAAAGGTCTTGGCAACATGCATAGTGTATCAACTTTGCATGCTATAGTGCCTCATGAGATAGAAAAATAACTTATACTCACCAGTGGACACAATCTAGAATTGTGATAAGAGTATTATAAGAATACCCAAAAACTCCTAAAAGGTTCCTAAAACCTCCCCTTAAACTGTGATACATAAGTTTCCAAATAATATGCATGTAAATAAAAATTTATGTCAAGATAGGAATATAAATATTCCAACCATCATCCATAAATTGAAACATGCTCCAATGATTCTCCAAGGATCCATAAGCAACTCTGTATCCAATGGTACAATGCTAACAACGCCTACACACTTAGATCAAAAACCACAAAACTAACATGTTGCTGACAACGCCACGATAACACTTATCAGCGTTAAAATAACCTTTGTCAGCGTTAGACAAATAAAGTGGAAAATCTAATTTCACATAAAGACCAATAACAATGCATATTCTGTACATACTTTTACAATAAGACCCCAAAACACATATTAAGTGAGATTGATCATTCCAATACTTGTTACCAAGTATTGAAACCTTCCAGTATCAAAAGGTTTAGTCAATAAATCAGACACATTCTCTTCTGTGTCAACCCTATCTGGTTGTATTAAACCTTTTTCAAAACAATCTCTTATAAAATGATGTCTAATTTCTATGTGTTTTGTTTTAGAGTGATGTACAGGATTTTTAATAATGCATAAAGTGTTGTTATTGTCTACAAAAATCTTGGTATGATAAAATTATACCCATAATCCAACAGCTGGTTCGGAATCCATAAGACTTGTCCACAACAAGCAGCTGCTGCAACATACTCTACTTCAGTTGTAGAATTGGCCACCACTGTTTGTTTCTTGCATTTCCAAGATATCAATCTACTCCCAAGAAACTGACATCCACCAGTTGTGGATTTTCTATCAAACTTGTCACCACCATAATCACTGTCAGAATATGCAATAAGCTCTAATGGTGAATTTTTGGATACCATAATCCCAAGTCTGGATAACATCTAAGGTATCTAAAGATTCTCTTGACATCATGAAGATGACACTCTTTGGGAGTCACTTGATGGCGTGCACATGCACACACAACAAACATAATGTCAGGTCTTGAAGCTGTGAGATACATCAATGAACCAATCATTGATCTATAGTGCCTGACATCCACATCTTTTCCATCTCCAACTTTTCCCCAAGGGTGTTCTCTATCCATAGGAGTACTAGCCCTTTTCTCATGTGGAGAAAAGCCAAACTTCTTCAAGATTTTTTCTACATATTTATCTTGAGAGATGAAGATACCATCTTCTTTCTGCTGAACTTGTAACCCTAGAAAGAAGTTCATCTCCCCCATTGCACTCATCTTAAATTTGTCAGTCATAAGCTTGGAAAAGTCTTCACTCATCTTTGGACTTGAAGAGCCAAAGATGATATCATCCACATAAACCTGGACAAGTAAGAAATCCTTACCAGTCTTGTTTATAGATAAGGTCTGGTCTATGGTGCCCCTTTTGAATCCATTGTCCACCAGATATGTGGACAATGTGCCATACCATGCCCTTGGGGCTTGATGAAGTCCATATATAGCTTTCTTAACTCTATACACCTTGTCTAGATGTTCTGAATCTTCAAAACTATGTGGCTACATAACATAAACCTCCTCTACAATTATGCCATAAAGAAAAGCACTCTTCACATCCATTTGATAGACAGTAAAGCCCATGCAGGAAGCATAGGCTAGAAATATCCTTATAGACTTAATTCTTGCAACTTGTGCAAAAACCTCCTCATAGTCTACCCCTTCCTCTTGTGTATATCCTTGAGCCACTAAACGTGCCTTGTTTCTGACCACAATGCCTCTTTCATCCTTTTTGTTTCTAAGAACCCATCTTGTCCCAAAAGGTCTGACATGTCTGGGACAATCAACCAACTCCCAAACATCTTGGATAGCAAATTGGTGAAGCTCATCTTGCATTGCTTCCACCCAACTTGGTTCTTTGAGAGCATCAAAAATCTTCTTGGGTTCGTGTTGTGACAGAAAACAGGCAAACAAACATGCTTGAACAAGAGGGGTATCAACCTTCTTGTGAATATTGGCAATAAATCCTCTAAGATTCTAATGCGATCTTCTAGTTTAAACAGGAGACATCACATCACCAATAATTAGAGAGGAAGGGTGATTTTTGATTGTATAAGAAAGCACTCCACCCTCAATAAATGTGTTGTCTTCAATCTCATCTTCCATGTTACCAGTATCTTCTTCAGACTCTATTCCCTCAACATCAGAATGAACCTCTCCATTTCTGTTTGAAGGTTCACCTTGTTCAAAATTGGAAGAGAAAATATGGTCAAGAGAGCTGTCAACGCCTGGACCATGGTTGTCAACGTTTGAGCCATCAACGTCTGAATTTGTCTTGTCAGCACCAGATTTTTCTTTGTCAACGCCTGAAAGATCATGCATGTTGTCAACTGGTGATACTTGGGGACCACCATTTTCCTTTCCAGCAGCAGCAGCAGCAACAAATGCATCTGTCCATATGGGAATAGTGACATACTCAAGTATGGATGATGATTTGTCTGCTTGTGATCCAACCTCTTCATTAACCTGTGTACTTGAAACATCAACAACTGGTTCTTCCACAACATTTGAAGTTACCTTCACAATGTTTGGATTAGTAACAGGCATATAATTCAAAGTCCTAGATAGAGGTTCCAAGTCAAATAACCAATTTGGACCACTTTCAGGATCACTAGGTTTACTTTCTAAAAACCTAACATGTACTTTTTCAAGTATACATTTTTCCTTATTAAGGTAAACCCTATATCCTCTACTCTGCATTGAATAACCCATGAAGTAGCCTTCATCACCTTTAGCACTAAATTCACCTAAGGCATCACTAGTGTCCAGAAACAATTAAATGACAACCAAAAGGTTTAAGAAAACCAATATTAGGTTTCCTTCCCCAAAGTAACTCATAAGGTGTTTTGTTATGAATCTTGTTGACTAATGCTCTATTCTGAACATAACAAGCTGTATTCACAGCCTTAGCCCAAAAAGCAATGGGAAAGTGAGCATCAGCCAACATAGTCCTGGCTGCTTCTATGAGGGTTATATTCTTTCTTTCAGCTACCCCATTTTGTTGTGGGGTTCTGGCTACACTAAACTGTCTAGTAATCCCTTTCTTGGCACAAAAATCATCCAACAGCTTATTTCTAAACTCACCACCATTATCACTTCTAAGCATCTTAACCTCATTACCAGACTTCTTTTCAATTTGGGTAATAAAGTTAATTAAAGTATCAGCAGTGTCACTTTTCAAAGCTAAAAAGAAAGTCCAAGTAAACCTAGAAAAATCATCATTGATGATAAAACAATAAGATTTACCATTTAAGCTTTCTATATTAGTTGGACCAAACAAGTCCATATGCAGCAAGTGAATTGGTTTAGAACTAGAGTGCACCTGTTTAGACTTAAATGAGACCTTGTGCTGTTTGCCTTTAAGGCATGCAACACAAGAGTGGTCATTGTGGAAAGCCTTTTCAGGCAAACCATCAACCAAACCATGTCTCACAAGTCTGTTTATATTTTTAAAATTAATGTGCCCTAATCTCCTGTGCCAAAGATTACTATCATCAACTGAAGCCTTAGCATAAAGACATGACAAGTTATTATTCATCTTAAATCCATTGAGATTCACATTATAAATGTCCTTATGCCTAGGTGTTCTATAATCAATGAATTTCTCATCTGGTATTTTAAAATCCTTGCTCAACACCAAGCATTCAGTATTAGTAAAAAGAACCTTATTTTTGTTATTACAAACTTGTGATACACTAAACAAATTATAGTCAAGTTCTTTTACCAGAAACACGTTTTCAAAAAGCAAATTGTTGGTGAGAAGAGTTCCTTTGCCTGTGATAGTTCCATATCCGCCTCCAAAGTAAACTGTATCACCATCCTTAATGGGAGTGAAGTTTGTGAGATAATCTTCCTTCCCAGTCATGTGCCTAGAGCATCTACTATCCCAATAGCCATAATCATTAACCTACTTTTGAATGCCCTGCACAAAAAGAAAACAAATTAGTTTTCATTGGGAACCCAAGCCTGAGCAGACTTGGATTCATTTTGTTGTTCAACAAGAACATACTTAGTCCTCATAACAACCCCTTGTTCATCCCTTTTTGGATTAAACACCCAGTTAACCCCAATTGGTTTTGTTATGACCTTTGAAATATAATTAAATCTGTTACAGGTCATAGAAATCTCATCTGGATTAGGGTTTTGATCTTGCTTAGGTAACCATGTCAAGCTAGAAGAGGCTTTAGACCCCTTTCCCTTTGGTTGCAAATATTTACCATTATTTGGTCTGGCAACGTTTTTGTCAGCGTTTGATTTGGTCTTGTCAACGCTGACATTACCCTTATCAGCGTTGAACCTAGGGTTTGCTACAGGAACCCATTGTCTATTAGACCATGTATTGGTCTTCTGAAAAGGTCTTTGTCCATAAGTATTAGACCGTTTGGTAAATAATAGGACTGGTCTAACAACTTGTGGACTTTGCTGGATAAAAGTTTTGGGTTTGACAGTGTTTGACTTTTTGTGAGCGTTGACCTTTGAAGCATTGACACACTTATAAGCTAAATGTGAAAAACTTCCACAAGTATAACAGGCTTTTCTAGACATAACTCTAGGTCTAGAAGAAAAGAAACCTGTTCCCTTATCACTGATTTGGCTTTTCGGTGACCTAGTTTTTCTATACATTTCTCCATATTTAATACTAGGTTTTCTAACAACGTTTGAGCCATGGTCAACAGTCTTGCTAGTGATTGGGTTTGTTACTTTGATAGGTGTAGACTCATTTAGGCTATCACTAAGCATGCCACCCTTAACAAACAAGGCAGGGTTGGCTTTCTTCCATTGGTCCAAATCAGTCAACTTCTGCCTATATTCTTCTACTGGGGTAAGAATTCTTGGTGGAGGAATAAATTCCTCTTCTTGGAGTTCTAGAAAACCAGTCCAAGACAAGTCCTTTCTTTGGACACCATAGAAGTTCCCAGCAGGTGGTGGAACACCAGCATACTCTTTCATCCCAATCTCGGTCATATCCCTAGAATCCCTTTGTTCACTAACACATTTTTCTAGGGTTTGTGAGGCTTTATCAAATCTCTAAATTTTACGATCTATATTATCCTTAATTTTGATAGCCTCATCTAACTTAGTCTGTAATTCAGCATTGACCCTCTCCATGATGTTTCTAATATCAGTACTAGCATTTAAATCATGTTTTAAAATATTGATTTGATCTTTTAGGTCAAGCTCCATTTTCTTATACTCAGCTACAGTCTTTTCAGTTTGAGTAAGAGCAAGTTGATAGTTAGACAACTTGCATCTTTCATTAACCACATCTGTTGACAATTTTAAAACTTCTTTGTTAAGTTTTTCAGTATTTAGACGACAACCTTTACTACAAAATGCATCATCATATACCTCATTGTCTGATGAAGATGAGGAGTGTGCCATGAGAGCATAGTGAACATGCTCTTCTTCTTCCTTTTCAGCAACCAAAGCTTTATTCTCTTCCTCATCCTTAGCCAAATAGCTCCAATCCCATCCAACAATCCCATCAATTTCTTGCATTGCAACCATGGCTTTGGAATCCTGAGCCTTAATGATTTGGGTTGAGGGTTTTCCAGCATCAGATCTTCTTGGAGATCTGCATTCTCTCATAAAGTATCCCATACGATGACAATTGTAACACTCAACCTTGGATTTATCAAATCCAGCAGTGTCCTTAGCATTAAAAGTCATCTTCTTCTTGAATCTTCTATTCCATCTGTTTGCTCTTATACTTGCAAGAGCCATATTCCACTTTATATCCATCTCCTCCAAATGCTCATCACTAATTTGCTCAAGATCCTCATATGTAATCACCGAACCATTGGGCAATGAAGCAATGTATGCATACACAGTATCTAGATCAATACCAGCAGGCTTAACTCTTGGTGAGTCAACTTTTTATGTGTCAGCGTCTGAATGTGAGCCGTTGACAGGTTTTGCTCCAGCGTTGACACAAGTTGATCTAGTAATGGGGTGCATGTATGACTCCGTTTGATCAAATTGACCTTCACTATGTGAGAAGAAGGCCATGTTTCATTGGTAGACTTGCTTTCATGATCCAAAAGAATTTCATTCTCCACCAGCCTCAGTTTATTGTAAACATCATCAAAAGTAGAACTTTTGTGAGTGTTATTATCAATTATAGATCTTGCTTCAATCTTCCATGCATCACCAAGAATTTTAAGAAAAGTGTCGATAATATCAACATCACCAAGCACTGTTCCCATGAAGGACAGCTTGCTTGTAATGTCAACAAGTTGGCTTCTCACACTACTCAGCTTCTCATTGGGTTGAGCTTTAAAAACAGCATGCTCATGCAAGAGTTGCTTCTTTTTCTCTTGCACAGTATCAGCATTACCACCATATGCAACTTCAAGAGCTGCCCAAAGATCTTTTGCAGACTCATAACTTCTATATTTGTGCTGATTTTCTTGTCCCAAAGAGAGTTTCAGAATGCTTAGGGTTTTCATGTCACACCTTCTCTTTGCTATGTCCTCAGTTGAGACAGCTCTACCATCTTCAGGTTTTTCTTTTCTATCCTCCTCAGTAGAGCCTTGAACATTTGTTCTTTGTAAGATAGCAGTTGCAATCTTTTGAGCTTTATTGAATGTGTTTCCATATTCAATAATTTCCCATAAGGTGTAGTCATGGATTTGTAGATACTGCTCAAAGTTAAACTTCCAAAGCTCAAAATTGTTTGGGTCTAGCATGGGAATCTTGATGTTGGGGGTTGAGGAGGAGGAGGAGTTTACTTCTGGGGTAGACATGATGTTTTTAGGGTTTTGTGAAAATTAGGATTTTTGGCGATTTAGGGTTCTTGTGTTCTTTAGATCAAAGTTTCTCAACAAGCTCTTATACCACTTGTTGATCCCAAACTTAGATCGATTTAGCTTGTGTAAACGAGATTAAATCAAGTTAAACACGTAGAGAAACTTTGTTGTGTATAAAATAATTTAAGTATTATGCGGAATTAATACTCAAACAAGAACACACAAACAATGTAAAACAAACTTTCACTTGATTGATTAGAACAAACTTGCATACAATGAAAGTGTTAAACAAATGAAAACTTATATTGAAACAAAACCTAAAGGCCTCCTTTTATAGACATAAGGAGCCTTGTACAAGAGTCTACGTATCAACTATTTAAGGTAAAGATAAACATAGAAAATACATTGTTGATCATATCTTTACTAGAAATAAACTAGAAACATAATACGCGTAGACTAAATCTTCTATCAGTGCTTGACTTCATCCTATCAACGTTTGACATCTTCCTGTCAACGCTTGTTCTGTCAACGCTTGTTTTCTTCTTATCAACGCTTGTTTTCTTCTTATCAGCGTCCAAGTGTACTGACTACATTTTATTCCCAACATTATTTACATGCTTTTAAATTTCCATTGTATGTTTTAAGTATAAGTAGATATTATATAAAAAAATTTATAAAGAATGAGATTTTTAGTCACCAATCACTATACACATTGGTGAAAAGAATGTAACAGAGAGCAAAAAAGTATAGGACAAGCATACCAAATACTAACAAGAAGCAACAACCTTGTCTGCAAGAAGTTGTGCCTGAATGTATTCAACTAATGTGGTGGCCATAGCAAAATCATTACCAGAAGGAGCATTGGACACCACCAAGTGAAACTCCAATATAGCTTCCATAGTAGCAATGGTAAGAGGATACTCCAGATCCACAAGCATAAACACCCTAGCACCAGATTCCAACTCCAACACATGTACAACACACCCAGCATACAACTTCCACCTTGTGATGACCCAGCAGGGTTGATCCTGCCATACTCCAGCACTAAGAGTACCAGTAGGACAATCCAACATAATCTTCAAGTCCCCCCAAAGGACCAGGCCAGGCCAGGTAGCAGGGTTTGCAGGGACAGCAGCATCAACCAGTCCATAAAGAATCATAAGATCCTGACGATCCACCAAATGCAAGATACATTGCAGACTAGAGAAATATTTATGGTAGCAATCATTCATCTGGATCATATGTGTAAAAGTTCAAGCAAGAATAGGGGATGGTTGAATTTCCCATTGCATAATATGTCTACGGCCAAGAGGGATGTCATGATCGCTATCTAAAGCGGCATCAATCAAATTTACAGGATCCCTCTTCTCCCACGGAAAAACCTTGCCGCAATGAGCCTTCTTCTTGCGAATTGACGTGTGAGGCTCAGTTTAAGAAGGAGATGATTCCTCCTTGACCTTGGACACAGGGGCAGTAGCACCAAGTGGAGTTGTAGTAGCACAGAAAGGAGAAGTCTAACCATCATCCGGAGTAGTCAAATCAACAAGCATAGGAGTGGTAGCAGCTTCATCAACAACAGGTGTAGGGGTTGGCTCAGAAACATGTGTAGGGGTTGGCTCAGTAACAGGTATAGGGGTTGGCTCAGAAACCCGTGGAGGAGTAGGATCAACAATAGGGTAGTAGTAGCTTCAATAATGGATGAAGGGGATGCAACAATATGTAGAGAGGGACTAGATGGACCACTAGAAGTACCCTCATCAACAACTGGGATAGCAGAGGTACACGCATCATATGCCTCGGAGGGAGAAGTTAGAGCAGCCCTAGGAGTGGGGTGTTGGAGCACCAGGAGCAGGTGGGCGATATGTGGCATTAGCAGGCATTCTCATATCCCTTTGCTTCAGCTATATCATTTTGTTGTACAAAATCTTAAGTTCTTCATCAGACAACTCCTTAACCCTCTTCATTGTCCATCCATAAGTGAAGTAAGCTCCGGATTGATTCTTCACATACTATTGCATGATCTTCTTCTGTTCAGCATAGGAAAGTGCTCTGTTTTGGCGAATTTCACGAAGTTGAGCAGCCAAAATTTCTCGTTGCCTTTGAACTAGAGACATAGCTCTGCGAGCACAATTCCCTTGATTCACATCCCCACCCAAGATGTCAGTGAACTGAGAGACATCAGAGGTGAGAATGGTAACCACATCCATCCAATCTGTGTTGTCCCAAAACATAGCGTTGTGCTTCACTTAGTCATGGCGTTGCTTCCTTAGAGCTTCATCATCAATTGAAACCTCAGTCGTAGCTGCATCCTCTTGCTCCTGCTATTCATGTATTCTCCATGCAGCCTCCTCACCCAACCTTTCCTCCTCAAGTTGCCTGTGGGTTTGCTTTCTAGGAGGGAAAGGAGCATCAGTCATTGGGGCTTCCCCTTGTCATCAGTAGAGGGACCAGGAGTTGAAGTTGAAGGACTAGGAGTGTTAGTCCTTGGCATAGAGCCAACAGCAGTTGAGGGAATACTAGAAGCACTACGAGGAGTAGGTATGTCCTCACTAGGCTTGGCTGCAAAGGCGGCTTTAGCCAAGACAATAAGACCATCTTCTTCTTCTTCATTAGAATTAGACATCACCATCTTCTTCTTGTGGCGCTTCAAAAGTTTCTCCAAAGTCTTTACTCGAGCAGCCAAAGGGATCACAAAGTCCCGAGTTAGCTGGCGGTGCTTGTTTAGATCTTCTTCCAATGATATGATCTTGGCATAGTATCTGTGCACCAAAGCAAGTAAAGAAGTGAGAGTCACAGGTTCCTTAGCTTCCCTACCAAGAAAACTTGGCTTTAGGGATACATTATTAGGACCAGAAGCAAAGAACTGGTCAACATGAGGATCATGAGAATCTGGCACATAAGAGCTAGAAGACTCCTCAGTAGAAGGGTGAACATGACTAGGAGGTGGAGAATCAAGAAAGGGAGACACATGTGGGAAAGCAGAAGAAGTAGCCTTTGAGGTAGATGGCATTTCTACCACCACCTCTTGAGTAGGATCCTTAACCGCCACATGAGGTTCCCCAGCAGCAAGATCCTCCTCTTCCATAGGATCATCAACCAATTGAGGTTCCTCCTCGGCTTGCTCAGTCGGATGAACCTCATTGGGACCCCCTTGGGCAATGCCCAACATAGCATCAGTTAGAGGAAGGTCAGGACCAAGGTAATCAAGTTTCATGTTAGCATAGACTTTGGGAATGAGTCTAACTGGGACATACTCCTTCTTATTCCTAGGAACTGTTGATTAAACCGAGGGTACATAAGAAATTTCTTTATCAAACCACTAAGATTTCCCACCATACCATCCAGAATATTACGAGAGAAGTTAAAATATATGACCTTGGGCCAAGCAAATCAAACCAGTAGCAAGAGAGATAGGAAATGCATCCCAACTCCCATCTTTGGGACTCAAGCAATGAATCAAGAAATGAATGAGAAGCTTCCATTGGGGTGAAAAATGATTTTTCTGAAAATTGAATCTACCCTCATGGTTATACCCAATAGCATCCATCCCATCCAATACCTCGTCATTGATAAGTTCAATAACGCCATCAGCATCTTGAAGATGCAAGGCAGACCTAATGGAGGCTTCAGACACCACGTATGGACGACCATCAATGGTGGCATGTGTGACACCCCGGGTAGGGTCAAAATATGCGGAAATATCCACGGAGATGTCACTAGGGTGGATCGATAGCATATAATCCATAGAGCATAAGATAAAGATTTATTTAAATCAGTTTACATGTTTGATAACAAATAAAATAAAATTGTCTTAAACATGATAGAAGGTGATTGTTTATGTTTCCCAAAAAGAACCCCTGACGAGTCCTATGATGCAGATTACTAAGATGCAGGAGACCATGCACACACCACGTACTAACTTCATATTCATGTGCAAAACATACTAAAGGGGTCAACATAAAGTTGGTGAATTTACCGGTTTTAACAATTAATTAGTTTGGACATACATTAATCATAGAAGTAATAATGCACAAAGCATTCTTACTAAAATGTAGATTACATTTGTTTATTATTAGAAACTGAAGCTTAACCTTCCATAGTCCTCAACAGATGAGGATGTAGTGTCTTACAAAAAGACACCCATTCTAGTTCCAACATGGTATACGTCTGTTGTCCCGGCCAAGGCACAGTGAGCATGACTCAACCAGACGGGGATGGTCAATCCCTAATAGATCTACTTATAAGATTCGGGCGATTTACAACAATTTAACAGTTCCAATAATAATCAATCATAGTCAAGTTTATACAATCTAGTTATGTCCATTATGTGTTTGCATATTTTCTTTCCCAAAAGGGAAAGTTTTATCAAAAGTTTATATGGGGTTGTAAACTCACCTGGGAGTAGGCAATAGCTGTTTAATATGAATATCCAAATAAAGCTCACGTCAAAAGTTATGCCTAATCAAATAGTACAGTCTTAATAGGTAGTACAAACAACATATATGTATGCTTATACAGATTTTAGTCAGTTCATTTATGCTACGGTATTTATCTAAATAATCGTAGTTCCAGTGTCATCAATATTCATTTAAACTTATTTATATAAGTTTCATTTCTAAGTAAACATAAAATGTTTAACTATTAATATCAGTTAGCATACATGTTATTTATAATAATCATTCAACTTACAATTAAGTTTCTTATTTAAGTAGACATAAAATGTTCTACTTAAAATATTAGTTTATGTTCTCCGTTCAAGTATTATAATCACTCATTTACTACTAAGTTTCATTATTAAGTAAATATAAAAATTCTACTTAATATTAGTTCACGTTCGTAGTTCATGTATTATAATCATCCATTTAAACTTATTATTAAGTTTCTTATTTTAAGTAAACGTAAGTGTTTTACTTACATACTAGCATTCAATTTGTTCAACGTTCATATAGTTTTTATTTTCTAAAAGTATATGAGTTTATGTATGAGTAATACATATTCATAATTATTTATACAATTATTTCCTAAAGTAAATATAAATATTTTATTTTGAAAAATAAAATATAATATTTTATTTAACTTTAAAGTTTCCATAAATTATTTTAACATTTATAAAATAATTTAAACATAAGAATTTATACATTAATTCTTATGGTCTAAGTACTTAATTATGTTTTATTATAATTAAAAATAGATTTTAGAGTTAGGGCTTGTTAATGTTTCGGAATATGGCAAGACTAGTCCCTCCCTATATTAAAAAGTATAACTTTCGGATTTTACATATTTGGTACCTAGGGCTTGTTAAAGTTTCGGCTTATGGCAGATTTGGTCCCCTAGTTATATCTAGGTTTTGTAACTTTACTAAAATTACAAAAACAGCCCCTAGGGCTTCTTTAAGTTTCAGCTAATTACTAGAATGGTCCTTAGGGTTATAAAATGACAAAATAACTTTTAAGAACTTCCCAAAATGGTCCCTAGGGTTTAATTTGCCATGGATAAAATTTATTAAACCCTAGACTTTTGGATATTTACATTTTTAGTCCTTGTGTTTACTAGTTTACCAAAACAAGTTTCATAAGTTACGGTTTTAGTCCTTAAGTTTTATAAATTGTCTTTTTCATCCAAAAGGTTTTTATAAGTTATATTTTATTATAAAAACTTTTATTTTAACATTCAAACTTTATATGGGCTCACTAAATAGGCTAAGCATCTAATGGGCTATTTTAGTGGGCTTAAATATATCTCAAGTCCACTAATTTATTTAAATGGGCCTTTAAATCATTTATTGGACTTAATACACTTTTAAGTCCTTTCATTTGTTAAATGGGCCTAAGTGTAATTTTAAGTCAATTTAAGTTACTAAGATTTATCAAATGGGCTTATTGGGTCCATTAAGTTTTAGATTAACATTTCATGGACTTAAATAGTCCATTAACACTACTTTACATTTTATGTATGTTTTAACTTAGGATATTCTTATAAGTTTATTATGAGCTTATTCATATTTAGTTTTAAATCTAAATAGAAGAATAAAACTTATAATTTGTTTTATGTGGTGTACCAAATTAGATCTAGGTGTGTTATAAGGTTGCAAATAAGTCATTTGCCCTAATAGGAGCTTATATCTCACGGCTATAATTAGTTATAGCTTATTAAGATAAGCAAGTCTCATTTTAAGGTTGCATGTAATTTATAAGTGTTACAAAAATATAGCTATGTACAAATCAAGAAAACAAGTCACAAGTACAAAATGAGATCTAAACTATGTCTAGACCTAAAAAACAATCATAGATCCATGTACACACATATATAGCCCACGACTATATTTTTAAATCTTGGTATTTCCAAGATGAACACTTTAGCAAATTTTAAGTCTTGTAAATATTTACAAAAATACATCATGATTATCTAAGTTACATGCATGTTCCCAATGTTACTATCATTCCAAGAAAACAATATATAGCCCACAGCTATATTGTTTTCTCCCAATATTTCCATAAGATCTATTTAGCTTATTTCATGTTTATCATGTTAAGTTAACACTTATTACTAGATCTAGGTTTATATAAGCATGCATGTACATCTAACCCTTTCTAGGTCATATGTAACCCACGGCTACATATATACACATAAGTTACATTTTGTGATTTTTAATATTCCATTTAACATGTAACATTTCATATTCCATTATTCAAAACTTAGGAAACAAATCATATGGTCACTATTTATTTTAGTCGTGACCTTTAAGGTCATGGTTTTCATGATCTTTAAGTTACATAAGTTCATTTTATGAGATCTATGATTATTAGTTAACCATAGTCCCATAGAACAAGATTTGTAACCCATGCAACATTTAGATTTATAAAAGGTTTCATATGGTTTTCAAATCTAGTTTAAAACATAAAATACAAATCATATGTTTCTTATTAAAAGATTTTAAATCATGAAAATGATTTTTATAAATATGTCGTGACCTATAATGGTCATAGCTTTATCAAATCTTGATTTTAACATGTTATTTACTTGCGTTTATAGATGTATGATGATGCATGCATGAAGAAATGAATGAACATGATGTGTATACCTTTCTTGCCTAAAAGTACCAAGGATGATATAGATGAACAAGTAGATTTGAGATCTACTCAAGATGATGAAGAAAACCCTAGTTATAACTAAGCCGTGGCCTATAATGATTCGGCTAGGGCTTGTTTACAAGAGGAATGATGCTACCAAATGATTTGTAATCAAGATAGGACAAAGATTTAGTTGATTTAATGAATCAACTTTGGATTTTTGTGGCTTGTAGCCGAAATGTAGAGAGAGAGATGAAGAGAAAAGTGAGATTGCATGTATGAGAATAGGAATGTGTGTGTGTTTCGGCATAAAGAGGAGAAAGGGAAAGGGAATGCAAAAGGCATGATTCCCTAGGTAAGAACACTTGTGCCAAGTGTAGGCTTTTGTGTTTCCCATGCATCCCTTCTCCTTCCACATGCCCTTGGTGTCGTGTAAGGCTATCCAAAAGGGTAGGGTGGGCTTGTGTTGGGCCTATGTTGGGCTAGAGCTCAACCTTGGGCTAGTCCATGAGAGTTAAATGAGCTCTTAGTCTTCATGTAAACATATACATGGTTACATTACCTAATGTAGTATATTTCCAAATTTTTATTAAGTGTTGTATATCTCAAATATTAAGTATACATCTTACTACTTGTTATCCCTAGTTTTAGGTACATGGTTTAAGCTATGTAACTTATTTATAACCAATATAGATGTAAAGTTATAAGTACATAATGGACAAGTTCACACATAACTTATAGAAGTATAGTACATGAGTATGTGTTCTAGGATTAATGGGTGAAATTTCATTACATAAAATCATGGTAAAATCATGGATTTTACAGCACCACCCCGTTATTTTAGCTTTGTGCTCAAAGCTACTAAAAACGTAGTTATCTCTTAAGTGAAAGATGTTCTAATTATGATTCATTTCAGACTCTCTCTTGGGTACGGATGGCAGCATGAACACGAACTGGTCTATACCTAAGTTTCTCTTATACGTCAGATTGGGCATTAATGAAAGCTTCTGTTATTACGGGTGAACAGAAGAGAATGCAAAGAGATTTTTATCCGGATTACACTATTTATTCGCTCGAGCAGTAAAAGAGACCGCTGCTATGGATGGACAGGAGGCAATTCAAAGTGATCTTTATCCGGATCGCACTATACATCCGATTGAGTAGTAAAGGAGGAGCCTGCTGTTGTGGGTGGATAGGGAGGGAATGCAAAGAGATTTTTTAAACGTATCGTACTATTCATCCGATTGAGTAGTAAAGGAGACTGTTGTCGTGGATGGATAGGAAGGGAATGCAAAGAGATCTTTATCTGGATCGCACTATACATCTGATTGAGAAGTAAAGGTGACTGCTGCTGTGGATGAATAGGAAAGGAATTCGAAGAGATATTTATCCGAATCCCACTATACATCCGATGGAGCAGTAAAGGAGACTGTTGCTGTGGATGAATAGGAAAGGAACGCAAAGAGATCTTCATCCGAATCGCACTATACATCCGATGGAGCAGTAAAGGAGACTGCTGATGTGGATGAATAGGATAGGAATGCAAAGAGATATTTATCCGAATCGCACTATACATCCGATGGAGCAGTAAAGGAGACTGCTGCTGTAGATGAATGGGAAGGGAATGCAAAGAGATCTTTATCTGAACCGCACTATACATCCGATTGAGCAGTAAAGGAGACTGCTGTTGTGGATGAATAGGAAGGGAATGTAAAGAGATCTTTATCTGGATCGCACTATACATCCGATTGAGCAGTAATGGAGACTGCTGCTGTGGATGGATAGGCGCGGGCTTCCCAACGGGGGTCGCAGCTATACCCTTCCAGGATCTGGGAGAGGACCAATGGCGTTGCGGATTTGGTTAGGAGGATAAATCCATTGAAAATGGTTTCTGATATGAGGAGGACACGCCAGCATGTTTTATACGTTGGGGAAGCTGGGGATGTACTATATCCTTTTCACGGGTGAGATACAGGTTATATCTCCACACCCGAGGATGAAAAATTGAGGGTTGAAGGTAAAACAAAACATTCTAACTATAACCCCTCCTATATCAACAACATTAAGAAAAGACTTACGATTATACCCCAAGCTCGTGGGATACAAACATTAGTTAATAGTACTAAAGTTTCTACCCAACAGAGAGGTTAAGATTGTTGTTGATGACGATTGCGTACGAAGTTGCAAAGAATCTGCTTCATTCGCGGTGGGGTTGAGCGAGAGGGGCGCAGAAAAGAAGTACCTCAAATGGTGGAAATAAAAGAAGATACCAAGAATAAAGAAGTGCGCGCCTTACAGGGTGTCGTAACAAAGGTCATGCATTCACTATTACTGGTTCAAAATTTGTACAAATTCTGACTTCTAAAGAGAGGAAATCACATCTCCCAGAATCTAGTGGGTGATGGTATTGTCAAACTAATTGGACCCGAAGAGGAAGGAGGAATGTCCATAAACATGGGTCATTCAACATCTCTTTACGAGGGATGTCGGACATAGCCCTACAAAATACACCCATTGCGAGTTGGATGTGCTTTTCGGGTTTGGGGTTGCCTAAGTGGCGGATATAACCCTACAAAATACACCCATTGTGAGTTGGATGTGTCTTTCAGGTTTAGGGTTGCCTATAGTGGCGGATATAACCCTACAAAATACACCCATTGTGAGTTGGATGTGTCTTTTCGGTTTAGGCAGGGGAGAAACAGGTTAGGGAATTGGAGTATCCCCGGACCAAGTACTCTTTGGCTGGTTGGTGCTAGAAATGACAATAAATCTAGTGTTAACTATATTGGGGTCATAGCTCCCCAGTATAATCAAGGTTTCATCTCCCCAAGGTACACGAACCAATTTTTGGTCATATAGGATGATTGCATGATATTTGTTAGTCAATTCACGCTAATGACGATATCAAAGCTATCAATACTTTCTAGGATCTGATTGATGTAAAACGGGTGATTGGAATATTTTAAGGAACAACTTCGAATGATGGTGTTAACCATCATAACCTTTCCGTTGACTTTTCTACTGTATAATAGGAGTCTAGCGCTAATGGAGGGATTTCCAATATCTTACTAAATTTAGAAATTATAACGCTTTGGTCTACCCATGTGTCAAACAAGATAGATGCATATCATTGGTTTAGTAAGAACGTACCAGGTACGACGTTGGAGCCTGGATTAGTTTGAGCATTGTCGGCCATGTACACTTGCGAAGAAGTTCCCTTGTTGTCCTTCTTCTGGTTGGCCCACTTGGGACAATCGGGTCTCACATGCCCAGGGGTTCCACACTCGTAACATACCACAGCTTTCATTGATCCACTACTACTTCCACCGGCGGGGTTTCGATTTCCCTGCTGCCCGCTTCCACTTCCACGTGCGTTAGACTTGCCCTTGTTGCTGTTCCCGAGATTGGTATTGGGTTGACCTAGGGTAGCAACATTTCTTTGACAATCGCGAGAAAAATGGCCTTGTTGTACACACTTGTAGCATCCTTGGCATTGTCGTCCAGCAACATGATGGTAGTTGCACTTTGAACACTTAGGCTTGGTCCCTGAGTAGTTCTTGGTACGGGTTGTGGGAGTAGTGTCATCAGCTTGCCCAACGTTTTGCTTTTTGGAAGGCTGCTGGTGCTGGCTACGAGATTTTTCATCGGATTTCCTCTTGTTGTCCGTTTGCCTCTCGGACAGATTGTGGGCTCGCTTGTTGATCAGCTCAGTCGCAAATTCCATAGCACCTTCAACGGTAGTGGGTTGTGAAGCTAGCACACTGTCATGAATGTTGTCAGGGAGTCTGCTGACATACTTTTCAATCTTGTCACTCCTTAGAGGAAACATTCTGGTGTACATCAAGCTTAACTCTTGAAATCTTTGGTTGTACCAAAGGATATCATTGTTCTTACACTTTAGATCCCACAGCTCGACTTCCAACTTCTTCATTTCTCCTCTGGGACAGTATTTCTTAGTCATTCTCTCCTTGAGGTTGGCCCAACTGAGAGTATAAGCAGTGTCATGTCCAAGGGTGGCGACCACAAAGTTCCACCAAGTAAGGGCGCTCTCGAGTAGGGTGCACGTAGAAAACTTAACTCTGTTCTAATCAGCACAATCGCTGATGCGGAAAACTGTCTCTAGTCTTTCAAACCACTGCATCAACTCAACAACTCCTTCTTTCCCTCGGTAGTATGAGGGTTTGCATTTTAAGAAGTCGGGGTAAGAGCAACCCCTGTTGGTGTTGTTTCAGCGTGCATCGAAGTTTGGATCATTGTTTGCATTCGGGTCAGCTCCTTTGGCTGCCATGGTTGTTGTGATGCCTTCACTTATCATTTCCCGCAGTTGTGCGGCAGTAACATTTCGAGTAGCTTCTGGGGATTCAGCATTATCGGCATTGGAAATGGTTGCATTATTGGGATTTGATCTCGTAATCACCATTTGTCTATAGTCAAATACAAAATGAGATTATTAGTTCAAGCGTTAGCACAGTTTTTATATTATTTGCAAGGGGAAAAATTCATGCACTGATTTCATAACAAATTTGAATAACCTGTCAAGATCTCATAATATAATGCATTGCACAGCAAATATAATAAAGAAAGGGATTACATGTTATTTCCATAAGAAATTTAACATTCATCTAGCATCACAAAATCAAAGTCATAGGCTGGTTAGGCCTTGTCCATAGTAATGATACACACGATCTTTAAAACATCACATCCCAAAATTACATGTCCAAAAGAAAAGGAAAGATAAAGTACGGGATTACATCACCAAAAGCTGAAAAAGAGATAAGAGTACAAAGGCCCTATGTCATGATAGCCGGGATGCAACCCGTAAGCTTATCATGACGTACAAGAAGTCTAGTACATCTATACTAATCCTGCCTGGATGGTCCACTAGATGATGCCGAGGCTGATGGTGCTGATGGAGCTGGTGGGGTCGTAGAATTCCTCCTGGTGTTCCATAAAGTCCGAACTGTCGTTTGGGTCTCCTTGAGCGTACGGAGGGCTGATAGTAGCTAGTTCCGGAGTCTATCGACGAACCCTCGGAGATAGGCCATCTCCCCAGTAACCCCATCATGCCGGACAGTGGCGAGATCAAAGAAAATGGATAATGATTGCTCTTGAGCGGAAAGAGCAGCATGGGTATGATGCTGCAGACCCTCCATAACCTGAATGCACTGGTGGAGGCGGTAGTTCTCCTCCAATAACCACTTCAATTCCTTGTCCGTCCTATCTTGGACGCCTTTAGCGGTCTAGGAGTCTTCCCTCATAGTGCGAAAAAGACTGTCGATACGATCATAGATGACGGCAAGGCTTTGTTGACTGACTGTCAACTGGCTGCGAAGGTCGGATATCTCCCTCTCCTGGCGTGCAGCCAGTGTGGCAATCTGGGCCTGGACGGAATCGACACATCCTGCCCCGGAGCCTTCCCCGGTCTCATAAGTGGAGACGGGTACGGGCCCGGAGAAATAGCCTGATGATAAGGATGGAGGCATGGAAGATGGTATGCTAGGAAGGACCCGGTCCTCCTCCATAGAGGTTGGGGCCAGTGTGGCTGATGCTGAGATGGAAAAAGGGTCCTCTGGGAGTACAGCTTCGATGGCTGGGTCATCCTCTGAATCCGAGGCTGACAACCATTCACACTGCGTCGATCGTGGAGATGAACAAACAACTGGAGTAGGAGCTACTACGGGTAGAAGAGTCAAGGATGCAATAGGCGGAGTCATGATGCTCTAAAATAGTATTATTTTAAGTTTGAAGTGAGTATAAGCTTACAAACAAAGAACAATATTATTTTAGGTTACATGTTTTATGAAATATATCCCTTTTAAACAATTATTATAATGTTTTAAGGTTACATATATTAATACTTATATATATATATACATGTTATCATTTAAGCAGTTCATTTAACAACTTGTAAATGCAAGGTTTGGTTTAGTATTACCTATATTCTCATTTCAGTATTTTACTATGTAGCGTAAAATTTTCAAGTTTAGCACGTCTAACGTTTTCCATAGCAATATCTCACTAAACAGTATTAATAATCAAGTTTAGTAATCAATATATACACTTAGTTCACATAGCATAAAATGCCCTAAGATCTATATGTTTAACTAATACGGTCCCAAAATAAAATCCCAAAAAGATTTTTATAATATATAGTCCAGTTTTAAATAAAAGAAAAATCATTTTATTTTTATTTTATTTAAAAATTTATCTGGTTCTCTATAACTAATGCTCTGATACCATTCTCTGCGACACCCCGGGTAGGGTGAAAATATACGGAAATATCCACGGAGATGTCACTAGGGTGGATCGATAGCATATAGTCCATAGAGCATAAGATAAAGAGTTATTTAAATCAGTTTACATGTTTGATTACAAATAAAATAAAATTGTCTTAAACATGATAGAAGGTGATTGTTTATGTTTCCTAAAAAGAACCCCTGACGAGTCCTATGATGCAGATTACTAAGATGCTGGAGACCATGCACACACCACGTACTAACTTCATATTCCTGTGCAAAACATACTAAAGGGGTCAACATAAAGTTGGTGAATTTACAGGTTTTAACAATTAATTAGTTTGGACATACATTAATCATAGAAGTAACAATGTAAAAAGCATTCTTACTAAAATGTAGATTACATTTGTTTATTATTAGAAACTGAAGCTTAACCTTCCATAGTCCTCAACAGATGAGGACGTAGTGTCTTACAAAAAGACACCTATTCCAGTTCCAACATGGTATACGTCTTTTGTCCCGGCCAAGGCACATTGAGCATGACTCACCCAGACGGGGATGGTCAATCCCTAATAGATCTATTTATAACATTCGGGCGATTTAGAACAATTTAACAGTTCCTAATAATCAATCATAGTCAAGTATATACAATCTAGTTATGTCCATTATGTGTTTGCATATTTTCTTTCCCAAAAGGGAAAGTTTTATCAAAAGTTTATATGGGGCTGTAAACTCACCTGGGAGTAGGCAATAGCTGTTTAATATGAATATCCAAATAAAGATCACGCCAAAAGTTATGCCTCATCAGATAGTACAGTCTAAATAGATAGTACAAAGAACATATGTGTATGCTTATACAGATTTTAGTCAGTTCATTTATGCTATGGTATTTATCTAAATAATCGTAGTTCAAGTATCATCAATATTCATTTAAACTTATTTATATAAGTTTTATTTCTAAGTAAACTTCAAATGTTTAACTATTAATATCAGTTAGCATACATGTTATTTATAATAATCATTCAACTTACAATTAAGTTTCTTATTTAAGTAGACATAAAATGTTCTACTTAAAATATTAGTTTACGTTCTCCGTTCAAGTATTATAATCACTCATTTACTACTAAGTTTCATTATTAAGTAAATATAAAAATTCTACTTAATATTAGTTCACGTTCGTAGTTCATGTATTATAATCATCCATTTAAACTTATTATTAAGTTTCTTATTTTAAGTAAACGTAAGGTGTTTTACTTACATATTAGCATTCAATTTGTTCAACGTTCATATAGTTTTTATTTTCTAAAAGTATATGAGTTTATGTATGAGTAATACATATTCATAATTGTTTATAAAATTATTTCCTAAAGTAAGTATAAATATTTTATTTTAAAAAATAGAATAAAATATTTTATTTAACTTTAAAGTTTCCATAAATTATTTTGACATTTATAAAATAATTTAAACTTAAGAATTTATACATTAATTCTTATGGTCTAAGTACTTAATTATGTTTTATTATAATTAAAAACAGATTTTAGAGTTAGGGCTTGTTAATGTTTCGGAATATGGCAAGACTAGTCCCTCCATATTTTAAACAAGTATAACTTTCAGATTTTACATATTTGGTACCTAGGGCTTGTTAAAGTTTTGGCTTATGACAGATTTAGTCCCCTAGTTATATCTAGGTTTTGTAACTTTACTAAAATTACAAAAACAGCCCCTAGGGCTTCTTTAAGTTTCGGTTAATTACTAGAATGGTCCTTAGGGTTATAAAATGATAAAATAACTTTTAAGAACCTCCCAAAATGGTCCCTAGGGTTTAATTTGCCATAGATAGAATTTATTAAACCCCAAACTTTTGGATACTTACATTTTCAGTCCTTGTGTTTACAAGTTTACCAAAAACAAGTTTCATAAGTTATGGTTTTAGTCCTTAAGTTTTATAAATTGTCATTTTCATCCAAAAAGATTTTATAAGTTATATTTTATTATAAAAACTTTTATTTTAACATTCAAACTTTATATGGGCTCATTAAATGGGCTAAACATCTAATGGGCTATTTTAGTGGGCTTAAATATATCTCAAGTCCACTAATTTATTTAAATGGGCCTTTAAATCATTTATTGGGCTTAATACACTTTTAAGTCCTTTCATTAGTTAAATGGGCCAAAGTGTAATTTTAAGTCTATTTAAGTTACTAAGATTTATCAAATGGGCTTATTGGGTCCATTAAGTTTTAGATTAACATTTCATGGACTTAAATAGTCCATTAACACTACTTTACATTTTATGTATGTTTTAACTTAGGATATTCTTATAAGTTTATTATGAGCTTATTCATATTTAGTTTTAAATATAAATAGAAGAATAAAACTTATAATTTGTTTTATGTGGTGTACCAAATTAGATCTAGGTGTGGTATAAGGTTCCAAGTAAGTCATAAGCCCTAATAGGAGCTTATATCTCACGGCTATAATTAGTTATAGCTTATTAAGATAAGTCAAGTCTCATTTTAAGGTTGCATGTAATTTATAAGTGTTATAAAAATTGATCTAGCTATGTAAAAATCAAGAAAACAAGTCACAAGTTCAAAATGAGATCTAAACTATGTCTAGACCTAAAAATCAATCATAGATCCATGTACACACATATATAGCCCACGGCTATATTTTTAAATCTTGGTATTTCCAAGATGAACACTTTAGCTAATTTTAAGTCTTATAAATATTTACAAAAATAGATCATGATTATCTAAGTTACATGCATGTTCCTAAGGTTACTATCATTCAAAGAAAACAATATATAGCCCACGGATATATTGTTTTTTCCCAATATTTCCATAAGATCTATTTAGCTTATTTCATATTTATCATGTTAAGTTAACACTTATTACTAGATCTAGGTTTATATAAGCATGCATGTACAACTAACCCTTTCTAGGTCATATGTAACCCACGACTACATATATACACATAAGTTACATTTTGTGATTTTTAATATTTCATTTAACATGTAACATTTCATATTCCATTATTCAAAACTTAGGAAACAAATCATATGGTCACCATTTATTTTAGCCGTAACCTTTAAGGTTATGGTTTTCATGATCTTTAAGTTACATAAGTTCATTTTATGAGATCTATGAATATTAGTTAACCATAGTCCCATAGAACAAGATTTGTAACCCATGCAATATTTAGATTTATAAAAGGTTTCATATGGTTTTCAAATCTAGTTTAAAATATAGAATACAAATCATATGTTTCTTATTAAAAATATTTAAATCATGAACATGATTTTTATAAATATGTTGTGACCTATAATGGTCATAGCTTTATCAAATCTTGATTTTAACATGTTATTTACTTGTGTTTATAGATGTATGATGATGCATGCATGAAGAAATGAAAGAACATGATGTGTATACCTTTCTTGCCTAAAAGTACCAAGGATGATCTAGATGAACAAGGAGATTTGAGATCTACTCAAGATGATGAAGAAAACCCTAGTTATAACTAAGTCGTGGCCTATAATGATTCGGCTAGGGCTTGTTTACAAGAGGAATGATGCTACCAACTGATTTGTAATCAAGATAGGACAAAGATTTAGTTGATTTAATGAATAAACTTTGGATTTTTGTGGCTTGTAGCCGAAATGTAGAGAGAGATGAAGAGAGAAGTGAGATTGCATGTATGAGAATGGGAATGTGTGTGTGTTTCGGCTTAAAGAGGAGAGAGGGAAAGGGAATGCAAAAGACATGATTGCCTAGGTAAGAACACTTGTGCCAAGTGTAGGCTTTTGTGTTTCCCATGCATCCCTTCTCCTTCCACATGCCCTTGGTGACGTGTAAGGCTATCCAAAAGGGTAGGGTGGGCTTGTGTTGGGCCTATGTTGGGCTAGAGCACAACCTTGGGCTAGTCCATGAGAGTTAAGTGAGCTCTTAGTCTTCATGTACACATATACATGGTTACATTACCTCATGTAGTATATTTCCAAATTTCTATTAAGTGTTGTATATCTCAAATATTAAGTATACATCTTACTACTTGTTATCCCTAGTTTTAGGTACATGGTTTAAGCTATGTAACTTATTTATAACCAATATAGATGTAAAGGTATAAGTACATAATGGACAAGTTCACATACAACTTATAGAAGTATAGTACATGAGTATGTGTTCTAGGATTAATGGGTGAAATTTCATTACATAAAATCATGGTAAAATCATAGATTTTACAGCATGAATCTCCAATGGATGACCCAAAACCTCTCTAGTTTCAACAGTAGCCCAAAACTGTTGAATGACTGAGTCATACACAGTGGGGAAAACAGTGAGAGCATAACTGATATGAGAAGCCTCTATAAACTCCAAGATTTCCACGAAATCTTCTCGATGTGGGCCCTCGCCAAGATAGGCTACCTTGTTATGATCAGACTTGTATTGCAATACATCTATGAATGATTGATGAAGAATGGTAGGAGAATGCAGAAAGATGGTTAAGGGTAGGAGCGTGTTAGTGTGTGTTTAAGATTGATAATTGAGTCAAATGATCCCATTGACCATAAATAATGCTTTAGAGAAATTGTTTATTGACCCCTAATTATGAGGGTTACCCTTTCCAAGTTAAGGCATTAATTGGTATAACCACTTGCCTGTTAATCCATTAATATCCAATTCCAGTTAAAAAAAATAGATAAATAGATGCACCAGAAGTAACTTATGTTGACTAAAAGTCAAAGCGACTAGAAGTCAACACTAGTATCAGCGAGTGGTCAACAAAAGTCAATAGAATGAACAGTGACCCCGAAGAAACACTAGGATCCAAACACAAATTGATAAGAGGACTATTGACCCACTAGGAGCAGAAGAGAGCCACTAGGAGTAACTAATTCCTTCCACAAGAAGTAGCACACACAACAAAAACCCATGAAAAACGGCGAAAGAAGCTACCACAAGTAAGAACATACAAGTAGACATGTACAACAAGCCTCCCCTTAGGCTTTGCCTCCCATCAATCCTAGGCCTTAAGGATTGACCATACCAATGTGAACCACTAGGTGGTTAAACCGTGGTCCATCAAATGCTTTAGTCAACAAATCAACAACATTATCATCCGTATGTACCTTGAGAACCTTTATCAGCTTCTTTTCATTTGAATCCCATATAAAATGGTGCCGAATCTCTATATGCTTGGTTCTTTGATGAAACACAGGATTCTTCACAATGCAGATAGTGCTTTGATTGTCAATGAAGATTTTGGTGTTCATAAAATTGAACCCACAGTCTAACATATGGTTCTTTATCTACAAGACTTGTCCACAACAACTAGCAGCAGCTACATACTTAGCTTCTGTTGAGGAAGTAGCTACTATGGTTTGTTTCTTACATTTCCATGAAATAATCCTGCGTCCCAAAAACTGACAGCCACCAGTAGTTGACTTTTGATCATTATTAGCACCTGCATAGTCACTATCACTATTGGCTTCAAGAACAAAAGGGGATTCCCTTGGATACCATAAGCCTAGCTTGGGCTATGTCTTAATAAACTTGAAGATCTTCTTGACCGCATTCAAATTTGACACAGTAGGTGCCACCTGATGTCTAGAAAAAGATCTAACAACAAACATAATGTCTGGGTGAGAAGCAGTCAAATACATAAGTGAGCCTATCATAGACCTATACAAATGAACATTAATAGGAGGATCCGACTCATTCTTGAGTTTGACTTTAGTTACCTCATAAGGTGTTGCTGCTGGTCTAAGAGGTTCCACATCAAATTTCTGAATAATGTCATGAACATATTTATCTTGACTAATGAAGATACCATCCTGCTGCTGCTTGACTTGGAGTCCAAGGAAGAATGCCAGTTCTCCCATGGCACTCATCTGAAACTCACCCTTTATCAAATGTTCAAACTCATCACACCATTCCTTCTTTGTTGAACCAAAGATGATATCATCCATATACACATGAACCAAGATGATACCTTTGGCATTCTTCTTAAGAAACAGTGTTTTGTCAATGGTGCCTCTTCTATAGCCATGCTTCAACAGGAAAGTAGAAAGACACTCATACCAGGATCTAGGAGCTTGATGAATACCATAAAGGGATTTGACAACCTTGTAGACCTTCGTAGGATGAAGAGGATCCACAAAGCCCTTAGGTTGAGTGACATACTTCTTCTTCAATCTTTCCATACAGAAATGCACTCTTGACATCCATTTGAAATACGGTAAAGCTAATATAAGAAGCAAAATCCAGAAATAAACGTATGGCCTCAATTCGTGCAACAGGAGCAAAAACTTCATCATAGTCAATTCCTTCAAATTGAGTGTGGCCCTGTGCTACTAGTCTTGCTTTATTCCTTACCACAATACCCCTCGCATCTTTCTTGTTTTTGAGAATCCATTTGGTACCAATTGCTGTCTTTCCTTCTGGTAAGTCAACTAGAATCCAAACATTCTGAAACAAGAATTGTTGCATCTTCTCTTGCATAGCTTCTACCCAACTTTGATCCTCAAGAGCATGTGAGACAGACCTAGGTTCCACCTGTGACAGAAAACAAGCAAACAAGCAGTGAAGAAAATATGTGTGATAATTTTGCTTTTGGTCTTCAATGTAGCTCACAAGATCATGATGACCAGAAGTTGCTTTCTTATGCATGCCGTGAGTCTTGATAGTAGAACCAGGATCTCCTATGATTTGAGTTGTAGGATGCACTTTATGGATCTGTTGAATAGTAGTAGGAGTTACTTCTACTTCTTGTGCCAAGTTATTGAGATCCCCAACAATGCCATCATCATATGAAGCAGAGTCGAAGATGCCTGTTATTTGTTGCTTATGAATATCATCCAGCTTAGTAGTAGACTTCTTATTATAGTTTCTTATGTTAGAAGGACCAAAGAATCTAGTTGTGGGAGTTGGATTACTAATTGGACTTCCAATAGGAGTTGAACTTGCACCATGAGTAACAATAGGTTCACTAGGAGTAGCTGGTACAGCAGGAGTATCCATAGGAAACTCAAAGCCTAATTGGGTAGCTGCAGTAGTAGCATCTTGTTGCTTAAGCAGTGTATCAAGAGCTCCTTGTGAGTCAGTAATGTCTGGGGAAGTAGCACCAGCAGGAGTAGTAGAGGTGTCGGGAGCGACTGTTGTGGAGTAGCAGAGGTGTCGACATGCACTTCTTAAGGGGAAGACGATCCCTTTTGAGTTGATGTGACAAAAAGGGAAGAATGCATGGATCGAGGGGAAGATTATCCTTCATCTATATTAGCTTCAAGGGAAGTTTGTGCTTATTGGTTTTGTCAAATCAACTAGGGGAAGATTGTTGGGTCCTTTAGTTGTACATCTTTCAGCCTGTTAAGGATGGTGAACGACTTCTGTTCACAAGTCTATTCACAGAGAGACTCTAATGAACACAAAGTATTTGTGCCGAATACAAACACTAAGAACAAGAAGAAACACAATAACTAGATAAATAACTTGATCCTTTCTAAGGATTTCTACTATATTGATATGAAAATCAAACTGGTGAAGGTGTGTCTAACCCTTCTGCCAATGTGTTCCTTTTATACTACAAGGAAACCCTAACTACATTAATCATAAAACGTGTAACACTTTATATGCGTATCCTTTCCTATGATATCTCATGCATATCCTAACAAACTACTACAAATACTATTGTTTGACTTTACTACTAGACTAGGAGCACGTGTTGCTCCTACTACTACTAGGACCAGGAGGAAGTACATACCTCCTAGTGCACCTATTACAAATCACCTATTACATAGGTCCTAACATGTTTATCAAACAAATACGAAATGGGGGACTAAGGTTGCAATTTTGCAACAAATAGTTTTTTTGTTTGACCTTAGTCAAACACCCCCCCCCCCCCCCTCCGTTTCTTCTTCACTTCCCAAAAACAAACACATACATCCCAGCCGCCATTGTCAAACCTTCATAAGCTTCCATTTCTCATTGATTCTTGCTAGCATCAAACTCAAGGTATTTATCCCTCGTTTATTTATCTATAATAAACTCATCTCTTTGTTTAATTTCAAACATACGAACCCATATATCGAATCTAATATGATTTAGGGTTTCAAAACTTTATTGTAGTATTTCATGAAATTAACTTGGGGGAAATACTCATCTAGGCTAGATAATCATGGGCTTATGCTTAGATTTGATCATAACAATGTCTAGGATCGAAATCGAACTCAAATCAAATAGCATCGTAATATCCATCTGGTATTGCGAAATGTACCATTTTGGATATTGCGAAATGTGCAATAGTCATTTATTACGAAATGTGCAATAGTCATTTATTGTGAAATGTGCAATATTGACTTATTGCGAAAAGTTTGATTTGAGGTTATTGCGGAAAGTATACTTTTAGGATATTGCAGAATGTGTAAACTTGTGAGATTGCGAAATGCTCATTTTGAGACATTGCGAAATGTCTATATTTAGACATTGCGCAAAAGTGTAACTCATGAACTATTGTGGAATGTGCATCTATTGGATATTTCGAAGAAAGTGGATAACTGTTATTGCGAAATGTATGTTAATGAGACTTTGCGAAATGTGAAAATCAATTATTGCGGAAAGTTGACAGTTTGAACATTGTGAAATATGAACCTTTGACTTTGCGAAATACATAACTTTTTAGTTATTGCGAGATGTTTTAACATAGACATTGCGAGATATAGGCTTTTTGATATTGCGAAATATAGAAACCTAAAACATTGCAAAGTGTTTACTCTTATCAATTTTGTATAATTTTTGTTACACTAAGTTTAATCCGATACCATTTTCTATGTCAAAATAAAAAATATCATAGGATTTATACTCAGATAACTTAAACAAGCAAAATGCTGTGATGTGACATGTTTTTACCATGCTAAGTATGTGAATGCTATATGATATATACATATATATATATATATATATATATATATATATATATATATATATATATATATATATATATATATATATATATATATATATATATATATATATATATATATATATATATATATATATATATATATATATATATATATATATATATATATCTTTGTTTGTATCATTTTCCTATGTTCTTATCTAAGCAGGAAAAATGTCGATCACTAAAGAGCAACAAAAGCAATTGGATCTCGCACTTGTTCCACTTAGTGATAGGTTGCCTCTCGTAGAGAACAATCTACGTCTCAAGGATGACTTTGATCCCACATTTGCAGCTTTCAAGATCACTATGGATATTCTGGACATTTCTCCACTCAAGAATGCCTTAAGAGCAACAACATCAGTCCCAGAAGTGTACATACAGGAGTTTTGGGCAACAACATCGATCTCTCACGACAAACAACTATCGAAGAAGACGATTGACTTTAATTGAGCCATTTCAGGATGATCTTCAAGTTCCCTCGCCTGGATAAAGGAGAAGAGTATGTGCCAAATCTCAACAAAACCGACCTTCTAAAAGTTCTTCGATCTCTGAACTATGAGGGAGATCTTCGTACCCTATCCCAGTTTCACACTACACACATTAGGCAATCGTGGAAAGCCATTTTCACAATTTGTCCGTTGCTTCACCTTAAAGTTCAGTCGATCAGATACAATGAGGTCTCCTCAAGCTTCGATATTTTGGGGTCTCTACATTGGAGCCAACGTGGATTATGCTTTACTTCTTTGGGAATAATTTTGCTTCCATTTCACCAACACTAAGAAGAAATTTGAGCATCTGCCATTTCCACGCTTCACAAAGCTCATCATAGATCTCTTCATGAAGACTGTACCATCTATTGATAAGCATGGAAACTTCTTCTATCACACTCCAGCAAGGGACTACTTGATGGATCATATGAACATTGACGGTCCTTCTACTAAGTATTCATTACGTCCAGCTCTAGTGCCTGATGTCATGATAAATGAAAGGATCAAGGATAGTGAAGCATACACAGTAATGGTTAGGGATATTGAGACATAATTAAATAGGCCAAAGGAAGATCCGTCTGCCCAACAAAAAGGTAAAAGGAAGAAAAGTATTTCCAAACGCAAAAAGACTTCGTCAAAAGCTAAAGCCAAGGCTAAGGGCAAAGAGCAACTTTATGATAAGGATGAAGAAGAAGATATTCCAGAAACTATTTCCGAAGCCAAAAGGCTGAGAATAGTCCTTCAAAAGAGTAAGTTGGAAGCACTTGCTAAAATTAAAACGGGTGAATCTGGATAAAAGAACGACTGAGGAATTGGCTCGTGAGGCATTTGGGAACCCAAACAGGTCGGATGAAGAAGAAGAAGAAAACTGATGAGACTGCTTTTATACATAGTCTCATCTTCCAAATAGGACTTAAAATGCATTAAATATCATCAAAATACCCATATATATGCTTGTGTTTGTTACTTGTGTATTTTAGGTACGGATATTGAGAAAATGACAAAAGATCACAAGAATCATGCAAAAACGAACACGGGAAACGAAGCCGCACAATGAACCAAGCCCTAATGAAGACTTTCCTAAGATCAACCCTTAAAGATTTGAAGAATTATGAAGAAGGGTCCTCCAATATAGAAGAATTGACACTTTATACCCTTGTATCCTCATAATTACAAATTTGGTCCCTAAAGTTTGTCAAAATTACAAAAAGGGCCCTCCACTTTGAAGAATTGGCAAGTTTAGCCCCTCAACAAAGCTAAATTGTCAACCAATATCATCCACAAAGTCAAATATATCATGAAGTCCTTCAAAGTACAAGAAATTACAAGTTTGGTCCTTTTGAAATTCCAAAATTACAAAAAGGACCCTCAACTTTCAACAATTGGCAAAAATGGTCCCTCGTCAAACATGACTTTGCAATTTCAGTCCTCCAAAATGCTCATTATACAATTCAAGACCATTATACATCATCAAAATGCCAAATCAGCCCTTGAAGAATTCAAAAATGGCAAGAATTACCCCTGAATTTACTTTGTAAAAGTTATTGGGCCAAAAATGCAAAGTGTGCAAAAGTTGATAAGGCAAAATGGGGCGTTGATAACTTTTTAAAGAGAAAAGACAAGAGAACAAGAGAAGAAGGGTTTAAGTTGGCCAGACATAATACTTACCTTAACCAACCAGCTTGTGCCACCTCACCCCACTCACCACCTCCACCAATCACAACACCCCATTCCTCCACCTCACATCCCACTCACCAGATTAATATTAATTAATCTTGGCGTCTAAACACTTATTTAAAACTTAATCACCCCTTAAACGGATCAAAACCTTGTTCATCAGACTCAAGAACAAAATTAGGGATTTTTGATTTAGCAAAAAATAAACCCCAAAATTTTCTAGATTAATGATTAATGATCATGTTAACACATCCCAACCTTAAACATGGACACCTCATCACCCCATTTGTCTCCTTGTGACTCCCCTGCTACAAAGTGAGGAAGAAGACAAACAGTAGGACCACAATCCAACGTCCCACATTTGTGCTTACTTTCTAAGCATCATATGAGCCATTTGATCACATTTTCATGCCAGCTATCACCACAAACAGCCAAGAACTCTTCACAAGATTCCAAGATTTTCAAAAAGCTACAAGGGCAATTTTAGGACTTCAAGCATTAGGGTTTTAAGTTTTCAGTTGTTCTAGGGTCACATGTAAGGCTATATATAAAGCCATTAGGTCTCATTGAGACGTTTGCTTTTGATTTTTCCCTTGTTCAACTTCTGTAAATCCCATTTCAGTTTTAATGAAATTGTGTTTGAAGCATTGAAGAAAAGTCATTGGCCAATCTTATTTACTGCTTGATATTGTTATATGCTTGTTAGTTTTAGAAGTTAAAAACCTGTTTTCACTTGGAGATTGCAAAAGTTTGCAATTTTCCTCATTCTTGATATTTTGCTAAGTTCTTGTTCTAATCTTGGAATTCTTGGGTTATAGGGCTGATCATAGCATCCTAACTGAGTTAGTTAAGGTGTTATGAGGCTTATAACTTGGGGATAATCAAGTGTGGGGTAACAAGGTTGCATCAATCAAGATTTTTGAAGTTTCTGATTTTTATACACTTGTGCTTTAACCTTGTTCAATCTTAGCAGACTTATTGTGGAAGCTTGTGCTTGTTCTTGCTAGCACATAAGCTCAAAATTCGTGGGTGTGGATGTACATCCATGAGGTTTGCATACTTAATCCTAAAATCTGCTTAAGACTTGATTTTGGGTGATATTTGTATGAAACTTGTGTTCTTGTGAATTTTGTAGCTTGATCTTGCTTGAATCTGTTTATCTTACTTGTTTTAGTTTTAATTGATGCTTGGGTAGCCTTAAATCTCACTTTGCCTTTGAAAATTTTGATTTTGAAAAGATTAAGGGGTGTTTGGGACTATCTGTTTGTGCTTGCAACTTGATATTGTGTTGTTGGATTGTGTTGTTAATGCTTGGTATCTGTTATACCTTTGTTTGAAAGTGTTTTGCTGCAAGTTTCTGAGTTTGAAACCTTGAATCAAACAAATTGCTATATCTTGTTGAGTTGACTGTTTTTTTACCTAGAATTTTGGGAAAACCTAGAGTTTATGCATGTTTAGGGATAAAAGCTGTTAAAAATCATCAATATAACCTATTTGATAGATTTGAAGTGTTGAATTTGGCTTGTGTGTCAAATACATCAGCAAAAGTAAAAATCAGTTTTGGTTAGTGTTCATCATTAACCTGTTAGTGTTCATCAGCAACTTTAAGGGCTTTAATCTTGCTTAATTCTTTGAATCAGTGCATGAAACTTGTTTAGATTTGCTTATGTAAGTTTAATATAGCTTGTGTATGCATTTGGTTGAATTTGGCTGGCTGAATTGTGCTTAAATTGCTTTTTGAACCTAAACTGCTTATTGTTTCATGTCTGTGCAATGTCTGATGATTGATTGATTAAATTGTATCAATTGGGTGTTAGTGATTGTGTTATTTTGATTGTGATTGACTCCTTTTGATCCAAAGATCATTTGGGTGCCTTTGTGTAATCTGAATCTCCAAAAAAGTCACTAAAGACAAAAAGTCAAAATAGTCAAGCAGTGGAAAAAGTTTCCACTGCTCTACATCCAAAACTAGCCCCTGCTAGTGCAATTTTGTCATCAGCTTATCAATAAGCTATTCTAGCTTATCCAGACTTGCAACAACTTATTTTTTGTGATAGGTCTTCCTTATTTGACCCATTTAAGTAGACTGGAGCTTATTGGACTTTGACTTTTTACTAGAATACCAACTTATTTGACTTTTACATAAGTGCTTATTTGCTTTTTCCAGCTTATTGAGTCAGCTTATTTGAAAACTTTTTGTTGATTTTGCTTAATTAAGTCATTTCAAAGCTTTTGGAACTTGAATCAGCACTTGGGGTGGCCTAGAACTCAAAAACGACTATTTTGTCGTTTTGTGTAGATTGCTTATTGCATTTTCAGGCTTGTTCCTTGGGCTTATTTCAAAATTCTTTTTGCAGAAGTCTTTGTTAGGTCAAAAGAAGCTTGTGTGTCAAATTTTAGCTTATGGCATTAGCTTATGGCTTAATGGGCCAAAAAGCCCATTAAGAATAAGTTGTTTGTTATAAGTTAGCTTATTTCACAATTTCAGCTTTTGGGCCTTTGGAAAAAGTTGTTTAAAATCAAATTTTGAGTCAACCTGTGCTTTTTGGGCTTATTTTAAACACTTTTTGTTATTGGGCCCAATTTTGGCCCAATAAGGGACTGTTTTGGGTTTAGCCCATTTTCTAGGCCCAATAGGGGTATTTAGGTAATTTCACTTTCATTTCTGAGTTATTTAGGTTAAAATAAGCTAGTTTGCAAGTTTTTAGAATTTTTTATAATTTTTGGATTTTTAATATTATTTTAATATTATTTTATTATTAAAAATTAAAAGTCTGACTTTCTAAATTTTTATATTTTTCCTAGGTTCTAAACACTTAATTAGGATTTTTGCAACATTCCAAATATTTTTAGGGTCTTTTAATTATTTTCTAGAATTAATTTAAGTTTTAATTGATTTTAGGAGTTTTTAATTGTTTAAAAATAGTTTTTAGTGGTTTTAAAATTTTGAAAAACACTTTTTAGCTTAATTAGAGTATTTTTGAGGTTTACAAACTTTAAAATCTTGTTTAGGGCTTTTTAATAATTAATTTTGATTTTTAGGGCTTTAATTAGCATTAAAAAGTCATTATCTAATTAATTAAAAGGTTATAGCAAGTTAGGATTTTTTGTCAACTCTTAGAATATTATTAGGGATTTTTGGTAATTTTTAGAAATTTTTAGGTTAAAATTTTAATTTTAGCACTTTTTACGGTTTTACGTGTATACCCTTTTCGACTTAGGTTAATCCGTCTTCATAACCGTCATTCTCTTCTAATCTCATTTCTATTTTTTCTCTTTCAAAAATATAATCACAAATCTAATCCATATCATTACACACATAACACACTAGCCTCCTTGGGAAACGAACTTGAACTTAATTGGTCATTAGTGCTTGGTTTTCCTAAACCGACACTTAATACTTGCCACTTTTGCCATCCTTTTCCTAAGGGGTAGCAAAAACTCTACATCAAAAACATAGACGAATTTCTCAACTATGAGTATGAAGACCCAAATCAAGAAGGCGGGGGAGAAGACGACATGGATACAGACTTTCTGTACGGGGATGTCAACATCAGCAAACCTATACCCACAACACATTCACTTGTTGTGCAAGAGGATGATCACCAGACTTTGACTCCCATAACACAACAAACACCTCCCCCACCCCCAGTACTTATTACCATTGTAACAACCATCCCCTTAATCGAACCTACAATCATACAATCGTTACCAACCACCACCATACAACCAGTACCAACCACCGCCCAAACAACTGTTCCAACACCTCCACCAACCATCGTACAACTGGTACCAACCACCACCTTACAACCAGTACCAACCACCGCCCAAACGACTGTTCCAACACCTCCACCAACTATCCAACAACCTGTACCATCCACCACCTCCCTAACACTTGTTCTTACACCTCCACCGTCCATAGTACAACCTGTACCATCCACCCCCTCACAACCCATACCATCCACCTCCAATGTATCTCTAACTGACGACATCATCTTATCCCTTCAACAACAGTTGCAAACTCAAGCAAAATATCTTACAGAGCTCAAAAAATCATTAGATAAACGTCGTTCAACAGAAATCAGAATGGTTCATCGTGAACGAGGCTATATCCAAGACCTACAACAAAAAATGAAAGATCTTGAACGCAAGCAAGCCACATATATCAAAGAGAAAGAAGCCCTTGATAAAAAATGCAACGTTCATCGACACCATTAATGATCACGTGACAACGATTATCAAAAATGAAGTCACCTCATCTGTTAATCAGGAGCTACCAACAATACTAACAAAATGCCTTTCAGACCTTGAGTTAATAAAGACATTGCAGTCTCAACTGACCAAGATTGAGTTACCTAAAACGAAAACTCAAGACAAACTTCAGAGAGTTCTCAATAAAGCGATACTAGAAGCTTCTCAAACATCAACAATGGACGACACTGATGTTCCCCAAACAACAAACAAAAGGAAACATCAGGAGTTTGAAGATGAGAATGAGGATGAGGATGAAAATGGTGATGATGAAGATAAAGGTGATGATGAAGATGAGTATGATGATGGGGAGGAGGAAGAAAATACGGATAGGAATGAGGAAGAGAATGAGGATGAAGAGGAGGAAGAAGACGAGGATGAGGATGAAGAGGAGGACGAGGATGAGGATAGTGATGGGGATGATGATGATAATGGTGACGGTGATGGTAATGGTAAGGGTGATGTGAATGGAAGTGATAATGGTGATGACACTAAAAAGAATGACGATGAAGAGAAATCTGAGGAAGATAAGGATGACGAGAAGAAAAGTGATGTTGGTAATAAAGAAAAAGTTGATGATGAGGAACAAATTGAGAGTGAGAATGAAGAGGATGACGGGGATGATGAAACCAAAGACATCAGCGAGGATGATTCGTCAATCATATCACTAAGTAGTGATGATGGCAATAGAGAGAACCGAATAAAGAATCTCTACGGAAACTATAAATCTCTTGCAGTTGTCCCCAAAGACACAGGTAAGTCCACTGAACCGATTCATACTACTATTTCACCAATAGAATCTATAGAACCTATGCTTGAAGACGAACCTACAGTATCTGTGGAACATCACTCACCACCTCCCACAACGGATCACCATTACATTGATATGGATATTGAAGACACAAATCAGCCAGATCCTGACTTTGCTGATACTTTCAACATAGACGAAAATAAATCAGAGCAGCTGTGGCTTACACAAGTAGCAACTGCACATAAATTATCTGATCAAGAAAAGGAGGATTTTACACAACTTCTCAATAATCCAATCGACTTCTCTGGATTCCTAGTGCAAGAATATGGAGTACCTACCATGGAACCAAATGAACTTCAAAAGATACTTAGATGAAAACGTTTGGGCCAGTACGAAGATCGGCAAAGATGAGGGCGGATATCATACCAATGAACTCCTGAAAGCAATGAAATCAACAACTTCAGGTGAACAAACTCTAGTACTACGTCCAACCGCTGCTGTTATTGCTGAATCCATGAATCTTTCAATGGATCACTTTGTTAGCCATGATCTCGACTACTTACAGAAAGGTGCAAAAAAGTATGCGACATCATTAACTATGGGCAAGGCAGTAAATTTGGATAATGTACCTTGGATTGAGGACAAAGTCACTGGGCTATGGAGTCGAATACTAATCAAATCATACGATCCATATGCGAAACTCGGTATCTCTCTTTGGGGTGACAAGAATAAGTTAGCTTACGACTTCTTTAATCGTCGTAGACCAAGTAACCTTATACTTTCAAATCGTCGAATTAAAAGTATATAGGGAGGTACTATCAATCAGATATTCGGGTATTCGTACTTACAAGAGATCAGATTCAAACGGGAAGAAGATAATGAATATACTATCAGTGAAAGAGGACTCCAATTCTTACGTCTTGAAGATATAGAAGACTTTCTCCTTATCTTGGCTTAAGACAAGGTACCTTACTTATCCTCTGAACTCGTCATTGCCTTAAGCTCAAGCATTCGCCAATACACTCGAAAATTCGTGATCAAGTATCGGGTTGAAGATTTACAACTTGGTGTGGAGAGCTATCAAATCAAGTTAAACCTGCAACGTCCTCACACTACACCGCTAAGTCATTATCACAAGAAGAAGCAACCATATATGAGTATTCTTGAACCCGAAATGGGAATATTTTACTTGAATGAAGTAGAGGTCATGCAATACATGAGACTGTCAGAACTGCACAAATTCAGCGATGGAACTCTCAAGCATGTTCGTTATAAGCTGCTAACTCTCAACTCCAACCAAGGCCTTCTAGAAGTGAAGTATGAATGGAAAGGTAGGTTCATTAAGAGTGCCAAATATGTGATCCAAGAGATTGAGGAGAAATTAAAGGAACGACGGTTGATCCTAAGTCTAGATTGATTCGTGGGTGGCAGACCTTATGGAGCTCACCATAGGCTAATGGAACGATCCACTTAACGTGGTGATCGTACTACATCAGGTCAACTCCATACACTTACTTGTGAATATGTATATATATTGTGTGTATTAGGCTTTTGTGGCTTGCTGTAGTGCAAAAGTAGGATATTTTTTTCAAGAATTTATCACGAGATTCTAAATCTTTCAAAAGATATCACACTCAAGCACTAAAACTATCCCTCATTAATTTGAGGGGGAGCATTAATATGTTCTTTGTCCATCAAACGATTTCATTTTTTCCCAAAAGACTGGTTAATCCATCAATATCCAAAATATTAATGGTTAACATTTTGGATAAGGGGAGAAAATGGGATTAAGGAGACTTATAAATACATGGCTAAAAATGTAAAAGACTTAATGGAAAATCAAACTTAATATGTGTCATGCACATGTTAAGGGAGAGCATTTTGGATGACAAAAACACTGGAGGTATAATAACTCTTGATAGTTATATCACAAGTACCTCAGTGATTTTAATGAATTTTCATGATGACAAATACTTACCCAAAACACACTTAACTCACGACGGTTGTGGTGACAAAAGGGTGGTAGGATTAGGTATTAGTCCAACAATTCTTCCAGAACCGAAGGAATCTTCCCAAGGACAATTCCATAGATAGAAAATAGTAGTCCTTAGGAAAGATGGGGAATGGATTGTGAACGTAGCATAGTGCCGACCAAGTACTGATGCTAGCACTGGAACAATCAAAACAAGGTTCTAGTGATGATGTATTAGTAAGCATTGAAGGGGTTGAAGAATGAAAAAGAAATGTAAAGATAAAGGGTTTAAAGAAAGAAGCCCTCCTTACAACTTAGGCAGAAACCGGGTCAACACATCTTGAAGACGATAAAGTATCATGGACCCAGTGATGTGATGTACAACCCCTCCCATCTAACTCAAATATCTCTCAAAAGATATTTGTTTTAATCTCACGGAGTTCAACACGTTATCTATCAGTTTATTCACTCCGAATAAGTTGATATTGAAAAGGTGGCAATCCTCTTAAGCCTCCGCTAACCAAATCAAAATGCACTATTGAGTCTAGAGCCACGAGATCATCAAAAGTCTCAATGGGACACGATTCAAAACAAGAAAGATTTTTAGGAGTCCTACGCAATATTCCTGCAATATTGCCAGAACATCTGAGTGATACGAAAGTATTACAATGAAGATGGAATTCCTGCCTGAGCCAACATCAAACAAGCTCGTGGTAGGTGACACGCGCGGTTCTTTAAGAAATAATCTTGTGATAACTGGAAAGAAACGATGGTTTGACTCTTAATTGAGATCAAACTTGTTCTAGGGCCTCTACGCAAAATCCAAGTGATCTTGCTAGAGTGGCACTCTTTAGTGTTCATAGTGATGAGTAGAAATCCTTCCAATGTCAACATCAAACAGTACTGCGGTAGGTGACACGAAAGATTCTATTAGAATAAAGCTCGTGACAACTGGAAAGCAATGATGGTGAATATCTTAATTGAAATTCACTTGTTCCAAGTTTATGAATTGACGGCTTCAATCATAAGGATAATTTTATCCAAATGATTCACTTTTTATGTTCGCAGTCAGCTTTGAATGGTTTAATAAAGAGAATGTGTTTACCCGCGAAATCTTGTCAATAAGATCTTTAATTATAGCTACCTGTCACAAGTACGATATTTAATATCGTCCAGTGGTCGTCACCGACCGGAGGTAAAATGCTATCGAATCAGAATAATATGTCAAAGCCATTTTATTCCTGTCTTATTATGATGCTTCATTTGAAGACGGTGGTGTTGCGGTGTACCAGATGAAGTCGTCCTCACATACTTATACATTCTGCATCAAATATTTTCAGCAAAATTCAAGAAAGTTCAGCCTAAAAGTCGTCTGCTGTATCAACTCTAAAACTTTCAAGAATTCAACAAAGTATAGGTATGTGGGACATGAAGTCACGAAGAGGAGAATATCAAAAGAAGGAAAAGATTGCACGTGAAAGGTCTAAAGAACATGCTATAAGCCAACGCCTAATGGTAATCAACACATATTCACAAAAATGAAGAAAAGATAAAGTGGACTACGAGCACGAGACCACAGATCTAACATGCTAGATTTAGGACTTTGTAATTTGGAGTGACCTCCATTTAGGGGGAGATTGTTAGAAATACATTTTTATAGTTAGAAAGTCTCGGTCACTCCAACAATATAGTTAAGGGCTCGTAGTATAGTTTTAGTAACATTTTATGAAAGCCCGACCCATGAGTATGTTCATGGGCCGGAGGACCAAGTGCATTTATGGAATTGGGTATATAAACCCCTTTCCTTCATGGAAAGGGGAGTTGGTTGTTTCACTTTTCAATATATTTTCACACATTTCTCCCATCTTTCTCTATCTACTTTCTCTCACTAGAGACATCAAACCACTTGTTAGATCATATATTACCACTATTCTACAACCATCATCATCGATACAGAACTCAGTCTGCTGGTCAATATTCTGAACAATCACCCAGATTTCACCATCATCATTCTGTGCAACTTTAATCTGAGAGAGAGTAAATCTGGTTCAACACTTAGAATAGCCCAATAACCACGTTGTCCACGTACTAGAAGCTCAATGTCATACCGCTATAAATCCCGAATGATTTCCTCCTTAACCTTGATGTCATTAATCATCCCTGAATTCTTGCTAAGAGCATCAGCCACCATATTCGCTTTACCTGGGTTATACTGAATGTTGGTGTCATAATCCTTCAGCAGCTCTAACCAACGCCTCTGCCTCATGTTAAGATCTCACTGCGTGAATATATAATTGAGGCTCTTATGATCGGTGAAGATGTCACACGACTCACAATACAGATAATGCCTCCGGATTTTAAGGGCAAAAACTACTGCTGCTAACTCTAGATCATGCGTGGGATAATTCTCCTCATAAGGCTTTAGCTGTCGTGAGGCATAGACAATGACTTTCCCATGCTGCATGAGTACACAGCCTAAACCTTTCCCTGAAGCATCACTGTATATTTGATATCCACCTGAACCATATTGGAGACTAAGAATAGGCGCAAAAACTAAACGTTGCTTGAGTTCTTCAAAACTCTTCTCCCTCTCATCATTCCATACAAACTTCTCCCCCTTGCGTATCAGTTTGGTCAACGGTAGTGCCAAACGTGAGAAATTCTCTATGAACCTGTGGTAATATCTTGCTAAACCTAGAAAACTTAATACCTCTGTTGCAGATGTCGGTCTCGGCCATTTAGTGATAGCCCCAACCTTCGCATGATCCATGGTGATCCCTTCTACGGAAATAATATGTCGTAGAAACGCCACCTTACTCAGCAAGAACTCACACATAGAAAATTTAGCATAAAGTTTCTCCTATTGAAGAATCTACAGAACTGTACGATGATGATTCTCATGCTCTTCCTTATACTTAGAGAAGATTAGGATATCGTCGATGAACACAATAACAAACTTGTCTAAGAACTCGTAAAAGAATCGATTCATCAAGTCCATGAACACTGTTGGAGCATTCATGAGACTGGATGGCATGACAACAAACTCGTAGTGACCATATCTTATGCGAAAAGCAGTCTTGCATATATCCTGCTCTTTCACACGTAGCTGATGATAACCTGATCGTAGGTTGATTTTGGAGAAGTGCTTAGCACCCTGAAGTTGATCGAACAAATCATCGATACGTGGTGGTGGATAACGGTTACGAATCGTGATTTTGTTTTAGTTTGCGGTAGTCAATACACAGCCTCATACTACCGCCCTTCTTCTTGACAAACAGCATTGGTGCGCCCCATGGTGACACACTCGGACGAATAAAGCCTCTTTCTAACAGTTCTTGTAGTTGATCCTTCATTTCCTTAAGCTCAATGGGAGCCATGCGGTAAGGAGCTTTGGATACTATTCTGCTCCTAGAATAAGATCAATACTAAACTCCACTTCTCGAGTAGGAGGTATGCCTGGGAGTTCTTCTAGGAAGACATCGGGGAATTCTAACACAATTGGTTGATCATGGATTGAAGATGTTTCAGAAGTAGTAGCATGAACAATAGCTAAGAAACCTTCGCAACCATGATATAATAGAGCACGCGCCTGTAAAACTAATATAATATGTACATGTTTTCCTGGCAGGAAACTATGGTGTATGACTCTGAAGTCTACACATCACCGAAGATGACTCGATATGCATGGCAATCTATCGTGGCACGATGTGCTGACAACCAATCCATACCCAAAATCACATCAAACTCACACATGTCCAGAGTAAGTGCATTAACTAGGCGGATTTTATCATCGAATTATAGAGGAAGATCTCTGTACACCTGAGTAATGCGTACAGAATCTTGCATGGGCGTGGATATTTTAACACATTCTCTAGTGTCATGGGTGTCTTATTAATACGTGCAAAATATGTAGCGGATATAACTGAGTGAGTTGCACCCGTATCAAAAAGAACGATGGCAGCCTGTCCGTATATAAATAATACGCCAGTGATTGCACCTGTAGCCTTGTTTGCCTGCTCTCTGGTAGTGGTGTAAATGCGGCTTGTTGTTGTTGGTCTCTGAGGAGTATGCCCTGAGGTACCAGCAGTATCTCCCTTCTTGTAGTCTCTCATCATGTGACCCGACTGTCCGCACTTGAAACAGCCACTAGAAACACGACGACACGGTCTGTGGTGTCTCTTCCCACATGTGGTACATATAGGATTAGTATAATCTGTAGGAGCTACCCTGGTTTTTTGAGAACCTGATTCAGAAATTGTACTTGTGTCACAATTCTGGTGACATAACATGAAGAATGCTGAAAAGTTATGAATTCTATTACCAGAATTTGTTGGTCTGGTAGACTGCCGACCCTTGTGATTTTGGTCACGTCCCTGTCCAGCATCTCTGTTGTAATGATGAATGTTAACATATACGTCATACAACAGTTAATATTGTGAAGTTTAAAGAAGCACCTGTGGCTGCCAGAATAGATGGAGTTACCACGGTAGTTGTCACTACCGCCTCTCCTATCTGATTTGTTACGGTCATAGGACTGGCCGTGATTTTTGTAGCCATGCTGCTGAGTAGCCGACTATGATCGGTCTCCTCCTTTCTGTCTAAAAGACAAAATTGAATAATGCATGTTATATAATGAAAAGTAAGGACATGAGTCGAAATGTTTATGTCTGATGAATGAAATATACCTCTTCTCAGGTCGGTCCAAGTTCTCGAACTCATCTCTCTCGTATAGCATCACCAAGCTACGTGTTGCGTCTGCCACTTGTAACACATTGGTGAAACTGGCATTAAGTAGCCGATCAGCAGTTGTGGAGTGAAGAGCCCGGCGTAAATGCTTATCTTGCTCTTCATATGTACCTGCAGCAGCACCCAGAAATCCACCTAATCTGAGGTAGCGTTGCATGAACTCCGTACTGTTCTCTCATGTCTTCTGACGGATAGAGTGAAACTCTCTCTCAGCCTCTCCTGCTCAGCATGAGGAAATAACTGATCATAGAACAGTGTCTTGAACTGTGTCCATGTCACTGTGAGCAACCATTCATCACCTCCATTTGTCAGCTTATACGCTCTCCACCAAGCTAGGGCGTCACCCTCAAATTTGTAGACCGCTAACCTGACTTTGAAGGCTTCCCCGCAGCCCATAGCATCAAAGATTTTCTCCATGTGAGAAATCCAATTTTATTGCATCTACAGGAATCACTGCTTGCTCGAATGACCATGGTTTCTGCTTGTTGAACCTTTCCAGCCAGGTAGCTAGAGTAGCTGGTGGAAGAGGAGGAGGATTATTCTTATTCTAAGGATGTGGTCCATTCTGGAATTCAGTCCGAATTTCATCTCGGATCTAAGGGAGCATGGCTTGCAGAGCTGCATTGACAGCTGCAGCGAATTCCTCATTGTTGCGTATGTTCACCATCTGAAAGTTTTAAGGGGCAAATGAATGATTAACCTGTTAGAAGCATGAAATAAATAACCTGGAATATGCATGAAATAGTTTATGAAGGCATAGTCGACGAAAATTGATATGAACAATGGTGAACGCCTATGGGTCGGTTCACAAAACAACATTTGACTGAAAAGCATGAAATTTGACATGAGCAAGGGTGAACGCCTATGGGTTGGTTCATAACACAAAATTTGAATGAGTAAAGGTGAACGCCTATGGGTCGTTTCACAAAACAAAATTCGTAGAAAAGCACATCGACTAAGTATGGTCAGTCCTGTACCAACCTTTTACTTAGTCAAAATTTAAGAAACTGACTGAAAAAATGCATGAGAAACATGGAAGACAACAAACACCAAAATTTAGGAAGTTCTTTGTGACTACCCACTAGTCACAAGTCAAGTTTTAGAGCCTATAGGTCGAAACCTTGGGCTCTGATACCATAATTGTAACTAGGGGTGTCATAAAAGTTGACCTGACCCGAACCCGACCCAAACCCGAACCCAAATATGTCTATTCGGGTCGGGTTCATGAGGTCCAAAATTATACTCGGGTTAATCGGGTCAACCCGAGTTGATCCGAGATAGAAATAAGCTCGGGTTCGGGTTAGATTTATATACCTCATTCGGGTTCGAGTCAACCCGAGTTACCCGAGTTTTATTATGATAGGTCAGTTATCATTGACCACACATAAATAAATAAACATTCACTCACCACACCACTCATAATTTCCAAAAGAAAAAAAAGATCTGAGATAAAGATAAGATAAGTATATCATCCACTTTTTCAATTTCGAAAGTTGGGATTTCTAAATGATCAATTGATTTCTCACCGTGATTCGTTCGCCAAAGGTATTCAATATTTCTTCTTATTTTTAGGGATTAAGTTTTTTATAATTAATCGATCCTTAATTTTGTAATCAAAATCTTTTTATTAATGGGATTAAGTTTTATTGATTTTAGGGATTAAGTTTTATTGCTTATAGGGATTAAGTTTTTTTTAATCTAATTTATTGTAATCAAAATCTCTATATTTATGTAATATCGTTTTTTTACTTTATGTATCATGATTATATCTTAATATCTTATGCAGATGAACTACTATGGTGGACATATATACTGCATGCATTTAAGCCCATAAGTTTATGATGTGTGTGTTATCATTCAGTAGTATTTACTAGTTAAGAGTACGCCGAATCGTAATATGTATTCTTGAGTTGTCTTGGGTTGACAGGTTTACAACAATATGACCCGTTTCATTATATCTGAAATATGATCAGTAAAGTTTTTACTGTTTAATCGAAAGCAATCTGACTCGTTAAATGCAGTCTAAACCATTTGAATTCCTATGGCATTTTAGCCCATATCAAGTTTTAACTCAACTGAGCCATTTGACATGCTAAGTTGTTAATATGCAATATGTTAGTCTTTGTGGAATTTGACCTATTTTACTAAATTGAATCTGACTTGCTGGTTGGAATTGTAAATGCAATCTTATTTACAGTAAATGCAATCTTATATACAGTATATGTAATCTTTGTGGAATTTGACCCATTTTGTAATCTGTTTTTTATAGATGTCGAGCTCGACCTCAAACTTGGTGGAAACAGTGGAAGTTGAAAGTAATAACCCAAAGAAAAGAAAAAAGCCCCAAAAGAAACCGACTATCAACAAGACAAAAGGTAAAAAGGGTAAAAAGTGGTCGACGGTTTGGATAGACTTTACGGAGCTAGAGCTATTAGAAGGTGAGTCGCCTGAAGATGTCAAAGCTCAGTGTAAGCATTGTGGGGATTTGTTTCTTTGTCATTCGGTCAAGTACGGTAATAAAAATATTAAACGACATCTACTAAAATGTAAAAATTACATAGCCAAACAAGATGCAGGTCTGACTCAAATTACGTTTGAACATGGTGATGGGAATAAAATGACGGCATGGAAATTTGACCAAAAAGAAACTAAGAAAGCTTTGGCATACATGATTATAGTTAACGAACTCCCCTTTAGTCATGTCAAGCGAGAAGGCTTTAGGCATTATTCTAAAATTAGCCAACCGTTATTTGATGTTCCATGTAGAGGTATTACTACTCAAGATTGCTACAAACTATATGATGAGGTGAAAACTAAGCTTCTTAATCTAATTAGCAAAAACATTGGTAGGGTATGTTTAACTACAGATAGTTGGACTTCTTTGCAAAAAAGAGTTACATGGCTCTTACGGGTCATTTTATAGATAATGAATGGAAGTTGAAGAAAAAATTCTTGAGCTTTTGTCGTCTTGATGGTCACAGTGGGGTTGATATTAGAAAGGGGGTGGAATCTTGTGTGAATGACTGGGGTATTGATGCTATTATGGTTGTGTCGGTTGATAATGCAAGTGAAAATGTTAATGCTATTGACTTCTTGAGAAAAACATTTGCAAAGAAAGATAACTGCTTATTGAATGGGAAATGGATTGACATCAGATGCGCAGCTCATGTTTTGAATCTTCTAGTGCAAGATGGCATTAAATCGGTTAATATGTCCATTGAGAATATTCGATATGCAGTAAAGTGGATAAAAAAGCGGGTGGTAGAATTGAAAATTTTAAAAGATGTGCCACAAAGTGCTAAATGTAATATAAAAAAGAATTTGATACTCGATGTTCCAACGAGGTAGAACTCCACCTATAATTGGTACGTTTTTATATAATTTTTGTGATTTTGAATTTAGATGTATTGTGTTGTGTCTTGCTAATGATAACTAAGTATGCCTTTTCATATAGATACGAGCGATGATGAAGGTATCAGCTCTAAAAGTATCAATTAAGATCAAAGATTTTATTGTTGAAGATTAAATAACTTCAGAAGGTTAAGTTATTATGTTTAGTGAATAAAAGCTTATTTTGTACATTGAAAGCTTCTTTTATTGGCTAAAACCTTGTATATTGAATAGAAGCTTATTTTGTACATTGAAAGCTTCTTTTGTTGGCCAAAACCTTATTTTGTAACTACTGTGAATGTTTCACATGTTTCACTACTGCCTACTGGATAGTTTAATTTATAACTTCCCTGATGTTTTGTTTAATCGTTGTTCAAATAGTAGTTTTAGGCAGTGTATGATAATTGATAAATGGTGGCTACCTTGTTCCGAGGCGTCATGTTTCTTTTGTTTTTATGCTACTGTACGTGCAAATGTTACCAAACATCATGTTTTTATTGAAAATTTGTAATTCTTAAATGGGACAGACCCGAACCTGAGTTGACCCGACCCGAATTGACCCGACCCAAATTGACCCGAACCCGACTGACCCGAGTTCTATTTAGGCTCGGGTTCGGGTATGATTTTTTTGATTCTTGACCTGACTTGACCCGACCCGAGTTGACCCGAACCCGGCTGACCCGACCCGATTCCCACCCCTAATTAGAACACCCCACTTGAATAAGTGGACCGTTACGTGTATTTATGGCGTGTCATCAAAGAATGCAAGGTAAATGTCTTAAAAACGTTAAATGACCATAACGGAAATACCGGAATCAAACATCGGTAGTCCAAACATAAGCTCACACATGCAAAAGTAAGTACTGAAAGGAAGGACTACACAATGTCCAAATGGGTAATGTAATGTATGAAGTGCATGAAGTAAGAAGTCTAGATAGCATCAATCCAAATGCACATACTCTTAGAATCCTAAGAGCGTCCTTGTGTACCAACCGTTTGGAACATGAAAAGAAACTACGGCTGAGCATAATGCCCAATGAACGGATATAAAAGCATGATAAGAAGTACTGAAATGAAACATATAGCAAATACTGAAGCTAGAAGACTGATATGTAAAATGCAGCGGAAAATTGTGTATGTCCTGAAAAAACCTGGTTTATAACTTGTAAAATTGAACAATTAACTGTTAAATCTGAAAACATGTATGTATTGTATTTTAAGTGCCAAGAGCTTATATAGGTCATGTGATATAACAACGTAAACATGAATACTTAGAGGGGTGACCTCGTCATGCTGTAAGAGGGGTGACCTCTAACTAATAAGCTGGGTGGAGGGATCAGCTCCAATGTGAAGGATGTAGAGCACATACCACATTCACCTGCTAAATTGTAAACTGAAAACTAAGATGCACCCATACACCCACTGATAAAATACTGATAAATGGCCAACTGAAATAAAAAGGACGCTACGAGAAATCACTCCATCGTAGAGGAGTCATGACACCGGTTCCTCAAGTGTCATGGTTACGATACCTCCGTAACTAGATGAAACTGGTCATACATGTATATAAAGCTCAGGCAATTAACATGGTAATCATTGCAAATCATGTAAAGTTTTATAACATATAACTGGGGAAAACAGATGGCTGTAAACAGGGAATCCTAATCATGCATAGAAAGGAAAGTCCATACGAAAGGATGGAATATCCGTACCTTGTGTCCAGTAACTGACTGAAGATGAAAAGACGAAACTCCTACTCTGACTTCATGTGAACTACATGAATAAAGGGACACGTATGAGTTGTCTGTGTATTACATGAGTTACTGTTTCTTGACTTGATTTAATTGTTCTTGACTGGTTTTACTTGTTCATGTATTATTCTGTATTTCCTTAATCTGGTATGGTCCGTGAGTTCTTGGTAATATATTGCATGTAATTGGCTGATTTAATGATTTCATAATAACAGTTTAAGCTTATATAATATATCTGGCAAGTCCTGATAAATTAATAGTTGAAAAGATTAAAGTTTATAAAATAAATAATGTGACATGTCATAACTTATAGTTAATTAATAATTAATTAAATACTATGTTTTAACCGATTATAATAAATAAACAAGATGTAAAACTTTACCGTAAAGCTGATAGTTAATACATTAGTTAAAAAGGATATGGTTAAATTAGTTAAACCCGTTAACATGTAATTTACTATTACTAATCGAAATGAAACAAATCGAATAATAACCAAACACCCCCTTTTATGTTCGATATAGTTGAGTCAAAACTAAGCCCATCGAGTCCTAATGACTCGGTTGCACGACAATAAATAAGAGTTAAATCAACAATAAAAACCCAACCAAACACCATGCCCCAATGGTTGTGGTTTCTGCCACTAGCCGACCAACAACCCCCGGCTGTTGTCGGTTTCCCCCTACTGACCAAAACCTCCCACCGGTTGTAGCCGGTTGATACTGATGGTCGTAGCTAGCCACTGCCCCAAGTACCATTCCCCCTGATGTCCATATAATACCCACCGAGACCCTAGAGGTCTCGGTTGCCACTGCTACAAACAAACACACCCCTTGATGGTCCATGGTTCTCGCTATTTTATACACAAACACCCCTGATGGGTTATTGGGTTGTGACCGACTACACACAGCCACCACCGAGATCCCTGGTGGTCTCGGATAATAGAACAAAATCCCACCAAGAGTCTTATGACTCTCGGTTTTCGTGATAAGCCTAACAAATCTAATAACCCTGGTACAAAGACATGTTTTAACCAATCCACCCTCATGTGTTCAATGTTATGAAATTTAATATTCCTGATTTAAAAGAAATTAACAAAGAATAATGATTTAGGGAAAAATTGATTTGTGGGTGATTAAAGATAAAAACATATACACATACCCGTAGCAATCAAAGATCCACCAGCTTTGTTTCTTGTTTCTCTTTGTAGAAAAGCTGGCGGCCACTATAGGGAGGGATTAGGGGTTTTTTGTTCTTTTTGTATAATCTTGTATTATGAGAAAATTACAACTTCCTGGTGGTTTAAGTGGTCATGGGCCGGGCCTAAGAGCCCTTTGTTTCTTGTTCAAACCATCCCACAAGCACCCCTTTATACTTATTTGTTTTTCGTGTTTTAAGTAAATATCGCGTAGGTTCGTGTATTAGTCTCGTGTTTTAACTTCTGTAATTATTATGACTTGTATTATTTATTTTACTGAATAAATAATAATACACGTAATACTTGGATATGAATGTTAATTATTATGGGTACATTTCGTGTATTAATTTACGTAACGTTTTAATTAAATATGTGATTGCGTGTAAATAATGTTTATGGATTTTAATGCGGGTTTTATAAAAGCTGTCGATTTAGTTATGAAAGTTGAGTATCTTTACTCGTCTTTTTGCTTCTTCCATTCAATTAATGGTTCTTGATACTTTTTTGTAATTGGACATGCCTTCCTTTTTTGGCAAGATGTGTTGCAGTTGCTTTAGCCTTTGTTGTTGGAGTTGGCTATTCCTTTGCATCAGTTGGCATATGGGAAATAGTTGTCTCTTTGTTGGTTTTTCTGGCGCTTCTTCTTTGGCGATTGGTTTCTCATTCGTTGTCTATTGTTTTGGACTTGTAGGTAATGGCGGTGGTGTTCTTGTCTGTTGATAATGGTTAACGTTTTTCGGGGGTTTGGTATAGTATGTGTGTGATTAAGGAAGAGTAGAGATTAAAGGGAAGGTTCTAACGTTTGTCTTCCTCTTACGGTACACTTTCTCCTTCACCATGGCTTTTACCAAAACTTAGTATTGCAATGTTTTATACCCAAAGATAACCTCCTAAATCCATATACACCGACAATGCACCTATATATCCGAAAAAAACTAAAGAAAAAAATATTTAAAAGCACGAAGAAGACATAATAAAAGAAAGTTAAATGCAAACGAATTCCAAATGAAATAAAATGTTTCGGCCTAATTCAACATAGTTTGATCAGTAACACGATGTTTTCTTAGCAAGGTAGTAGATTTTTGGTGTTACGGGTTTTAAACCGATTGTCTGCTCTTTGTTAATAAGCTCAAATCTAATGGATTTTTCCTTAAGCTTTTGTGGGTTTTAAAGTCTATGGTTCGTTCTTTGTTCAAAACTACGAAGAGGAGCTAATTACATGCGGTTACAAAAAGAGGAATTCCCAGTGACAAAAGAGCAACTCTCTACGCACCGCGAATCTAATCCAGAAAAGCCTACTCTATAATGTGTCGTTCTCTACGACGTCTTTTAAAAGTGGGCCCGCTTCCGATGTTTGAGCATCAGTATTGAGTTGAGTTTGGAATCGTATCCTCTTTTGGCCTTCATAAAAAAAGCAGAACCATCTACATCAATCAACTTTACAAAGAATAAGTGATATTTAAAGATAAACAAATTTCCAAAAGTTTAATGAAAACTGATTCTAAATGATTTAGAAATCCATAAGAATATAAAAGGAGCTAATCAAAGGTACCATGTTGAGAATCAACTGTTATTTCAATGTTCCTAGTTTAATCGTCATTGCGAGGTAAGGAATCAAGAGACCATGAGTACTAAAAAGCTAGTAAAAAAACAGCGTGCAAACCTGTTAAAAAATAACTCAAATAGCTGTAAAAATAGTGTCCAATTACCCTTTGCTGTGGTGTCCAAACAACCACTGTGTTCAAGCTCACCCATTATTGTTTTGAATGTTGTAAAACATTACATTATATATAAGTAGATCCTAAACTCGTGCTTCGTTGTGGTGATTGTATTACAGATTTTTCTACCTAAGTAAACTCTGATTTGATCCGCCCCTAGCACTTAATGTATTGTCATTGCTTTCCTAAGTTCTTCCTCTTTTGTTGTGGGTAACAACGGTGGTGTTAGTAGGTGTGTGGTTATGCAAAAGCAAAGATTAAAGAGAAGGTTCTAACTTGGGTCTTTCTTGTGTGGTCCACTCCTTCACCACTTCTTTTACAAAAACTTAGCAGTGCAATGTTCACATACCCAACGACAATCTCCTGAATCGATATACGTCTAAAGCTATCCACTGATCCTGAAATAACAAACAACCAAGTAAGAATGAATTGCTGCAGTGTATCATTAAAGCAATAGGATCATGTAACTTAGGCAGTTTGGGGTAAAAGGATAAAAGTTACAGCACTTGTGTTGGAGTGCAGCAGAAAATACTCCAATTATTTCACTATTTAATTAAAATGTGTAAACAAATTGTTGTGATGGTCTAGTTAAAATGTGAGTATGTACCACAAAAATAAAAGGAGATTATAAGTTTAAATATGTGATGTTATCATTGCCACATACCTAGCAGTAGTGCTAGTGCCATACAATAGCCAAATCTTCACAAACAGTTGCAAGAATTTGTTGTACCAATGCATCCCAACATATTTGAAACAAAATTGACTTGTATTCTGTTTGTGCCATCTGGTATAGGCTCATAAAGGGTGACATGTAGGAAAGAGAGGGGCACCCGCCATGGCTGCAACCTTAACAGGTCGCCCCGCCATACGGGTAACCTCATCTCTAACCGCACCCATTCAAACTAATCACAGCCTCATATATTTAATTCAACATTTACAATAAAGCCGACATGGTTGCAACCTAAGTAAACCACCCCACCAAGTTCCGTACAATGCCAACGTATGTAAGCGCATTGTACGCTTAAGAAGCAAATTATTCATCTAAAAAAAGAAAGTATCCACATGATACATCTCCACACACATACATGTGAGATGTAAAGGAATATATGATCAGTAACTTGTAAGTAATGAGATAGATTAATCGGTAGCGACCAAAACACAGGTTTTCCACACCAAGCCACAGGGTATAATAATGCCATGAACCAAATAGGTTGTACTCAATCTCGAGGGGCGTACCAGCAACAAAAGAGAAGGGTCAACGTTTAAACCGAGTAATTACAACCTTTCTTATTAAAGTTATGTAGTTCATGGCTGCAAATCTAATAATGTTGAATACATGTAGGGATTGCATTTGAGGCTCAGGTGTAGAAGCATATAAGCGGTACCCAAAACCCTTCATGGTTGCAACCACATGGTCGCCCCGCCAAGATACGGGTTGTGGCAAACTGCACTTACATAAGCGATCCACACAAATTGAAATCGTCATCGCCTTCTATATACTTTTTCTAATGCCTGCTCAATGTCTACTCGTTGTTTGAATAAACAAACCAAACATCCACCAAGTACTAATAATAGATCTGGATCAAAGACAAAAGTATTAGATTTGAGATGGGTTTTCAAATCAAGTGGTGAAACCCCAACAATCAAAACCCCATGAACCCTAATAAAAAAGGCGGTAAACACAAACTTAAAAAGAAAGTAAAAGCTTACTAATCCCAGAATCAACCAACATCTTTAGAAAACAAAATCCATCATCACACACGATCTAAACACCATAAATCAAGGAAGCTGAAAATAACAAAACCACCATTTTTGATCGGTTTTAGAGAACCATTGATCTATCACACTCACAAAACGTATCTATGGTTGGATTGAAAAAAGCAAGAAAAAATCTAATTATAATAACAAACAGTTACTATTTTAATAACAAAGTAATTTAATAAATTAGCAAATCTAAGTGATATAGTAAAATTAGTGACTTGTTTTAGGCAGAACAGATAACTTTGCAAGTATTAAACTTCGCGCTTTAGGAAAAACGCAACATCGAATATTCCAAGTTCGTTCTTGAGGGAGGTGTATGTGTTGTGCCAATATTTATAAAACAATGTTTGGATTAGTGACATTTTTGGTTGTAATAAGAAAGAAAAATAAAGACGGATTACGCTAAAAATTACGCTACAACGGTAAAAACGCAAAATCGTAAAACTCGACGAAAAATGAAAGTACTCTAAAAATTACAAACATTTTAATCTAAGTTCTAAAAAATGTGAATAAGACAAAAATGAAAACCAAATTTTGCAAAATTTTTATAATTAATTAATTTTAATTTTTAAAATTTTAATTAAAAACCCAAAAATAAATAAAATCAAATAAAAGTCAAAATGCAAATTTTAATAAATGTAAACCTAGATTGTATTAAATAAAGTCTAAAAAATATTTTTCTAAAAATTAAATCTACTGTTTACTATTATTAAACTAATGTCTAATATTCAAACTTTAAAATAATTCTAATAAATAAATAAATAAAGATAAAAATTTGATTTTACTTCTAAAAAAATCCTAAATTGAAAAAGAAACTAAAGAAAAATGGAAACACTCAAAAACCCTAACCCAATAAGCTATAATCTGCTTATTCGGGTTCGAGTTCTAATAAAATAAGCAAAGCAGAAACTCCCTTAAATAAAACCCTAAGGCTTGTCTAAACGATAAAGACCCTAGGGCGTAGTGGTGATGTTGTGTGTGTGGGAGTGGGGGCGCAGGTTCGAGTCCTGGCTCCTACTTTTTGTGCAAAATATTTTTTTTACTTTTTTACATGTTCCACTTGCTGAACAGTTACTCACCACACTTCACAAACACAAAACCAAATCCAATTAACACGTTTTAAGCTACAATTTAGATGCTCAAACCTCACAAACTTGTATTTTTCTTTGTTACCTTGTTTTAGCTATTTGGGGATTATATGGATGCCCGGTATTAGGGGTGAGCATGGTGCGGGGCGGTGCAAATATTTGAAAAAATGAAACCGCATCCGCGATTGCAGTTTTTAGAAAAATGCGGATCCGCACCGCGCGGTTTTATGCGGTTTCGGTTTTGCGGATTTTCGTGGTTTTTGCGGGTTTTGTGGATTTCAACCGCACCTCACCACCACTTATGATTTATATAAATAATGTGGGTTTTTGCGGTTTTTGGTTCATAATGTAGGTATTTTCAGTTATAACAATGCATATATCTAATGTAACACGCACGATACTTAGAATGTTAAGAATAATATGCACTAAAACCCTTATAACATATGTTATTAAATTGATGTGTCCTTTTCGGTTTTATATAAATAATGTGTGGTGCGGTGCGGATTTTGTGGTGCGGTTTTACGTGTAAATCCGCAACCGCACCGCATTTGAGATTTTTCTTTTTTTCTTAAAACCGCTCCACCGTTTTGTCGTAGTGCGGTTTTTGCGGTGTGGTTTTTTGTAGGTTTTGCGGTTTGCAGTGCGGTTTCTGCTCACCCCTACCCGGTATGGGTGAGTGATTTTGCTTGGGCAACAAACGGCACCCCCACACCAATTGAGGTGTGGGGAGTCATCACACACAAAAACACCAAATGCAACCACAAAAATCACCAATGCACACAAAATTAAGCTGGCAATGAAAATAAGGCTAAGGACTATGTTGTGAGCAAACAGTGACTTACTTTGGCAAATCTAAGCCAACCCAAACCCTATAAACCTATAATCCCAAGCAACTAAAGATGAGACTTACTCCTAGACTACCTATTCACAAAAAATTAAGCATCAAAACACCAAATTAAACCCTAAGTAAACTGTTGGGGGTACTTATGCAACCAAAGTGTGATTGTTGAGCTACAAGACCCTATCAGTGACTAAAATGGCTCTTGAAATTAACCAAAATTCCTCCAAACTTATAATAACAGATGGTTCACACTTAGAATTACCTAAAACCTAGATAATTCACCAACTTACAAGTTCCAAAACACAAATTTATCCCTTAATAGCCTGCTGATGAAAACTTGTAGACAAAAACAAGGTTGCTGATGTTTGTGGTACTTGGCCGAATTTTAAAGCCACAAATCTTGACCAAGATGCTAACAAACCTCAAATAAAAGATTAGTAACCCTAACCTAACATGAGTCCTAACTATATACTAAGATTTATGCTACATATCATCAAGATCAAACTCTAAACCTGTTGATATAGAAAAATGCATACATAGATAAGTATATGCTGATGTTGATGACCATTGGTTAGTTTTAGCTAGGCAAATCTTGATTCTTACTGGCCAAACCAAAAATATAACCACTCACAAACCTAATCCTATCCTATTTCTAAGTACTAACAAGATTTCATGCATCAATTCACAAGAACAAATCCTATGCAGCCTATAGTTATATTTTGGCAGTTTTATGCTCAAACTTGAATCTTTGAGTTTTAACACTCAACTAATGAAACCATATGATAAAACAACATATTTTACTATAATCAAGTGTGCCTAGACCAATTTTACCCCCACTATGTGTCACCACAAGTATGAATAACACATATCCAAACACCCTTTTAACTACTAAAAACAAGATTTTCAAAATACTTTGCCTCAATTCTAAATAAAAACCTAAAGAAATTACTTAAAACCTTATACAATCATGCAAAGAACATGTACTAAATACTAACATGAACAAAGAACAATCAAACAAGATTTCCTCAAAAAGCAAAAAGTCACAAAAATATGCACAAATTAGGAGGGTTAAAGCTGGTTACCTAGTTTGACTCACATCCAAGCCACACCATGGCTGCTGATGCCATCTCCATATTTGGCTTATGATTATGGCTTGAGCTTATGAGAAGCTAATGATTGGACTATAACAGTCCCCTCAAAGAAGGCTACTACAGTCAACTTGAGGTATGTCTTGCACCTGTTAGAAATACGTTTTTACGTATTTAGAAAGGATCGGTCACTCCAACAGACTCGAATCGACAACCTCATTTCTCACGATCTCTGTCAAAAAACATCATCGATCAAGGACTCACACAGAAAATATAAACAACACCTACCCGAGACCTTTTGATTAAGATCTTGAAGCACATTTTTCTTGGTTCCTTCGATTGATTCGTTTGTTGCTAGAATACACAGTGCCTTGATCATTATCTGTGAGTATTAGTTTGTTAGATAGAAAGGGGATGGAAGTTACAGAGCTATTTCTACCATGTTTGGGAGATTAGGATACAGCGGATTGAGGATTATGTTGATTAAGATTCGAGATTAAGCTTTATGATTTATATGAGATTCGTTTAGAGGGATTGATAATTTTAAGATTTGGCTGTGAGATTTGTATAAAGAAAGAGACTGAGGATTTATATGAGATTTTTGATTTGAGATTTGTATAAAGAAAAGGGAAAGACGAAGGAAACTATGTATCTTCTTTTAATATTGACTTGACTAAGAAATAAATGGGTTTGAGTTTCTATGAAAGACCACGTGTTTCACTTGTGTCAAGTGTAAATGTAATATCCTTTAACAAATCACTCCAAAACCCATGTCTACCTACCCATTTGTCTGTCATTCATTTGACTAAGCCACATGTTACTTTTTCTTTGTATGAATGCAATTAGGGTGGGGTGTATCTCATATACTACAACCTAACTTTATATGATAGTATTATTTGACTTCGTCATTTGTTTTTCAGGGGCGGAGTAGTTTTAAAGATTTCATAGTTAAAGTGGGCCGGTGCATCTTTTTAAATATTGAGATTTGGCTATCAATTTGATGGGCCAAATTTCTTCTAATCATATTTTTTAGCAGCACTTATATATCTATGATTAGATATTCTTCGGATCGGGTTTCTCGTTTATGATATAATTGCAATCGAAGATTAAGACAAACTTAGAGGATTTCAAGCATCATTTTGTATCACCGCTCAAGGAGTTAAGAATTTTTTTACGGTTTATTCGTTGGTGTGTAAAATCTCGGAAATTCGACTTCACGGTTTCTTCACGAATTGTAAAAATCTCGAAAACAACCACAACCACAATTATTTTTCATTGAACTTCAATGGAATCGTTGAATTCAACATTTCAAGAGGGAGACTTGCATCTAATGCAAGACCGCTAGAGAAAGTGGCATCACTTCATTTCGACTACTTCAGTCTCATCTAGTGACTCTTTCATGGCTACAAGGAGGGAGTGAATTTGTGACACTCTTTGGTCACGATCGTCATATATTCACGGAATTGATGTTTTTCAACTTGAACCAACAAGCAGAAAACCTCCACAATGAAGAATTTAATCACTCTGTATCGGCACTTGCATATAAGGCTCTCTTGACACAACTCACGCCTTTCCTCCAGTTCAATATCATCAAGTCTGAAAATTCATGGATATGTCAATCATTTCTTCAAGACACACATACGGAGGTTCAAGAAATCTGTGGTACACTATTGAAACTCATGACATCGGTCTCGTCTTTGATTTATGAAATATTTCGACTTTAGCAAGCGTATGATAGTGGAGTGTAAGCATCTACGATGCAGATGCAAGAGGAGAATGGTCATACGGTTGACAATTTGGAGTCTAAAGATTGTAAGGACATGGAATCAATAGAAAAGCATGATATTAGCAACACGTCAGGAAATGTACAGACATCTCTTTTGATGACACCATACCCGTTTATGATGAAGATCCTATGAACATGGTACAATGTAATGTTGTATATGATATATATGCTGATGAAATGCCGCATATTGAGCATTCCGAACCTATTTATGACAAACATGGGATGGAAAGAGTGATAGTGTTACTATTTCTGATTCATCCGATGTGCGTCATAATGGGGGAGAAAGTGTTCAAAATGATAACAATCATGATAATTGCCTTATGAGTGCTTCATTAACTGCTTTTGATTCCAAGGTTAAAGAGCTTGAAATGATTATAGCTCAGCAATCTAATGATCTTGAGGATGCCAAACTTAAATTTTCGAAGAAAACGAACAAATTTGAAACATATTTTGAAAAACTTGAAAAGTCAAACGTTGTTCTTGAACAAAAAATGGATCAAAAAATTCTAGATTCTTAAGCTGAAAAGGATAATCTTTTGAAACAAATTAAGTTGCTAGAATCTAAATTGCCATCCCAAGATAAATTGCCCAAAGAGAATGAGACCTTAAAGGCTCAAGTTCAGGAAAAAGTTTTTGCAATAGCGGCTTTGAAAAACGAGTTGAGGAAAACTAAAGGAACTAGTGTGGACACTAAGCTTGAAAAACCATCAATCTTGGGAAAACCGCCTACAAATCAGTTCATTAGAAAACCGATTGCATTTAGATCCGAGCGACCACAATCCTCGAGACCGCGGTTTGCCTCCCAAATTGATATGATTCATATATCTAGAACAGTCACTCCACCAACTAGACCCAGTGTGACTAAAACAGCTTTAGCAAGACCTAATCACATGATTGCATCTAGTTTCTATAAGAATACCAAGCCCACGTCTAGAACTAGTTCAAATGACGTTTGCCATAAATTTGGTATGAGGGAAGCTAAGCAAAAGACACAAGTAAGAGATAAGAATTTTAAACCTAGTCAGATGCCTTCTAGATTACTTAACACTGCTAACCATAGCATGTCAGATACTAGGAGCATCACTCAATCATCTAGAAATTCTAGATCTTACTCGGACATTAAATATGCTACTTGTAAAACATGTAGGAAATGTGTATTTTAGGCAAATCATGACTCTTGTATCAAGAAATTCCTTCATGAGGTGAACTCCCATGCTAGAATTAAATTCCAGTGGCTAGCTAAAATCAAACCCATTGGTAAAGTTTGGCGCACCACTGGTAGAACTTTCACGCTTGTAAGAAACGAGTGCCTTGTAACTAGGATAGTCTCCGATCCTACTAAGACTACTAGGGAGTAAATTGAAAAGGATGATACATCACTTAAGCCTGAACCTAAGGTATTCTATAAAAGGAAACGTTTGCCAGCGAAGACAAGTGAATCATCTCCTCAGGTCACCTCTGGCACAAGAAAAGAAAATTGTGAATCCCTACATGGTTCTAAGACAGATATCACTAACCCATATAAAAGCATACAAACTCCAAATGAGAATGCAGGTACCAACGTCAAGGATCAACAAAAACAAACCGGTCTGATCTTTGTATATCGTTCAATTAAGGACACTCTTAGAGTTTGGTTGCTGAAGAAGCTGATATCTAAGAAACAAGTGTCTCAGGGGATTTACGGATAATCTCACAAAATATGGCTCATCGTTAAATATCAGACGATGACCCGATCTTCAAATAAAGGAAAGTTTATCGCCAATGATAAACTTATCCTCGCAAACGAGAAATTAAGTTTTCTCAGACACGAGCTTACATTAAAACTATTCAAAGGTTTTAAGCTCGTGTATATGGTTAATCGTTAAATATCAGACGATGACCCGGTCTTCAAATAAAGGAAAGTTTATCGCCGATGATAAACTTATCCTCACAAACGAGAAATTAAGTTTTCTCGGACACGAGCTTACATTAAAACTATTTAAAGGTTTTAAGCTCGTGTATATGGCTCATCGTTAAATATCAGACGATGAACCGATCTTAAAATAAAGGAAAGTTCATCGCTGATGATAAACTTATCCTCACATACGAGAAATTAAGTTTTCTCGGACACGAGCTTACATTAAAACTATTCAAAGGTTTTAAGCTCGTGTATATGGCTCATCGTTAAATATCAGACGATGACCCGATCTTCAAATAAAGGAAAGTTTATCGCCGATGATAAACTTATCCTCACAAACGAGAAATTAAGTTTTCTCGGACACGAGCTTACGTTAAAACTATTCAAAGGTTTTAAGCTCGTGTATATGGCTCATCGTTAAATATCAAACAATGACATGATCTTCAAATAAAGTAAAGTTTATCGCCGATGATAAACTTATCCTCACAAACGAGAAATTAAGTTTTCTCAGACACGAGCTTACAATAAAACTATTCAAAGGTTTTAAGCTCGTGTACATGGCTCATCGTTAAATACCAGACGATGACCCGATCTTCAAATAAAGGAAAGTTTATCGCCGATGATTAATTTATCCTCACAAAAGAGAAATTAAATTTTCTCGGACACGAGCTTACATTAAAACTATTCAAAGGTTTTTAAGCTCTGTAAATGGCATATAATCACATTTCAGATTATACCCCGGACTTCAACAAAAGGAAATTTTATCGTCGATGATAAACTTATCCTTACAACGAGAAATTAATTTTTCTCGGACATGAGCTAATATTAAAAACATTCGAAGTTTTTAAGCTCATACACAATGACTTATAGTTAAATATCATATTGTAACTCGGACTTCAATTTTAGGAAAGCTTATCTTTAATGATAACTTATCCTCGTAATGGGAAATTAATTTTTATCGGTCATGAGCTTGTATTAAAACATTCTAAGTTTTAAGCTCAGAAAGGAAAGTGTATCTTTTAAATAAGAGAACTTTTCCTCATAACGAGAAACTCATCTTTCTCGGTAATGTGATTTATGTTATAACATTCAAAAGTTTTCAAGCTCATGAAAACGACTTCTAAGTAAATGTCAACTTAGGACTCGTTCTTTAGTTAAAAGGAAAGTTTATCGTCGATGATAAACTTATCCTCACAACGGGAAGCTTACAAATTCTCGGACTTGAGCTGGTTTAGTAAGATATTCAAATTCTTAGGCTCAAGTAATTGGTTTTCAAAACGTTGAACACAATTTTTCAAGAATTTTTCAAAATGTTTTTCTAAATCTTTCAAAATTGTGTGTTTAATATGTTTTGATAAAAAGAGTATGTCTTCTGGAATGGATAATATTTAAGATCCTAGAAATGTCATTCAATAATGACATGGGGTTGTAAATAAAGTTCGAGCAGAAGTTCAAATGTTTTAAAACATGCTCTATATGGCTTGCTATTATTTCCGATAGTACCCGTTTTTCATAATCAAGTCAAGCATTTCATCGGAAAGATTTGAATCAACAACGGGAATTAATTTTCTCGGGCATGGTTTATCTTATAACCATGTAAGGGATTGTGTTTAGGTAATAAGACAATCCAACACGAATATATGTACTCTTCAGTGCATTTATTTGTTAAAACGAGAGAAATCTTGTTTTTATGAAGTTATCATCTCCACAATCCGCCGCAATTTACAATTGATATCTACATACTCGACGATGCGACTACTCAAACGGCGACTACAACTCTTTCAATAGAACACGGGTTAACAATTGAGGGGGAGAAATTATCAAACGTTCAGAATCCTCGATGCTGAAAGTGCCAAGTTCACAAATTGGTGTCAAGACAACGATATCAATTGTACATGTGGTGTCATGAAAGATTACCGATGTTCAAAAAGGAGGAGATAATTTCAGACGTTACGGGGGAGACCAACATTCGTGAACAAGAACCATGTGATTCTATCATATGATGTTCTCATCTTTCAGTTCCAACCTCGTAAATTATCAATCTTGTGAATACATTGTCATATATGATCTTTGCACGTGTTTTTAAAAGGTATTTAATTTACGTATCAAGTACAACCTCATTAATTTAGAGGGGGAGCTTGTGTAAATCATGAAGATAATTGGATTTACGTTTTTCTTCCCAAATTTTCTTAAAAGGTTATTAAATCAATTGATATTAAAACATCAATTGGGTTAATATTTTTAATATGGGGGAGAAAATGTGATTTAATATTGAGATCAATAATGGTTTGACTTATTGTGCTGGCTCATCCTGACATGTGCGAAATGCTTTCGAATATCGTGACATATGTTAAGGGGAGAAAAATGGATTTGCATATCAAAATGGATTTCATGGTGACATACACTTACCCAAAACATCTCTATTCAAGGCGGTGAAGATTGTGGTGACATAAGGATGGTAGGATAAGTTAAAGTCCAATGATTCTTCTAGAACCAGAGGAATCTTCCCAAGGACATTCCATAGCTAGAAATAGTAGTCCTTAGGAAAGATGGAGAAAGATTGTGAACGTAACTGAATACCGACCAAGTACTTAAGTTAGCACTGGAACAATCACAACAAGGTTCTAGTTATGACGTGCTGGTAAGCATTAAAGGGGTTGAAGAATGAAAAATAATTGTAATGATAAAGGGTGAAAATAAAGAAGCCCTCCTTACAACCTTAGGAAGAACTTGGGGCAACACATTAGCCATTGAGATCATTTTAATGATGCTTGATATTGAAGATAAGACATCATGGACCCAGTGATGCAATGCACAACCCATCCCGGCTAACTTAGATATCTCTCAAAAGATATTTGTTTTAATTACACGGAGACAGTGCATTATCTATTGATTTATTTCCCTCTGAATAAATTGGTATTGAAATGGTGGCACTCCTCTCCAGCCTCCAATCACTAAAATCCAAAATACACGATCGAGTCTAGAGCCATTTGAGATCATCAAATATCTCATTAGAACACACTTTCATAATTCCTTGCTTCTTCACACACTGTGAAAAGTAAGAAAGATCTTAAGAGTCCTACGTAAAATCTTCATGATCTTGCCTGAACATCCGAGTAATACGAAAGTATTTACATTGAAGATGGAAATCTTTCTTGAGCAAATATCAAAAAACTCATGGTAGGTGACTTGTGCGATTCTTTATGAATCAAGCTTGTGATAACTAGAAAGCAACAGTGGTTTAATTCTTAACTAAACTTACACACGTTCCAGGCCTCCATGCAATATCTTAGTAATCTTGCCAGAACACTCAGAGTGACACTCTATAGTGCTCACAGTGATGAGTGGAAATCCTTCTAGTGTTAACATTAAACAGCACTTGGTAGGTAACTTGCAAGATTCTATATGAATCAAGCTCGTGACAACTGGAAAGCAATGATGGTGCGATTCTTTAATGAATCAAACTTGTTCCAGGAATCGGATTTGACGGCTTAAATCATGCGGATAATTTTATCCACATGATTCACTCTTTACGTTCGCAGTTAGCTTTGGACGGTCGAGTAAAGAGAACAGGTTTACCCGCGAAATCTTGTCAATGAGGTTCTTAATTGAAACTACCTGCCACAATTATGATATTTTATATCGTCCAACGGTCTTCACTGACCGGAGGTAAAATGCTACCAAATTAGAATGAAATGTTCAAAGCCATTTCATCCGTGTATATGTTTTGTTGCTAACTCTCTTATGCAGCGTAACAAGAAAGTGGCATTGCGGTGTAAAATTCCGAAGAAGTCGTCCCCCCATGCTTATAATTTCTACACTTAATACTTCAACAAATTCAAGAAAGCCTAAAATTCGAGTCTTCCGCTTTATCAAACTCTGAAGCTTTCAAGAATTCATCAAGGTATAAATATGTGGAACATGAAGTCACGAGGAGGAGAATATCACAAGTGATGAATGCACAAGGTCAAGGCAAGGAAACATGCTCAAGAGTAAAGTCAAATATCACATCATCATATTCACAAGAACAAGATCGAAGACTCAAGCATAGTATGCTAGGTTTAAGATTTTGTAAAATGGTGTGACCTCCCTTAGGGGGAGATTGTTGGAAATACGTTTTACCAAAGAAAGTATCGGTCACATCATTATTAGAATAGCTAGCTAAACATCACGAGCTATAGACTATTTAGGACTTTGTGACTTGGAGTGTCCTCCCTTAGGGGGAGATTGTTGGAAATACGTTTTTACGTATTTACAGAGGATCGGTCACTCCAACGATATATACATAGTATGGGCTCGTGATCTAGTTATGTAACAGTATAACCCATCAAGCCCACATGTAGGGTGGGCTATATATCTAGGGGTTGGTTCTCATTTCATTAATCTATCATTCATCTTTTCTCTCATCCTATCCTTTCTCTCTCTAGTTCTTCATCTCTATCCTTCTCATTAGATCATTCTAACACATAGACAATCCAAGGATTTCGTGGACCTACAACACCTGTCTTGAAACACAACACAAGTAAAACAAAGATTTAAGTTCCCTAAACTAAGTCAAAGGCTGGTGTCAAGAGCTTTTGTCTTAGCTTATGAAACAGTAAAGTGTGAGGTAGTGACCAAAGATTTTAAGAGAAGCTTGTGACCCACTATGAGTAACATAAACAATAAAAGTAACAAGAATCCTTGCCTTTGCTGATGCTTGGGTTGTCAAACCAGGCATCCACAACCAAACAAACACTGCTGGATCTCAAAAAGAAATTAAACGCCAAGAACTTTGAACATAAAATATTTTTTGATAGAATTTAAAATAATATGCAAAATAATGTAAATGTTAAATTAAAACAAGTAAAGAAAATTGGAACTCATAATTAACTTGCAAGGTTTTTAGAAAATACACTAGCTATCCATTAACATAAAAAGTTTACAAAGTTAAATATGGAACAAACTTATAAGAGGTACAAGCCACCTCTTATACAACTAGAAATAAGGTTCTAGGTTACAAGTAAATATAAAACCCTAATACATATAAATCCGTATTTACCCTTCTTGATTTTAATTTTTTCTGGTCAAACTTGAACAGGTGATGTGCTATCTGTTCTGACTAGATCTCAAACGTTCATTGAAACCTTTGGGATGAAGAAAACAATTATAACCCTTGATGCACTGTTGGATGCCTTCTCTGCCAAAAATAGAGAAGCATGGGAAAACGTGGGGTCCATATGGTTCACGCGATGAGGGATTTGGGGTGTGGGTTTTGATAAAAGTGAGGTTAATTGAGGATCTGGAAGTTTTCGGCTAAAAACCCTTTGTTATTGGGGGAATTGTAAATTAGGGTTTATAGTTCTTAGGCATGGGATTAATGGTGGTTAATTAAAATAGTGAAAGTTTCCCTTCATCCTTTATTAAATATAATACCAGGTTTAAAAAGAGTTAAGTGGGGTTTGACTGGTTTGACTTGGGCTCGGGTAAAAGGGTACGGAGTGGGCTAGGGAGTGGACTGATGGGTTTATTATGGGTATAAGTTGGGTGGTATCTGGGTATGGGTTTGATTTTTGGCTAAATTGACCCCTTGACTTCCAAACTTTTGTCATACAAAGTTTCTACAGCTCAAATCTCCACTTCCTTTGTTATTATCTTTGATATGGTTTTCAAAATTGGCACAGGGCATTACCAAACTTTAAACAAGGACCATATATGCATATTTTGCATTCTCCAAGGACTAAACATGTAATGTCTTGACATTTTAGGGACCCCATATGTAATTTTTGAGTTTTACAAGGGTATAAAATGACAACTCTTCAATTCTTGAGGGACCATTCTTGACAATCTTCAAAACATTAAGGACTTCTTTGGAAAATCAATGCCTGGGTCTGGTTCTTTGTACGGCTTCGTTTCCCGTGTTCGTTTTTGCTTTCTTCTTTTGATCTTTTGTTGAATTCACGATATCCGCACCTAAAATACACAATGAACAAACACAAGCATATTTTGGGGTATTTAATGATATTTTTAAGCACTTTAAGCCCGATTTGAACGATGAGACTATGTATAAATGCAGTCTCATCACTCCCCTATACTAAACCATTGTCGTGTCCTCACGCTTTGCTAGAATAAAGTATCATAGCATTTCCAAAATTCCTTTTTATATGACATTTATTGAAACATAAATTTAAATTAACTACGATATGTGTTTTAGAGATAATGTATTGTTTTCATCACGAGAACGTGACCTTTAAGGTCAAAGAATAAGAAAAAGTGAATGTCTCATATAGATAAGTTTGTCATCCTCGATTTTCATCCAATTCCATGCTAAGCGTGAAACGAGATCATTGTCATTATAAGTTAGTAATGCTAACACTACTCATACGCTCTAATCATGTACTTAACCTCCCTTATTCCTAAGGTGTATCTCTTATATTTTATTTTTTCTTAATGTTCACGAGGATACATTTTTTACTTATGCGTGAATAGATATTAGGTCCAAAAATAAAGTCTTAACGGTGTAACCAAAATCATCAAATTAATAATTTCTCCTAATAGACAACGATGTCAAAAAGTTAAGTCAACAAAAAGGATCGATAAACACGGTTTTAGAACAGTTTTGAACATTTGACTTATTACCAATTTTTGGATTGGTTTACCTCCACCTTTTATTAAACTTCACCATGAAGTGTTTATTATGGCTTTGGTCTTGCCTTATCCTCGCCATGAGGTGTTTATTATGACTTGATGTATATCCTCACGCTAAGGTGAATTTTGGATCTTTAAGGCTTCGAGATTTAAGACCTTCACTTTCAATTTTTGCATAAATTTTTCGGCCTTGTGAGATTCGAGTTTCTTGCTTGATTTAGGTGAAGAGGAACTTAAATTATTATTGGGGAAGCCTTCGATTATTCGGGTGCCAATACTTCAAAACCGTGACGATGGCGATACCTTAATGTTTACCCAATTTAATTACATGGAAGCTATTAAAATCAATTAGAAACCAACAATAGAGACTAAACCGTAAAAAACCTATTTATTAACAATTTATAAATAAAGTGATGGGAGAAAAAGAAAATAATTAGGACACATGAGTTTTTGAAAGAATACGAGTACTCTACGTTTAGCATAGTAACTTATAATTAACGCTATCATTTCTCGTCCTCAATTAATGAGACTTAGCCTAAAATAGTTAAGGAGTCGAAGCTAAGTGCTCAAAACGCACGGTCGAGTAAAAAATTACTCTTATTCTCGCCATCGTAAAATCGACATTCGTGTTTTAAACACTTATGAACAATAAGAAAATTTTAAAAATTTTCCAGTTTTAGCCTTATTTTGCATAAAACGATAACGAAAAGATGAAAAATGGATTGCGTGATGGCGTAAGCAAGGTGAAGCATCTATTCACCTCTCCATACTAAAACTAAACATTGTCCTTAATGTTTAGAGTCTAAGGGTAAAACACCCCCATACTAGAGACGAAAAGTCGAATGCTTAATCTCGAGCATGGAAAGGGTAAACGAATAACCTAAAAGTCGTTTATGAATTATGCTAATAAGATAATAGTTAGAACATAAAAGGATATCATCGGATATCGGAATCTTCAAAGGGAACGATCGAAGCTCGAGTGATACGTAAAACGAACACGAGAGGCTTCAATGATGACGATGAACCTAATAAATCACAATCACGAACAACCACGAAACAAAGGTTGGAAGAGCACAAGTCCCCTTACATTAAGCTAAGAAAGCGATAATATGTACAAGGATAAACATGGGATTTCCCCCACGAGGCACGTGGTTTTTGATAACTGAGTCAAGAGCTCGACTCGAATCCCTATAAATGTGATCATTTAGGGATTATCATGGTTTGGTCATTTTTGGTGGGGCTTACATGATAAACAAGGCCCAAAAGCAACCGATACTAAGGACTAAGTCCTTTGATGATGAAAAATATCGGGGTCGAAGATGGCGTCCTTGTTTTCATGGGATAAACGAAACAACGCCACTTCGACATATGCTAAAACCTCAAAGAGGTACAAGAACAGAGGTAAGAAATAAAAGGGTGGGTAAATGGGTGGGCTAAAAAAATGAGCTACTCTAGGTAGACTCGCACCAAGCAAACGAAAAGATTTTCCATTTATTGCATCGGTGGTAGACCGAGATCTCCCTAAAAATGCGATTCTGGAATCGAATATCTCGTCCTTGGTGGTAAAGTGTGAAGAAACATAAGGGGCTTCCCCCACACTTAAACCACACGAAGCATCGTCAAAAGGAGTCGACGAGCTCGTAGTACTCAAAAAATGTAGTGATGACGGAGCTAGACTTGTAGGAACATAATTCAAATTAAATTCAAAATCTTTTTCTTTTTCATCTTTTAAAAACTCTTTATGAAAACCCGTTTTACCATTTATTAAGTTAAAAGGATTTGGCGTTTCTAATTCAATATTAGTCACACTAAAAATTCTCATGTTTAAGTCACGGATATTTTGAGGGGGGTTGTACAAATTCTCAAAATGATGATCAACAAAAAATTCACCCCCTCGGGGTCTACATAAACGTCATCCTCCACAATATCGTTAAACTCATCGATTTCCTCATCGTAGATGGGTTCGTCAAACAAAGGTTTTTTGTTCCCTTCGTGTATGATTTTGGAAACTCGTTCAAAGGGATTACGATCAAGTACGAAACCATCATTTCTAGGAGGGGATTGTTAAATGAATTCCTCAAAAATGTGGTAGTCGTCATTCTCAAACGAGGAGTGTTTATGAGGTAACTCCTAGAGAATGAGATTTGTGTCTATAGCAAGAAATTCATCGACCTCCTTGTAAGATTCTTTATCAACACAATTGTGAAACGATGGAGGGTCGATGATGTGGTCTTCAACGTTCTCGAATCCTTCATCAAAAATTGGATTATGATGAAAAATAGGTTCGTATACGGAATTCGAGTACGTTGTGAAAATGTCGTCATTCTCATCATCATAAGAATTTTCTGACATGAGATCGTCATCTTCATTTGAAGATTTATCAAAGGGTAAATCCTCGAAGATGGATGATGGATTAGCGAGTATATGCTCGATCTCGGCAAAATCACCAAAGAAAGTGTCGATGTGAGCAAGTTCTCGAGAGGATTTCTCGAGAGTCACAACCATGGTTTTACAAGCCCTTGGGCTATGCTTAGGTGACATTTCTATGATGGGTGAAATTGCATTGGTTTGGGCCACTTCCTTAGCCATAATGGGTTTTGGGCTAGGAGTGGGAGGCACTTCAATGGGCTTAGAAGTATGGGCCTCAAAGTCATGGTCCTTAGAAGGTGGTGATAACGAGACCATATTTGTCATTGTCGTGACGGAGCTAACGTCTTCCTTTGGAATTGTTTGTTCGTTTGTTTCGCTGAATATATCCCAAAATTAATTTTCATCCATAAATTTAGGAATAACTTTTTGAATTAAGTAAACGTATTCTCTATCATTAAAATCCTCATCTCAAAAACCATTCATTTTCATTCTTTCAAAACATGCATCTAGCCTCATTTTTACGCTAAAGTGTGAGCTTTGAAATTATCAAATTTTGAAACATTGGTTTTAGGTTGATCATTTGAATTTTGGGATCTACTCGCGAAAAATTCCATTTTATCCTCCCCATAAGTTATAGTTAATTTCCCACCGTAGATGTCGATTACGTCTCGAGCCGTCGATAAAAAGGGTCGACCTAAAATAATGGGACATTTAGGGCCACACTCGTAATCGAAAATAACGAAGTCCGCGGGAAAAATAAACTTTCCAGTCTTAACGTAGAGATCCTCGTCTATACCAATTGGTTTGAGTGGTATACAATTTGCAAGCTCGATTGTCATGTTCGTGGGATAATATTACGCAATCTCATCAATTTCCAAAGAGAATGAGGCATGAGATTGATGCTATCACCTAAATCCGCAAGTGCTATACATCCCTCAAACTCGTGAAAATCACAAGGCAGGAGAAATTGGCCCAGATCTTGTTCCTTTCTCGGCATATGCCTTTTTGGTTTTCTTAGAAGAATCGAAGCACAAGTTTCCTCAAGAGTTACTTTCGTAAGGTCGACGAAGCTCTCTTTTTGAACCGTGGATGGAATTTGAGGTACACAAGGGTGTGCACTCTTTTCCTTGGTCACCACGTTCATTCCCTCGACTCTAGTACATGAAGGCGTTTTTGAGGTCGAGGGTCGAGATTAAGGCACAACTCTAAAATTATCAAGGTTAGGGGTAATCATACGACCTTTTCCATTAGACGATGTGACGACTTTAACGTGTTCCTTCGTATTAACCACGGTGTTACTTGGTAACGCACCCGAAAACGAACTCGCTGGATTGCTCATAAATGCCGAAAAAATCTTTTTAATCTCACTTTGACCTTGTTCAATTTTATTATTTTGACATTTCAAAGTGTTGGAAATTTCGTTTTTCAAAGTACCAATTTGTCCCTCTAATCGTCTCATATTAGCCTCATTCGTTTTCATATATTCTTGAAACTCGTTTGACGAACTATTTTGATTAGAATTAAAGTTCCCTTGGTTTTGATTATTTCTTTGAAAATTCCCTTGATTACCGCTTGAAAAATTGTTTCCTTGATTAGCGTTGTTTGAAAAATTCGACTTTCGATTGTTGTTGTTCTCTCGATTTTGCCAACTCAAATTACGACCTTGATTATAACCTTGATTTCCTTGTTGATTTTGAAAATTGTTTCCACGATTATAATTATTTCCTTGATTGTTGTTATAATTGCCTTGTTACGATGGACCCGCATTATTTTGATTAGCATTTTGAAAATTACCATTTAACGCATTGACATTCGACGTTTGGCCATCCGTAGCCGTACACTCGTAATAATTATGTGGTCCACCGCAAAACGTACACGAAGCCTCAACCGCTTTCACCATAGCTGGAGCGTCTTTCTTTTGCATTTCGATCAAGAACGACGTTAACACATTCGTCAACTTATCGACTTTTTCGTCAACTCTCTCAATATCGCGATTAGAATTACTAATATTGGCGACATTAGAAACACTCGATGTGCTACAGAGTTGGAAAACCTTAGATCGATTATCGATAATCATTAATGCGTCTTTCGGAGTTTTACACAAAAAGTTGCCACCGGCGGCGGAATTTAACGAATCTTGCTCGTGAAGATTAAGACCGTTATAAAACGTATCGATTTAGTGCAACTCGAAAAAGCCATGGTAAGGACATTGCCTAAGCAATTCCTTAAAACAATCCCACTCGTCTCTAAACGATTCATTCGGTTTTTGGCTAAATATCGTAATTTCGTTTTTGAAAAATGTCGTTTTAGACGGTGGGAAAAAATGATTAACGAATTTAGATACGAGATCGTCCCACGTAGCTATGGAGTTAGGTGGTTCTTTCTCGTACCAATCCTTGGCGGAGCTATCGATCGAGTATGGAAAAAGCATAAGCTTGACGACCTCGATGTCGACATTCTTGTACTTGCTCGTAGCTAAAAGACGATTAAAATTTTGAATGTGATTGTGAAGATTATCCGTTTCACGACCTAAAAACTTCGTCGCTTGAATCAACGATAGCATTCCGCTTTTTATCTCAAAATTCTCCGCTTCGATTGCGGGAATAACGATCGTGTCTCCATAACCCTCGGTGGGCGCTTGGAGCAATTCAATCATCGAACGATTGTCGGCCATATCGTCTACGGTTTCGACAACGATATTAGGAACGTCCGTTTCTAAAGTTCGTCTACGTCGTCGATTCCTTCAATTTCAATTACGTCGATTAGAAACGTCGCTAGAATTCGTATAGTCCTTCGACCGAGTGCGCATGTACTAAAGTAGGATGGGGGGTAGCAAAGAAGATTCTTTTGTGTTTTTTATGATTTTTCAATTTTTTTAGTTTTTGATTGTTTTTTTTTGGATTTTCGGTGTATTACGTAGAAATTAATCTACATAAAGTATCCACTAATCAAAGGTTTTGATTAATGAAACCAAAGAGGAATGAAGGAATTTACGTGAAGTAAAAACCCTCGTCGACTTTGAAACGTTGGCGGAATGCCAAAACGTTTCGAGGTTCAATAATAAAAAATCACAAAAATAGATGTAATAATACTTGAGTGGCAAACCCTTAATCAATCGTCATTAAATCGATACGCACAAGCAAGCGAAGAAACGAGGCGTCGCGAAGCACTTAATAGCCGTTTTCTTTAGGGTGTACTTTATAACACCCGCCTTATACCCACCTTATAGTTTGTATCAATTGAGACTAAATTTTTAAGAGTATTTATCTATTTTGCCTTTGATTTTTTGTTTGAATTCAATACACTCGATAATGACCGGAACGCCCACTATCGAGGTGCGATTTCTCGCGTATTTGGATAATATTGTTTATTAATTGTGCTACATAATATAATATAGTATTCACAAAGAGAAAACGAAAACAATAAAATGAAAAAGATTTGTGTGTTAATTGAGGAACAATTTAACACGATTTATTTGGATATTTATTTATAGTAGAAAAAATAAAAACGATATTGTACGCTATTTACGCTTTCCAAAAATAAAAATAAGAAACACACTACTCACACAAACACGATATATATAAGGCACTAAAAACACCTCCCCGGTAGCGGCGCCAAAATGATATAGTAAAATTAGTCACTTGGTTTAGGAAAAACAAATAACCGTAGCAAGTATTAAACTTCACGTTTTAAGAAAAACGCAAAATCGAATATTCCAAGTTCGTTCTCGAAGGAGGTGTATGTGTTGTGCCAATATTTATAAAACAATGATTGGATTAGTGATGTTTTTGGTTGTAAGAAGAAAGAAAAATAAAGACGGATTACGCTAAAAATTACGCTATGACGGTAAAAACGCAAAATCATAAAACTCGACGAAAAATGAAAGTGCTCTAAAAAGTACAAAAATTTTAATCTAAGTTCTAAAAAATGTGAATAAGAAAAAAATGAAAACCAAATTTTGCAAAAGATTTTTAATTAATTAATATTTTTTTTTAAATTTAACTAAAAACCCCAAAATAAATAAAATTAAATAAAAGTCAAAATGAAAAGTTTAATAAATGTAAACCTAGATTATATTAAATAAAGTCTAAAAAATATTTTTGTAAAAATTAAATCTACTGTTTACTATTATTAAATTAATTTCTAAATTTCAAACATTAAAATAATTCTAATAAATAAATAAATAAAGATAAAAAATTGATTTTACTTTTAAAAAATCCTAAATTGAAAAAGAAACTGAAGAAAAATGGAAACACTCAAAAACCCTAACCCAATAAGCTATAATATGCTTATTGGGGTTCGAATTCTAATAAAATAAGCAAAGCAAAAACTCCCTTAAATAAAACCCTAGGGCTTATCTTAACGATAAAGACCCTAGGACGTAGTGGTGATGTTGTGTGTGAGAGAGTGGGGGGCGCAGGTTCGAGTCATGGCTCTTACTTTTTGTGCAAAATATTTTTTTTACTTTTTTACTTTTTACACTTGCTGAACAGTTACTCACCACACTTCACAAACACAAAACCAAATCCAATTAACACGTTTTAAGCTGCAATTTTGATTCTCAAACCTCACAGACTTGTACTTTTCTTTGTTTCCTTGTTTTAGCTAATTTGGGATTATATGGATGCCCGGTATGGGTGAGTGATTTTGCTTGGGCAACAAACGGCACCCCCACACCAATTGAGGTGTGGGGAGTCAAGACACACACAAAAACACCAAATGCAACCACAAAAATCACCAGTGCACACAAAAATCAAGCTGGCAAAGAAAATAAGGCTGAGGAATATGTTGTGAGCAAACAGTGGCTTACTTTGGCAAATCTAAGCCAACCCAAACCCTATAAACCTATAATCCTAGGCAACTAAAGGTGATACTTACTCCTATACTACCTATTCACCAAAAATTAAGCATCAAACCACCAAATTAAACCCTAAGTAAACTGTTGGGGTACTTATGCAGCCAAAGTGTGACTGCTGATCTACAAGACCCTATCAGTGACTAAAATGGCTCTTGAAATTAACCAAAATCCCTCCAAACTTATAATAACAGATGGTTCACACTTAGAATTACCTAAAACCTAGCTAATTCACCAACTTACAAGTTCCTAAACACAAATTTGTCCCTTAATAGCCTGCTGATGAAAACTTGTAGACAAAAACAAGGTTGCTGATGTTTGTGGTACTTGGCCGAATTTTAAGGCCACAAATCTTGACCAAGATGCTAACAAACCTCAAGTCAAAGATTAATAACCCTAACCTAACATGAGTCCTAACTATATACCAAGTTTTAAGCCACATATCATCAAGATCAAACTCTAAACCAGCTGAAATAGAAAAATGCATACATAGATAAGTGTTTGCTGATGTTGATGACCAATTGGTTAGTTTTAGCTAGGCAAATCTTGATTCTTAGTGGAGAAACCAAAAAATAACCACTCACAAACCTAATCCTATCCTATTTTAAGTACTAACAATATTTCATGCATCAATTCACAAGAACAAATCCTATTTAGCCTATGGTTATATCTTGGCAGTTTTATGCTCAAACTTGAAACTTTGAGTTTTAACACTCAACTAATGAAACCAAATGATAAAAAAACATATTTTACTATAATCAAGTGTGCCTAGACCAATTTTAACCCCACTGTATGTCACCACAAGTAAGAACAACACAGATCCAAACACCCTTTTAACTACTAAAGACAAGATTTTCAAAATGCTTTGCCTCAATTCTAAATAGAAACCTAAACAAATTTATTAAAACCTTATCCAATCGAGCAAAGGTCATGTACTAAATACTAACATGAACAAAGAACAATCAAACAAGATTTCCTCAAAAAGCAAAAAGTTACAGAAATATGCACAAATTAGGAGGGTTCAAGCTGGTTACCTAGTGTGACTCACATCCAAGCCACACCATGGCTACTGATGCCATCTCCATATTTGGATTATGATTATGGCTTGAGCTTATGAGAAGCTAATGATTGGTAAGTCTAGCCTGTTATATGCCCAAGGCTGTGTCACCCAATCCTTGACACACCCAAACCCAAACACCCCTTTATGCTTGATTAACCAACTTTTTCAAAGAACTTGTTTTATAAACACCACAAATCAAGACTAATCCACCTAGTTATCAACAAGTAGCTACCAAATAACAAGATTTAACAGATAAAACACATAATCATAGACCAAAACTCAGATTCATCACATACTCATGAACATATGCAGAAAAGTAAAAGGGTTTAGAAACTTGCACCTCTAAAACATACATCCATGCTTTGGATTGTGTGAGCTCAAGTGGTAGCAGAACAACCACTAGCTTCCACATTTTGTACCTGCTAAGATCAATAAACACAAGATGAACCAAATACATAACCACTGATTTTTTGAAAACAAGGTTTTTATAACATAAAAACCTTTCTCAAAAACTTAGGCAAACAAATAAATTGGAACTCAGAATTCAGCTTAAAAAAGACACCAACTTTTAACAATAAAAAGGAATTGTGAATTTTTGAAAAACTACCAACTTTTATTAATCAAAAAGGAATTACAAGTTTTTAGCTAAATTTTGGAAGAAGAGGCACACCAAAGTCGGGGCTCTCTTTATAGGCCATAATGTGGACACTACTCATAAACCCAAAAGCTATGAAAATATCCAAAATAACCCTATGAAGCATTCAGAATGCATTTGGTTGTTGACAGGCTGTTTGGAGAAATCTCAGACGTCCATTTTGTTCTTGGTGACCAAGGAATGAATGTATGCCATTGATTTGGCCAGTTCAACCAAATGTGCCACATGTCGTCTTGTGAATGGCCCTTGTGGGGTCTTCCTGGTAGTGGGATTCAGGGTTTTAGTTTTGGGATATGATTCGTGTGAGGTGAATCGCACGTGAGTCCACTTAATTGCAATTTACCCTTTCCTTTGTGTCTTTTTGATCCTGGGTAAACAGATGAACAATAAAAACTTTAATCCAAATAGTAAGTGTTACCCGCGTGTTATTAGGATTCAAATGTTTCAGTGTGACAGGTTTGGTCCTTGTGTTTTGGGAAAATGTTTAAACAAAGTATTTCACCCAAATAAAATGTATCCCTTCGTATTTAAACTTCCTAATTTCATACATTGGCCACAAATAGTTTTCAAAAAGGGTCTTAAGACTTTTATAACTTTAGTATATTTACAACATTAGTCCTTTTGATCTTTTATCCATTTAAAAAGGACTAGATGTGTAATATTCTTGATCTTGAAGGCCTTCTTTGTAAGTTTGACTTTGAGGAGGACCATTGTTGACAATTTAGAATTCTTGAGGGACTAAATTTGCCAAATCTTCAAAGTTGAGGGACCTTTTTATCATTTTGACAAACTTAAGGGACCAAACTTGTAATTATGAATATTAAAGGGTATAAAATGTCATTTCTTCATAAATGAGGGATCATTCTTGTACATCTTCATGTCTTCAAGGATTTTCTTTGAGAAATCCATAACTAGGGCCCGGTTCATTGTGCGGCTTTGTTTCTCGTGTTCGTTTTTCCTTGTTTCTTGTGATCTTTTGTCTTTTTCAAGATATTTGTAGGATATTGTAAATTTATGCTTATGTTTAGAGAGAGAAAGAGATAGAAATATGGTAAGAACATACACACACTTTGAGAGAGAAAGTATGAAAACACACTTTTACTATGTGTAAAGTTATGTGAACCAACACCAATCTCCACCTAAGGAGAGGGTTTATATACCAAGCCCATAAGATGGGCTTGGGCTTACAATTGGGCCGACCATACAAGCATGGACCGGGCTTTTCCTTGTTTGATATATATAAAGATATCTAGACTACGAGATACTACTTAATATATTGTCGGAGTGACCGAATCTTCCAAAATACGTAAAAACGTATTTCAAACAATCTCCCCCTAAGGGAGGTCACTCCAAACAAGGGCGTTACCCAAGTTAAAATAATAAAATAAACCTAGCATACTATGCTTGTCTTGAGCTCGTAGTCTTCGTCTTTCTTTTCATTTTCTTTTCTGGTGAACATGTTGATGTGATCATTGATATCAGTCTTGAGCATTAATATCTTGCCTTGATCTTTTGCATCCAACACTTGTGATCTTCGCCTCTTCGTGACTTCATGTCCCACATACTTATACCTTCGTAATTCTTGAAAGCGTCAGAGTTTGATAAGCATGCGGGGACGAATTCTTCTTGGATTCCGCAACGCCACCGTCTTCAAACGCCGCAACATAAGTAGACACGAACGAAATGGATTTGAACATTTCATTATAATTCGGTAGCATTTTACCTCCGGTCGGTGAAGACCGTTGGACGATATAAAATATCGTACTTGTGGCAGGTAGATTTAATTAAAAATCTCCTTGATAAGATTTCGTGGGTAAACCCGTTCTCTTTACTCGACCGTCTAAAGATGACTGCGAACGTAAAGAGTGAATCATTTGGATAATATTATCCGCATGATTGAAGCCGTCAATTCTGATTCTTGGAACAAGTTTGGTTCATTAAAGAATCGCACCATCGTTGCTTTCCAGTTGTCACGAGCTTGATTCGTATACAATCTTGCAAGTTACCTACCAAGTGTTGTTTGAGGTCAACACTAGAAGGATTTCCACTCATCATTGTGAACACTAAGGTATCACTCTTAGTGTTCTGGCAAGATCACTAAGATATTTCGTAGAGGCCTAGAATGTGTTTAAATTCAGTTAAGATTTAAACCACTGTTGCTTTCCAGTTATCACAAGCTTGATTCATAATGAACCGCACAAGTCACCTACCATGAGCTGTTTGATATTTGCTCAAGAAGGATTTCTATCTTCATTGTAAATACTTGTGTATTACTCGAATGTTCAAGCAAGATCATGAAGATTTGCGTAGGAATCTTAATATCTTTCTTACTTTTCATAGTGTGTGAAGAAGCAAGGAATTATGAAAGTGTGTCCTAATGAGATATTTGATGATCTCAAATGGCTCTAGACTCGATCGTGTATTTTGGATTTTAGTGATCGAAGGCTGGAGAGGAGTGCCACCATTTCAATACCAATTTATTGGGAGTGAATAAATCAATAGATAATGTGTTGTCTCCGTGTGATTAAAACAAATATCTTTTGAGAGATATCTGAGTTAGCTGGATGGGTTGTGCATTGCATCACTGGGTTCATGATGTCTTATCTTCAATATCAAGCATCATTTAAAAATGATCACAATAGCATATGTGTTGACCTGGTTTCTTCCTAAGGTTGTAAGGAGGGCTTCTTTCTTTAGACCCTTTCTCTTTACAATTCTTTTTCATTCTTCAACCCCTTCAATGCTTACCAATACGTCATAACTAGCACCTTGTTGTGATTGTTCCAGTGCTAACTTAAGTACTTGGTCAACATTCAGCTACATTCACAATCTTTCCCCATCTTTCCTAAGGAGTACTATTTCTAGCTATGGAATGTCCTTGGGAAGATTCCTCCGGTTTTGGAAGAATCATTATACTTAACATATCCTACCATCCTTATATCACCACAATCTTCATCGTCATGAAATAAATGGGTTTAGGGTAAGTATATATCACCATGAAATCCATTTTGTTATAGCAAATCCACTTTGCTCCCCCTTAGCATATGCCATAATATTCGAAAACAATTCGCACATGTCGAGATGAGCCATCATATTAAGTCAAACCATTTGTGATAATTTCCCATATTAAATCACATTTTCTCCCCCATATTAAAAATATTAACCCAATCGATGTTTTTAATATCAATTGATTTAATGAAGTTGTAACAAAGGTTTTGGGAAGAAAAATGCAAGTCCTGTTAATCTTCATGAGACACCGATTTGTAACATGATCACATATTCACCATATAAGAATGAATTGATAAGATTGGACCTGATTGATGAGAACATCATATGATAAGATAAAATGGTTCTTGTTCATGAATGTTGGTCGCCTCATCACGTCTGAAGTCATCTCTTGACACCACATGTACGATTGGTATTGTTGTCATGACACCAATTTGTGAACTTGGCACGTTCGTCATCGAAGATTCTGAATGCTTGACAATTTATCCCCCTCAATTGTTGACCTGTGTTCTTTTGAAAGAGTTGTAGTCGCTGTTTGAGTAGTCGCATCGTCGAGTATGTAGATACCAATTGTAGATAGCTATGGTTGTAGAGATGATAGCTTCATAAAAACAAGACTTCTCTTGTTCTAACAAATAAATGCTCTAAAGCGTACATAAATTTGTGTTAGACCAAGTTATAAAGTAAACTTGATCCCTTACAAGGTTTTAAAGTAAACCTTGCCCGAGAAAATTAATTCCCGTTGAGAGCCAAAGCTTTCATAAGAAATACTTGACTTTAATGTGAAAAGCGGGTTGAAGTCGGAAATAACTACAAGCCACATGGGCATGTTTTATGAAATATTTACAACTTTTGTTTGAACTCTATTTATGGCGTCGTGTCAATATTAATCGACATTTATAAGGCCGTAAATATTGTCGTACCAAAATACATGCCTTTGAAAAATAAAGTAAAAAATATTTTTGGATTTTTTTGGAATTTTCAATTTTTTATGGTTTTTATATGGTTTTATATTTTTGTATTTTGCTTTAGTGGATAAAAATATAAACAATATATACAGATGATCACCAAGGATACGGAGAATAGTTTACCACCACTATTCTTTCGCTTCATCTGCTAGTTCCTTTAGAGTCTCGGGCGAGAAAGTTCTCAATCCTAGCTTGTCGGCCAAAAATTCCATTCGAGCGCGATCTAAAGACTTCGTGAAAATATCCGCCAATTGATACTCAGATCAGACAAAGTAAAGCTCGATTACTCTATTTTCCACTTTCTCCTTGATAAAGTGGTAGCGAATGTCAATATGCTTCGACCGGGAGAATTGTACATTGTTGTAGCAAAATTCAATTGCACTTTTTTGAAACGAAGACCATAGTCGATTAATTGTGATCTCATCCAAATAATTTGAGCACAGCAACCGGACATAGCTATGTATTCTGCTTCCATACTTGAAATTGCAGCGCTTTTATGCCTTTTCGATGCCCAGCTGATTAGTCGATCTCCTTGTAATTGCAAAGTTCCACTCGTGCTACGCCTTGTATCTTGACAACCCGCGCGATCCGCATCTGCATATGCCATTAGTGCAATCAAAGAGTCCTTCAAATACCAAAGTCCCTGATTAATGGTTCCTTTAAGATATTGAAAGATCCGTTTCACAGTATCCAAGTGTAACTCAGTAGGCCGAGTTTGATACCGAGCACACATACATATAGCAAACTGAAGATCAGGTCGACTAGCTGTGATATACAGAATGGTACCAATCATTCCACGATAAAGTGTCGGATCAACGGAAACTCCATGTGGATCTGCATCAAGCTTAGTTCGTTCCGCAATTGGAGTATCCACGGGGTCGCAAGATTCCATCTTTTATTTCTTAAGCGATTCAAGGGCATACTTGGAATGATTGATAAAGATGCCTGTGGGACACTGAGATATCTGAAGTCCTAAGAAGAATGATACCTTGCCCATCACTGACATCTAAAACTTGGAAGACATGAGTGTCCCATACTCATCCGATAAGGTTTGGGTCGAGGAAGAAAATATAATATCATCAACATATATTATACCATAATCATATCTTTACCTCGTTTCTAAATAAACATCATGGGATCCACCTTGCCTTTAGCGAAGCCTTGCGTGATGAGGAATTGTGAGAATAGATCATACCATGCACATGGAGCTTGCTTCAACCCATAGAGAGCCTTCTTAAGCTTGTACACATGATTAGGATATTTAGGATTCACAAAACCATTCGGCTGTTGAACATAGACCTCTTCCTTGATTTCACCATTGAGAAATGCCGTCTTCACGTCGATCTGATAGACGATCATATGCATGTGGGATGCATAAGCGAAGAATAGTCTAATAGCTTCCAAATGGGCAACAGTTGGAAAGGATTCCATAAAGTCGATGCCTAATAATTGCTTGTATCCACGAGCTACTAGTCGAGCTTTGTTTTTCAATATTCCGCCTAACTCATCGAGTTTCACCTTGTAAACCAATTTCAAAGTGAGTAATTGTAGTTGATCCGGGCTTGGTACAAGTTCCCATACTTCAAGACGTATAAATTCATTAAGTTCTTCTTGAATAGCTTCTATCCAACAGGATTGATTAAAAGCTTCTTGCCATGTATTAGGTTCAACTTCAGTGAGAAAAGCATCAAAATGACAAAACATTGCATTTTCTTGTAACTGACTTCGTGTAGATACCGAACGATTAGGGTCAACAATAATAGAATCTATATGATGATCCTTTGTCCACTTGCTGTCATGTTCACGAATCCGTGGATTGGAGTAGACCGTAGTAGGAGCTTCCTCTGAGGTGGACGACCCGACTTGATTAGAATCGGGAATAGGTACACCAAAGAATGGAAGTTCACGCATTTGAGCGAATTCCAAATCGTGATCATCATCATCCTCTTCATCATCAATAGGCATGACATGAGTAGTTGATTCGGTAGTTGGTTGAGAATTAATAGTTAAAGGTATATCTTGACCAATTGTAGGTGCAGACGTATCTGATTGTGCTTCGGTTGCTGGAGCGACAACTTCGGTTACCGGAGCTATTACCTCAAGTTCTGGAGCAACAATACATGGAGGAGTAAAGAATTCATCAAAGAACGGTTGAAACAACGTATCCCATTCATTCCTAGAAGGTGGTGTAAATGATGATGAAGTGGGGTTATTTGGGACAAGACCAGAGCTAATGTTACTGGGTCCTATTTCATGAAGTGCGGGTTCAGAGCTGTTTTGCTCAGAAGCCATTACTGTCAGCTCATCAAAATAAACATTCATAGTTTCGAGGATCTTTCTAGAATTACGGTTGTAGATTCGGTATGCCTTCTTTGTGGGTGCATAACTAATAACTAGATTTTAGTAAGAAAAACTGTTCGTTGAAATCGGTCAATTCGAATTGATTATTGGTTTAAGTGTGACTCAGTCGTCTTTTGGTGGAAAAAATATATTTTTCGTTGTAGTAAAGTAAATGTGCAAGACGTTAAAGTAAATGACGGTTAATTAAAACTAAAACTGATTAAAAGGTAAATTGTGCAATATTAAAACTTTTAAAAATAAAAAATTAAATGGCAAAAATTAAGGCTTGACAAAAAATTAATTTGACAATGTAATAAAAATGTAAACTTGAAATTTAAAATAAAGAAAAACGATTAAAATAACACTAAAGTAAATGGCGGAAAAATAAGCTTTAAAAAATTAAACTAAAAATTACTAGAAAACTTTGTAAAAATAAAATAAGATAAATCTCGTTTAAAATAATACTAAGTAAAATTGTTGGAAAAGTTAAATTTGAAAACTTAAAATAAAAACAGGAAATAAAGTCAAACACAAGTCAGATCATAGTCACGATCACAACCAATGAACGTGGTTTGGATCGTACCCTGGATCGCATCCAAGCGATCGTACTCTTGGATCGTACTCCACCAAGATCGCAACAAGTGGATCGCAGTGGACGACCGTGAGCAAGTGATCGTAACACAGATCATAACCAACGATCATAGTCACAGAGCGCAACAGGGCAATCGTGACTTAGATCGTGATGGACGATCGTAGTCTGATCCTTGACCTTGATCGCAGTAATGGATCGCAAGTACAAACCCTAGGGTTTATGCGATAACACTTACTTGATCGGAATGGGTAAACTCTTAAGAAGGTTACGATGGAATCCAATAAGTAAATAAGCAAAAGCAAATAAGCACTTAGAAAATAAGTAAATACCAAAAACTAAACCAAAGCAATAATAAGACGACAAAATAAGCTAAAATTTAAAAACATTCAAGACACAAAATAAGCAATCAAAATAAGCAAACTTTAAAAAGATAAAACTTTTTAAGAAAACTTTAAAACAAATAAGCTAAATACAAAATAAGCAAATAAGATTGTCAAGCTTATAGCTTAATTCGTATAAAAACCTAGATAGAGATAAAAAGATAAACTTTTTACTCAAATAATCAATAAGATTAAGCAAAAGAATGCTTAATCCGAATTAATAATCAAAATCAAAAGCAAGAAAAGTAGAATAAGATAGATAATAAAAAGCTGGATTAAAGAAAAACAACGATTCAACAACAAAATTAAAAGACTTACTTGAATTAAAGGCAAGAAATTTAAGGTGCAAAACAAGGTAATTAAATTGACAATTAAGTAAATGACATGAAAATAAATGTGCAAGTAATGAAAATGGTGGAAGACTAGTTTTTCAAAATAGCCAACACCTCCTAATGACACATTAGGAGGGTTATAGTGATTGGGGAGATTAGCATGTGTTGCTTCATTCTTCTTCATCACGTCTTTTCGTCTTCTAAATTCTTCGACTTTTTTCGACTTTGTCTCGGGATTAATTAAACTCGTCTTGTAATTTCTTCATAAATTAGACTTGAGTTCTTCGGCTTTATTAAACTTCCGTCTTTAGATTTTTTCTTCGATAAATCTTCAGAATAGGCCTTGGGCTTCCGTTCTTTTTGCACCATTGATCTTTTGACTTCGTCATTAGTCTTTTTCTTCGATAAAAGCCCGTGAAAGCCCGTGTTTTCTTCCCTTTTAACATTTTGGTCCTAAATCACAACAAAATCACAAACCACGCATAATTCCGACATTTACGACATAAAATACACGTTTTGGCTCGGTTATTATTATAAATAAGAGGTAAAAGGATAAGTGTTTTCACACTTATTAAATCCCCTACACTTGACCATTGTAATGTCCTCATGCAATGCATTAATCACAAAGCAAGATTACATTTTTCATCATAATCAATCCATCTTGGCCTTTATTAAAGAGACAAAATATTTAAAGGAAGAAAATAAGTAAAAAGATGAAAAACTTACCTTGGGGTTTTGGAATGTCATGAATGATTATCATCCTCAAGTTTCACGTTCCCCATACCAAGCTTAAAAACGAGATCATTGTTATTATAAGTTAGCAAACTAACGCAAATTCATGTGGCCCAATTATTCACTTAGACTCCCTTATTCCTAGGTGTATATCTTATATTTTATTGTTGTCTTGAATGATCACGAGGATGTATTGTTGACTTATTTCGATAGTTATTTAGGCTGAAAATAAAGTGGGAAGATTTAATCAATTGTTAGCTAAAGGACAAAATCTTTTAAAACTGTTTCTCGGGACCTCATAACGTTCATATCTTGGCATAACTCGCTTCACGATTTGAGACCTTTCTCGGACAGATATTTGGCAGCGACTTCATACTTCGAATCTTGAGAGACATTCCTGAAATTATGGTCTTCTCTTCATAATAGGAATTTCTTCACTTGAAGTTTTGAGAGATTCTTCATACTTGGACCACGACTTCTTCATTTTTCACCAATCTTTATTTAGGATTTTGATATACAACGATCCGCCTCCTTTTAGGACTTGGATCTATTTATCCCCATACCTTGTTAGGGCTTTTTTGGATAGATTTCTCCATGATCTTTTGGGGAGTGTTTGCTTTTCGTCGTGTGTCTCGATCCTTCATATTGATTTTTGATAAATGATTCTTCACATCACTTTGGATCTTTAGCAACAAAATGTAGCCCTGATGCCTTGTTAGGACCTTTTCGGACTAGCCAATCTTCGCATCCCGCTTCAATAAGTTATGCCTTGGCTATGAACTCTAATTAATACCGAGCAACTTTTAAACGATCTTGGGCTAGAAGCTAAGTAACTTTTCAAATCGTACAACCTTACTTATAGCAAATATATTAATTAACAAGCTACAGGAGAAAAAGCTTATAATCAACTCACATAAATTCATGAAAGAATACCAAACTTATAATTGACTCTATCATCTCTGGTTCTCCACAATTTAAAATCTCAAGGAATGAGACTCATGGATGCTTAGCCAATTAAATCAAAGTTTTGGGTTTTCAAGTCATCTATAGGATCTTGCAACTTCGTAGACTTTTTCAAGTTTAGAATTCGCATTTTAGAGTTCTCTTGATAAACGACTTTCTAGGATTAATTATAGGAACTTGCAAAAAGTTCTTAGATAAGTAAACTTAGATAAGTAAACTCGGGTTGAGTCAAAATATTAACAACTTTTAAAAATTAAAACCACTTTATTAAAATTTATTCTAGCAAAGAAAGTAAATAACAATAACAAAGGAAAATACTGCTATACAAGTAGGCCAAAATAGATTAAAAATTTTGAAAAATGTCGAAAAATCAAATTTTCCGGTTAAAATGAGGACAAATACAAGGAAAAGCCCACATAACTTCGATAAAGTCCACCTACACTTAATATAAACATTGTCTTTAATGTTTAAGCATTTGGAAATAACCTCCCCTACACTTAGGACATTGTGCACTTAGTTTAAATCTTGCTAAGGAAGAGAGAACTAACATGATTCCTATTTTAATATTGAAGAATATAAAATAGAGAATCAAAAGAGTTTAGGATAGAACCGGGAAGACGGGTACACGGAATCACGGGTCGTCAAAAGTCATCAAGAATGTATCTTTGAAAGCTCGAATCCCTGCACATGATAAGAAAGAAAACAACAAACACTGATGTAGTGTTTTTACTACCCTTTAGGAAAAGAGAGCAAAATAGGGAAAGTATTAAGTGTCGGTTTAGGAAAACCAAGCACTAATGACCAATGTGGTTCAAGTTCGTTTCCCAAGGAGGCTTGGTGTGTGTGTTAAGAGATGATTAATTATGTGATTATATTTATGAATAGAGAAAATAGAAATAAGGTAAGAAGAGAATGACGGTTACGAAGACAAATTAAACTAAGACTAAAAGGTCGTACTCGTAAAATCGTAAAAAGTACCAAAATAAAAAATTTACCCTAAAAATTCCTAGAAAATTGCAACAATTCCTAAATAATGTAATTAGAGTTTACAAAAAATCAAAAATCACCCAAACCTTTTATTTAATTAAATAATGATTTTTTAATGCTAATTAAAGACCACAAAATCAATTTATTTAAAAAATCCCAAAATGAGATTTTTACAATTGTAAACCTCTAAAATGACATAACTTAATTTAAAACTATTTTTGAAAATTTTAAAATTAATAAAAACTATTTAAAAACAATTAAAAACTATTAAAACTTAAAATAATTATAAAAATTAATCTAAGGACAATAAAAATATTCTAAAAATTGTATAATTCCTAACTTAAAAACCTAAGAAAAATATAAAAACTTGAAAAATCTAAATTTTAATTTTAAATAATAAAATGATATTAAAATCCAAAATTTATAAAAAATTCTAAAAACTTGCAAACTAGCTTATTTTAACTTAATAAACACATAAATGAAGTTGAAATTACAAAATACCCCTCATGGGCCTTCAAATGGGCCAAAGTCCAAAACATATCCTTATTGGGCCACAATAAGCCCAATAAGAAAAATGTTTATAAAAATGGCCCAAAAGATCCTATCTAACTCAAAATTTGATTCTGAACACAATTTTTCAAAGGCCCAAAAGATGAGAATGTGAAATAAGCTGGCTTATATCAAACAACTTATTCTTAATGGGCTTTTTGGCCCATTAAGATATAAGCTGATGCCATAAACTCAAATTAGACTCACAAGCTTATTTTAAGTTACTTAAGACTTCTGTAAAAAGAAATTTGAAAAAAGTCCAAGAAATAAGCCTGAAAATGCAATAAGCAATCTTCACAAAATGACAAAATAGTCGTTTTCGAGTTCTAGGCTATCCCAAGAGCTGGTTCAAGTTTCAAAAGCTTTTAAATGACTTAACTAAGCTTAATCAACAAAAGGTTTTCAAATAAGTTCACTCAATAAGTTGAGATAAGCAAATAAGCACTTCTTTAAAAGTCAACTTTAAGAGTTTTCTAGCAAAAAGTCAAATTCAAAGTCTAATAAGCTCCAGTTCAAACAAATGGGTCAAATGAGGAAGATTGATCACAAAAAATAAGTTGTTGCAGGTCTAAATAAGACAATATGGTTTATTAATAAGCTAACTGAAAATTAACACTAGCAGGGGCTAGTTTTGGTGTCTGAGCAGTGGGAAAAGTTTCCATTGCTTGACTTGTTTGACTTTTTGTCTTTAGTGACTTTTTTGGAGATTCAAGTTTCACAAAGGCACCCAAATGATCAGTGGATCATAAGGAGTCAATAAAAACAAAGAAATCACAATCACTAACTGCCAATTAGTACAGTTAATTCAATTAAGCATCAGACATGCACCAAACTTTGAACAATAAGCAGTTACGCACTTATAAGCTGTTTTAGCAAATTTCATCCAACCAAATTGCACCAAAAGAATACACAAGCTATAATAAACGTAAATGAACAAGTTTAAACAGGTTTCATGCAATGATACGAGGCCTAATCAAGATTCAAGCACAAATAGGTTACTGATGAACACTAACACAAGCAGATTTTTACTTTGCTGATGCACTTGACCAACAAGCCAAATTCAAACACTCAGATCTTTAAGATAAGTTATGAGAACTTTGATATAACAGCTTATATCCCTAAACATGCATATACTCTAAGTATTACCAAAATTTTAGGTCAAAAACAGTCAAACTCAATAAGCTATAACACAATCTTTGATTTGAGGTTTTAAACCAAATAACTTGCAACAAATAGCACTCAACCAAGTATATAGCAGATACAAAGCACACACACAAACTTCCAACCACAATATATCACACAATGATCTTAAACAGGTAAACCCAAACACCCCTTTAAATTTTTAAAACAATATTTTCAAATCAAAAGTGCATTCCAAGGTAATATGCAGATTAGAACAAGATTAGACCACAAAATCAGCAAGAACACAAGCAACACACAAATTCACCAAAAATCCAACTTTTTAATAGATTTTGATTAGAATGCTGTGTACCTCATGGATGTACATCCACACCCACGAATTTTGAGCTTATGTGCTAGCAAGAACAAGAACAAGCTTCCACAATAAAGCCTGCTAAGACTCAACACGGTTAAGAGCACAATATCAAAAACAGAAAAGTGAAAAATACTTGATTAATGCAACCTTAGTTCCCCACACTTGATTATCCCCAAGTTATAGGCTTCACCACACCTTGTTAACTCAATATCAGGATGCTATGATCAGCTTTATAGCCCAAGAATTCCAAGGTTTGAACAAGACTTAGCAAAATATCAAGAAAAGTGGAAAATGTGCAAACTTTTTCACACTCCTTTTGAAAACAGGTTTTAAGAGCAAATATTAGTAAACATCAAACAACAATAAACATATAATAAGGTTGGCACTTGATTTTTCTTCACGAAATTCAAACACATTTCATTAACTGAATATATGATTTACAGATTTGTCAATAATGGAAAATTCAAGAGCAAAGATAAATGTACTCAGTCCTATGCCTTATATAGGCTACAAGTGATATCTAATAAAGCTAAAAACGAAACCTTAATGCTTAGTGAAGTCCCAGAAATACCCTTGAGGGTTTTTGGCATTTTGAAGATCATGTGGCTGATTTTTATATTGTTGTGGAGCTGGCAATGTGAAAAGTGTATCCAAGGGCTTCAAATAAGCTTAGCTTCAAAGAAATGTTGTGGAACGTTGGATGACTGTCCAAGTTTTGGCTTCTTTCTCAAACGTGAAAAGCAGGGGAATCTTGTGAGCTGGGTGGTGATGTGGCAGACTTTTTGAAAGTTGGGATGTGATTAAGGTCACCTTAATCATAAATATGGACAATATCAAGGCCTAATTACAACAGGATTAAGAAAACCCAATTGTGTTCTTGGAGTGAATAGTTGTGTGTTTGATCCGAATTTATGTTTAGAAGTGGTGTTTAGCGCCACTTAATTAACTAATAAAAGTTAGTTATAAGTGGGTAGTGAGGTGGCATGAGGTTGAGCTCTGATTGGTGGAAAGGGGTCCTTTTTGGTAATTTTGATATTTTTAAAGGACCACACTTGTAATTTCTTGTGACTTTGAGGAGGATTAATATTGACATTTTAGTTTTGTTGAGGGACTAAAATTGCCAATTCTTCAAAGTGGAGGGCCCTTTTTGCAATATTGACAAACTTTAGGGACCAATCTTGTAATTATCAAGATACAAGGGTATAAGTGTCAATTCTTCAATATTGGAGGACCTTTCTTCATAAATCTTCAAATCTTCAAGGGTTTGTCTTGGGAAATTCTTCATTAGGGCTTGGTTCAATGTGCGGCTTCATTTCCCGTGTTTGTTTTTTTATGATTATTGTGATCTTTTGTTATTTTCTCAATATCCGTACCTAAAATACACAAGCAACAAACACAAGCATATATTTGGCCATTTTCATGATATTTTATGCATTTAAAACACTTTTTGGACGATGAGACTATGTATAAAAGCAGTCTCATCACTCCCCCATACTAAACCATTTCCGTGCCCTCACGCAATGCTTGGTAATAAGTCTTCTGTTCAAAACCGTGTTTATCGATCCTTCTTGTTGACTTAACTTTTTGACATCGTTGTCTATTAGGAGGGGTTATTGATTTGATGGTCTTGGTTACACCGTTAGGACTCTATTTTTAGACCTAAATCTCTATTATCGCATAAGTCAAACAATGTATCCTCGTGAAACATTCAAGACAAAATAAAATATAAGAGATACAACTTAGGATAATGGGAGGATAAGTGCGTGATTAGGGCATATGAGTAGTGTTAGCATTACTAACTTATAACGACAATGATCTCGTTTCAAGCTTGGCATGGAATTGGGGTGAAAATCGAGGACGATGAAATTATTTCTAACGAAGCATTCACATGTTCTTATTCTATGAACCTAAACGTCCCATTTTGGGATGAAAATCATACATTATGTCTTAAACGCAAGTAGTAGTAATAGTAGTAGTGTAGCTAGTTTATCATTTAATAAAAGTGAATAAAAATGAATTTTGGAGGTGCCATGATACTTTATTCTTCAAAGACGGCTAAATATTATTTTGAGCTTGATAGGCTTCTAAAAGGAGCATGAATTTTCTATCGGTTTCCTCTTGCCATCCTCTTAGGAATCTATCATGTTGTTCAATCTTTTGAAAAATTAATTCCATTTGAGGTTGTGAAATATTCCCTTGATTATAGTTTTGAAAATTGCCTTCATTTTGAAAAATTTCATGATTTGAAAACCCTTGATTTTGAAATTCCCCATAAAACCTTTGATTAAAATATGGTGGGTTACTCGTTGTGGTAAAACTAGGGGAGTCAGAATAAGTATTAGTAGCATAGTACATACCTTCCTCATTAGGAAAGACTTCCCCATAGGTTTTGTCACAATTAAAATAAGCATGAGGTCCACCACAAGTCGTACATTCCTCGGACATAATCTGATAACGCTCTTCTTGCAATATTTCCCAAATCGGACGATTATCCTTGATAGCACGAGTCTTGTACACCTACAAAAGAAAAAGATAGAAAAGAAATAAAAGAAATAAAGTTAACGTGAAAATAAAATATTTTTAGTGCAGAACTTTTGAAAAAGAAATGCTTTTTATGAGTTTTTAAATGTTTTTGGATTTTTGAAATTTTTAATTTTTATGGATTTTTGAAAATTTTTGAGCAAGTATAATAACGTTCAAAAGTGAACGGATCCCAAAATCCAACACGTCTCTCACAATAAACCGTTAATCTTCACGAAAAGAGCCGGCAGCGGCGCCATTTAATAACTAGATTTTGCTTAGTTATAAAAGAGTTATCGTCCGATCTTTTCGAATTAATTACTAGTTAAAAGTGCGACTCAGTTGATCTTGGTGGAAAAATAAATGGTTTGTTTGTCTATTTTAAACTAAAGGTAAATATGAAAATGCCGTTGAGTAAAATAAAAACTTTTAATAAATAAACTAAAAATTACTAGAAAAACACTTGGTAAAAATAGAGATTTCGAGAAGCGTGCAATTTTTAGAAATTAAAACGTAATGAACTTAAAACTTAGAACTTTGTAAAACTTAAAAACTTAATCCATCAGAATGTTTGTGTCGGAATGTAGTGAAAGCAAAACCATCGGAATATCAAAGTAAAATCCATCGGAAAATCAAATTAAGCATCGGAATATAAGTGAACAAATTCTATCGGAATAATCTATCTGAATGACAACTATCGGAATAATTAAGATTAAGTCTATCGAAATGTATGAAATCAAAGCTATCGGAATACTGAAAACACTTCTGTCGGAATGTATTTCTGTCGCAATGTTCAAGTCTATCAGAATACAATTTCTATCGGAATATGGCTAACTAAAATTGGGCAGAGTTTCGTCTTAGTAAAACCTTAAGACCCATCGCAATGTGCGATCGCAATGAGCGATCGCAATCACGATGCCAGGGGCAATCGCAATCCTCGATCGGAATAAGGGGATATTACACTTCGATCGCAAAGTAGAACCCCTAGGGTTATTGCGATCACAATAAAGCTATCGGAAAAAGCTATCACAATGTCAAAACCCTATTGTAATGGAAAAATCACAATATTCGGATGGAGTACAATAAGCTAAAAATCAAATAAGCACTTCTAAAAAGGACACTTAACAAAAACTTAACCAACTCAATAAGCATAAATTTGAAAACTTTTAAATTACGAAATAAGCAAACTTTATGAATCAAACTTCAAAAAGACTAAACTTTTTAAGAAAACTAAAAAGCAACTAAGTTAAACACAAAATAAGCCAATAAGCATGATAAGCTCAAAGCTTAAGTTGTATAAATACTTTAAGATTGATAAAAAGATAAACTTTTTAATCAATCAAACATCAAGATTAAACAAAATCAAAGATTAATTCGAATCAAACATAATTAAAAAGATCAAGAAATGTAGAATGAGAATGATTGTAAAAAGATTGAAATAAGATGAAGATTAAAGATTCAAATACAAGATTAAAGTAAAAAGCTTAAAACTTTAAAGAAAAACTAGAGAGAGAAAGTGAAAAACTAGAGAGAGAAAATAAAACTACTCTACTCCTAATCTAAACTAACTAACTAACACCCTCCTAATGTGTCATTAGGAGGGTATATCTAGGAAGTGGGGAGTGCATGTGTTGCTTCCTTCTTTCTTTCTCTTTCTCGTTCTCGTCTTTCAATTCTGTCTTTATCGACGTCGTCTCGGGATTTGTCGATATAAATTGAACTTGTCTTAAAATTTATTCAATAATTAGACTTGAGTTCTTCAACTTCATTAAACTTCCGTCTTTAGACTTTTTCTTCAATAAATCTTCGGAATAGGCCTTGGACTTCCGTTCTTTTTGCACTCTTGATCTTTTGACTTCGTCTTTTCTCGTTTTGTTCGATAAAAGCCCGTGAAAGCCCGTGTTTTCTCCCTTTTTCATCTTTTGGTCCTAAAACAAAATAAAAACACAAACCACGCATAATTCCAATATGTACGACATAAAATACACGTTTTGGCTTGGTTATTATTATAATTAAGTGGTAAAAGGATGGGTGTTTTGACACCTATCATCATGCGTAAACAAACAAAGGCAAAAGATAGTAAATTTGTCGTGGCAAGAGAAAAGAAACAAAGCTAAAAAAATAGTCATGTGTTCTTATATCTAGATATAATACAAACAAGTGAGATGTTGAATTTAAAAATAGTAGTAATAGCTTGTTTATATCTAGATATAAAACAAAAAGGTTAAAATTTTGCAACAACGACAAGTTTACCTTTTTAGTTTATTGTTTGATTCAACATGACCAGTTTACCTTCTTGGTGAAGTTGTCATGCGGAAACAAGCAAAGACAAAAGAAGTAAACTTATCGTGGCAAGAGAAATGAAAACAAAGCTAAAATTATTATTAATACACATTCATATCTAGATATAATATAAAGAAGTTAGATATAATTTCTAAGAATTTGTTAATTTATATCCAGATATAAAGTAAACTAGTTTTTTTATAATTATGATATATATCGAGATATAAAGTAAATCATAATTTATAAATTTCCCTTTATATCTAAATACAAAGTAGCACATCCTTTAAATTATGATTTATATATAGATATAAAGAAACACAATTTTTATATCAAGGTTATGAGAATTTGTTTATCCATATATAAAGTAAGTCATAATTTCTAAATTGCCCTTTATATCTCGATACAAAGTAACACAATCATAAATACTGATGTATATCTAGATATAAAGCAACTCACAAATTTTATATCACTGTTATGAGAATTTGTTAATCTATTTAGTTTTTTCTTATTTGTGATATATATCGAGATATAAAATAAGTCATAATTTCTAAATTGCCTTTTATATCTAGATATAAAATAACTCAGCCATAAATTATGATTTATATCTAGATATAAAGCAACTCACGGTTTTTATATCAAGAATCTAAGAATTTATTAATTTATATCTTGATATAAAGTAGCCCGGTTTTTTTAATGTGATATATATCCAGATATAAATTAAGTCATAATTTCTAAATTGCCTTCTATATCTAGATATAAAGAAACTCGGTCATATATTCTGATTATATCTAGATATAAAGCAACTCATAATTTTTAAATCAAGGTTTTGATAATTTGTTAATCAATATATAGATATAAAGTAACTCGGTTTTTTAAATTCTGATATATAACCAGATATAAAGTATGTCATAATTTATAAAATGCCCTTTATATCTGGATATAAAGTAACTCAGATATAAATTGTGATTTATATCTACATATAAAGCAACTCGTGGTTTTTATATAAAATGTACTTATTAAAACATAAGCTGATATCAATGTTTATATCTAGATATAGGGGGTTTTGAGCTGCTTGTACACAAATCATGGAAGAAGCGAGAGGTTAGATTTGAAAATATTATTAATAGCCTGTTTATATCTAAATATACAAAAAGAGATTAAAATTTTACACAACGACAAGTTTACTTTATTTGTTTGTTGTTTGTTTCACCATGACAAGTTTGCCTTACTTTATATATATATATATATATATATATATATATATATATATATATATATATATATATATATATATATATATATATATATATATATATATATATATATATATATATATATATATATATATATATATATATATATATATATATATATATATATATATATATATATATATATATATATATATATATATATATATAAAGTAACTCAACCATAAATTGTTATTTATGTCTAGATATAAAAAAACTCACATTTTTATATCAAGGTTATGAGAATTTGTTAATTTATATTAGATATAAAGTAACCCAATTTTTTTAAAAATTGTGATATATATATCTCTAAATATAAAGTAAGTCGTAATTTCTAAATTTTGCCTTTATATCTAGATATAATTGTGGTTTATATTTAGATTTAAAGAAACTCATAGTTTTATATCAAGGTTTTTAGAATTTGTTAATTTATATCTAGATATAAAGTAACCTAGTTTTAGAATTTGTTAATTTATATCTAGATATATATCTATATATAGTGTAAGAGATAATTTTAAATTTCTCTTTATATCTAGATATAAAGTAACTCAACAACAAATTGTAATTTAAATTAGACAGCAACTCATAGTTTTTATATCAAAGTTTTGAAAATTTGTTAATTTATATCTAAATATAAAGTAACTCATTTTTCTTAAATTATGATATATATCCGGATATAAAGTAAATCATAATTTATAAATTGATTTTTATATTTAAATATAAAGTAACTTAGTCATATGTTATGTTTATATGTTATAAAGCAACTCAAAGTTCCTGAGAATTTGTTAAATTATGCGAGAAAGTGGATTTGTTGCTTTAGATAATGAGTATCCAAATGAGTTGGAGACTCTTTATTAGATATAGAGATTTAGTTTTTTGTGATTTCAGAACTGTGGCCGACTAGTTCTCATGAAATAATGGACAGTTCGGTGTTCATTGTGTACCTTGAATCCATAGTTAGGCTGGTGGGAGTGGGAGGTATCCCACCAGCGACTTGGCTAAAGTCACGCGCAGCCCCCACCCCATCTAGCTAAAGCCGCGCGCGACTTGTTTCTCAGCCAAAAAAAACTGGGCAAACTCACTCAGGTGAGTTTTATACCATTGAGCCCCACCACTAAATATAACCGTTTTGTTAGCCTCAAAATATTGAGTCAAACAAGAATGCTCGGTCATATGTTTATTATGTATCGTATTTTAGAACGTTGTAATAGGTAGTATATTAGTCGTGTTATACGGGCTTAACTTTAGGCTAAAGTTCATTAATAAGTAACTAAAGCCCAAAAGAAAAAGCCCGGCCCAAACCATATAGTCCATAAAGAAGCCCGCATGTGGGTGGACTATATATACCCTTCCTAGCATGTTAGGAAGGGTGTTGGTTCATTTTATTCTCACTTCTCTTAATTTAATATCACCTAGTTCCAACCATTTCTCTCTACTTTCTCTCTCTAGAATTCATCTTCTTCATCTATTTTCTTTCTTAAATTCGTGCTATATTATCTAAATATATGGGACAACAAAAGGCAATGCATTTTGGATGGACCCTATAAACTCTCAAGGATTCAAGTTCCTGCAGTACCAGCCACAGACACAAGTGACGCACAACCCGCATATGAACGTGATGAAAAGAGTACCGACCTCACCCCAGAGAACCGTGCGTGGTTTCATGCAGAGAAGGAAGCAATCTACTTAATTCTCAGTGGCATTGGAGATGATATTTACCCTACGTTGATGCATGCCCTACTGCTCAAGAAATGTGGACGGCTATTGAAAGATTGCAACAAGGTGAATCACTTAACAAACAAGATGTGAAAACTAAGATGTTTTGGAACTTTGGCAAGTTTACATCAAAGGATGGGGAATCAATTGATTCTTAATACTCCCGATTCTACAAGATGATGAATGATATGACCCGAAACAACTTGCAAGTTTCCACCATGCAAGTCAATGTCCAATTTCTACAGCAACTTCAACCAGAGTAGACACGGTTTGTCACCTTGGTGAAACAACAACAAAACTTAGACGAATTTTCATATCACAAGCTCTTTGACATTTTGAAACAATTTCAAAAAGAGGAAAATGAACTTCGAGCTGAACAAGTTGCAAAGATTTCCAATCCACTTGCTTTGGTGTCTACCACTCGACATTACCCAGATTATTACTCTCGTACTTCAAAGACCTACTCTACTCAATCATCATCACCACGGTCATCCATTGTCTCCAAGTCACATGCTCCAACACGATCCCGAGGCAAAGAAGTTGCAAGAGCACCATCACCCACACCTGAGCAATCATCCGAAGAAGACTGTGATGAAGAAGAAGCTCAAAAGGATAGGGAATTCAATCAACAAATGGCTTTCATTATGAAGCAATATAAGAAAATCTACAAACCCACCAACAACAACCTTGGAACATCTTCAAACTCGAGGAACACCCATGTACAGAGTCCTCCAAGGTATGACACACGAAGACGTGCTGAGAGTCCTCCAAAGTATGATCGACAACCTAAGTATGATAATCAGAGGGTGGCTACTGTTGTTGGAAATAGGGAAACTGTTGGTACTCAAGTTGTGCAACAAAGTGGGGTTCAGTGTTTTTACTGCAGAGGTTTTGGGCATTTGGCTAGGGAATGCAGGAAGCCAAAGAGGGTTAAATATTATGGTTATCATAAGGAGAAGATGATGTTGTGCAAGTAAATGGAAGCTGGAATCAAGTTATCAGCTGAGGAAGGAGAAATGGTTGACGACACAGATGATGAACTCTCCGACTAAGAACTCGAGGCACATTATTCATACATGGCAAAGATTCATGAGGTCTTAACCTCACTGAAGATGACAATGGTCCTATCTTTGATACCGAGCCAATTGATAAGGTACAACATGATGATGAATATAATGTGTTTGGTGATACACATGAGCATAGTGATCTACCAACAACAATTACTGACACGTGTATGATGGAAACGGTTGATAGCAATACCACACCCGATTCATCAGACATGTGCAATAATGAGTTTGAGGATGATCAACATGCAAATGAGTATGATGACGAGGAGCGTGTCGCGCTTGATAATTTAACTGCTAGTTTACAAAAAGATGTCAATGAAAATAGAAAGAGTCAAAAGCAATTAAAGAAGGCAAACGCAACGCTCACTCAAAACTTTGAAGAATGCAAAGCCGCCCTTATAAAATCTAGTGAGACTATTGATAGTTATAGGGCTAAGCTTCTTCAAAAGACCAACGAGCTTGAGGGGTACAAAAGTCGTGTCATCAACGTTAAAATGGACGAGTTTGAAAATAAATACAACGAAGCTCTTGCTTTGTTAACTAAAGAAAAACGTCAATTTAATGTTTTATTAAGTGATGAACGTCAAAAAACGTACCTTGCCACAACAAAAGTTAATGAACTTGAACAGAGGATTTCTATGAACACCACCGATTCTGCTAAAATTCTTGACGAAAAGAAAAAGAGGTTGAAACAATAAAAAAGTAAAAGATCTCGAAGAACAAGTCGATTTTTTGAAAAAAGTTGTTTATAATACACATGACTCTATTCAAACCGTAAGAATGATAGCACCTCGGTCGTTTTTCAAGGGTCAACCTAGCTTTGCCACCCCTAAGTACCTCAAACAAGCTCAAGCTGCGAACTCTCACTTATATCTTGATCAGTCCGAATGGACTGATAATGACTGTCCAGTAGCTAACCTTGATAGTGAAGAGACGTCCCTTTGGGATGAGGAGAGTAGATCACCGGTCAATAACGATTTTGTGAAACCATATAACTATGCTTATCTAAACAGTCTTTATGGTCTTTTCACTCCACAGAAACAGAAGTCTCGTGAGGAATTCTTTTTAGAATGCAAACAAAGAAGAATTCAATGGAAAAAGGCTTTTGCCGCTAAGAGGAAAACTAATGTTTTTAAATATATTAACTATTTGCCTCTAGATGCTTCTAAAAGCAAAAGTAGAAAAGCACTTGGTTTTCTTAAACACCACGTTGATAATGTTCAATCAATTGTTGAAAGCGATTGGGAAAAACGTCAAAAGGATAAGTGGAAAACCGAGATTTCTCATGACATAACTGTGCTTGTGAAAGAACTTTTAATACCAAATACGAAGATAATAAAAGAACATGTTCTTGAGTTTGAAAATTTGATTCGGTATGAAATGTTTGATGATTTGAAATATGTTGAGTCTCTTGAAAAAGAAATTGACGAACTTCAAAATGACAAATCAGAATTTTCAAACGAATATGATCTACTCTTAGAAGAATGTCTCTCCAAAGATATTTTGTGTGTTACTCTTCAATCTTGTGCTGATATCGATGAATATTCTTATGTTGCATGCAAATATCTTGATAAAATCAAAGAATGTGAGCATCTTGAACTTGAGCTTTCGAAACATAAAGAAAATGTTGATAAAAAGGCTTTTGAGTTACTTCAACACAAAACTGATTTCCTTCAAAAACATTGACATTCTCTTGAACTTGCTTTACAAAAAGACGTTGGTAGTTTTCCACATGATAATAATTTGCAAGAAAAACTTTCCAAAACATTTCGAGAAATGAATGAACAGAATTTGGAAATTAAAGGGTTGAAAGCTCAGTTACAAGACAGGGAAATAGCGATAGCAGAGTTGAAGAAACTTGTTGCTAAGATGGGTGGGAAAATTGCGGAACCTAGTGTTAAGAAACCTGTTGTAAGACAACCCAATGCGCAAAAAGTGACTAGATCCTCTGTCTTGGGAAAACCATCTGTTTTCTCTAATTCCGCATTTGCAAAACCTGCGTTTGCCCCCAAGATGGATGGGAAGGACAAGTTACCACAAAAAACTCCCAAAACAAATATTCGATCACAAAGCATTAAGAACACAAATGTGGTTAAACCAGGGATGTATAGATTGGCCACTACAGCTACACACAACAAAGAAAGTCAATCACCTCAGACTTCTAGAAACACTAATAGACGTGTGTCTTTTACTACAGGAGTAGTCCCCACTGATAGTGTTAGCCGGCCCCAGCTTAAGAGCACTCGCATGAATGAAAAGGTTTGGTAAAACAAAAGTCAAGGGAAGATGAAGACAGTAGAAGACCACCCTAGGATTTTCAATGTTTCTAAGAATAAAACGTCTGTAATCATGTGTAATGACGATATGAATGATTCGACTTTGAATGCTTTGAATGTTAAGTTTGTTTGTGTGAAATGTGGAAAGTGTGCTAATGCTAATCATGCTATCTGTGTTTCGAATAATGTCAAAGGCGTAGAAACTAGAACTAAGAAGCAAAATGTGATGCCTATTAGTGCTAGAAAACCCAAACGCAAAGTGAACCATTCTGGTGCAACCCCCCCTAAGAAAAGTATTGCATCAGACTCCACCACTAAGAACCCTAGAAGCAGAATTAGGGAATTATATGAGTCTGCTAGCAAGTCTTGGAAATGGTGGTTTGCTAATCAATGTCCTCCAGGATATAAATGGATGCCTAAAGTTAGGACAGAAAACGTGACTACGTGTGTTAGTGTGCCTCTAAGTGATGAAACTAGGGAAACTAATGAATCACAAATCACAACTAACATGGAATCCAATTTAGCAAATGCTTCATCGTGTTCTAATTCTTCTGCAGGTGATCGAGATAATTCTCTTCATATTGGACTCCGGATGCATGAAGCACATGACGGGGAATCTCAAGCTTCTAATTAACTTCGTGGAGAAGTTCCTGGGTACGGTCTGATTCAGAAATGAACAATTTGCACCGATCCAAGGATATGGAAACTTGGTTCAGGGGAATATCACTATCAAAAGGGTTTACTACGTCGAATGGCTCAATCACAATCTTTTCTCGGTTGGTCAATTCTGTGATGCGGATTTGGAGGTTGCTTTTAGAAAGAAGACATGTTTTGTTCGTGATTTTGATGGGAATGACTTACTTACCGGAACACGGAGTACTGATCTCTACACTATTTCACTACAAGACTCCACATCTTCAACTCCAATCTGTTTCATGGCTAAAGCTTCAACGACTCAAGCTTGGTTATGGCATCAACGTTTATCTCATCTTAACTTTGATACCATCAACTTGCTTTCTAAGAAAGATATTATGGGAGGCCTTCCTAACTTGAAATTCATCAAAGATCATCTTTGTTCTTCTTGTGAGCTTTGTAAAGCTAAACGGAGTAGTTTCAAGACAAAGACTACACCAAGCTCTAAAGGACGGTTAGATCTTCTTCATATAGATTTGTGTGGTCCCATGCGTGTTCATAGTATCAATGGGAAGAACTACGTTATGGTAATTGTCGATGACTACTCAAGGTACACATGGACTCACTTCTTAGAGGTCCAAGGATGAAACACCCGATGTTCTCATCAGCTTCCTTAAAGTGATACAACGTGGTCTTCAAGCTCAAGTTAAAGTGGTTCGTACTGATAGAGGTACAAAATTTTTGAATTCAAAACTGAGAAACTATTTTGAAGCCGAAGGAATTGAACATGAAACATCTATTGCTCGAACACCCGTACAAAACGGCATTGTTGAAAGACAAAACCGTACTTTAGTTGAGGCTGCTCGAACATTGTTGATCCCAAACTTAGATCGATTAGCTTTGTGTATACGAGATTAGATCAAGTATAACACGTAGAGAAACCTTTGTTATATGCTTTGTGAATCTAAGTGTTATGCGGAATTTAACACTTAAACAAGAACACAAGATGTAAACAAAAACTTTCACTTTGATTATGAATGTCGAACTTGCTTACAATGAAAGATGTTTACGAATGAAAACTTATATAAAACTTGATACTAAACATTAACCTAAAGGCCTTCTTTTATAGACTAAGAAGCCTTGTACAATAAGCTACGTATCAACTATTCTAGGTAAAGATAAACATAGAAAATACATTGTCGTTTCTATCCTTACTAGAAGTATTCTAGAATATAATAAACGTGTAGCTTATATCTTCCATCAGTGCTTGTCTTCAATCTGTCAACGCTTGACTTTAACTTGTCAACGCTTGAGCTGTCAGCGCTTGCTTTGTTCCTGTCAACGCTTGATTTGTTCTTGTCAGCGCTCAAGTGATCTGGCCTTAATTTATTCCCAACAAACATTATAATTCGCTTCAAAACTTCCACTATACTTTTGGGCCGAAGCCGTGTCAACCGCATGCTACACACAAAACCGCTCCTTAATTATCCCAAGACACGAAAAGACACCGTATCACATAATTAATGATCGCAAACCTTCACTCAAACACCTTCATGTTTTTGGATGTACGTGTTACATTATTCGAGATGGTGAAAATCTGGACAAGATGAAAGAGAAAGGTGATGCATGCATATTAGTGGGATATGCAACTCAGTCTAAGGGATACAGAGTATACAACAAGAGAACAAAATTGATAGTCGAGACTATTCATATCAGATTTGATGAATTATAAAAATGGCACTGGAACAAAACACTTTAAGTCCCGATCCACAACGACAAACGACTTCCGTTCACAACCGCACGGAACTCGGAACTCAAGACCACAGCAATGAACCGTCAAGTTCAAAGCTGGTTCATGAACATGTTCCTAGAGCAGATATGACAGTGGACACGACACTTGAAGAGTTGGAAATGTTATATGGACCAATGTTTGATGAATATTTCACGGGGGAGAAACATGTTGTATCAAAGTCTTCCACTGTCACTCATGATAGGAATGATGATACCGATCATCATCAACAAAAGGATACAACTTCATCTCCTTCAACACGGGTTGCTGCAGATTTACCTCCTCAGAATATCACATCAACAATCGCTCCTACAACATCAAGAACTACTGTCATTGCTCCAGAGAACACAAATCAAGCAGACGGTGCATTATCTGACGATGACGATTTTCACAACCCATTCGGTACACCGGTACACGAAACTGGAGATTCCTCTACTCGCCATGTTGATCCGTCAAATATGCATACGTTTTATCAACGACATCCTTCAACACATCATTGGACCCGAGATCATCCTTTGGTTCACGTAATTAGAAACCCTTCACAGCCTGTTCGTACAAGACGACAACTAGCCACCGATGGCGATGTTTGTATGTTCGCACTCGCCGTGAGTAATGCTGAACCGAAAAACATCAAAGAAGCCATGGGTGATCACGCTTGGATCGAATCGATGACGGATGAACTTCAACAATTTGAAAGACTCAAAGTCTGGGAACTTGTTGACAGACCATACGATGTGATTCCTTTAAATCTTCGTTGGATCTGGAAAAACAAGATGGATGAAGAAAATATGATCATCAAGAACAAAGCTAGGCTAGTGGCTAAGGGGTATGGTCAGAAAGAGAGGATTGATTTTGACGAATCATTTGCACCAGTTGCTCGTATGGAAGCGGTCAGGATTTTCCTTGCTTATGTTGCACATAAGGGATTCACTGTCTATCAAATGGACGTAAAGACGTCGTTTCTGAACGGTCCTTTGAAGGAAGAAGTCTATGTCACGCAGCCGGAAGGATTCGTCAATCCTCATTATCCTGACAAGGTGTATCGTCTCCACAAGGCACTATATGGACTCAAGCAAGCTCCAAGGGCGTGGTACGACGAGCTCTTAAAATTTCTGGTATCCAAAGGTTTCTCAAAAGGTTCCATTGATCTAACTATGTTCACTTATAAATATGGGGATGACATTTTGCTCGTGCAGATTTATGTTGATGACATTATTTTCGGGTCTACAAACCCAAAACTTTCAAAATGGTTTGAAAAAGTAATGCACAGCAAATTTGAAATGTCAATGATGGGTGAACTAAAATTCTTTCTTGGAATTCAAGTTTACCAATCCCCAAGTGGTATCTTTATTAACCAAGCTAAGTATTGTCAAGAGTTAATCAAAAAGCATGGTATGACTTTATGTGACCCGTTGGGACACCATTATCAACCACACCCTTAGATGCTGATTTGGAGGGATTACCCATAGATCAAACGAGATATCGTTCCATGATCGGGTCCCTCATGTACTTGACAGCAAGCAGACCTGATATTCATCATGCTACATGCTATTGTGCACGATATCAAGCACGGCCCACTGAAAAGCACCTCAAGGAGGTTAAACGAATCTTTCAGTACCTTAAGAATACCATTCACATGGGACTCTCGTATCCGAGGGAAACCGGTTTCTTTCTAACGGCATATTCAGATTCTGATCATGCAGGGTGTCTTGATACACGAAAAAGTACTTCTGGTGGTGCACAATTTCTAGGTCAAGATAAGCTTGTGGGATGGTCTTCCAAGAAGTAGGATTGCACGTCACTTTCATCAGCCGAAGCAGAGTATGTGTCTCTATCTGCGTGTTGTGCTCAAGTTCTATGGATGAGAACACAACTCACGGATTATGGCTTTCACTTTGATGAAGTACCTATGTATTGTGACTCAAAGTCGGCCATAGCCATCTCCTGCAATCCGGTACAGCATTCCCGTACGAAATTATGTATAAATTTAAAACTTATGATTTGCGTATATATGATACGTTTTGAGTACGTTTAATATAATTATTACGTATATTATTTTTAGGGACAAATAAATACGTATATTATTATTATTATTATTCACGTACGACATGAATTTACGAATACTAAGTGAAACCGCCAAAATAATAACACACGACGTTTACATCGCGCTACGCGAATAATTAACACGATTATTATTATTACGTGTATTAAAGTAACACAACAAGTAATTACGTAAATAATATTTACGTAAAATAACAAATTAAGAAATTACGAGTTTAAAACATGATTACGCGTAACATTTTAGCTAGTCGCGAAATAGAAAAAAAAGAATTAAAACAAACAATAAGGGGCTAATAGGGCTATTTTGTACAATATTAAAGGAGGGGAAGGCAGATGGGTCGTGGCCCAAGAAAAACCCAAACCGACCCTGTACATAAAATAAACGTTCGAGAGGACTTGTTTTCTGTTTAGTCGACACACACAAACATAAAATCCCTAAAAAACACAACAGGAGTAGCGATTTTTTTCTTTATTGTTGCGTCGCTTGAACATCAAGAACCAAGAAAATCACGTGGGTTTTAAATTCAGGAATCAAGGTTTGTGATTGTTTGCACTTCCTGAAACCCTAACACAAAAACTAGGTAACTTTGAATCTCGTTTTTTTTTATTCTTTTCATTTTTTTTCGTTGGGTAAATCAATCAAGAATCCATTAAAGGATCAGGATCATATTGATAGAACGTGAGTAAAACAAGTTAGATGAAGGGAGTAATGGTTTTGTGGTGTTTAGAATTGGATTACACACAAACCGAGACACTTATGTGTCTCGGTGGTGCACTTATTCCAGCCGCAACCTTTAGGGGTGTCGGCGTGGGTCTTGGTCGGGCAGTAGCTACCCAAACACACCCAACAGTAGTGTTGGCTTAATAACGGGCAGCAAGAATATATTAAAAACAGCGGGTAGAAGTAACTAGCAGCAGGAACGAATATAAGCCAGTAGGAAATAATTATTAACAGCAGGTAGCTTATGAAACCAGGGTAGTTATAGACAGCAGCAGGTCTGGGGATAGATGTTGGACAACACTGCAGGATTATATGTTGGACAACACTTCAGAATTATATGTTGGACAGAACTGGAACATAGGATATTGGACAGAACTATATAGATATGTTGGACAACACTGTTTTGGTTGTTTTGTTAGTTTGTTTTGTGCGACCAAGACATGGGTGTCTCGGTAGGCTCGGGTAAATAAGCTCATGTTAAATAGTCAAGGTAATTTAATTATTAATTACATGATATAATTAAATAATTTACGCAACTTGAGTTATATTTAATTAACAGAATTTATCTAAGTAATTATTTGCGTAATTAAATTAATAGATTTTGCCTAAGTGTTTTATTTACGAAATTAAATTAATAAACGTGACTTAATTTAATTATTTAATTATCTAGCAAACGTTGGGTTTATTAAATTATCATGCTATGATATAAATTATGATTTCAAGTAAAATCATGCATTTTATTTGTAGCTAATAATTATTATTATTTTAGCGTGAGTATTTATTAAGTAGAGTTTACTACACGATCATGAAATAAATATATTTTATGCTAATTAAAACATATGAACATAAAATACACTAAGCATGATACATGGTTTATATGAAGCCGTAAAATGAGTCAAGAACATATAAGACAATACAAGAACAAGTTAAGTTAACGTCAAGTAATTAATAATTATGAAGTATAAGTTAACCAAGTGACTCATACACGTCCTTCTTTATTATGTAGCATTTATGGAGTATGATCTTCTTCACGTTTTTATCTTTCACGTTATTCTTCATTTGCGTTACCAGACGTGAGGTACGGATTTTCTGTCCTTTCAGTAAGGACTTCCTTTCCTATGCATGTTTAGGATTTCCCGTCTGCAGCCAAATGTTTTTCCCCGGTATATGTTTAAGCTTATCAGTAATCATGTTAATAACTAAATAAATTGCCTGAGCATTATATACAAGCATGACCAGTTTATGTACTTGTTACGGAGGTACCGTAACCATGGCACTAGAGGCACCGGTGTCGTGACTCACATGCAGGAGAGTGATATCCTGCATCGTCCCAATCATGTCAGTTTGGCCATTTTTATAAGTATGTTTAGTGGGGCGTATGGATGCATCCTAGGCTTATCAGTTTACAAGTTATCAGGGTGAATGTGGTGTGTGCTCTACATCCTTCACATTGGAGCTGATCCCTCCATCCAACACAGTTATTTAGAGGTCACCCCTCTACAGTTATTTAGAGGTCACCCCTCTAATAGCATGACAAGGTCACCCTCCATGTATTCATGCACGTTGATATATTTCGTGACCTATATGAGCTCTTTGGCATTTAAATTACAGTTTTCATGATTAAACAGCAGACTTTCAGTATTAACATGAACATGAGACTCTTTTCAGAATAAACCAGTTTATTACATGTCACCAGGTTTCCAGGACTTATATTATTCTGTTGCACTTTCATTGTCATGCTTTCATTTCATCCTTCACTTATGTTATGCTATTCCATGTTATTATTATATATCCGCGCACTGAGCGTCTCGCTCAGCCGTTTTCTCTTTTCATGTCCCCAAACGGCAGGTACACAAGTTCAGGAGCATGGGAAGGTCATGCATAGGATGGAAGCTATTTTATGTTCTATTCTTTCTGCATTACTTTTACTTTATGCTATGTTTATGAGCTTATGTTGGGGACCGATGTTTGATTCCGGTTATCCCTATGGTCATGTAATGTTCTAGGACATTTACCTTATGCTTTGATATTACGCCGTGATTATCCTGTGACATTCCATTTATCCAAATGGGGTGTTACAATTATGGTATCAGAGCGCAAGGTTTCGACCTGTAGGCTCTAAAACTTGACCTGTGACTAGTGGGTAGTCACCAGGACCTTCCTAAGCCAAACTCACTATTCTACGTATAGATAATTTCAGAACCTTATTCCTTTAACCATGATGTTCTCCATCAGATTTATGTTACTAATATGGATTGATCAACAGTCATCTATACTTAGTTACATGTCATTGCTTAAGCACAATATCTCCTCGCGAATTTTGACTAGTAAGGATTAGACCACTACAGTGCATACTTAGTCACATGTTTTCTGTTAAGTTCTTAGATACTTGTTCCATTATTTATTTCATGCATTCATTTTCTTCATGAATTTATTTCATGCATCATTGTTACAGGAATTTTGACTAAGTATGGTTGGTACAAGACTGACCTATTTAGTCGCATATGTTTTCTTTCGAATTTTGTTGTTTAGTGGACCGACCTATAGGCGTTCACACTTGCCTTTTTGTTTTGTGAACCGACCCATAGGCGTTCACTCATGTACATATCATCATAGTTATTGACCATGCATATTAAAAAAAACTGTTTTCATGCATTATAAACTGATTCATACATTATAAACTTTTTCATGCATCTGTTATGTTTATGTCATATCATATTATGTTAGAATTAGCATTTAGGTTGCATTATTTTGCATTACGAAACGACTCATAGTCATCCACACCATCAATTCTCAAGCTTATTTCATAACAGTCATAACATTTCATGTACCCTCAATTATTGCTACGTCTCCTTATGTCAAGTATGTTTTCATACTATCACGGTTAACTTCGTTTTCATGCTGATTATGTTTTGTGCTCCTTCATGTTAATTTGTTCCATGTTTCTTCACGATAATTTCATCATGATGACTATGTTCCATGCCTCCTTATGTAAATTATGTTTCCATCTTGTTGATCATGCCCTCATGCTATACATTGATGGGTTTTATTTAATCTTGCTTTTATGATAATCATGGTTGGTTTCCATTAATCATGCTTTCATGTAAATCATCGTTAAATTTCTTTTTACCATCCTATTAGTATTTTAGTGTTCCCCCCTATGCAACCAGAATGATGTCTACGCTGAAATTGCTAGGCTATCATGTCCCTCACTTCAGTTCGGTTTCCTAACCATTTAATAAGTTTTCCCTTTTAAATCATGTTAGATGATTGACACCACATCAATCATCTCACATGCATTTCACATGAACTCCACGTATAGTATTCCAGATGTATTCCATGTACCATACTCTATGTATTATACGTACCATAATCCATGTGTATTTCACCTACCATACTCCATGAGTATTCGCTAGTCGATCCTCATTCATCTCAGGCGTTTCTTCACATGACATCTTTTACAAGATGCTATTTACCATGTTGTTGCTATTTACATATCTGAAAACCCTACGAAACAAGGATGAAGGCGGTAGATCGGAACAAACCGACTGAAAACATACTTCATCCACTAGACATTGTTATTTCATTTCCATGCCATTATTCTCTCAGTTTTATGCCAATTACCATTTAGTTGTCTTTTAGTAACACGAGGCCAATTCCGGCATTTCAACCACCATTTTCATTACGATTTCTCTTATATGTCAAGACATCCATCAAGGCATGTCATTTCACATATATATCCAAGAACCCCTGTCAAGACGCCAGTCAAGACACATGTCACACGTATACTTCTTAGCACATGAGTCAAGACACACGACTCATGCATAATTTATAAACTCAGCCTTAGTGATTCAAGGTACCTTTACAAGGGTATACTTATTTTGATATGCCATGTACAAATCAAGCCACTAGAATTTTAGTACCATCTCTGACTTATTGTTCATAGTTGGTTACGTAGTGTTCGTTCCATGTGAGACGAACGAAACACATTCAGTGAGATCTGCCACGTTTACTTCGTGTGCTGACATGACATTTTCGTTCACGATTTCATATTTAGATATACATGTTCATCTTAGAAGCCGTTATATCACCCATGAATATATAGACTTCAATTCAGGTTGATGACAAGATCTTCATTTATATTCAGAACGTTCAGAGTCCTAAATACATTCAGCATGGATTTTCCACCAGGAAAATCGGTGAAATTTTTTTCCAGCTTTACAAGTATGTGTTATTGGCTACGAAGAATTTCCTAGCTATCAATTATGACACGACTTTCGATAATCTTATCCATTAATCAGTCGATTACTTCATAATTTTCTCAGATATATTACCACAAGGAACTACCAATTCTACTACCATTCATGACCATATTTTTTTCCAAGTATTATTCAGCCATTCAATCAACTACCAAACTCTAAACACTTTCCAAGATCTATTTACCATCAGACTATCATCAGTTGTGAGTGAAAGAACAGGACCCATCCGTGACTGTTTTCGCACACGTTATGGTCGTTATGAATCCATGTTGTGCCTTTTTGTTCACGAATGCCAGCAGTAATTAAGGATTTGAGAAATTAAATTTCCATGAACTCTGGACAAGCTCGTTATTCTATTCATTGCTAACACTATGACCTTCTTTAAGTTTAGAAGAGCACGAAGACCATCTTCGCTCTATGTTACAAGACTTATAACGGAGGAATTTCACGCTATTTTTTTCTTGTACGTATGTAATTCATTTCAGTGACACGATGAATCACATTGATATCACGGTAAATATTACCATGATTATGCCTACGTGTAAAGGAGAATATCCTACACCTAACTTATGTCTTTCAGATAATCCCATGCTAAGACATGTCATATGTTACCCAGACTCATAGTTTCTAATTTCTGTGTATCCAAATCCTACCAAGATGTATTATGACCTCAACCACATTTTGGTGGAGAAACATAAACAAGATGTAGTTATGTTCATATCTAAATGCCTGACTTTTTAGCAGGTTAAGATAGAACGCCAACACGCTTGCAGTCATTTCAACCTTTAGGAATATTTGAATCGTCGTTCGATCATTTAACTTAGCCTACACGTTTTCTTTCATCCGAAAGGAGTACGCTGTAGAAGATTATCAGATATTTTCCAGCCAATGATCGTACGATTACACGGCACTACTACAGATATCAGATCAAATAAGGGTTCAAGTTAGCGTTCACGTCCGTATGATTATTCAGTCAAGTTATGTCTCAGGTTAACGTTCACGACTTTGTTCATGCATATGTCCATTCTGCATTATTTTTATGATTAGGCATTTTCATTCCCACGTTCATGACATCATTTACGTTCATGATCATATCATCTTACAATTTACGTTTCAATTTTCATTTTGGAAACATGGTAGAAAACTTGAGAGACCAAACTTATGTTTAGTATGACTTTTCATCCTTAGACAGACGTTTCACGTCACATTTCATGTCTCAGCTCGTATCATTAATTTTATCTCCTTAGTTATTACACGTCCACTATATGTTACCATGTCATGTTTATCCTACGTTCTAATAGCACATTCATTATATGTTTTGCACGTATTCTCATTCACAATATGTCTCATAATTCATGTATCAAATCTCCAAGTATCACGTTCACAATTTTTCACGTATCACGTTCACAATTGTTCACGCACTACGTCTCAATATGTCTCGTACATCAATGCTTTGTGTGTACTTACACCAGTAAGTATGATACTTAGTATCATCTTGTTTCATGTATCTTTTCATGTTATTTTATCCTCTTTTATTCCATAAGTCCAAATATGTTTCTTTTCAGTCACGTCATGTTCCATGTTCTCTATAGTTACATCACGTTCATGTCCCTTCTGGGATATCCTTATCTCTAATTCGAGGACGAATTATTCTTTTAGAGGGGAAGAGTTGTAAAACCCGCATAAAAATTCCTAGAATACTACGTACATGAAATTACGTATAAATTTAAAACTTATGATTTACGTATATATGATACGTTTTGAGTACGTTTAATATAATTATTACGTATATTATTTTTAGGGACAAATAAATACGTATATTATTATTATTATTTACGTACGACATGAATTTATGAATAATAAGTGAAACCGCAAAAATAATAACACACGACGTTTACATCGCGCTACGCGAATAATTAACACGATTATTATTATTACGTGTATTAAAGTAACACGACAAGTAATTACGTAAATAATATTTACGTAAAATAACAAATTAAGAAATTACGAGTTTAAAACATGTTTACGCGTAACATTTTAGCTAGTCGCGAAATAGAAAAAAAAAAAAGAATTAAAACAAACAATAAGGGGCTAATAGGGCTATTTTGTAAAATATTAAAGGAGGGGAAGGCAGATGGGCCGTGGCCCAAAAAAAACCCAAACCGACCCTGTACATAAAATAAAAGGTCGGGAGGACTTGTTTTCTGTTTAGTCGACACACACAAACATAAAAACCCTAAAAAACACAACAGGAGCAGCAATTTTTTTTTCTTTATTGCTGCGTCGCTTAAACATCAAGAACCAAGAAAATCACCTGGGTTTTAAATTCAGGAATCAAGGTTTGTGATTGTTTGCACTTCCTGAAACCCTAACACGAAAACTAGGTAACTTTGAATCTCGTTTTTTTTTATTCTTTTCCTTTTTACGTTGGGTAAATCAATCAAGAATCCATTAAAGGATCCGGATCATGTTGATAGAACGTGAGTAAAAAAAGTTAGATGAAGGGAGTAATGGTTTTGTGGTGTTTAGAATCGGATTACAGACAAACCGAGACACTTATGTGTCTTGGTGGTGCACTTATTCCAGCCGTAGCCTTTAGGGTTGTCGGCGTGGGTCTTGGTCGGGCAGTAGCTACCCAAACACACCCAACAGTAGTGTTGGCTTAATAACGGGCAGCAAGAATATATTAAAAACATCGGGTAGAAGTAACTAGCAGTAGGAACGAATATAAGCCAGTAGGAAATAATTATTAACAGCAGGTAGCTTATGAAACCAGGGTAGTTATAGACAGCAGCAGGTCTGGGGATAGATGTTGGACAACACTGCAGGATTATATGTTGGACAACACTTCAGAATTATATGTTGGACAGAACTGGAACATAGGATATTGGACAGAACTATATAGATATGTTGGACAACACTGTTTTGGTTGTTTTGTTAGTTTGTTTTGTGCGACCAAGACATGGGTGTCTCGGTAGGCTCGGGTAAATAAGCTCATGTTAAATAGTCAAGGTAATTTAATTATTAATTACATGATATAATTAAATAATTTACGCAACTTGAGTTATATTTAATTAACAGAATTTATCTAAGTAATTATTTGCGTAATTAAATTAATAGATTTTGCCTAAGTGTTTTATTTACGAAATTAAATTAATAAACGTGACTTAATTTAATTATTTAATTATCTAGCAAACGTTAGGTTTATTAAATTATCATGCTATGATATAAATTATGATTTCAAGTAAAATCATGCATTTTATTTGTAGCTAATAATTATTATTATTTTAGCGTGAGTATTTATTAAGTAGAGTTTACTACACGATCATGAAATAAATATATTTTATGCTAATTAAAACATATGAACATAAAAAACACTAAGCATGATACATGGTTTATATGAAGCCGTAAAATGAGTCAAGAACATATAAGACAATACAAGAACAAGTTAAGTTAACGTCAAGTAATTAATAATTATGAAGTATAAGTTAACCAAGCGACTCATACACGTCCTTCTTTATTATGTAGCATTTATGGAGTATGATCTTCTTCACGTTTTTATCTTTCACGTTATTCTTCATTTGCGTTACTAGACGTGAGGTATGGATTTTCTGTCCTTTCAGTAAGGACTTCCTTTCCTATGCATGTTTAGGATTTCCCGTCTGCAGCCAAATGTTTTCCCCTGGTATATGTTTAAGCTTATCAGTAATCATGTTAATAACTAAATAAATTGTCTGTGCATTATATACAAGCATGACCAGTTTATGTACTAGTTACGAAGGTACCGTAACCATGTCACTAGAGGCACCGGTGTCGTGACTCACATCCAGGAGAGTGATATCCTGCATCGTCCCACTCATGTACAGTTTGGCCATTTTTATAAGTATGTTTAGTGGGGCGTATGGATGCATCCTAGGCTTATCAGTTTACAAGTTATCAGGGTAAATGTGGTGTGTGCTCTACATCCTTCACATTGGAGTTGATCCCTCCACCCAGCACAGTTATTTAGAGGTCACCCCTCTACAGTTATTTAGAGGTCACCCCTCTAATAGCATGACGAGGTCACCCCTCCATGTATTCATGCACGCTGATATATTTCATGACCTATATGAGCTCTTTGGCATTTAAATTACAGTTTTCATGATTAAACAGCAGACTTTCAGTATTAACATGAACATGAGACTCTTTTTAGAATAAACCAGTTTATTACATGTCACCAGGTTTCCAGGACTTATATTATTCCGCTGCACCTTCATTGTCATGCTTTCATTTCAGCCTTCACTTATGTTATGCTATTCCATGTTATTATTATATATCCGCGCACTGAGTGTCTTGCTCAGCCGTTTTCTCTTTTCATGTCCCCAAACGGTAGGTACACAAGGTCAGGAGCATGGGAAGGTCATGCATAGGATGGAAGCTATTTTATGTTCTGTTCTTTCTGCATTACTTTTTCTTTATGCTATGTTTATGAGCTTATGTTGGGGACCGATGTTTGATTCCGGTTATCCCTATGGTCATGTAATGTTCCAGGACATTTACCTTATGCTTTGATATTACGCCATGATTACCCTATGACATTCCATTTATCCAAATGGGGTGTTACAGTGTCTTGATACACGAAAAAGTACTTCTGGTGGTGCACAATTTCTAGGTCAAGATAAGCTTGTGGGATGGTCTTCCAAGAAGCAGGATTGCACGTCACTTTCATCAGCCAAATCGGAGTATGTGTCTCTATCTGCGTGTTGTGCTCAAGTTCTATGGATGAGAACACAACTCACAGATTATGTCTTTCACTTTGATAAAGTACCTACGTACTGTGACTCAAAGTCGGCCATAGCCATCTCTTGCAATCCGGTACAGCATTCCCGTACGAAGCACATTGATGTCAGATATCACTTCATTAAGGAACAAGTTGAAAAGGGTATTGTTGAATTATACTTTGTTGGAACTGATTACCAATTAGCTGACTTGTTTACAAAAGCTCTTTCGAAAGAGAGGTTTGCGTATCTAATTTGGCAAATTGGTATGAGATGTTTGACTCCAACAGAACTGGAGGTTCTGGCAAAGAAGCCTGCTTGATTCATCTATCAAACATCTACCTATAAATATCTATGTAAAACCAAAACAAAAAATTTAAAACATATAAAAACAAAAGACAAAATTAAAAAATCTTTCTAAATCCAAAAATATTCTTCTCGACATGTCTTTCAGTATCGATAATATGGACGTGCCTAGAAATGTCGCTCAATAACGACACGGGTGTGTACATAAAGCTCGAATGAAAGTTGTAATTATTTTTCAAAACATGTCATTTCTTCTTTTAATAAAGGAAAATGTCTATTTTGGACAATTTTTCCAACAACGGGTAGAGCAATCTATCACGGGTTGAGCATGTCACAAAACATTCAACGTTTTGAGCTCAACACAATGGCTTGTAATCACTTTCAGATTGCAACCCGGATCATTATTCACGGGGGAGTGTACTTTAGTGCGCTTACCCTCAGCAAAAGAAGAGAAATCTTCTTACACTTGAGTGGATTCGTCAAGACATTCAAAGTCCATGAACTCAAGTTTATGCTTTAGAAAAACCTCTTCGCCAAAAAGAAATAGGATTTTTCAAAAAGCGTTGAACACATTTTTTTCAAGAATTTTTCAATGATTATTCAAAATCTTTCAAAAATTGTGTGTTCAACAACTCCCATCTTCAAAAAGCAAAATGTGGATCATATCCTCACAATGACAATTCATTTGGATCAATTTTTGAGGGGGAGCATTCAACTTCATGCATAGATTGACACATCTTTCTCCCAAAGATTTTCAAGACTATTTTTTAGAATATATTTTAATCAAATTTGGTATCTCTAATATCAAAAGATTTTATATATTAGAGATAGGGGGAGAAAATGTGATTAAAATGTGATCTAATATAAGACTCAAGCACTTTAACTCTTACCTACATGTGCGAAACACTTTCGATTATCGATGCACATGTGAAGGGGGAGCATTTCTGAAACGATAAAACTAGCAAGGTGTTAAATGTTTTTCAAACACTTTGTTAGAATTTAAAGTGGTTTTCATGGTTACGATCAAATACCCACAACATCTTTAATTCACGACGTTATTGGTGTCAAAAGGGTGGTTAGGTTTAAGTCCTATGATCCAACCAGAACCGGAGGGATCTTCCCAGGGACAATCCAATAGATTATTAGAAGTCCTTAGGAAAGATGGAGTAGAATGTGAACATAGCTGAGTTCCGACTAAGTACTGATGCTAGCACTGGAACAATCACAACAAAGTGCTAGTAATGATGTCTTGGTAAGTATTGAAGGGGTTGAAGAATGAAAAAGAAATGTAAGGATAAAGGGTCTAAAGAAAGAAGCCCTCCATACAACTTAGGCAGAAACCGGGTCAACACATCATGAAGATACACATCATGGACCCAGTGATGTAATGCATAATCCCTTACCTAGCTACTCAGGCTTCTCTCAAAAGAAGTTTGTTTTATTCTCACGGAGAACAACATGACTTCTATTGACTTTCTCACTCTGAGATAGTTGATATTGAATAGGTGGCATCTGCTCCAGCCTCCGACCACTAAAAGTGCACAAATCGAGTCTAGAGCCAAGAGATCAATCAAATCTCGTTAGGACACGGATGATGATCAAGAGAGTCCGACGCTATATCCTTGTGATATTTCTAGAACACTCAGAGTGATACTACCTAGTATTCACAATGATGAGTGGAAAACCTTCCAGTGTTAACATCAAACAGCACTGTGGTAGGTCATATGTAAGATTCTACATGAATTAAACATATGTAAAACTGAAAAGCAATAGTGGTTTGATTCTGAATTGATTCAAACTTGTTTCAGGTCTCTACGCAATATCTTTATGGTCTTGCCAGAACATTCAGAGTGATATTTATTAATATTCACAGTGACGAATGGAAATCCTTCTAGCGTCAACATCAACAGCGCTACGGTAGGTGACTTGCGAGATTCTTTATGGATCAAGCTTGTGTCAACTGGAAAGCAACAATGGTAAGATTCTTTAAGAATCAAACTTGTTCCAGGAATTTGAATTGACGACTTTAATCAAGCGGATATTTATCCAATTGATTCACTCTTTATGTTCGCAGTCTTGCTTTGAGACGGTCGAGTAAAGAGAACGGCTAGTACAGCCGCGAAACCTTGTCAAGGAGATTCTTAACTGAATCTACCTATCACATGTACGATATTTAATATCGTATAACGGTCTTCACCGACCGGAGGTAAAACGCTACCGATTTAGGACGAATGTCAAAGCCATTCTGTCCGCGTCTATGTTTTTTCTCAAGAAGGTGGCGTCACGGTGTAATCAGCAAAGTCAAAAATTCAAAAACCACACACTCATGCCTAAAGACATATTCGACAATTAATAGTGTGAGCATGTGGATGAAGACACAAGATCGCAAGATGGCAAAGACAAGTCAAGGATGATTTTAAGATCTCAAGATTAAAGACAAAGTCGAAAGACAACGACAAAGGCTCAAAGATCACAGCATGAAGGAACAAGACTACGATTACACGTTCAAGGCTCATTTATGGCGAGATTAGTAATCTCTACAAATTTCCTAAATGACCAAGGTTTATGACCTCTCATTGGGGGAGATTGTTAGCCTCAAAAAATTGAGTCAAACAAGAATGCTCGGTCATATGTTTATTATGTATCGTATTTTAGAATGTTGTAATAGGTAGTATATTAGTCGTGTTATACGGGCTTAACTTTAGGATAAATTTCATTAATAATTAACTAAAGCCCAAAAGAAAAAGCCCGACCCAAACCATATAGTCCATAAAGAAGCCCGCATGTGGGTGGACTATATATACGCTTCCTAGCATGTTCGGAAGGGTGTTGGTTCATTTTATTCTCACTTCTCTTAATCTAATATCACCTAGTTCTAACCATTTCTCTCTACTTTCTCTCACTACTTTCTCTCTCTAGAATTCATCTTCTTCGTCTATTTTCTTTCTTAAATTCGTGCTATATTATCTAAATTTATGGGACAACACGTTTCTTTTTTAAATAAAAAAAATTACCCAAAATTTACTAATAAATACCCCATCATCTTCTTCATTTTTGACACGCAAAAAATCAAACATCTCATCTTCATCTCCATCTTCATCTCAATCAAAAATGGCATGCTCATTCCCACATACCGAATCCGAGATTAAGGCTATGATTCAGAGACAAATAATTCAACAACAACGTCGTTACGATGAGCTTACGAAGTTAGGTGATGATTTCGATGCTGCGTTCGAAGAAAATACGAAATTGCGCACGAAATGTGAGAAATGCCGTGATCTCTCCCCATAAAAGCGTCATTTACTCGACACTAATTTTAGAGATCAATCTGATATCGATTTCACCTTCCAGAGATCTTTGTTTAGAAAGTCGATAAAATTGGAGGCTAGAATTGAAGAAAATACTAAATGGTTGAATAACTTGGGTTCTTCGTCCCAATCTCAAACAACTCATATCGGTTCTTCGTCGCAACAACACCGAAGTAGAAATGAGTCGCCCGATCTACCCTTTCCAATTCCAAACGACTCAGATGGCAGAATGACTGACAATGAGGTGTATCAACTATACCTAGATCAAAAAGTGTTGAGACAAACTCTGGAAGAAGAAGAAAGGGAACGAAGGGAGATGGAGGCACAAATTATGGAGGAAGAAGATGAAGAAGAAACAATACGTTGGGAGTTACCTGGTCAGTTTTCTGATTCGGATCGGGGAACTGACTAATCGTATTATGTATTTTTAAATTTATGTTTTTTTAAATGTTGTTTTTAAATTTCCTATGTATCGTCTTTTAATTTCGTACTGTGTTTTAATTTTGTATATACCCGTGTTGTAATAAAATGTATGAATAAAAAATATTTAATAAAAAGATGGGGTGATGTGGAGTGACTTTGGGTGAGTTTCATTACCTCCTGTGGTGAGTTTGGATGAGTTTGGTAAAAAAGCTGACGTGGCACTGAGGTGGCGGTGAGTGAGTTTTCACCCACTCCCACCAGTCTTACACAAAATGAATTGCATTTGAACATCTGGAATCCATGTATTTGATGTGTAAATGATACTCCGTATAACACAACGAAAAAATTAGGCTGATATATAGGACAAAAATGTTGACATCTTTTTTTTTTGATGAAAAAAATGTTGACGACTTTGTTTCTTCTATTAGTAGACTAGAGTCACAAAAGATAACTATTGTTTTCTGCTATTTTGCTATCTAAAGCCTAAATATTCTGGATTTAACCTCCATAGACAGGTTAACACAAGTATACTAGAAACGATATGATCCCGTGAAATTGTACACAAAATGGGGTTCCAAGTATATACTGGTGAACTGATAGTGTTTAAAGTCTATATTCTCAGTTTTCGGGTAGTCCACGTCAATAGCAACAAAAATACTTCAAGCATTAAGTGATCATGCAGACATAAATGGGATTCCAAGTAAACTGCAGACATAAACGCATCGCCTATAAAAACTGCCACATTTTTCATCTACAAGTCAGAAGCCACTGATATTGATCCAGAAGTCAACCAACCTTTCTGTAGATATTAACGACAGAAGAAGGACAAAGTACGCTTAGTTTTCTCTGCTTCTTTCTCTCCCTCCCAAGATAGGATCCTTGATATGAGTGAAAATACTCATATCAATTATATCAATAAACAATGAATATATGCATAAAATGTTTAAAAATGCCTTGTATATGTTTGATTATCGTTTCATGTGTGTAGGTACCGATGATCACGAAAACCGGCAAAAACGACACGAGAATGAAGATAAGATCAACAAAGCCAATTTCAAGTTCTATTTTAGCGGATTTAATCGTTTATGAAGATTTTGGGCCTTGTGGGTCCCACATTTGGATAAATGGGCTCAAAAGCCCATTTGAGAAACAATTAATCAATTTTAAATTCACAAGCCCTAAATAAAGCCCAAGTGACATATTCATTGACGGATTGGGTATTTGCATGGGCCAAAAGCCCAAGTTAAATACTATGCAAAAGACGTATGGAAAGTTTTTGGGTTTTTGGAGCCCAAATGAGTTATGTCGGTTAAACAAACGAATGGGAAAAAAATAAGTTATATTTAACTTTTGGTCAAAGTCGTTCACAAAAATAACTTTCACCACTTTCGATATCTCCAATGAAACTCACCTTCTTCTCTCACCCCAAACAAAATAAACCAGTCACCTCCATTTACCCTAACCCTAAATAATTAAATTTGGGGCTTTATGATTTAAAGCGCGTGTATATACACGCACTTTAATTAAATACCAAGAAATTCGGATCAAGGAAGATGGAGGTATTTTGGTGACGTGGCTCCTTCCCCTAATCTGATTGGCTTAAACACCTCACTCCCACCAATCCACCTATAAGAAGAGGACAACTAGGCTTCAAAGAAGCACAACTAGCACACTTGGTCGCCACGTTGGCAATCCGTGTGCTAGTTGGCTAATCACAGCCATGAGATCAAGAAAGAAGAAAGAGAGTGCAAGATCAACGGACGAGATGAAAGATTCGCAGCAACAAACTCCACCAAGAGCCTTGGGGGTTTGGCTATAAAAACCCCCATTTTATCTGTAATATTCATTCCAATTTTTACTTAAGGTTATAATGTTAAATTAGCTGTAGGGTTTATTGTTGTCAATTTCCATAGTATTGTAACATTTTTATTGATTTAATAAAAGTTAATTTGGCATAATCTTTCAGTCTATTTTGTTTACTGTTAAATTTTTCTATAAAATCTTTACTGTCTAATTTTGATATTATAATAAAAAATATTATTTAATGAAGCTGAAAAGAAATATAGCTTGATTAAATGATAAAATTAAGTTTTGGAATAAATCATTTATCCCCACTGGATAATAGAAATACTGGTTCGAGATCTCTGTTTGAATGATGGTAAATGGCTCGATGATGAATGGTGGTCAATAATGGTGTTGATTTGGTTCAATAAGTAGGCTCAGCGCCTCACTTCTTCTCAAAGGAATCGTCAAAGGTTTTAATCTTTTCTAGTTATATTATTGTTTACATGTTTTATTTTATGATTCTACTTAGTTGAGTTAAGTTGGTTGATAAATCTGTTAATTAGGGTCTGCTTAATTTGATTTTATAATTTGTTAGTTAAATATGAAGTTGATGAGTTTTTTACATAATAAATCTGCTGTTGTTTAGAAGAATGAATCTGCTTTTAGGTGTTTGATATTTTTGAACAAGGTAGGATTAATATTATACTGATTTGGATTTTTTTTTAGACTTTTGAAAGTTTATGTTGCAGTTTTAAATTGTTGAGATAATCTCATTACTTCTGGTTTAGTTCTGATGTTGAGCTTCTCATTTCTGCTTATGAGAGCATGCTTGTTGTTTACGCTGCCTTAAGTTTTCTGATTAACTGAACCTGCTTTGGGATGTTTTGGATTTGAATGTGAGGAGTTAATTTTATTTCTGATTTAAATTTAGTAGTGAATTTGAGTTGGAATATTTGCTAAATTATTAGATAATATAGCTATTGGTTTAATCTGTATTTTCTTTGTCTGATGTGTTTAATCATCACTGTGACATTGTTCGTCATTATTGTTAGTATCCGTCAGTGTATTTCTGGTTGCTTGATCTGTTATCATGCGTAGTTACTGAGTGATATGCATCACCAGCGGGATGGATCACTTTGTTGATTTGACGTAGCTTGACTGATTGTTGAGTTGTCTTTTGCTCTATTTTAGCTGATATAAATCTTTTTACTGATATTATATGCTTTGCTATATGAGACTAGCAGATCCTATTGATTTGCTAGTTCTTGATCAGTCATAATATTCAACTAAAGTTACCCCTGTGACTTTACTTTTTATTTCAGCTGTCAAAAATTAAATCATCCAAAAAGGTTCCCTCATGGGACTCGACCCCTTGACCTCAAGGGTAACAACCAAACGCATTTACCATCTTTGCTAGACACTAGTTTTGTTTTAATACTGTTTTGATACTTAATATAGCTTACTAAGTGGGCTGTCAGTTTCTTATATAGTTTTAAAGACTGATTTTCATTTATTAATATTATAATTAGTTTTATTAAATTTTACTTTTATAAAGTTCTAAAAATAAATAAATAAATAAAATAAATATATAAAAAAATAAAAAAATGTTTTATTAATTTTAGAAATTTAATTAGTAATTAAAAATTAGTTTTTAAATAATTAGATTTTAATTAATTTAGGTTTTAAATAAAATAGTTTCATAAATATATTTTTAAATAGTGTAAAAGTTATTTTAATTAAATAGTTAATTTTAAATAGATTTATTTAATAGTTTAAATTTTAAATAGCTTTAATTTTAAATAATTGTTTTCTTTAGATTTAATACGGGGAACGATTCATGCACTTTAGGTTTAAACTTTGTAGAATTAATTTTAGTTTAAAAACCGATAACCATTCAAATCAATTGTCCATTTCGAAACAAAACGTCTCAGATTCACTCGATCTTCGTGTACAACGAACTTGGTTCATCATCGTGTTTAATTAAATCCGTATTTTGTAATTTTAGTTTATTACTTTTTCCTAAAGGTAATTTTCTATTTTACCCTATAACGTATCTTAATTGACACATACATCATCTCGATCACATCAAAATTTTTGGCGCCGCTGCCATGGATCTTGTGTAAGATTCGTTTCGTGGAGATTTATTGATCATTGATTTGAAGACCCTTTCCGTCCTCGGAAAGTTTTGTTATTTTTCTATTATTATAGTATGTATCGTTTTTCGTGTTTTTTTGTGATTAATATATTGTATTACGTAGAACAATAAAATTACCTACTTCCAAATAAGACCTTAGTTGGGATTTCATCACCTAGCTATTGTATTCGAATCCAAAACGAAAAAAAAGGCAAAATAGATAAATACTAATAAAAAGTTTGAACTCGATTTATACAAACTATAAGGTGGGTATAAGGCGACGAGCTATAAAAGGCCGTCTAAGGAAAAAGGTTTTTAAGTGCTTTGAGCCACCTCGTTTCCCCGCTTGCTTGTGCGTATATTGAGAGGGACGACCGATTATTGGTTTGCCAACTCAAGTAGTATTAAATCTTATTTTTTGTTGTTTACTTATTGAACCTCGGGACGTTTAGGTTTTCACCTATCGTTTCAAAGTCGACCGAGGGTAATTTACTTCCATAGTAGTTATCCTTATTCCTTGTTTTTATCGATCATTTTGATTGAGCAATACAAAAAATACCAAAAAATAATCTTCTTCTTGTCTAATTTCTTTTCTTCAACCCTCTAAAATTCTCGTCACTTTGGTTTTTGCAATTACGTTCTTCTCGAATTTCGATTGATTACAATAGGCTTGAAAATATTCCTCGTAGAAATAGAAATCGTCAACAACGAATAGTGGAACCCGAGCTTCCACCTATTGTTGGAGAGATGGCTGATAACCGAACAATGGAGGAATTTCTCCGTGCACCCACCGAAGGGTATGGGGAAGCAATCGTTGTGTCGGCTATTTTGGCGGATCATTTTGAGATTAAGACGGGTCTTTTATCGCTCATTCGTGCCGACCAATTTCGTGGCAATGAGACCAATAACCCGCACTCTCACATTCGGAATTTTCTTCGAATTACCTCGACTCTCAAGTTTAGAGATGTGTCGAATGACGCGATTAAGCTCATGCTTTTTTCGTACTCGCTCAAGGGTAATGCTAAGATTTGGTATGAGAAAGAACCACCAGGTTCGATTTTGACATGGGATGATTTAGTGTCTAAGTTCATGAAATACTTCTTTCCACCATCCAAAACAACACACTTTAAGAACGAGATCACTAGATTTGAACAAAAAGTGCATGAATCATTTGGGGTTGCTTGGAAAAGGTTTAAAGATTTGTTAAGATAATGTCCACACCACAGTTTCTCGGAATTGCACCAAATCAATACTTTTTATAATGGAATTAATATGGTTAATTGAACAAGATTCTTTAAATGCCGCCGCGGGTGGTAATCTTTTAAGAAAAACTCCGAGAGACGCGTGGGGTATAATTGAGAATAAGTCTAGAGTGCAATATTCACGAAACACACCGGTTGTTTCCAATGTGAATTCTTCTAATACCGAGATTGCTAGATTGGACTCTAAGATTGACACGATTTTGAATGAGCTTAGGAAGAATCCTCATGGATCGATTAATATGGTTGAGAATTTTTGTGTATCATGTGGTGGAGCATATCCTAATTATGCTTGTTCAACCACGGGGTTTGATCAAGCTAGTGCTTTTGCCGCGACGAGAACTTATGGCTCCAACGGTTAAGTTCCTCGTCAAAATCATGTTGCTGCACCAGGTTTTCCACCGGTTCAAAATAGGTACAACAATGGGAACAATGGGAATAATTTTAACCGTGGTAACCAAGGTAATTACAATCAAGGAAATGGGTTTAATGCTAATCAAAAGAATCAAGGTTTTCACAATAACCAAAAAGATTTGTCAAGCTACATTAAAACGAATGAGGCAAATTTGAAAGCTTTTCAAAATAATATTCAAGGATAAATGGCAACTTTGAAAAATGAGTTTCAAAATACAATTAAAGGGCAAAATAACAAGATTGAGCTTAATCAACAAAGACTTGAACAAAACCAAAACCGTTTTGAGCAAAGATTAGAGCAAAGTCAAAATCGTATGCAAAAAAGTTTGGAACAAGGTCAAAATAAATTGCTTTTGATGTTTGAGGGATTCATGTCTAAACCATCTTCTTCTTCTGGTTGCTTACCTAGTAATACCATTCCAAACCCGAAGGGAGAGCTCAAGGCCATCACCCTTTATGATGTTTGTGATAATTTAGAAGAAGTGATTGAGTTTGATCCTCCACCTAAAGAAACTTTTCTTGATGTCACCAAGGCTACATTAAATGTGATTAGTACCTCGGTTTTCTTTGATTTCTTTCTCGAGAAATGAAAAGATCCAGGTCAATTCTTGATACCTTGTGTTTTCAATGAGCTTGGGGAATGCAAAGCTCTAGCCGATCTAGGAGCTAGCATTAACTTAATGCCCTTATCCATTTGGAAAACTCTTGACTATGTACCACTTAGTACCACTCGAATGATCATTGAGCTTGCTAATGGTACCACCACCCGTCCGGTTGGTATAGCGGAAAATGTCATTGTTAAAGTGGGAAAGTTTTTGTACTTAGCCGATTTTGCTATAGTTGATTATGAGACCATCCTCGTGTGCCTATCATTTTAGGACGACCATTTTTGTGCACGGCTCATGTTAAAGTTGATATGAGGAAAGAGGAGATTAAATTGTCTTATGGGGATAAAAGTATTATTTTCAAACCAGAAAAGATTCCAAGATTTGTTTCTAAGAAAGTGGAAAGTGTGAAACTTGTTAAAACCATTGAAAGTAATGAAAGATCTGTCTTTTACAAAGGTGTTTTGCCAATTTTGGAAACCTCATTTTGTGAAGAATTAAAGTTAAAGAAAGATGCTTGTTTTGTTGAATCATGTTGTAATCTTACCTCATCTCCACTCATTCCACACGAGGATGATAGTTCTAAGATTGAAAAGGAAATTGATGATTACCTTAGTGCACCATTTGATGCTAGTGAGTTTAATAGTGAGAATTTTGATCCCGAGAGAGATATTGCTTTAATTGAAAAATCATTGAAAATGAACTCATTTTCACTCTCTTCGAAGGACCAAATTGATGATCCTAAGGCACAATCTTCATTTAAAGAACCTTTGATTCCTAACTTCACACCGAGTAAGGTTAGTGTCTATTCATTCGATAAGTTCGTCGATGAACTTATTGATCCACTTCCACGGGGAAGTGAAGACGTTACCGATTTCGAAATCGAGCGTGATTCTCATGTTTTACCTACCATTCTTGAGGAATTATCTGATGAATTTCCTTCTAATGAGAATGATGATCTTGTATCCGAGTGTGACACACTTGATACTTTGTTGGATATTTCTTGTGATGACAAGATTGATGACACTTTTGTGACTTACTCGAATCCTCTCTTTGAAGCTTCAATGAGCAATAATCCATTGTTTCAAGAGGATTTTGAGAGCATCATACTTCCTACGTCTCATAACTTTTGTGATGATGAACTTCTCTTGAAGGAGGTTGATGAGTTTTGTTATATAGACATTCCTTCGGAATTTGAGGAAGAGTCTAATGACGGTGATGAAAATCCTTGGTTTGATCACCCAATTTATGATGATGATAATGTTGACCCGGAGGGAGAAATTACTTTTACACCAATTATCCTTCCCACTCGCTTTGATCTTAATGTGCTAGTTTTTCATGCGACTCATTTTGAGTACCATGACCCCTTTGTTCACATTCATAAGAGTGATAAGGTCAACAAAGTCATGCAAGTTGATACCACAATTGTTGAGACTTTTATCCCACCATTACCATGTGCTTTATATGATCTTGGATTAGCATGGGGGAAGACACCGTGTTGTCCATTCCTTTCCCTCACGAGGACGAGGTATTCGACCCCGGAATCGTTGATTTAGGGAAATCTCGGCCTTTCACCGATGCAATAATTGAAAGATTTTTCGATCATCTTGGTGCGAGTTTATCTCTGGGAGCATGCTTTATCCATATCATGATTTGTGACCACTATCTCTTTTTGGAGATTTGTGTTGGAGTTTTATCCTTTCGTTTGTCATCCGACAACGAGGATGAGATCTTTGACCCCGGCATCATGCTTCATGTTGGATTTTATTCCATTATGCCAGTTTTTACCATTTTCCCTAAGGACCAATAAATGCGGGGATCGAGTCGAGCTCATGACTCGGTTAACAAAAACGAGGTGCCTTGTGGGGAAGTCCCATACATTCTATCTTCTTTCTATTTTCTAACACTAATAAGGCTTGATCTTTCAAGCTCGTGCTCGTTGTTTCGTTGTGTTGTGAATCTTAGGTATGACCCTAATCGTTGAAGACTCCCGTGTTCGGTTTTGGTCGGTCCACTTGATCTTCTATACTTTGATTGCCAAAAGGGGCACACTCTCTATCCTTTGATTTTTTCGACTAACGTTTTATCTTGAGGCATAATTAATAAACGGCTTATAGATTTGCGTGCTCTTTCCATGTTAGAATTTTGCATTAGACTCCTCGTGTTTTAGCAAGGGGGTGTTACTCTTGAGCTAAGAAACATTGAGGACAATGTTTGGTTTTAGCATGGGGGAGTCAATCGATATAATCGCTTGCAATTGCTTTTGTCGTGTCCAAACGTAATCGTTTTTCATAAAAAATTTAATTTTTAGTGTTACTTTTAAGTTTTAATAAAAAAAAGTGCTTTTGACACAAATGTAGGCTTTCCGTTGGTGAAAATAAAAATAGTTTTTGACTCAACTCAGTTTTTACCTTAGCTTTTCCTTAACGTGTTTGAATTAAGTTTTGCTAGGCTTTTATATAGGGAACTTTAAAACGCGAAAGTCTTAATTCATACGGGTTAAGAACAAGAACTTTTCGCAAGTTCCTATAATTGATCCTAGAAAGTCATTTATCAAGGGAACTTTAAAACGCAAATTCTAAAACTTGAAAAAGTATAAGAAGATGCAAGATCCTATAGATGACTTGAAACCTCAAAAACTTTTATTTAATAGGCTAAGTATCCATCGATTTCACATTTTTGGAATTTTACAATATGGAGAACAAGAGATGATAGAGTTTGATCATAAGTTTCTAAGGTTAATTCTTCTTTGTATAAGTATTTTTGTGTTTGATTCAATCTCCTCATATTTATTTTTCACGCTTGAATAATTAATTGCTTAATAAATGAAGTTTTTAGCGGTTTAGGCTTGATATCTTAATTCGTAACTCCTTCTTCTTGTAATTAAAGTGAGAACACATTAAGGGTGTCAGCGTCATGAACTTTTGATCATTGGATTGCGGAAATTTGGCTTACTATAAATATCATATTAATAAAGAAGAATAAATAAAAACATGTTCTCTAGGAGCCTTCGGGTGGGAGTCATGTAGCACTAACCTTGTCATTAGAGCCTTAAGGTGTATGGCAAGGGGACGTGTTGAATAAAAATTGCTTCATCATCATGAGCCATAAGGTGGGATGGTGAATGTCAATTCCCTTATTTTTGTCCAAGGAGCCTTCGGGTGTGGATTTTAAATAAGGAGCACAATTGCATCTTAAAGAGCCACAAGGTGTTATGATGTAGTTGTTGCTAACTCCCTTAATAAGGTCATAATTGACTTTGGAGGTTTTTTGTTGCTTTTAAGTAGTCCTATTAGCCAAATTTCGGGTCCGGTGATTTATCCCTCAAATCGTGTTAAGTTATCCTTGATGTGGGCTTTCTTTAGTGACAACGGTTTTTGAAGTCGAGGTTAGGTTTTGAGTGTTGAGTTTACACCGTTTTTGCCTTCATTAATATTTAATAAAGTCAAATGAGCCTTTGGGTGAATCACATTTAAAATCTAGAGATACAATTAGGAATAATAGGAGATTGAGTTTAACACAAATTACTTGTATGAGTTGAAATAATTTTGGGGCTTATGATTAACAATGATCTTGTTTTTACACTTGGCATGGAAAAGTGAAAAGTTGGGGACGATGAATCTATTTGAGTTTTATGATCCTAAAAGTTATTTTTCAAATAATGAAAGCAATACATTATGTCTTCGCAAAAATAAAATCAAAAAGTTGAATAAAAGTGTAGTTAGTGTTTAATTTTATCATTGTGTGAGGAGACGCCAATTGCTTAGCAAGGGGGAGTTTGATATGAGTGAAAATACTCATATCAATTATATCAATAAACAATGAATATATGCATAAAATGTTTAAAAATGCCTTGTATATGTTTGTTTGTCGTTTCATGTGTGTAGGTACCGATGATCACGAAAACTGGCAAAAACGACACGAAAATGAAGATAAGATCAACAAAGCCAATATCAAGTTCGATTTTAGCGGATTTAATCGTTTATGAAGATTTTGGGCCTTGTGGGTCTCACATCTGGATAAATGGGCTCAAAAACCCATTTGAGAAACAATTAATCCATTTTAAATTCACAAGCCCTAATTAAAGCCCAAGTGACATATTCATTGACGGATTGGGTATTTGCATGGGCCAAAAGCCCAAGTAAAATACTATGCAAAAGACGTATGGAAAGTGTTTGGGTTTTTGGAGCCCAAATGAGTTATGTCGGTTAAACAAACGAATGGGAAAAAAAGAAGTTATATTTAACTTTTGGTCAAAGTCGTTCACAACAAATAACTTTCACCACTTTTGATATCTCCAATGAAACTCACCTTCTTCTCTCACCCCAAACCAAATAAACCAGTCACCTCCATTTAGCCTAACCCTAAATAATTAAATTTGGGGCCTTATGATTTAAATCGCGTGTATATACACGCACTTTAATTAAATACCAAGAAATTCGGATCAAGGAAGATGGGGGTATTTTGGTGACGTGGCTCCTTCCCCTAATCTGATTGGCTTAAACACCTCACTCCCACCAATCCACCTATAAAGAGAGGACAACTAGGCTTCAATGAATCACAACTAGCACACTTGGTTGCCACGTTGGCAATTCGTGTGCTAGTTGGCTAATCACAGTCGTGAGATCAAGAAATAAGAAAGAGAGTGCAAGATCAATGGACGAGATGAAAGCAACAAACTCCACCAAGAGCCTTGGGGGTTTGGCTATAAAAACCCCCATTTTATCTGTAATATTCATTCCAATTTTTACTTATGGTTATAATGTTAAATTAGTTGTAGGGTTTATTGTATTTCAATTTCCATAGTATTGTAACATTTTTATTGATTTAATAAAAGTTAATTTGGCATAATCTTTCTGTCTATTTTGTTTACTGTTAAATTTTTCTATAAAATCTTTACTGTCTAATTTTGATATTATAAAAAAAATATTATTTAATGAAGCTGAAAAGAAATATAGCTTGATTAAATGATAAAAGTAAGTTTTGGAATAAATCATTTATCCCCACTGGATAAATAGAAATACTGGTTCGAGATCTCTGTTTGAATGATGGTAAATGGCTCGATGATGAATGGTGGTCAATAATGGTGTTGATTTGGTTCAATAAGTAGGCTCAGCGCCTCACTTCTTCTCAAAGGAATCGTCAAAGGTTTTAATCTTTTCTAGTTATATTATTGTTTACATTTTTTATTTTATGATTCTACTTAGTTGAGTTAAGTTTGTTGAGAAATCTGTTAACTAGGGTCTGCTTAATTTGATTTTATAATTTGTTAGTTAAATCTGAAGTTGATGAGTTTGTTTACATAATAAATCTGCTGTTGTTTAGAAGAATGAATATGCTTTTAGGTGTTTGAGATTTTTGAACAAGGTAGGATTAATATTATACTGATTTGGAGTTTTTTTTAGACTTTTGAAAGTTTAAGTTGTAGTTTTAAATTGTTGAGATAATCTCATTAGTTCTGGTTTAGTTTTGATGTTGAGCTTGTCATTTTTGCTTATGAGAGCATGCTTGTTGTTTACGCTGCCTTAAGTTTGCTGATTAACTGAACCTGTTTGGGATGTTTAGGAAATGAATGTGAGGAGTTAATTTATTTCTGATTTAAATTTAGTAGTGAATTTGAGTTGGAATATTTGCTGAATTATTAGATAATATAGTTGTTGGTTTAATCCGTGTTTTCTTTGTCGGATGTGTTTAATCATCGCTGTGACATTGTTTGTCATTGTTGTTAGTATCCGTCAGTGTATTTCTGGTTGCTTGATCTATTATCATGCGTAGTTACTGAGTGATATGCATCACCAGCTGGATGGATCACTTTGTTGATTTGACGCAGTTTGACTGATTGTTGAGTTGTCTTTTGCTCTATTTTAGCTAATATAAATCTTTTTACTGATATTTTATGCTTTGTTATATAAGGCTAGCAGATCCTATTGATTTGCTAGTTCTTGATCAGTCATAATATTCAACTAAAGTTACCCCTGTGACTTTACTTTTTATTTCAGTTGTCAAAAATTAAATCATCCAAAAAGTGTCCCTCATGGGACTCGACCCCTTGACCTCAAGGGTAACAATAAAACTCATTTACCATCTCTGCTAGACACTAGTTTTTTTTTAATATTGTTTTGATACTTAATATAGCTTACTAAGTGGGCTGTCAGTTTCTTATATAGTTTTAAAGACTGATTTTCATTTATTAATATTATAATTAGTTTTATTAAATTTTACTTTTATAAAGTTTTAAAAATAAATAAATAAATAAATATATAAAAAAATGTTTTATTAATTTTATAAATTTAATTAGTAATTAAAAATTAGTTTTTAAATAATTAGATTTTAATTAATTTAGATTTTAAATAAAATTGTTTCATAAATATATTTTTAAATAGTGTAAAAGTTATTTTAATTAAATAGTTAATTTTAAACAGATTTATTTAATAGTTTAATTAAATAGCTTCAACTTTAAATAATTGTTTTCTTTAGATTTAATACGGGGAACGATTCATGCACTTTAGGTTTAAACTTTGTAGAATTAATTTTAGTTTAAAAACCGATAACCATTCAAATCAATTGTCCATTTCGAAACAAAACGTCTTAAATTCACTCGATCTTCGTGTACAACGAACTTGGTTCATCATCGTGTTTAATTAAATCCGTCTTTGGTAATTTTAGTCTATTACTTTTTCCTAAAGGTAATTTTCTATTTTACCCTATAACGTATCTTAATTGACACATACATCATCTCGATCACATCAATCCTCTTCATTCTGCACAGACCACACATCAAGGTCAAGCAGTAAGGTCGAAAGCCCGAAATAATACTCTCGGTGTTTTTATAAAGCTAAGAAGATTATATCAGGGTATAATACTGTTTGTTTCAAGGACCTTTTGGTTATTTAGATAGAAGTTATTCTTCATTCTGCACAGACCACACATCAAGGTCAAACAGTAAGGTCGAAAACCCGAAATAATACTCTCTGTTTTTTTATAAAACTAAGAAAACTATATCAGGGTATAATACTGTTTGTTTCAAGGACCTTTTGGTTATTTAGATAGAAGTTATTTTAGGCTCAAAGGTCGCAGCTCATATACAAAGACACATGAAAGAAAGTGCACTCATCCAAACACACTGCCGCCCTTCTTCAGCTGCCTCACCAGCCCTTGATTGGCTAAAAATATTGAACAGATTAACAAAATTACATCTGTAATCTCATAATCCGAACCACTTGAGCTTGGTATCGATATACTCGCAGCGACAAGACATGATCTGCAGTAAATCCAAATCATTTTGTATCAGAATATAAAATTAAACAGCAACAAAAAGTCTGCACTTATGAGTTACGACAAACAACTTTTAACTTTTACTTCACTCGATAAGACCTAAGGAAGCTTAATATCAGGATGGAAGCATAAATCACATGTTCATGTGCCTTTTTTGATAAGTTGAACATGAAAATTGCTAATACAAATAGCTAGTAAATATATAACTACACAAGAAAATTGTAAACAATTAAGTGTTTTAGGACAACACCACCCAACCCATTTACCGTATATACAATTATCCGTTTTGACCAACTCATATCACCCCAACCCGTATCACCTGGTGAGTAACCTGTCCATACCTATAAATGTGAAGGTAAACTGTCATCGTCTGAAGAAACAATAAGTTGTGTGGCTATATAAGGATGCCACTGTAAGACACAACATCGCCTTCTAGCTGAATCTTAGAAAGTGTGAATCAGAAAGTATTTTTAGAATAGGTTAAAAGTTCAAGTATGCATCACAAAGTCATAACACCAGATTCTAGAAACTTACCTTATAATCTGTCTTTGCTTCCTCGGGTCTCAACCTACTATAACAACAAAATGATGTACCGTTAGTTTTTCTCTATTACATTGGCTTCCACATACTAGTTTTCTTGAAACCAAGAACAGAACGATAACCATAACACAATTGCAGATTTTTCTCTTCACAAACCTCACAAAAATCCTATATCGTGTGATGCAGCTACTTACATATCCCATCAATTTCAATACTATAGGCTACACACTAAATGCTTATTTCATTAGCGCTTAATTAGTGTATAAGATTTTCTTGTCGCCAAACACATAACAATAAGCATTAATAATTATAACCATTTCTTTTCATCGCCATTGTTTCACAAAAAACAGTATTTGTCACAAAGTTATTATTATTTATGCATTATCAATGACACCTTCAATTGTTTGTACTTTATGCTTCATGTCACCTTGATGCGACATTCTTGTTTCTAGCACCGACTTTGAATGTTTAGGTATAAGATCTGTGGAATCTTATACCTAAACATTCAAAGTCGGTGCTAGAAACAAGAATATCGCATCAAGGTCACATGAAGCATAAAGTACAAACAATTGAAGGTGTCATTGATTGTATTTACTATATAGCAATTAGTACAAGTTGGAGAAGCAACAATATGTGTAAATTCATATTTGACCTATTCTTATGGCTTCGTGATGATGAATTCAGTTTTTCTTAATAGATAACCTCCCACTATCTCCTATAATTTAGGGACTGGAATGTTATCACGTTTATGACTTATTACTAATGCTATATAAAGAGAGCAACTGAGTGAATGAGAAAGAAATGAAAAGCTCCATATTCACTCAAATACATGCCTGTTGTATGCTTCCATTCTCCTTGTTTTCTGTTATCGCCATCATGTTGTAATCGTGGGTTGTTGCTACTCAACGGTTACGTGTGTAGGACTGTCACTACAACAATCCAGCCCTTCCCCATCGGGGTTTTCCCCAGCGACATCATGTCGCTGGGGAAACCACGCTAAACGACAAAATCTGTCTAACGTGGAAAACTTGCTCGTAAAAATTTTGACCAAAAAATAAAGAAAAGTTTCCCCAGCGACATGTCGCTGGGGAAACGTTGACTGAATTTTGACCAAATTATTTCACAAAAATGCAAGCGGGAGATTAACCCGCCAACTTTTCCCCAGCGACATGTCGTTGGGGAAACTTTCTTCCACGTCTAATCCAAGTGATTAGTGTTAATGCATTGGTTAATTTATGTCCAAAAGTTTCCCCAGCGACATGTCGCTGGGGAAACGTTGACTTCTATTTGACCACCAATTTTCACAAAAAAGTGTAATGTTTATATAATATTTTAGTAAATATAATATATATATATATATATATATATATATATATATATATATATATATATATATATATATATAGTAAATCTCTTTTTATGATAAAAAAAGTGAGACAAATTGTTAATTTTCCCGCTAATGCTTTCCCCCAATGTTTTCCCGCCAACATTTTGCCCGCCAAAAGTTAACATTCACGATAATTGTTAACATTCATTGTTAATAGTAATTAAAACTTGTTAACATTCTTTGAGGCTTACAAACAGACACGCCTAAACCTAACTTTATTCTACACGGACACTTAAACACGCGCTTAATTAAACATGGATATTAAACCGATAATAGACTCATAAACACGAAAACAGATACATCATAAACTAGTTCAAACGAATGTTCCCCATGTCATCGTAAAGTTCGTGAAGTAGTGCAGCTGATTCCATTGTGTGCCAATCGCAATTTTTGTACAACTCTACTGTACTCTCAAGTACCCTTATCATTCCAGTCAAGCGCACACAGTTTGCACACGTTGAAGAGCTTGGAGAAGAAATTGGAATTGTTGAAGGTCTGGGAGAAGAGCTTGGAGGAGAAAAGCTCGTTGAAGGTCTCGAAGAAGAGCTTGGAGGAGAAAAGCTCATTGAACCTCCAAGAGAGTTGATTAGTAGTTGCACGCGTTCGTCTTTCCATAAAAAGAATTGCATCCATATGAAACTGGACGTTGAACCCGTGAACGTGGACAAGCATAGTATAGTCTACCAAAGGATTCAGTTTGCCAAGATTCTCGAAGAACTACATCTCCATCTCCACACATGCACGAAAAAGCTTCATGCTTCAACATCTTCATAATAACAATGTGTTTGTAATAATAAGTGTGTGTGTGTGTATGTGTGTGTGATCTACTGGTGGTTGTTATGATAAGGGGTGTGTGTGGTTGTCCTTTTATGGTAAAAAGTGAGGGAAATGGTTAACATTTTCCCGCCAGTGTTTTCCCTCCAATTTTTTCCCACCAATAATGGTTAACATTGAACCTCTAATGTTGAACCCTATCTAATACAATGAACCTATAATGTTGAACCCTATCTAATACATTGAACATCTAATGTTGAACCCTATCTAATACGTTGAACCTCTAATGTTGAACCCTATCTAATACAATGAACCTCTAATGTTGAACCCTATCTAATACAATGAACCTCTAATGTTGAACTCTATCTAATACAATGAACCTCTAATGTTGAACCCTATCTAATTCAATGAACCTCTAATGTTGAACCCTATCTAATACAATGAACCTCTAATGTTGAACCCTATCTAATTCAATGAACCTCTAATGTTGAACCATATCTAATACAATGAACCTCTAATGTTGAACCCTATCTAATTCAATGAACCTCTAATGTTGAACTCTATCTAATACAATGAACCTCTAATGTTCAACCCTATATAATACAATGAACCTCTAATGTTGAACCCTATCTAATTCAGTGAACCTCTAATTTTGAACTCTATCTAATACAATAAACCTCTAATGTTGAACCCTATCTAATTCAATGAACCTCTAATGTTGAACCCTATCTAATACAATGAACCTCTAATGTTGAACCCTAACTAATTCAATGAACCTCTAATGTTGAACCATATCTAATACAATGAACCTCTAATGTTGAACCCTATCTAATACAATGAACCTCTAATATTGAACCCTATCTAATTCAATGAACCTCTAATGTTGAACCATATCTAATACAATGAACCTCAAATGTTGAACCCTATCTAATTCAATGAACCTCTAATGTTGAACTCTATCTAATACAATGAACCTCTAATGTTGAACCCTATCTAATTCAATGAACCTCTAATGTTGAACCCTATCTAATTCAATGAACCTCTAATGTTGAACCCTATCTAATACAATGAACCTCTAATGTTGAACCCTATCTAATACATTGAACATCTAATGTTGAACCTTATCTAATACGTTGAACCTCTAATGTTGAACCCTATCTAATACAATGAACCTCTAATGTTGAACCCTATCTAATTCCAATTTTACTTTATATGTGTCTTTTGTTGAGTAAATACAGGTTTTTGTTACAGGTTTTGGTAGATTTTTTCCAGAAAAATTCCGGAAAGAATCTGGAAAACGCCTGCTGTGCAGGCAATTTAAAAAAAACCTGCAGACTCTTCCCCAGCGACATGTCGCTGGGAAAACTTTGGTTATTCGTAGACAAGTCAAACGCAAAGCGTTGACAAGTCAAACGTATCGAGAGTTTCCCCAGTGACATGTCGCTGGGGAAACTTTGGAAATCGTTGACAAGTCAACGACAACGCGTTGACAAGTCAAATAAAACGAAAGATTCCCCAGCGACATGTCGCTGAGGAAACTTTGTAATTAGCTAAAATGTTTAAGTTCAACTTAATTTTTTTGTTTAATAAGGATTTTCCCCAGCGACATGTCGCTGGGGAAAATGTTGCCACCGTGGCAATCTATTCTTCCAGGAAAAGTTTGTGGGGCCCGCATGTCGCTGGGGATACATTTAACAACGAGCATACCCCAGCGAATTTTCCCCAGCGAAATGTCGCAGGGGAAACCTATCCTCAGTGACATGTCGCTGGGGAAACGCCAAAAATATCGTTGGGGTAGGGCTCGAATGTTGTAGTGGATGTATCAATCCTGGGTGCTTAGGCTTGAAGACTCGAGCAACTTACTGAAAAAGAGATTTTGTGTACCTTTTTATTTTTCTTTTATCGTCCTCGACTCACCCGAATTGAAATCCAGTTATCGTATCGACTTAACTTTATTTTTGGTAAACGGTATTTTTGGAATTTTAAACTAAACTATTTAATAATAAAGTCTATTAAATTTAAGGAAAACTGTCTTAATTTTAATTATTTAAACTATTAATATGAAAATAAAAATTAAACTAATTTTAATTAAAACTATTTTAAAATGAAGCTAATTCTAAAAGCAAATTTAAAATCATAATATAAATTCTACTTTAAAATAAAAGTAAATTTAAAAAAAAAACTAATTTTAAAAACTTTTGACAAAATCTATTTAAAAATAGAAGACAAATCTAATAAAATGAAAACTAAAGTGAAAACTAATTGCAAAAGTAATTTAAATAAAAGAAATATTTTTATCTTTTTATTTTTAAAACTGGATTAAAGAAATTACTATTAATAAAACTTTTAAAATAAATGAAATTAAAACATGTATTAAACTTAAATAAGTGAGTTGGCCAAATTAAACTTCCTATATTAAATTAATGCTGCAAAACAATTCACAAGAAGAGCACTAGACTAGTTGGTTGGGGCGCTTGTGATCCAAACGAGGGGTCTGGGGTTCGATCCCCAGCCCAGACAGAATTGCTAATATTTATTTATTATTATTTTTATTTTTTTTTTGTGTTTTGACTTTAAGTTTTGGACAGATATTTAAACAACAGATAAATTGTATCTGTTAACTAAGGAAAATAAGCTGAAAACAGTACTAAATTAAAAAGAAAACAAATAAGCCTGCTAAAAAAGAAATCTAAAATATATTAAGCTATAACTATAAGCAAATCCAACCGATCTATTAAGCAGACATCAAATAAACCCAAAATGCAGATAAAACAGTGACAAATTATCCAATAAGCAAATGACTAAAAATAGAACTGAAAATCAAAAGTTGCTCCAAACTAACTTAAGAAAAATTTAAACAGATAAAACAAACATCACTTAAACATAACAATTTAAAACATCGCATATAATTTAAACTAAATTAAAACTTAACTAAAAATAAAAGAGAAGGAAGATCGAGAACCTTGATGTCGATTTCCTTTGAGTCGAAGGAAGGCGCTGTGCCTCCTTTTGAACCGAACCAAACTGTCACCTTGAATATCAACACCATTTCCTTGATCAACCATTCAACTCTCGATCCAAAGTACCCATCCGAACCAGATACAATCATTCCGAACAGTAAATAATTTATTTATTTATTTTTTTTTTTAATAACCGAATGATAACAGTAATAGTAATAAAAAAAAGATTATAAAAATTAAACTATGACAGGAATAAAAATTGGACGAAATTTAATTAACTTTAACTTTTCATTAATCAAATAAAAAAGTACAATTGCTGAAAATTAAAATTACAGAATTAAACCTAAACTAATTTTCTGAAAATTAAAACTATTTTACCCTACTCCTAATTAATTAAAAAGAACTGAAAAAAAATGAAAAGCTTCCTCTTAATACATGTGAGAGGGGGTTTTTATAGGAGAAAACCCCTGAAAACTTTCTTCTCTTCCTTGGTGGCCAAGGCTTGCAATCTTGACCGTTCTTCATCTTCTCTTTCTTCTTATTTTGATCAAACGGCTGAAAATCAGTCAAGAGACATGGATTGCCAGGGTGGATTAAAATGATTGGAGGATTTGTATTGGTGATTTGTATCATCCAATCAAAATAAAGGTCAGGCCACGTCAGATGGAGATGGGAGGACCACCTGTTTGATTCCACCAAAGGCTTCCGAAAAACTTGGGGATTTAATCCCCAAGTGTGTGAATTAAATGAATTGGGTAAAAGCCCCAAATTTCATTGGGTGAAAGTGGCATATTGGGAGATTAGGGTTTGTTATGGTAGGGGTAAAAAAATGGAGGAAGTTTGCGTATTACTGGGGAGAGAGAAAGGGAAAATGTGGGTTTATTTTTGTTATTATCGAAAAAATAGTGGGTGGAGTAAATGGGGTAATTGATTTGTTTATTTAAAACGTGTAAATGGGAAGGTTGTACGGGTTGTGTGGGTAAATGGGTTTATAGTGACACGTGTGAGAGAATTAACGTGAGGTGGGAGCATTTGGTGTTGACTGTGATTTTTGACCAAATATTTAGCTTCACCCGTCCCATAACTTATGCAAAAATAGTGGGCTTGGGCCCAATATGCTTCATTCACATTTGTTAATAATTGTCAATTGGGCTTTGGCCAACTTTAAACAATTTTCATCCTTTTTGTTGATAAAAGAAAATGGTTATTGGGCTTTTAGGCCCAATACCCGAATATGGGACCCACAAGACTCGAATATCTCCAAAAAGATATAATCCGCTAAAAATGAACTTGATTTCGGCTTCTTTGATCATTTTCTTCAGACTTATGGCGGCTTTTTCGGGTTTCGTGATCTTCGGCACGCTTTTGGTCTTTTGACTTTGTCTTTGTCTCTTTTCTTGATTTTTCTTTGACATTTGACCGTGAAATCCCATGTTTTCTCTTCTTTTGATCATTTGTACCTATTTTAACACAAAAACACAAAACCACGCGTAATTCCGATATTTACGACATTAAACACATGATTAGGTCTTGTTTTTCCTTGATTTTAATGGCAAAAGGATAAGTGTTTTCACACTTATTAAATCCCCTACACTTGACCATTGCAATGACCCCATGCAATGCATAGTTTAAAAGCATAAGGTTACATTTTTCTCATTATTAATCCATCTCGGCCTTTATTACTAAATGCTATTATTACTGTAATGAAAAGATAAAAACTTAAAAGGAGACAAAAGTTATAATAATTTATTAACTTGGAAATTATTCGATGGAAGAAACTCGTAAAGAAATCTAAGACTTGAATTAGGGCTTTGGTGTCATGAATATTAATCACCCTCAAGTTTCACGTTCCCCATACTAAGCTTAAAAACGAGATCATTGTTTACTACAAGTTAGTACCACTAACACTTACTCATGTGGTTTAGTTAATCACTTAGACCCCCTTATTCCTACGGTGTATCTCTTGTATTTTATTTTTGTCTTGAATGATCACGAGGATGCATTTTTAACTTATTTCGATAGTTTATTAAGGCCGAAAATAAAGTGGGACGATTTAATCAATAGTTAGCTAAAGGACAAAATCTTTTAAAACGGCTTCTCGAAACCTCATAAAGTTCATATCTTGGCATAACTCGTTTCACGATTTGAGACCTTTCTCGGACCGATATTTGGCTTGTACTTCAAACTTCAAATCTTGAGAGACGATCTTGAAATTATGGTCTTCTCTTCATTTTGGTATACATCTTCATAAGGAGTGAAAGATGCTTCAAACGTTGACCACGACTTCTTCATTTATCCTCTTCTTTATTTAGGATTTTGATATACAACGATCCGCCTCCTTTTCGGACTTGGATCTATTTATCCTCATACCTTGTTAGGGTCTTTTTGGATAGACTTCTCCATGATCTTTAGGGGAGTAATTGCTTCTCGTCGTGTGTCTTGATCCTTTATATTGATTTGGATTAATGATCTTCACAATCTCTTAGGATCTTTAGCAAAAAAGTGAATCCTCATGCCTTGTAAGGGCCTTTTTGGACTCGGGTATCCTCATGCCTTGTTAGGGCCTTTTTGGATAAGCCAATCTTCGCGTCCCGCTTCAATAAGTTATGCCTTGGCTATGAACTCTAATTAATACCGAGAAACTTTTAAACGATCTTGTGCTAGAAGCTAAGTAACCTTTTAAATCGTACAACCTTATTTATTGCAAATATATTTATTAACAAATGATGGGAGAAAAAGCTCATAACTAACTCACATAAGTTAATGAAAGAATACCGAACTTATAATTAACTCTATCATCTCTCGTTCTCCACAATTTAAAATCTCAAGTAATGAGACTCGTGGATGCTTAGCCTAATAAACCAATTAAGGTCCATATGGTTAAGGATACTAGCTAGAGTAAACTTGGACAAGTAAACTCGGGTTGAGTCAAAATATTCAAGACGGGCCTAATATATCAAAGATATCTAACTCGTTAAAACCATTTTATTTATTTATTTTTTTTTGACTTTATTTTTGAATTGGAATGTGCTAATAAAAGGAAAGAAAATAAATAAAAATACTACTAGGCCAAAATAGATCAAAAACTTGAAAAACGTTGAAAATTTTAAAAATTTTCCGGTTAAATGGGGTCAAATTCATGGAAAATGCCACTAAAATTTCGATAGAAATCCCCCCTACACTTAATATAAACATTGTCCTCAATGTTTAAGCATGTGGGAGAATAAACTCCCCTACACTTAGGACATTGAGTACGTTGTTTAAATCGAGCTAAGGAAAGGACAACTAAAGTGATTACATTTATTTATATACAAGATTGAATCACAATAGCAAAAACTTATCGAAGGAACCGGGTACACGGGTAACACGGGAACACGGGTCTCGTCAAAAGCACCAAAAGTGGATCATCAAAGCACAAGTACCTACACAATCACAACACAACACACAAACAAACAACCTACACGGCTCCCCCTACACTTATTATAGAAAATAGATAGAAAAATAGATAATAGATAGATCATCGGGTTGCCTCCCGAGAAGCGCTTGTTTTTGTTAACCGAGTCACGAGCCTGACTCGACCCCGAATTAAATGGTCCATGGGGAAGCCTCGAATGTAATACCAGGATCAAAAATCTTGTCCTCTGTCCCGGAGGAACATAATAAATGAGAGGCAGGAGGATAAGTCATAGAAGGGAGAAAAGTCTGCTCAACATACGAGAAGTATGTGAGGTCGTGATCCACGGGAGGTGGGATGGGTAAAGGAGACACATTGTCATCCCCCAAAGACATAGGATTGTCACTATTCGGCAAAGCCATAAAGGTATTAATCAAAGAATGGTCAATGTCACCTCCCGGGTCAAAGTAATCATCCTCATGAACGTGAATCTCTTCGATTTCTTCATCATAGATAGGCTCGTCAAACAAAGGTTTGTCGTTCCCCTCATTTAGGATTTTAGAAATTCTCTCGAAGAGATCACGATCAAGTACGAAACCATCATTCATTTGTGGGATTTGTTGATAAGTTAAATCCTCACGAATGTGGTAAACGTAATTCTCAGTAGAGGAGTGTTTATTAGGTAACTCCTCGAGAATTGGATGTGTGGTCATGTGAGTTGGTTCGTCATTATTATTATAAATAAGACGTTCCAACTCATCAGGTTCGGCCTCGATATTAGAAAAATCGACCTCACTTGTAGGTGGAAGTGGAGGTAGAAGAGCTAGCTCTCGGTCGATAATTTCCTTAATCTCGGGCTCGAAGACGAAATCATCATACTCACCACATATAGAACTCTTATTGGAAGAATCAATTTTCGCATTTGGATTTGTGAGTATGTGATCGTGGACTAGCGGAACGACCGTGTCCGTAAGCTCAGCAAAAGTCGGCACGTCACAAACTTCATCAAAGAATTTGTCGAGCCCAAAATCGCTAATCTGACTCGATGTATCAAGATCCTTAGATGCATTTGGGATATTGAGAGAAGGAATTACAATTTCACTAGGACATTGAGCACAAAGATCACTCCAAGAAATAGTAGTCTCATCGTCATCATAATAGTAAGAACGCACAAGAGGAGGAGTAGAAACACTAAGAGTAGATACTTGCTCTTGTTGTCTTTCGTCATGCAAGCTAATTTTGATTTGTTTTAAGCTTTCGAGAATTTCATCCAAACTAGTGCTTTGTTCCTTAAAAGAAGGTTGATGAACGACGGAGTTTTGTGGGGGTTCAAAATTTTGAAAACCGGAATTATAGCATGGATGTGGCTCATAATTCATCGGTTGGCAATAAGAAGTATCGTGAGGACCCCCACAATGATTGCAACACGGGTATTGAGAAAAACCCGGTGCATTTTGAGGATAGGGGTTGTCATAGACGGAAGGAGGGGAGAAATTTGTGTAAGAGGAGAAGTACGAATTTCTAGAATTGCACAGTGGACAAAATCCAAATTGTGTATTGTCGATATCGGAACCACACTTAGCACAAGTACACCATGGACATATTGGAAAACCAAGCCATGGTCTCCCACACCGAACGCAAGACAAATCCATGAAGAATTATAAATAAGAGGAGTTGAGAAAAATAATTAAACACAATAGAGGGTAAAGAAGAATATTTTTGTATTTTTTAGAAAAATAAAATATATACAAGAAAAATCGAAAGAAATCGAACTAAAAATTAACACTAATACGTAATATTTTTGGTGTAATACTTTTAGGAAAAAGTATTACTTTTGGATTTTTTTTAATTTTTTTTTGGTGCAATTCTTAGGAAAGAAATTGCTTTTGTAATTTTTTTGTATTTTTAAGTTTTTGATTTTTTTTTGTATTTTTGATTTTATTAACAAGAAACGTAATGTTCAAAAAGAACGGATCCCAAAATCCAAACGTCTTCACGAAAAATCGTCAATCGTACGAGCGAAGCGGCAGCGGCGCCATTTTGAAAAAGAGATTTTGTGTACCTTTTTATTTTTCTTTTATCGTCCTCGACTCACCCGAATTGAAATCCAATTATCGTATCGACTTAACTTTGTTTTTGGTAAAAGGTATTTTTGGAATTTTAAACTAAACTATTTAGTAATAAAGTCTATTAAATTTAAGGAAAACTATCTTAATTTTAATTATTTAAACTATTAATATGAAAATAAAAATTAAACTAATTTTAATTAAAACTATTTTAAAATGAAGCTAATTCTAAAAGCAAATTTAAAATCATAAAATAAATTCTACTTTAAAATAAAAGTAAATTTAAAAAAAACTAATTTTAAAAACTTTTGACAAAATCTATTTAAAAATAGAAGACAAATCTAATAAAATGAAAACTAAAGTGAAAACTAATTGCAAAAGTAATTTAAATAAAAGAAATATTTTTATCTTTTTATTTTTAAAACTGGATTAAAAAAATTACTATTAATAAAACTTTTAAAATAAATGAAATTAAAACATGTATTAAACTTAAATAAGTGAGCTGGCCAAATTAAACTTCCTATATTAAATTAATGTTGCAAAACAATTCACAAGAAGAGCACTAGACTAGTTGGTTGGGGCGCTTGTGATCCAAACGAGGGGTCTGGGGTTCGATCCCCAGCCCAGACAGAATTGCTAATATTTATTTATTATTATTTTTTTTTTTTTTGTGTTTTGACTTTTAATTTCGGACAGATATTTAAACAACAGATAAATTGTATCTGTTAACTAAGAAAAATAAGCTGAAAACAGTACTAAATTAAAAAGAAAACAAATAAGCCTGCTAAAAAAGAAATCTAAAATATATTAAGCTATAACTATAAGCAAATCCAACCGATCTATTAAGCAGACATCAAATAAACCCAAAATGCAGATAAAACAGTGACAGATTATCCAATAAGCAAATGACTAAAAATAGAACTGAAAATCAAAAGTTGCTCCAAACTAACTTAAGAAAAATTTAAACAGATAAAACAAACATCACTTAAACATAACAATTTAAAACATCGCATATAATTTAAACTAAATTAAAACTTAACTAAAAATAAAAGAGAAGGAAGATCGAGAACCTTGATGTCGATATCCTTTGAGTCGAAGGAAGGCGCTGTGCCTCCTTTTGAACCGAATCAAACCGTCACCTTGAATATCAACACCATTTCCTTGATCCACCATTCAACTCTCGATCCAAAGTACCCATCCGAACCAGATACAATCATTCCGAACAGTAAATAGTTTTTTTTTTTTTTTTTTTTTTTAATAACCGAATGATAACAGTAATAGTAATAAAAAAAAAGATTATAAAAATTAAACTATGACAGGAATAAAAATTGGACGAAATTTAATTAACTTTAACTTTTCATTAATCAAATAAAAAAGTACAATTGCTGAAAATTAAAATTACAGAATTAAACCTAAACTAATTTTCTGAAAATTAAAACTATTTTACCCTACTCCTAATTAATTAAAAAGAACTGAAAAAAAATGAAAATCTTCCTCTTAATACATGTGAGAGGGGGTTTTATAGGAGAAAATCCCTGAAAACTTTCTTCTCTTCCTTGGTGGCCAAGGCTTGCAATCTTGACCGTTCTTCATCTTCTCTTTCTTCTTATTTTGATCAAACGGCTGAAAATCAGTCAAGAGACATGGATTGCCAGGGTGGATTAAAATGATTGGAGGATTTTTATTGGTGATTTGTATCATCCAATCAAAATAAAGGTCAGGCCACGTCGGATGGAGATGGGAGGACCACCTGTTTGATTCCACCAAAGGCTTCCGAAAAACTTGGGGATTTAATCCCCAAGTGTGTGAATTAAATGAATTGGGTAAAAGCCCCAAATTTCATTGGGTGAAAGTGGCATATTGGGAGATTAGGGTTTGATATGGTAGGGTAAAAAAAATGGAAGAAGTTTGCGTATTACTGGGGAGAGAGAAAGGGAAAATGTGGGTTTATTTTTGTTATTATCGAAAAAATAGTGGGTGGAGTAAATGGGGTAATTGATTTGTTTATTTAAAACGTGTAAATGGGAAGGTTGTACGGGTTGTGTGGGTAAATGGGTTTATAGTGACACGTGTGAGAGAATTAACGTGAGGTGGGAGCATTTGGTGTTGACTGTGATTTTTGACCAAATATTTAGCTTCACCCGTCCCATAACTTATGCAAAAATAGTGGGCTTGGGCCCAATATGCTTCATTCACATTTGTTAATAATTGTCAATTGGGCTTTGGCCAACTTTAAACAATTTCCATCCGTTTTGTTGATAAAAGAAAATGGTTATTGGGCTTTTAGGCCCAATACCCGAATATGGGACCCACAAGACTCGAATATCTCCAAAAAGATATAATCCGCTAAAAATGAACTTGATTTCGACTTCTTTGATCATTTTCTTCAGACTTGTGTCGGCTTTTTCGGGTTTCGTGATCTTCGGCACGCTTTTGGTCTTTTGACTTTGTCTTTGTCTCTTTTCTTGATTTTTCTTTGACATTTGACCGTGAAATCCCGTGTTTTCTCTTCTTTTGATCATTTGTACCTATTTTAACACAAAAACACAAAACCACGCGTAATTCCGATATTTACGACATTAAACACATGATTAGGTCTTGTTTTTCCTTGATTTTAATGGCAAAAGGATAAGTGTTTTCACACTTATTACTTACGGAGTGCCGTAAGTATTTTAAAGGACAGGGATTTGACATTACGTACGGTTCCGTATGTTTGACAGTTTCAAGAAGTAGAAGGATGATGCTATTGATGCTTATTGGTGTTCCTTTTGGTTCAGAGTTTTGTATGTTTGAATCGAGTCGGGGTTAATGCTATTCGGTGTGGCGTTGTGATGTGACTATGGAATATCATAATCTTAGTAAGATCGGTAAGACGCAAGATGATCATGGTGATGATATATTTACTTGTTTGGTTCGGTCTTATAAGGGTGTTATGGATTGTCACTATATCGACCAGTAAGGTATCTCTGTTATGTTTATTTCATCAAAACATATAGCTGTTGGGATAGAACATATCTCCAACATTCTTTAAAGTACTCTTCGTTTGCAGTCCAAATGAAATAAAAGAGATGTGCTTTCAAACATTGTGGTGATATTTTTAAATGGTATCTTATGGGGAAACTTAATTTGTGTTAACAGTTTATATTGAAATGTGTCTTTCGAACTTGCGGTAGTATGAAGCAAAATATATGTTAGTTCTAGAATTAATATTCTTGGATAAACAACATACTGTTAATTGTAACTTGTGAATATTGTGTTTGCTAATTGCTTGGTAAAAATGGTCCGAGATAAAAAAATTGGTGCAGAGAAATAATGTTAGTGTATGTGTGATATCAAGAATTTCACGTAGTTTTACTTCATTAGATATGAACTATCTATGTGGCTATTTGAGGGCTAATAATGCATCAAGTACTACACCAACATAAGAAATGGAATAAGCATGTTTATTCAAGAAGTGTGAATGAAGCATGTTTGTAGTGAAACATTTATGTCATGCGCTAAAGCATGCATGCAGATTATATACTTCACAGAACAAGTTTCATGTTGGACACCTGTAGGTTTATTTTATTAGGAAACTGAACGAAATCATAAACAAAGAAATCTTGTTTTAGAACAAAAGAGATTTGTATTATTTGTTTATTTGTATATGTGACTTAATAAATAAATAATACTTTACTTTCAACAAATTTTGACAATGTATTACATTAAAATAAATAAAGTTTTTATAAATAATAAGACCCTTGTGTTGATGATGCATAGATTTGCGAGTATGCCAATTCTGTAGTAACATTTTGGTAAGTGATTGAACCAAATGTGAGTGTTCATATGTCGAATCTTAGTAACGTAAAGTTAATATTGAGATTTATTGTGGAGGTTCGTCAAGAGACGAGTTATAACCCTACACTTAATTTTTTGGAGGAGTTTGTGTATGGCGTTTCATGTGCATGTGATTGATGAAAAGAAAAAGGTGACCTGGTAACCAACGTGAAGTTGAAACCGTCATCCTATGTCCCGTATATTGGATAGAATTATGATTATAACTGATCACTATGATTATGATTCTTTCCTTTTCCGTCCCTCAAATAGTGCAATCGAGATATTGAGAATTAAAAATGCACATGAAAATCATACAAATTTCACAAGTTGGTGAATCACTAAACTCACACATAACGAATTGATTCTTGAATGTGCAACAAACAAGTGTATAATCAAACTTCAAGATGGAAGTTGTGTTGTTCGTGTGGTGGTGGCGATAAAAGGAGGTTAAGTGGTATAAAGAAAAAATACCTTAATATTTTGTTGAGCGTGAATTTCTAGATAAAAAGAGAATGGCCATTATTGGCACGTTTGTGAAGTAAACTAGAAAGTTGACTATGACTCTGCTACTTCTATGAAAAGATATTTAGAGAGTTTTTATGATGAGATCGATAAGCATGATAATAGCTTATCGAAAGTTCTTCTTTAAGCCTCTGACGAGAGACTTATTGAGAGATTCTTGTGGCATGAGTTTGAAACCATATGTGAATCTAATAGTGATGGAAACCCGACTTGAACTTAGTGCGCCTATCTTCAAGTTTAATGGGTAATAATGAAGTAATTAATGGGTAGAAGGTGCTATTGATAAAATAGACTCATGTATAGCTTAGATAGCACGACGTTGCCGAGAAAGGATGAGATTTTCTCTTAACAAAGCTTTTGAAGCGTCTTAGCAACAAAGACGTTAGAGTAGCTTTGCCTATATGACTTAGAGGTGGTGTCGCCTTGAATAACAAGTTTGTGGTTTCTTTTTTAGAGGGTCATGAATCAAGATTAAGCGCATGGCCATATTCGCGCTCAGTGACAACACTTTGGTTACAATGGGAAGTGTGTATAGGTATGAACATAAGAATATAAAGGTTTTTGGTTTAATCTTCGGACACCATTAAATCAATTCTATGTGTGTACCTAAAGTAAACGTGGTTTAATCTTTGTGACACCATCGTGACACAACCTATTAGAATAGTAGAAAACATCCCAACATGGTGGGAGATTGTTGGGACTTATGTTGATGTTGGAAAGTTTAGCCACTTATGAAGCATAAAGTACAAACAATTAAAGGTGTCATTGATTGTATTTACTATTTAGCAATTAGTATAAGTTGGAGAAGCAACAATATGTGTGAATTCATATTTGACCTACTCTTATGGCTTCGTGATGAATTCAGTTTCTTAATAGACTATGACCTCCCACTATCTCCTATAATTTAGGGACTGGAATGTTATCACGTTTGTGAATTATTACTAATGCTATATAAAGAGAGCAACTGAGTGCATGAGAAAGAAATGAGAAGCTCCATATTCACTCAAATACATGTCTGTTGTATGCTTCCATTCTCCTTGTTTCATCGCCAAAGTGTAGTTATCGTGGGTTGTTGCTACTCAACGGTTACGTGTGTAGGACTATATCAATCCTGGGTGCTGAGGCTTGAAGACTCGAGCAACTTACGGAGTGCCAAAAGTACTTTAAAAGACAGGGATTTGACATCCCGTACAGTTCCGTATGTTTGACAAGTTTCAAGAAGTAGAAGGATGACGCTATTGATGTTTATTGGTGTTCCTTTTGGTTCAGAGTTTTGTATGTTTGATGTAGTGGTTTTACTACTCTTTAGGAAAAGAGAGCAAAAGTGGCAAGTTTTAAGTGTCGGTTTAGGAAAACCAAGCACTAATGACCAATTAAGTTCAAGTTCGTTTCCCAAGGAGGCTTAGTGTGTGTGTAATGAATTGATTATCTTTGTGATTATATTTTTGAGAAAGAAAAATAGAAATGAGATTATAAGAGAAAGACGGTTACGAAGACGGATTAAACTAAGTCGAAAAAGGTATACACGTAAAGTCGTAAAAAGTACCAAAATTAAAATTTTACCCTAAAATTCCTAAAAATCACCAAAAATCCACAATAATATTCTAAGAGTTTACAAAAAATCCAAACTTGCTAAAACCTTTTAATTAATTAGATAATGACTTTTTAATGCTAATTAAAGCCCTAAAAATCACAATTAATTATTAAAAAGCCCTAAACAAGATTTTAAAGTTTGTAAACCTCAAACATACTCTAATTAAGCTAAAAAGTATTTTTCAAAATTTTAAAACCAAATAAAACTATTTTTAGACAATTAAAAACTAATAAAATCAATTAAAACTTAAATTAATTCTAGAAAATAATTAAAAGACCTAAAAAATATTTAGAAAGTTGCAAAATTCCTAATTAAGTATTTAGAACCTAGGAAAAATATAAAAACTTAGAAAATCAGACTTCTAATTTTTAATAATAAAATAATATTAAAATAATATTAAAAATCCAAAAATCATAAAAAAATCTAAAAACTTGCAAACTAGCTTAATTTAACCTAAGTAACTCAGAAATGAAAGTGAAATTACCTAAATACCCCTATTGGGCCTAGAAAATGGGCTAAACCCAAAACAGTACACTATTGGGCCAAATTTGGGCCCAATAACAAAAATTGTTCAAAACAAGCCCAAAAAGCACAGGTTGACTCAAAATTTGATTTTAAACAACTTTTTCCAAAGGCCCAAAAGCTGAAAATGTGAAATAAGCTAGCTTATAACAAACAGCTTATTCTTAATGGGCTTTTTGGCCCATTAAGCTATAAGCCAATGCCATAAGCTAAAATTTGACACACAAGCTTCTTATGACCTAATAAAGACTTCTGCAAAAAGAAATTTGAAATAAGCCCAAGGAATAATCCTGAAAATGTAATAAGCAATCTACAAAAAACGACAAAATAGTCGTTTTTGAGTTCTAGACCACCCCAAGTGTTGATTCAAGTTCCAAAAGCTTTGAAATGACTTAATTAAGCAAAATCAACAAAGAGTTTTCAAATAAGCTGACTCAATAAGCTGGAAAAAGCAAATAAGCACTTATATAAAAGTCAAATAAGTTGGTTTTCTAGTAAAAAGTCAAAGTCAAAGTCCAATAAGCTCTAGTCTACTTAAATGGGTCAAATAAGGAAGACCTATCACAAAAAATAAGTTGTTGCAAGTCTGGATAAGCTAGAATAGCTTATTGATAAGTTGAGTTCAAAATTACACTAGCAGGGGCTAGTTTTGGGTGTTGAGCAGTGGGAACTTTTCCCACTGCTTGACTTGTTTGACTTTTTGTCTTTAGTGACTTTTTTGGAGATTCAGATTACACAAAGGCACCCAAATGATCTTTGGATAAAAAGGAGTCAATAACAATCAAAATAACACAATCACTAACACCCAATTGATACAGTTTAATCAATCAATCACCAGATATGAAACGGACATGAACACTTAAGCAATTGAGCACAAATAAGCAGTTTTAGCAATAATCAGCCAGCCAAATTCAACCAAATGCATACACAAGCTATTATAAACTCCAATAAGCAAGTCTAAACAGGTTTCATGCAATGATTCAAAGAATTAAGCAAGATTCAAGCTAATGAAAGTTACTAATGAACACTAACACATGTAGTTTTCTACTTTGCTGATGTATTTGACACTTAAGCCAGATTCAACACCTCAAATCTTTCAAACAGGTTATAATGACTATGTTTAAACCACTTTTATCCCTAAGCATGCATACACACTAAGTGTTCCCAAAATCCTAGGTCAAAACAGGCAATATCAAAGTCTATATAGCAGATTGTTTGATTCAAGGCTTCAAACCCAAAAACTTGAAGTAAAACACTCTCAACAAGGTATATATCAGATACCAAGCATAAACAACACAATCCAACAACACAATATCAAGTTACAAGCACAAACAGATAGACCCAAACACCCCTTTATCTTTTCCAAATCAAATTTTTCAAAGTAAAAGTGAGATTCAAGGCTACCCAAGCATCAATTAACACTAAAACAGGTAAGATTAACAGATTCAAGCAAGAACAAGCCACAAAATTCACAAGATCACAAGTCACATATAAATATCACCAAAATCATGAATTTAAGCAGATTTTAGGATTGAGTATGCAAACCTCATGGATGTACATCCACACCCACGAATTTTGAGCTTATGTGCTAGCAAGAACAAGCACAAGCTTCCACAACAAAGCCTGCTAAGATTGAACAAGGTTAAAGCACAAGTGTATAAAAACATAAACTTGAAAAATCTTGATTGATGCAACCTTGTTACCCCACACTTGATTATCCCCAAGTTATAAGCCTCACAACACCTTAACTAACTCAGTTAGGATGCTATGATCAGCCCTATAACCCAAAAATTCCAAGGTTGGAACAAGTACTTAGAAAAATATCAAGAATGAGGAAAAATGCAAACTTTTGCAACCTCCAAGTGAAAACAGGTTTTTAGCTTCTAAACTAACAATCATATAACAATAATAAGCAGTAAATAAGATTGGCCAATGACTTTTCTTCAATGCTTCAAACACAATTTCATTAAACTGAAATGGGATTTATAGAAGTTGAACAAGGGAAAAATCAAAAGCAAACGTCTATGTGAGACTTAAGGGCTTTATATATAGCCTTACATGTGAACTAAGAACAGCTGAAAACTAAAAACCCTAATGCTTGAAGTCCCAAAAATGCCCTTGAGGATTTGAACTTCTTGGCTTCATGTGACTGATTCTTGGACGTTTGTGAAGTAGATAGCTTTTGGAATTTGATCTAAGGGCTCAAACAAAGCTTAAAATGTAAGCTTGTATCTGGATGGTTGATTCTCTGGCTGGTTTTGGCAGTATCCCCTTTGTGTGTAGCAGGGGAATCATGTGTGGCCCTTGGGGGTGATGTGGCAAGTGATTTAAAAGTTAGGTTATGATTAGAAGACTACTAATCATAATTCTGGAGGTGATGGAAGCTTAATTGTTGCTTAATCAATAATCCCCAATTTGTGTTCTTGAGTAAATAGTATCATGTTTAATCTGTTTTGGGTTTTAAAAGTTATGTTAAGCGCTAAAAGATTAAACTAATCAAAGATTAGTTATATCCGGTTTGAGTGGAGAGTGACATGGAAGAATGGTGGAGTTTCATTGGTGGAGAGAGTGAGTGGGGCACGTGTCACCCCCTCACTGGCCTAGGTAAGTATCTTGTCTGCCAGTATTACTCCCTTATCTTTCAGCAACTTGTCAATTGCATTCCAAACTTCTATCAACGCCTAATTCAGCTTTGTCAACTTTTGCCTTTTTACATTTTTGGCCCAAAACTTTTACAAGGTAAATTCAGGGGTATTTCTTGCCATATTTGAATTCTTCAAGGGCTGATTTGGCATTTTGATGATGGATAATGGTCTTGACTTGTATAATGAGCATTTTGGAGGACTGAAATTGCCAAGTCATGTTTGATGAGGGATCATTTTTGCCAAATGTTGAAAGTTGAGGGTCCTTTTTGTAATTTTGGAATTTTCAAAGGACCAATCTTGTAATTTCTTGTACTTTGAAGGACTTCATGATATATTTGACTTTGTGGAGGATATTGGTTGACAATTTAGCTTTGTTGAGGGGCTAAACTTACCAATTCTTCAAAGTGGAGGGCCCTTTTTGTAATTATGACAAACTTTAGGGACCAAACTTGTAATTATGAGGATACAAGGGTATAAAGTGTCAATTCTTCCATATTGGAGGACCCTTCTTCATATTTCTTCAAATCTTCAAGGGTTGATCTTGGGAAAGTCTTCATTAGGGCTTGGTTCATTGTGCGGCTTCGTTTCCCGTGTTCGTTTTTGAATGATTCTTGTGATCTTTTGTCATTTTCTCAATATCCGTACCTAAAATACACAAGCAACAAACACAAGCATATATATGGGTATTTTGATGATATTTAATGCATTTTAAGCCCTATTTGGAAGATGAGACTATGTATAAAAGCAGTCTCATCACTCCCCCATACTAAACCATTGTCGTGCCCTCACGCAATGCTAGAATAAAGTATCGTAGCATCTCCAAAATTCATTTTTATTCACTTTATTGAACGATAAACTAGCTACACTACTACTATTGCTACTAATACTTGTGTTTTAGACATAATGTATGATTTTCATCGCAAAATGGGACGTTTAGGTTCATAGAATAAGAATACGTGAATGCTTCGTTAGAAATAATTTCATCATCCTCGATTTTCACCCCAATTCCATGTTAAGCGTGCAACGAGATCATTGTTATTATAAGTTAGTAATGTTAACACTACTCATATGCCCTAATCACGTACTTATCCTCCCATTATTCCTAAGTTGTATCTCTTATATTTTATATTGTCTTGAATGTTTCACGAGGATACATTGTTTGACTTATGCGATAAAAGAGATTTAGGTCTAAAAATAGAGTCCTAACGGTGTAACTAGGACCATCAAATCAATAACCCCTCCTAATAGACAACGATGTCAAAAAATTAAGTTGACAAGAAGAATCGATAAACACGGTTTTATAACGGTTTTGAACATGAGACTTATTACCAAGACTTTTATACGCCCCCTAACGGAAGGGCCTTATTATCTTTGGTTTACCTCCATCTTTTATTCAACTTCGCCATGAAGCTTTTATTATGACTTCGGTCTTGCCTTGCCTTTTATTATCCACCTCATCGGTAGTTTTATTAGCCAAAGACGTATATCCTCACGCTAAGGCGAATTTTGGATCTTTAAAGCTTCGAAGATTTAGGCTTGATTCACTTTCAATTTTGCATAGATTTTTCAGCCTTGTGGGGCTTCAAATTGTTTGCTTGATTTAGGTGAGCACTTGAAATCTTATTATTGGGTGAAGCTTTGGATTATTCGGAAGCTACTAGAAAAGACTAGAAACCCAACAATCCTAACTAAACCGCTAAGTCAAAATTTATTAAGCAAAAAATATTTACATGCGAAGGGAGAATAAGCAAACAACGAGAACACGTGAGTTTTTGAAAGAATACGAGTACTCTACGTTTAGCATAGTAACTTATAATTAACCCTATCATTTCTCGTCCTCATTTAAGAGACTTAGCCTAATGTGTAGTTAAGGAATCAAAGCTAAGTGCTCAACACGCACGGTCGAGTCAAAAATTACTCTTATTCTCGCCATCGGAAAACCTACATTTGTGTCTTCAAACACTTATAAAACATGAGAAAATTTTTAAAATTTGGCCATTTTTAGCCTTATTTTGCACTAAAAACGATAAACAAAAAGATAAACTTTGGAAAGCGTGAAGGTTTGGCAAGGCAAGTATCTATTCACCCCCCCCCCCCCATACTAAAGTTAAACATTGTCCTCAATGTTTCGAGTCTAGGGGTGCAAACACCCCCATACTAGAGACGTAGTCGAATGCCTAATCTAGCATGGAAAGGGTGTAACCAATAAATTAATAGCCGTTTATAAAGTGTGCTATAAACCTAAGGTTAGAACATCAAAAGGATATATCATGGATATTGAGAAAGTCTTCAAAGCAAACGATCGAGTGCTCCCATAAAACGAACACGAGAGGCTCCAATCATGAAGATCATGATCATCTAAAGTCCACAAGTCACAAACAACCACGGAACAAAGGTTGGAAGGGCACAAATCCCCACACATTAACTACATTAGAAAGCGATAATATGTACATAGGATAAGCATGGGACTCCCCCACGAGGCTCCTCGTTTTTGATTACCGAGTCATGAGCTCGACTCGATCCCCTCAATACTAATTATCATTGGGGAAGGTGACTTGGTTGAGGTAGTTCAAGGATGGAACTTCCCCGCCAAAGTAGTGCTTCAACCTATGTCCATTCACCTTGAAGTTAGGACCATCGTCTTGAGCTAGCTCGATGGTCCCATACGGAAACACTTGAGTCACGGTGAATGGACCGGACCAACGGGATTTCAACTTACCGGAAAAGATTTTTAATCTTGAATTAAAAAGCAAAACTTGATCCCCAATGTTAAAAACCCGGTTTTTAATTTTAGAATCATGCAACTTTTTAGTCTTTTCTTTGTAAATCAATGAATTTTCATAAGCAATGTCCCTCAATTCATCTAATTCATTCAATTGCATTTTCCGGTGTTTTCCCGCGGTCTCCATATCATCATTACAATGCTTTAGGGCCCAATAAGCCTTGTGTTCTAACTCGATAGGCAAATGACAATTCTTTCCTTACACAAGCTTATAGGGAGTGCACCCAATGGGCGTCTTATAAGCGGTTCTAAAGGCCCATAAAGCATCGTCCAACTTATCCGACCACAATTATCGGTTTTCCCCAACGGATCTCTCCAAAATCCTCTTCAACGCTCGGTTTGAAACCTTGACTTGCCCACTCGTTTGTGGGTGATAAGCCGTAGAAAGCCGATGTGTAACCCCATATTTCCTTAGGACCCTTTCGAATTGGTCATTACAAAAATGGGTTCCACGATCGCTTATGATCGCACGAGGGGTTCCAAACCGAGAAAACAAGCTTTTCAAAAACTTGACTACCACACGAGCATCATTGGTGGGCAAAGCCTTAGCTTCCACCCACTTAGATAGGTAGTCAACCGCAACGAGAATGTACTTATTACCACGAGATGATGGGAACGGCCCCATAAAGTCTATACCCCAAACGTCAAAGATCTCACACACTTGGATGATATTTTGTGGCATTTCATCTTTTTGTGAGGCTTTTCCTTGTCGTTGGCATGAATCACATGACATCACAAGATTTTGTGCATCTCGGTAAATAGTAGGCCAAAAGAAGCCGGCATCAAACACCTTCTTAGCCGTGAGATTAGCACCGTGGTGACCACCCGTGGGTCCCTCATGGCAAGCTCTAAGGATGTTAGAAGCTTCGGTGCCAAATACACAACGTCGGATGATTTGATCCGCACAAGTTCGAAACAAGTAAGGGTCGTTCCAAAAGTAGAACTTGACGTCACGAAAGAATTTTCGTTTTTCTTGAGTCGTCATACCCTTAACGATGAAGTTACCCGCATGGTAATTTGCAAAATCCGCAAACCATGGGGTGGAAGGATCAAGCTTAGAATTCACTACACCAAGTGTCTCGAGCGGAAATGTTTCGGTGATTTCCTTGGGCTCGTAAACACTTTGGTGAGGATCTTCCAAACGAGAAAGATGATCGGCCGCTAGATTCTCGGCTCCTTTTTTGTCAACGATGGTGTAATCAAATTCTTGAAGGAGGAGAATCCAACGAAGTAATCTAGGCTTAGCATCTTGCTTTGCCATGAGATACTTAATAGCCGAATGGTCCGTATACACTATGCATTTAGCTAAGAGGAGATAGGGTCGGAATTTCTCAAATGCATACACCACGGCAAGGAACTCCTTTTCCGTTGTAGTGTATTTTAGTTGAGCCTCGGTCATCGTCTTGCTAGCATAGTGAATAGGCAAGAAGTGCTTATCATGATGTTGCCTCAAAACGGCCCCAATAGCGTATCACTAGCATCACACATTAGCTCAAAGGGTAGGTTCCAATTGGGAGCAACAAGAATGGGAGCTTCGGTAAGTTTCCTCTTAAGGATTTCAAAGGCTCGTACACAATCTTCGTCAAAGACAAAACGTGCCTCTTTTTCAAGAAGATGTGTAATGGGTCGAGAAATCTTTGAAAAATCCTTGATGAATCGACGATAAAAGCCCGCATGGCCTAGGAAACTCCTAACTCCCTTAACGGTTTTGGGATGAGGTAATTTGGCGATGACGTCTACCTTAGCTTGATCTACCTCAATCCCCGCTTTCGAGACCTTGTGCCCTAAGACGATTCCACTCTTAACCATAAAATGACATTTTTCCCAATTGAGCACAAGGTTGGTTTCCTCACAACGTTTCAACATTCTCTCTAAGTTCGACAAACACGAAGTGAACGAATTACCAAACACGGAAAAGTCATCCATGAAGACTTCCATCGTCTTCTCGATCATATCATGAAAAATAGCCATCATGCACCTTTGAAAGGTTCCCGGTGCATTACAAAGTCCGAATGGCATTCTACGATAGGCAAACGTTCCATATGGACACGTAAACGTAGTTTTTTCTTGATCACGAGGATCGATGGGAATTTGGAAGTAACCGGAAAAACCATCTAAAAAGCAATAGAAATCGTTTCCCGCAAGACGCTCCAACGTTTGATCCATGAAGGGCAAGGGAAAATGGTCTTTTCGAGTGGCTTCATTCAACTTTCGATAGTCAATGCACACTCTCCATCCGGTCACGAGCCTAGTGGGAATTAACTCGTTGGTATCGTTTGGCAAAACGGTCATCCCTCCCTTTTTAGGGACACAATGAATAGGACTCACCCAAGGGCTATCGGAAATAGGGTAAATCATTCCCGCGTCAAGGAGTTTAAGGACCTCCTTTTTGATGACGTCGTGAATTTTGGGGTTCACCCTTCTTTGACTTTGGATTGCGGGCTTGTAATCCTCCTCCATTAATATTTTGTGAGTACAAAACTTGGGATCGATTCCCTTAATGTCGGATAACTTCCACGCAATTTCCCCTTTGTGATCCTTTAGAACATCGACAGGTGCGGTTTTTTCATCATTCGAAAGTTCCTTCGCAATAATAACCGGCAACTTGTCGTCCTCCCCCAAATAGACATATTCGAGATGAGGAGGTAAATCTTTCAACTCAAGGATAGGTGGTTCCTCAAGTGATGATTTGGGCTCGATACTCATAACCTCCTCGGGTGGAGTAAATGGGAAATCGTTAAGAAAATCCTTGATAATCGAGAAGTCCTCATCGTTGTCGAGGTCTTCGTCACAAGTACGTGGAACATTGCATTCTTCCAACGTAAAACCACCACCTTCAAATGGAGTGAAGATTGGTATCGAATTATCAAGAATTGGATCCAACATAGTGGGATTGCCACTAGTTTCTTCATCACCAAAACCTAGAACTTCTTGTGAAAATTCCTCGCAAACCACGTCGATCATATCTACAAGGTTTATGGTTGCAACGGAATAAACATGAGAAATTTGAGAGTTTTGAGTTGCGTTTATAACAAGTTCCTCGTCGTTGAAACGTAAGGTGATCTTTCTAGCATGAACATCGATCAAAGCCATAGACGTGTCTAAAAACGAACGACCTAAAATGAGAGGAACTTGAGGATCCGTGGGGATATCAACAACGATAAAGTCTACGGGATAGTAGAACTTCCCCACTTTCACAAAAACGTCTTCCGCCAAACCACATGCGGGAATTGTGGAATGGTCGGCCAACTCGATAGACATTAGTGAAGGAGTAAGATTAGTAAGATTGAGCGACTTGGAGATTGCAAGTGGCATCAAGTTAATGCTAGCACCAAGATCGGCCAAGGCGAAGCATTCCTCCATATCTTGGATTGCACAAGGAATCAAGAATTTACATGATCACTGACTTTTTGAGGTATGCGATTAAGATAAACCGACGAACAACTAGACAATTGGTGCAATTTCTCCTTGTTGTTCAACATACTCTTAAAGTTAGCGGCAAATCAAGGCATCATGACCAAAGCATCAGCGAAACTCACATTAAGGTGCAAATCACGAAACATTTTCATAAAAAGCTCAAATTGATAATTGTCGCGCTCTTGACGTTTTACCTTCCTAAGTCTCGATGGATAGGGAAAAGGTGGCGTGGGTTGAGGCTTTGTAGGACTAGCCTTTGGAATCTCGGGTTCCAATGATGGTAATGGGTCAACCGTAGGTGTGGCATGAGCGGTACTTCGTGGGATTGGGACATGCTCCTTTTGGACCACCACCTCGGGTTCTTCCTCAATTGCTTCCTCCGTAGGAGCAATTGGTTGAGGAGTCGGTTACTTAAGTGTCTTACCACTACGTGTGGTAATCACTTTCATCTCACCCTTAGGGTTGGATACAGTGTTGCTAGGAAGACTACTCGAAGACGGTTTACACATTATTGCCTCAAACATAGACGAGATTTTATCTTCAAACACGGATTGCCTCTTCTCGGCTTTTATCATTTCTTGTTTAATCTCGTGTTGCCCTTGTTCCATTTTTTGTTGGTTTTGCTGCAACCTAGTGACATTTCCTTCCATCTTGTTGGTGTGGATTTTAAGTTCATTAGCTAACTCATTTTTCAACTCTTTCTTCAAGTCGTTCTTAAACTCGGATCTTAGGCTAATGATTTCTCTTTGAATATTGTCAAACCTAGCATCATTCCCACTAGCATATTCAACAAACTCACTTGGAAGATCTTTCAATGTTTGCAAACTTTTGTTGTTATTTTGAAAATCATTTTGATTCTTGTTTGAAACTTGATTATTAGCCCCTTGATTCCCATAGTTTCCCTTGTTGTAATTGTTTTTGAAACCAACTTGATTGTTGCGATAGTTGTTGTTAGCATTTTGATTTGAACCAAAACCCGGTGGAGTCATTTGATTGGAGCGGGAAACTTGACCGTTTTGGTTGTAATTTCCCGTGGCCGCGAAGGCACTCGAAGTGTTACCACCGTTGGTAATGCACTCGGAGAAATCATGACCTCCACCACAATACATGCAAGAAACCTCAACCGCTTTAGCCGTAGCGGGAGCACTTTGTTCACCAACTTTAAACTCAATCAAAAGTCCTTTTAGCTTATCAAAAATCTTGTTTTCCAAGTTTTCCTCAATTTGGCAAGCATCGATGGTAGTAGACAAAGAAGGTGAAGCCGAAGACGAAGCCTTACGAACACTAGACGTGCTACGAGGACTATACACCTTAGATCTATTTTCAATTATCACCAAAGCTTCCTCAACTGTTTTACACAAAAAATTACCACCCGCGGCGGCATTCAAATAATCCCTTTCATGATCATTAAGTCCATTGTAAAACGTGTCAATTTGATGCAAGTCGGAAAAACCGTGATGAAGACATTCATGTAACATTTCCTTAAACCTATTCCAAGCCGTTGAAAAACTTTCATTAAATTCTTATGAAAACTTTGAAATCTCGTTTTTCAAATGCGTAGTCTTAGAGGGCGAAAAAATTGGTTCACAAACTTAGACACGAGATCCTTCCACGTCAATATAGAATTGGGTGGCTCTTTCTCTAACCAAATTTTAGCGGGCCCCGCTAAGGAATACAGAAAAAGCATAATCTTAATCGAGTCATTCGAGACATCCTTAAACTTGCAAGTGGCGGTAAGACGATTGAATTGGAGGATATGGTTGTGGGGATTGTCCTTCTCATCACCATGGAATTTGTTGTTTTGGATCATCGACAACAAACCCGTTTTCAACTCAAATTTCTCCGCAAGGATAGCGGGAATCACAATAGCTTCTCCATAACCCTCGGTGGGTGCTTGAAGTAACTCCATCATAGTTCGATTCGCCATGGTTGGTGCTTCTCTTACAATGGGTTCGTCAATAGGAGACTCCTCACTAGAATGATTGGGAGTGGGGGTTTTGTTCTTTTGTTTACGCGCACGTCTTGCTTGATTACGAGTTAGAATAAACGTCACGTACAATGAGGGGACGAGCGAAGAAGATTCTTTTTGGTGTTTTGTATTTTTCAATTTTTTTGTGGTTTTTGATTGTATTAACCTTTTTGGAATTTAGTGAATGTATTAAGTAGACACAAATCTACAAATCTCCTCCTTAATCAAATCTCTCGATTAAAGAAGCCTCAAGGAATGAAAACGATCACGTGAAGTGAACGCCTTCGATGACTTTAGAACGTTGGTGGAACACCAAAACGTTCAAGAGGGTTTAATCAATGGAAACCAAGAAAATATATATATTACTTAATAATACTTTGGGCGGCAAAACCCTCGATTAGCTCTCAAAATCAAATACTCACAAGCAAGCGGGGAAACAAGGCGGCGCGAAGCACTTAAGAGCCTTTTTCCTTAGGATATATTTTATAATATCCGCCTTATACCCACCTTATAGTTTGTATTTTTCAAGATTGAGCTTCACGAAAGTATTTATCTATTTTTGCATTTTTCTTTGGTTTGAGATTCGAATACAATGATTGGGTAATGACCTCCCAAGTCAAGGTTGTGATTTCTCACGTATTTGGAGTACTTGTGAATTTATTGTTCTACGTATACAATATAGTAATAGTATTCACACAAAAACCGAAAACCGGTAATACGTATTAGTAGAGTGCTACTAATACAAATACTAATTATGGTTAGTATATAAAAACAAAAATTCCAATCAAAACACAACACGCCTCCCCGGCAGCGGCGCCAAAATTGATGTAATGGTTTTACTACTCTTTAGGAAAAGAGAGCAAAAGTGGCAAGTATTAAGTGTCGGTTTAGGAAAACCAAGCACTAATGACCAATTAAGTTCAAGTTCGTTTCCCAAGGAGGCTTAGTGTGTGTGTAATGAATTGATTATCTTTGTGATTATATTTTTGAGAAAGAAAAATAGAAATGAGATTAGAAGAGAAAGACGGTTACGAAGACGGATTAAACTAAGTCGAAAAAGGTATACACGTAAAGTCGTAAAAAGTACCAAAATTAAAATTTTAACCTAAAATTCCTAAAAATCACCAAAAATCCACAATAATATTCTAAGAGTTTACAAAAAATCCAAACTTGCTAAAACCTTTTAATTAATTAGATAATGACTTTTTAATGCTAATTAAAGCCCTAAAAATCACAATTAATTATTAAAAAGCCCTAAACAAGGTTTTAAAGTTTGTAAACCTCAAAAATACTCTAATTAAGCTAAAAAGTATTTTTCAAAATTTTAAAACCAATTAAAACTATTTTTAGACAATTAAAAACTAATAAAATCAATTAAAACTTAAAATAATTCTAGAAAATAATTAAAAGACCTAAAAAATATTTAGAAAGTTGCAAAATTCCTAATTAAGTATTTAGAACCTAGGAAAATATAAAAACTTAGAAAATCAGACTTCTAATTTTTAATAATAAAATAATATTAAAATAATATTAAAAATCCAAAAATCATAAAAAATTCTAAAAACTTGCAAACTAGCTTAATTTAACCTAAATAACTCAGAAATGAAAGTGAAATTACCTAAATACCCCTATTGGGCCTAGAAAATAGGCTAATCCCAAAACAGTACACTATTGGGCCAAATTTGGGACCAATAACAAAAATTGTTCAAAACAAGCCCAAAAAGCACAGGTTGACTCAAAATTTGATTTTAAACAACTTTTTCCAAAGGCCCAAAAGCTGAAAATGTGAAATAAGCTAGCTTATAACAAGCAGCTTATTCTTAATGGGCTTTTTGGCCCATTAAGCTATAAGCCAATGCCACAAGATAAAATTTGACACACAAGCTTCTTTTGACCTAATAAAGACTTCTGCAAAAAGAAATTTGAAATAAGCCCAAGGAATAAGCCTGAAAATGCAATAAGCAATCTACAGAAAACGACAAAATAGTCGTTTTTGAGTTCTAGGCCACCCCAAGTGCTGATTCAAGTTCCAAAAGCTTTGAAATGACTTAATTAAGCAAAATCAACAAAGAGTTTTCAAATAAGCTGACTCAATAAGCTGGAAAAAGCAAATAAGCACTTATGTAAAAGTCAAATAAGTTGGTTTTCTAGTAAAAAGTCAAAGTCAAAGTCCAATAAGCTCCAGTCTACTTAAATAGGTCAAATAAGGAAGACCTATCACAAAAAATAAGTTGTTGCAAGTCTGGATAAGCTAGAATAGCTTATTGATAAGCTGAGTTCAAAATTACACTAGCAGGGGCTAATTTTGGGTGTTGAGCAGTGGGAACTTTTCCCACTGCTTGACTTGTTTGACTTTTTGTCTTTAGTGACTTTTTTGGAGATTCAGATTACACAAAGGCACCCAAATGATCTTTGGATCAAAAGGAGTCAATAACAATCAAAATAACACAATCACTAACACCCAATTGATACAGTTTAATCAATCAATCACCAGATATGATACAGACATGAACACTTAAGCAGTTGAGCACAAATAAGCAGTTTTAGCAATAATCAGCCAGCCAAATTCAACCAAATGCATACACAAGCTATTATAAACTCCAATAAGCAAGTCTAAACAGGTTTCATGCAATGGTTTAAAGAATTAAGCAAGATTCAAGCTAATGAAAGTTACTGATGAACACTAACACATGCAGTTTTCTACTTTGCTGATGTATTTCACACTTAAGCCAGATTTAACACCTCAAATCTTTCAAACAGGTTATAATGACTATGTTTAAACCACTTTTATCCCTAAGCATGCATACACACTAAGTGTTCCCAAAATCCTAGGTCAAAACTGGCAATATCAAAGTCTATATAGCAGATTGTTTGATTCAAGGCTTCAAACCCAAAAACTTGCAGTAAAACACTCTCAACAAGGTATATATCAGATACCAAGCATAAACAACACAATCCAACAACACAATATCAAGTTACAAGAACAAACAGATAGACCAAAACACCCCTTTATCTTTTCCAAATCAAATTTTTCAAAGTAAAAGTAAGATTCAAGGCTACCCAAGCATCAATTAACACTAAAACAGGTAAGATTAACAGATTCAAGCAAGAACAAGCCACAAAATTCACAAGATCACAAGTCACATACAAATATCACCAAAAATCATGAATTTAAGCAGATTTTAGGATTGAGTATGCAAACCTCATTGATGTACATCCACACCCATGAATTTTAAGCTTATGTGCTAGCAAGAACAAGCACAAGCTTCCATAGCAAAGCCTGCTAAGATTGAACAAGGTTAAAGCACAAGTGTATAAAAATAGAAACTTAAAAATCTTGATTGATGCAACCTTGTGACCCCACACTTGATTATCCCCAAGTTATAAGCCTCACAACACCTTAACTAACTCAGTTAGGATGCTATTATCAGCCCTATAACCCAAAAATTCCAAGGTTGGAACAAGTACTTAGCAAAATATCAAGAATGAGGAAAATTGCAAACTTTTGCAACCTCCAAGTGAAAACAGGTTTTTAGCTTCTAAAGTAACAATCATATAACAATAATAAGCAGTAAATAAGATTGGCCAATGACTTTTCTTCAATGCTTCAAACACAATTTCATTAAACTGAAATGGGATTTATAGAAGTTGAACAAGGGAAAAATCAAAAGCAAACGTCTATGTGAGACTTAAGGGATTTATATATAGCCTTACATGTGAACTAAGAACAGCTGAAAACTAAAAACCCTAATGCTTGAAGTCCCAAAAATGCCCTTGAGGATTTGAACTTCTTGGCTTCATGTGACTGGTTCTTGGACGTTTGTGAAGTAGATAGCTGTTGGAATTTGATCTAAGGGCTCAAACAAAGCTTAAATTGTAAGCTTGTATCTGGATGGTTGATTCTCTGGCTGGTTTTGGCAGTATCCTCTTTGTGTGTAGCAGGGGAATCATGTGTGGCCCTTGGGGGTGATGTGGCAAGTGATTTAAAAGTTGGATTATGATTAGAAGACTACTAATCATAATTCTGGAGTTGATGGAAGCTTAATTGTTGCTTAATCAATAATCCCCAATTTGTGTTCTTGAGTAAATAGTATCATGTTTAATCTGTTTTGGGTTTTAAAAGTTATGTTAAGCGCCAAAAGATTAAACTAATCAAAGATTAGTTATATCCGGTTTGAGTGGAGAGTGACATGGAAGAATGGTGGAGTTTCATTGGTGGAGAGAGTGAGTGGGGCACGTGTCACCCCCTCACTGGCCTAGGTAAGTATCTTGTCTGCCAGTATTACTCCCTTATCTTTCAACAACTTGTCAATTGCATTCCAAACTTCTATCAACGCCTAATTCAGCTTTGTCAACTTTTTCCTTTTTACATTTTTGGCCCAAAACTTTTACAAGGTAAATTCAGGGGTATTTCTTGCCATATTTGAATTCTTCAAGGGCTGATTTGGCATTTTGATGATGGATAATGGTCTTGACTTGTATAATGAGCATTTTGGAGGACTGAAATTGCCAAGTCATGTTTGATGAGGGACTATTTTTTCCAAATGTTGAAAGTTGAGGGTCCTTTTTGTAATTTTGGAATTTTCAAAGGACCAATCTTGTAATTTCTTGTATTTGAAGGACTTCATGATATATTTGACTTTGTGGAGGATATTGGTTGACAATTTAGCTTTGTTGAGGGGCTAAACTTGCCAATTCTTCAAAGTGGAGGGCCCTTTTTGTAATTTTGACAGACTTTAGGGACCAAACTTGTAATTATGAGGATACAAGGGTATAAAGTGTCAATTCTTCCATATTGGAGGACCCTTCTTCATAATTCTTCAAATCTTCAAGGGTTGATCTTGGGAAAGTCTTCATTAGGGCTTGGTTCATTGTGCGGCTTCGTTTCCCGTGTTCGTTTTTGAATGATTCTTGTGATCTTTTGTCATTTTCTCAATATCCGTACCTAAAATACACAAGCAACAAACACAAGCATATATATGGGTATTTCTATGATATTTAATGCATTGTAAGCCCTATTTGGAAGATGAGGCTATGTATAAAAGCAGTCTCATCAATGTTCGAATCGAGTCGGGGTTAATGCTATTCGGTGTGGCGTTGTGATATGACTATGGAATATCATAATCTTAGTAAGATCGGGAAGACGCAAGATGATCATGGTGATGATATATTTACTTGTTTGGTTCGGTCTTATAAGGGTGTTATGGATTGTCACTATATCGATCAGTAAGGTATCTTTGCTATGTTTATTTCATTAAAACATATAGCTGCAGGGATAGAACATATATCCAACAGCAATGGTATGAAAGGAAAAGATGTAAACCTCATTAGTAAGTAACTCGTCCTTTCCGACACGTTCTTGAAGATAACTACAAATAAAATTTTGAAACTAAAATCAACTCATCAAGTCATTGACACAACAAGCACAAACATATACTAATATCCGCATACACATAAAAAACTCTTATATTACTATTAGATAATATAAAAAGACAACAATCATGATAACATTTTATTTCGTTTTCGGGACTGCATAATCTTTAGGAGCGTTGGATACAGTCGAGTTATGGAGCTTGATCCATGGGCAAAAAATACTGCCACGTTAGCTTTTCTTCCATAACACCAAAACACATTATAACCCACCAAAACCCCTCACTGGTTAACACCAACTTTTCTCGGTTTATCGTGACCCCACCACTTTCTGTTTATTTTTTTAAATTCACAAATTAATAAACTAAAACTTAATTTTTTCATTAATAAAAATAAAAATACGATTACGAAAATAAAATTACACGAAATAAAAAAACACACAATACAAAAAAACACGAAAGAAAAAAAGACAAACACGAATTATAAAAAAAATACAACTTAAAAATTAAAATATTTCGCGCGCGCTGCGTCTTTGAGCTTTTCGATCCTCGCCACGTCTTCGGCACTCATCCTAGTTGTGTCGTGTCAAAGGATTTGCAATTCTTCGTTCCTTTTTTGAAGCTCAACCACTTCTAGTCTTGTAGCCACCTCTCGTTTCAATCATTCCTTTTAGCATCACGATCCGATATCATTTGTTGTTGTAGCAATTCGGCCAATTGTTCTTTTTGAGACCTTGAAGTGGCGGATGAGCTTGAGGAGCGTTTAACCTTAAGCTTTCTTGAAACACCGGATAGACGAGGGATCTCACCATCATTAAAAACATCCGGATCCACATCCGCTACCCTCTCTTGGGCATGGCGTGTTCGAGTTGAATCGAGATTTTTCCATTTATATTTGTCTCTCAAAACAAGCCAAGCACTTTTGTGTGAAAACTCCTTGTTCCCGTTTTCATCTCGAAACAAACTCATCACACGGGTCATCAAATCATCTTGATTTTCTCCACTCAAAAGTCTGTCGTTTTCATAAAATGAATTAAACTTGTGAACCTCGCGGTTCAAAGTCGTCCATTTCCCGGTCAACATATTTTTGTTCCTCGGTTTAAAACCCTCATCCTTAAGCCGATCGTTATACATATCCATAATTTGGAACCAAAACGCCTCATATGGTTGATCGGACCCGACCTTCGGGTCTTCGGATACTTCAATCCAACACTCGGCCAAAACTTATTCTTCACGTTGGGTCTAAAAATAACGGTCCGACTTCGGGGGTGGTGGTGGGGCTTTTTTCGGGTTTTCTTTAGCAACACCTTTCCTTCTCCCACCTTTCTTCGATGGACCCGCGGCTTGATCTTCGGTTCTTCGGGGTCATCGTTTTCTTCGGGCTCTTGAGGTTCTTGTGAAGAGTGTTGAGGAAAGTTTTGGAAATTTTGTTGTTGTGATTGTTGGAAGACTTGCGATTGTTGAGATTGTTGAAACCATAAATTCAATGCCTCGGGTGTACAATTAACAAACGAATTTTGTTATAAGAAGCTAGCAAAAGGATTTGGTAGTTGATTATAGCTGGAGAATGAAGAAAATTGGTTAGTTCTTGAAGTGCTAGATGTTGCGGATGAGGGAGTATTCGGGTTAGACGAAGTAGGCGAATTTGGAAGTTGTGTAGTCAGAATTTAATTTTGAGGATCGGATAAAAAAGTGTTTGTCCATTGATTCGGGTATGGGTTTGGATTTTGACTCATGGTGGATAGAAAAAATATAGAAATTAAATGTTGTGAATTATAGAAGAAAGTGTAATTTTTTGTTAGTTTTAGAGAGGATTTATAGGTAAAAAAGATAGGAAAAAGTGAGTATTTTTTACCTCCAAATGGTCAGAAAACACTCCCCCAAAAAACTAGTCGTTGGCCCAAAGGTCAGGTTTTCAAAATTTAAAAAAAAAATTAAAAAAATGATAACTCAGCCTATGACGCGAGTCACGGGGTGTGATTAACGGCGCCATAGTCTCGTGTCATAGTGGCCAGCCAAACCATGGCTCACCGTATCCAGCCCTGTAATTTTTCCCTATGTGACAATACAATTGAAAAATTGATACTAGATCACTTTATGCCATGAGCAAAGAATCTACTAATAAAACTAAACCACAATAAATTACTAAATTCAGATCACTAGAAATGCAGTAAACTAAAATCAATCACAAACTAAAACAAGAAATGCATACTCGCAAAGCTAATGCAGACCGAAAAATATGTTCTCTTTAGCTTAAAAAGGAACGTGTCTTTTTCAAATAGAGCAAGAGGAATTCTTGGCAAAAACACCCTATCTCTAGCGTGCTATCCGACCATCAGTTTCAGTATTGATAACATTAGGATCAAAGTGTTTGCATATCAGACACCCGTAGAAATATTATACCGACACATGGTTACACTTTTTTATTTTAGTTACACAAAATGTTACAAAATACACTTAACCAAAATATCATTACACACTGCCAAAGGCAAAATCTTTAACCACTTTGTTATCGCTCATTCCAATTGTACGTTTACTTTCATCAAGTGCATGCTGCAATGGTCGCGAATTGTATTGTGTTTCATAAGTTTAACCCGTACCATCAAATCAGTTTGTAGTTAGCCATTATTGTCTTTTCTTGTCTATTAGCCACTATTATCTTTTCTTGTATTGACATTACTTTATTCTAAGTAAAAAATGATACAACTACTAAAAGCAAAAGATACAACTACTTATTGTATTCGTGTTAAATATACACAAAAATCAGAAGTTAAAAAGTTTACATATACTAGTGACATCTTTAATTTAATGAGGAGTTGATGTTTATACAAAATTTGTATGTTTTATTTGAAAGATAATTTTTCTTTTTCTCAAATCATTAGGATTCGCTTTTAGTATTCATTAAGATCAGTTCAATTCTTGTTAAATATGTTCATGTTCTTTTGGTAACCTTTGTAAAATAGTGTGTACCAAAGAATACTAGCAATGTTTTGAAATTCGGGTCGACCCGGCCGGTTCAACCGGTTGGACCGGTTCCGGCCGAAAAAACGGGTCAAATTGACCCGGGTCTTACATTTTGGAAACCCGGTGTGACCCGCCGGGTTTGAAGCGACCCGGGTTGACCCGGTTCGTGCGACCCGGCCGGGTTTTGATTTTTTTCGATTATTTTGTTTTTTTTTTCGTTTTTTCGCGATATAATTATACGTATTTGTAACGTAACTTTGTTTTTACGTGTTATATTTGTTAGTAAATGGTGTTTAGGCCAAATATATGAAATATTCATGATTTATATTTATATATATATATAGTAATATTGAAAATATATAAATAATTTTTTTTAATTGAAAACCGGGTCGACCCGACGGTCCAACCGGTTGAACCGGTGACCCGGTGACCCGGTGGCTCGACCGGGTCGATTCAAAACCCGGGTTTTAAAACATTGAATACTAGTATAATACCCGTGCGTTGCCCGGATATAACGATTTAATAAAAATAAAGAAAATAAAATGAAACAAATGGTTTGTAACTATTTGTACTTTAGAAAAATCATACACATCTAAAAGTTTAGGGACATTTTTATTGCGTTAGAGTACTAAATAAAAATATACAAACTACTACAAAAAGTTTAAAAACAAAAAGAGTAAGGTTATAAAGATCCTCCCAAAAATCCATATGTATTCTCTAATCTCTATATATCTTTGTGTTTTTTTTTCAATCTTATTTATTTTTATAATTTTTAGTTTGCTATTCAATGGAAAAAGGAAATTCAATTGAAAAAGGAAATTCAATGGAAAAAGGAAATATCAGGTCTGCATTAAAAAGAAATGACGTTGGAGGTTTAAATTGAAAATGGGTAGACATGAAGTTTACCTTGATATCTTCTTTGACATTCAAATTGGCGATGTCGTTACTTCGATTGGTAGTGAACGATAGTTTCACATGTTCATCCATGTAGATGGAAGAAAATCATAGGTAGACATTAAAGTAATACTTTGTAAACCACCTGGATGAAATAGAAAGTGTATAATCAACGTTTTTCAAGTGAGTTAATTGATGTTACGAAAATGATTTTTTTATTGCCAAAATTCAGTTCATTTTAAATACGATTCAAATTAAAAACTATTAGGACAACATTGTTTAGTTTGTTTCACCCTACTTGCTCGCCACTTGGTACAGTCATTTCAATGATATCCGAACCTATCTTATTTGCGGAGGTGTGTGAAGAAATTTAGTACAATACCAAAACTTTAGAGGATCTTTTTGTTGGCCTTTAATATTAGAGACAGTTTACTGGCCAAATAAATATGTTGATTTTAAAAACATTAAATTTGTTACCTCATTTCACTTTACACTCCATGACTATAATCTATTATAACTTCTACAATATTTGACCATGTTTGCCATAAGTCTGTATGCATGTATCATTTAGCTTTCTTAACATAAATAAGCTATAAATCACAGATCACCTTCAATATTAGTACATTGTTCATTTTACATAAAAACAAACCAAAAAGATAAATAGACTGTCTTAGAAATTAAATAATATTGAACTAAAAAGCAAACCCCATTCATATTAAAATTATAAACCAACGACTAAGAATAAAAAAATTTACGTTCAGATATATTGAGATCAATTCGTCCACGACTCAGAGAATCGGCCCAAACTCTAGATTTGACTTGGAACCAGTCCTATTTTAAATGATGCAACAGAAGCTTTATGAATATGGTTGTTTGAGTCGTTGCAATATCCGTGAAACTCTGGGTGGTGGGCTCTGATGATGAACCAGTATGAGAAGAAAATGAATCAACTAAGTGGATGTTAGAATCTACAGCTTCGTCTCAGGTGCCACTACTTGTTCATGAGCCGCAAAAAAAGTCTACAACTGTTCACAGAAAACATGACTTTTATTCACCGTAAGTTACTTTCATTGTGAGATACTAATATCTACACAAGTTGTACTCAAACATCTTCGATGTCGTTTACTCGGCACTACTTCTCTGGGTAGATGTTGATAAATACTTGAGAATAAACTTATCTTGAAGTATTACTAATAATATAAGCATGAAATTATAGCATGGCCAATTAGCTCACAACAGGCTAGTCAAGGAATATGAATGGCAATTTCAGATGGTGCAAAGAAGCATGTTCACTAAACACATCGGATGTTACCAGAACATCTAGGTAAAAGGATTACTCGAACTTGATGTCCCTGGTGGTCGAAATCATCAAAATCATCATTCTTATTGTTATTTGAAGATGCTGAAATCGGGAAATTATCAGCAGCGCACATAGTCCAAGTAAGGAATATATGAGCTAAAAAATAACTGGCAAAAAAGATTAGATAATAAAATATGACCTTACAGTTAACCTTTACTCCTCCACCTTTTCTCCATCGTTGTCGTTAAATCCAACATTAGATAATAAAGTCACAAAACATATAGACAGGATATGTTATCGTCACAAAAGTCCTTATCTAAATAAATTATAATCACAAAAGTAACAGTGAAAATGAAAAAAACAAATATTAAACCACAATTTAAATACCTTATGATTTGAAATCCACATAGCCAAACATAAAATTCCCTCAAAGAAAAATAAAACTAAAAAGGTATAACTTAGAAACATGGAACAAATCACACACAAACATACGAATCATGAAAAATAACATAGACCACATTACCACACAACCGACATATGCGAATATGGTACCAAAAATAAACCATAAATCTATATTAAAGCCACGGTGGTCGGAGGAGATGATAGCCACGGTGGTAGGAGGAGCAGATCTAAGCAGTGGCCAGAAGAAGAGGGACACATAGTTTTTTTGTGTGTGTTTTTTGTGTACAACTATTTATAAAATGAAGGAGAAGATCAGGGCTAGTTTTCAGTTACATGGTTAGGCTGGTGGGAGTGGGGTTAAACCCACGAGCGACATACCCAAAGTCGCGCGCAGCCCCCATTCCCCCACCTTTAGTCGCGCGCGAGTTTGTCCCAAAAAAGGGTTAGACTCACCCTGGGTGAGTTCTGTTATTGTGGGACCCTCTTCTATATATATATTTTTTTAATCCCTCTTTTCTTCTTTAAATATTAAATTTTACCACTCAAAATTTTCACACACAGTTTTATTATTTTCACACACAACTTTTTGTATTTTCATACTCAATTTCTAAATCAAAAATGGCATGCTCTTTTCCACACACTATTGACGAGATTAAGGCTCTGCTTCAAAAACAAATAAATCAATAACAACGTCGCCAGGATGCGCTTAAGTGGTTAGCTGAAGATTTCGATGCCGCGTACGAAGCTAATACGACACTGCGCACGGCAAGAGAAATGCCGTGATCTTTCCCCACAAAACATCATTTAATCGACACGTATCTAAATAATCAAATTGATACTGATTTCAACATCTGCGGATCTTTGTTTAGAAAGTCGGCAAAATTAGAGGCTCGAATTCAGAAAAATACTGAATGGCTGAATAACTTAGGTTCTTCATCTCAAACTCATATTGGTTCTTCATCCCGATCTCAAACAACTCATATCGGTTCTTCGTCACAACAACATCGACGCTGAAATGTGTCTCCCGATCTACCCTTTCCAATTCCAAATGACTCAGATGGCAAAATGACTGACAATGAGGTGTATCAACTATACCTAGATCAAAAAGTGTTGAGAGAAACTATAGAAGAAGAAGAAAGGGAACGAAGGGAGCTGGAGGCACAAATTATGGCGAAAGAAGATGAAGAAGAAACAATGCGTTGGGAGTTACCTGGTCAGTTTTCGGATTCGTATCCAGGAACTGACTAATCGTATTATGTATTTTTATTTTATTTATTTTGTTTTTTTAAATGTTGTTTTTAAATTTCCTATGTATCGTCTTTTAATTTCATACTGTGTTTTTATTTTCTATGTACTCGTGTTTTAATAAAATGTATGAATAAAAAATGTTTAATAAAAAAGTAGGGGTGATGTGTAGTGAGTTTGGGTGAGTGTCATTATCTCCTGTAGGGAGTTTGGGTGAGTTTGTTAAAAAGAAGAGGTGGCGCTGAGGTGGCGGTGAGTGACTTATATGCCACTCCCACCAGCCTTAATATCCGCACTTTTGTGAACTTAGTTAGAAGAGATAAATAGTTAATTTGAATGGCCAGGATTACATCTTGTATTATTTAAACGGCTACAAATAAATCTAGGATATGAAGCACCGGCAGCAATATATATATAATTATAATAATTAGATATCAATATAAGTTGGTTTCTTTTCATGCTCGTAGAAAGACAAGGTTTGAATCACAAGTATAGTGCATCACTGCATCAAGAGTGATCATAATTAATTTTATAAAGAGGCCTAATAACGTATAATGTAACGAACTGATGCTAATACATACAAATTTTGTCGTTTATTTATAATTTGTATTTATGTATCTTTTCAAAGCAAGATATTTTAACAAAAAAGAATTCTAAAAGAAACACATATATCAGTATATTACAACACGTTCAAAAAAATATAGTACCAAAACTTGATTCCCAACAGTCGGAGTTGACAAGTCTTGTTCATCATTATCATTGTTGGGAATAATTTACAAGTACTTTGCCAAAAACATTATATTAGGATCATAGATATTTGTTATTATTATGTAATAGTTTAATTTGCAAGCTTAAGACTTTATTATATACTTGGAAATAACATAAGGGGTCTGGGCCACAGGCCAACAAACTAACTTAGAAACAGTATCTTCATATTGGGTCATCAGCCTTATACATATGTCTAGAAAACTTGACCTGACATATATTTGCCTTTTGTCCATTATCAAATGAAACGGCATAACTCAAAAAGTCAAAAAGCACCATTTAACAGTTAATCTGTTATGACAGTTATACAATGAAAAGGTATGTCTTTTTATTGTACCTGTTCACTAGCTATAAATAGATCATTGTACAGACTATATTCATATCTAATATATATGATTTATACTTATACTTTGTTCCTTATTCATACTTATACTTTACTGCCTATTTATACTACACAAACACCCTACACAAATCTCTACACAAATGGTTAACACCAATACCTTTTTGGAGAAGAAATGGGACACATGGAAATCAAGTGTTCCTGGCCAAAAGTGGTATCAGAGCAAAAGTTCTGGGAGAATACTACCAAGAAGGTATGCAGAAACTAAACATGCATACAGAAAGAATAAAGAGGTGTTTGGAAAAAGCAAGAGTAGGAAGATGCATCAAGTAAATATCAAAGGATTGTAAGGATCTTCTCAAGAAAAAGATAGAAGAGATTGAGAATTATAATTCTACAATCTCATACAGTAAATACAAACAATATGTTTGTTTTAACTGTAATCAACAAGGGCATATCTTCAAAGTATGCCCTGCAAAAGAAGAGAAGCATCAAAAGGGGAAAAACAGTGGTGAAGGAGAAAGGAGAAACAAAAGCCTGAACATAAAAAAGACCAAGGACAAAGTCCTTTGTTTCAAATGAAGACACACTTGACATTTCGTCAACAAGTGTCCAACAAAGGACCAAACTCAACAATCTGTAAGTTTGAAATACCCTGAATTTATTCATTACACAAATGAGGGTATAATTAAAGGATCAGATGTTAGAGATTGGGACGACTACTGGTATGTAAGTAAATATGCTGATAAACATATGACCTTCAACCTAGATTCATTTTTAAATATAAAAGAGGATTTTCAAGTATACAAAGTTGAAAAACACATTGTTAATGCAAGTAATGCCTAAAAACATTATTATTGTTAACTAATCTTTCTTAGTTTTGATCACAACAAACTATACAACGCATTTAGTGTAAAACACAAAACGAATTATTTAACTAACACTATCATCAAGGTAATAATCATATCACTAACCTTTCTTAATCATACTTAGTGATCATCAAAATGATTATCCTTAAAACTCACTTTTGTTAATATGACAAAAGACTTTTTAATAAAATTTCTTTTTTAGAAAATGTTTTATTAAAATAGAAAATGAAAATTTGAAAATGGCATATTCCATATGCTATTAGAATATCCTTTGAAGGCTTCAAATACCTCAGATATTCCTACCCCACTAAAAGACAAAAAATGAAGTGTACTCTAGTGGCGGTACCTTAAGTAGCTACGCGGTTCCTTAGCGATATGGAACCGCTGGGCTAGATAAGGTACCGCACCTAGATAGCCGTTATATATCCGTTATACTTTGTCTCCTTTAAATAGTGGGTCAAATCTCATTTTCCAACAAGCCTTTTGGTCGTTTTTCTCAGCCCTTTTCTATTTTCTATAGCATAATCATTAGTAAATGATCACTTAAAGTGTTAAGGATGTTTACATATGATTATCCTCTTGATCCCCTCCTTTACCTTGTCCAATGAGAAGATCACTCACTCACTAGTGTTGTGATAAAGATGAATCTATGAGCTAGTCATATTCATCATTATACCCTTTTTGTTTTAGGTCAATCCATTGTATTTATGAATACTTGGACTAGTTGTGTTCATCCAAGTTATTTGTGGATACTCGGATTTGTTGTGTACATCCATTGCATATGTGTTTGCTTGGATTTGTGTTGTGTAAATCCAAGCTACATGTGTGTACTTGGATAAGTCTAGTTGAGTTGTAATAGCTTTGATTAGTAGTTCTCACTAAACTATAAAGTGATGTGGTTGTGTCTTGTGAGTTCTCACTAAACTTGAAAGTGATTAGTAGTTGTGTTGTGTGAAGTTCTCACTTAGCTTCAAAGTGAAGAGTCGTGAAGATTGGTTCTAGCTTTGGATTAGAACTCGACATCTAGCCTTGTGTCGTAAAATGGTGAAGTAGGCAACGTCGTGAAGATTGGTTCTACCTTAAGATTAGAACTCGACATCTAGCCTTGTGTCGTTAATTGTGAAGTAGGCAACGTTGTGTAGATTGGTCCTAGCTAAAGATTAGGTCTCGACATTTAGCTTAGTGTCGGAAAATAATGTAAGCAACGATGTAAGGTTTTCTCCGCCGAGAAGGGAGCTTGTGGATATAGTGGAAATCTCGAGTAGGTGTACTCGAGGAGTGGAGTAGAAACGAGGATAGAGCCTCGTTGTCGAACCACTATAAATCTTGGTGTCTTCCCACTAGGTTGTCTCCTTCCTTACTCTTTACTTATTTCATTATCATTACACTTACCTATTATCTTTGCTAGTGCATTTGAATTGAACCTAATTATTATGCAACTTAGCTTCAAGCAAAAGATAGTTTTGATACAAACCAAATTAAAAGTAATTTTAATTTGGTTGCCAATCGAAGAGAAACTATTCAACCCTCCCCCCCCCCCCCCCCCTTCTAGTTTCTACAATTGGTATCAGAGCGATGGTCACTCAAGATCTTTGAAATATATTGTACTTTGAAACTTGGATCGATCCATTGTCTCCTCAAATTAGAAGGTCAAGTTGTACTAAAGTTTCTCTTTGGTCAAAACTATTTTGTTTTAAAAATAGGTCCTTTAATTGATAATATTGCATCCCACTTAAGATTAGTAGTCTTTATGCATTTTAGATCTACTCTTGAAATGTATCTACTAGTTTGCATCTTTCTTTTTGTAGGTACTCATGAAGATCAATCACTTAATTGGTTGAGGATTGAGTTACTTGCATTTGTAGAAGACTCATCTTCATTGATCTTTAACATCTTTGAATGATGATACCAAGATGAGTGGGAATGATACTAGTCCTTGAAGACTTAGTACTCATCATAGTCATTGTTGGGCATAGCATTGATTCCTTAATGGATTGCTCTTTGTGGCCAAGGTACGCTTTCGTTCTTCCACACGCCCTTTGATCATTGTTTTGATCATTACTTGACTATGTGCTTGTTCTTGGCATCCTTGCCTTGACATTTGTTTGTGGTTTGTGATTCTTTTCTTTTACCCTCTCAAACGTTCATTGCTTGGATACTTGACTCACTATGGTGATGTAGAGTGAGTTAGTAGTAGCTTAAAGTATCAAGCATGATTTCCATGGTTTGCACCCATACAGTTAGTAGGCCCTTTATGGGAGAGAAAGTGAATTAATACCTTGCTCATATTTTGGTTTAGACTAAGACTATTATTGAAAGTGATCTTAGTCTATACTTGAATAATTGCTTTGTGTTTATTCATTACCAAAGCCGTTTAACGTTTCGCCGGAAAGGCACGTCTTAAACCACTATATATGACACAAGCTCTTCGTTACCACTACTTGAAGATTGTCATTAATCCCTTGAGCATTGGTCCTAGTCTTGATTCACTTCCCTTGACTTCTCTCCACTTTGTCGTTTTGCTACGAGTAGTCGTTTTTCCGTTTCGGTTCTTTTCGATCTTGATTCAACTCGTAATCCTTCATTAAAACATATTGCCTAGTGTCTTGATGATCCAATGTTATTCTAAAAGGTTCATGATATATTTTTAAGTATCTTAGAAAAACTTGGTTTTTGGCGTTTTTCATTGATAAAAACCTGCCTCTGTAGGCGGCTCTTTATCTCGGCGGCTCAAACCCGCGGTTCCTTATCGATAAGGTACCATGGGCAGTAAAGTTTTTCAGAGCGCCAGTTTGATTATTTTATTCTTTTTCAAACCAAACCCTCTCTCTCTCAAAAACACACAGCCGACGGTTTACCCTTTTTCCACCATTGTTGAAGCTTCCAAAACCTTCAATCACTCAAATTAATTGATTCCAAGTTATGGGTTTCACTCATCCTTCATCTAACATCAATTAATTGTAAGTATTTTCTTTCAATTTCATCTATTTTGTTCTAGGGTTCATCCTTTCATAATTGGGGATTTTTAAAATTGAAATTGAATTAAAACCTTAATAGGAATATGGGTTGGCATGGTTATTTTACTATGATTCCTTAGGTTCATATTCATTAAGATTTCACTAAAACCCACTTGTAGAACAAATTCGAATTTAGGCTAAATGATTCTGGTTAAAAGATGGATTTGAGATGAACCCATGAACAAATAGGTAATGACATTGTTAATGCTTACCTAAAAACCTTGTTTTGAAAAACCAATGTTCTAGTCCATTGTTGATCCAACATAGTTCATATGTTCTTGGTAAATAATAGAATAGCTACATTGTGAGCATGAGAATGATACGAATTCAATCCTTTGTTTGTCAAGAAATTGGTATAACACATTCTCATATTTTTGATCTTTGATTTTATTTTTCATATGAGTGATTGGAGAAATATTTTCTTGTGTTTATTTAGGTACTAATCATGCCTTCACAATACCAAAAGGATCATCAACTCACTAAACAGTATATGCCAAACCTATCCGACTTTTGTCACTCAACTCACCTTGCCCATACTTTTTCCTCTCTTCAATCTCGTTGCTTTCATGAGGGTAGAGTTATCCAAAAAGATATCAAGGATTATGTCTACATCAAGTCTATGTTTGAAAATATTGGATTTGATTGTTTGTTGAACATTAAGGAAGACATCTATCCTCGATTCCTATTAGAGTTCTTTAGCACATACTCCGTCTTTGAAAACAACGATGGAATATTTGTTAGGTTCATCTTGAAAGATCAACTCATTCAATACTCTCTCGAAGTTTTTGGTTAAATTCTTGATGTCTCATTTGTAGGCACTTGTCGCTTCACGGATAAATGGAAGCTTAGTGCTCTCCTTGAATCCTGAAATTGTCCTCCAAATGATCATGAGGAAATTGATCTTGACTTCATTGTCTACATTGTCTCTAAAAAGCGTAATCGACCCGTTAAGAGAAGCCTTCATACTAAGGTACGTTTGGTGAAACGTCATGAGGTTCTCTTAAGCGACCTTAATGATAATATGGTTCAATGGACCAATATCCTTAGGGAAAATGTGTTTTGTCTTGGTGGAAACCGGGATCATGTTCCGGCGTGTTTAGTGCATATGTTATATTGCATCTTTACCAACACCAATTATAATTTGGCATATTTTATCGCTCAACGGATCAATTATGCTATTCACAAGCCTAAAACAAACCTCCCTTACGCAATGCTTCTCACTCGCCTTTTTAAAAGTGTTGGCCGTGATTTTCCAAATCTTGATCTTTCTCATTTTCAACCGGTCAAACGGGTCATGCTACCTATTCAAGAGGTATATAAGAGAAAGACAAGATCTGATCGTAAATCTGATCAACAAGAGTTCAATGATGAGGACATGGACATGCCAACAAGTGATGGTGATGGCATTGGCACAAGTGCTCCCATTGACTCTTCGAGTTCTTCTCACCACTCCACAAACTCATTCGTGGATGGTTTAGATGACATTGCTTCCCCTCCTCACCATTCCTCTAGTGAAGTTCCTAATAATCTCAATTTAGAGGAACTTTATCGTCAAAATCTTCGAACCCAAGGTGATTTGCATGAACACCGGATTGAGTCAAGAAAGGGAATCAAGTACTTGGGAAAAATGATCAAGGGATTAGGGAAGAAACGGAGGTGAAGACTTTGAATCTTGTCAAATTTTACTTGTCTGGTGATGCTTTAAACATTTGCTTATTATTACTTTGGTTTGGTTGTGTATTAACTTATGCTAAATGTTTGGATTGTTATTTATTTTAATCCTAAAAGTTGCTTATGCCATCATGTTTGTGTTTTACATAGCTTTGTGCATGCCTTATGATAGTTAGCTTCTTAGATTTTGGTCAGTAGTTAACTTTGGCTTGTAAATCCTTTGGTAAAAATCTGGGTTAACCAAAATTTGGGATGTGAAATTTTTGAAAGACCTCTGGTCGCGGTTCCATATTGACCCGCGGATCCTTATCGATAAGGAACTGCCGGTCCTAGATAAGGAACCGTCGCCACTATTTCTGACAGCATCTTTTGCTTTACACTGTTTTCTTAAATCTGTGTAAATTTTGCATGATTTTTTGCAAAAACCTGCATATTTCCTAAACTAGGTTACCTAAATTCATTATTCACCTAAAATGATTTTAACCCATTACTAGTTTGGATCATCCCCTCACCCATTTAAACCCACCTTGTTAGTCATGTTCTTCACACATCAAAACATCCTTCCCTAACCCTTAAACCATCCTTAAACAACCATGGTTTGTACCAAAACCTCAAACACTTCCAAGACCTCCACCCCAAGGAAAACACTCAAAATAAGGATTAAGGTAGCCAAGCCTAACTCCTCACCCTTCCACACACCTAAGAATGAGATGGTTCCTATCCTCATTTCCTCATCACCTTCACCACCCCTTGCACCATGCAAGACAACATCAACCCATGGTACTAACCACTCCATTGGTTCTACCTCCTCTTCATTCAACTCAAGAATGAATGAGCTCTCTTCACCCTTCACTCCAAGTGCACCCTTGGATGTGACCACACAACCCCAACCAATCCAAAGCATTCCTTTTGTGAATAACTTTGATGACACCTTGGTGACTTCACCATTTACCCCTCCTAACTCACCCATTTCACCAACCTTGGAGAACATACCTCCACACTCACCCATTTCCCCTATGGGTTTCAAGAGACTCATGGTCCTAATTGTCCATGTTGCCTCTACAACCACTACATCATCCATAACCTTAGGATGGAGATGTTTGGACTACATAAGAGGTTGCAAGAGTTCTTGCTTACCTTGTTCTCCATGCCTCCTCCTAGGTGATGAATGATGAGTTTTCTTAATAACTGTTTTCAACAAAACCAAGCCAAAGAAGACTACTCATCTAGATTTAATGATAAGCTAGCTTTGTATTAGTTAGTTTTTTTATTTTTCATTGTATTTGCTTCCTTCATGAGTGTTTCATGAAGTTGTTCTATGGATTTAGCTTTATGTGTTCCTATTCTTATGTGCACATTAATCAACTTTAATTTGAAATTAAAATTGAACCTAAATCTATCACAACCTCTAAAAACTTGACTAAAATTGGTTCAAAATGATATCTCAATTATTTTGTCACCTTTTGTCAAGACATTCTTTGTGAATGTGTTGCTTTATGCAACCCTAGCATAATTTGGTGCTAATAGAGGTAAAATTCCAAGATTTGCAACTTTTTGAAAAAGTCTTAGTTTTTCCCAAAACCCTGGAAAAACATGGTTTCATGTCCACTGGACGCGGCTCACTAAAAGTAACGCGGTTCCTTATGTGATAAGGAACCGCCAGTCCCTTTAAGGTACCGCGGACAGAAATCAACTTTTGACGATTTTTTTGTTCAAAACTTTTAAAACCCTATACCCTGTCAAGATTCATTGTTTACTCAAATTTACTAAACATCCCTTGACACTTGACATTTTGTATTCAAATTCTTACCTTGATTACATTTTACTTATACCCCAACCTTGATATTTCATTCTCACACCTTCCCAACCTAGAGAATTCATTCTCACACAACCTTGAGATTTCATTCTCACACTCTCACAATGCCTAACTCCTACATTCCTAACCTTGACATTTCTTTGTCACAACCCCACTCACCCAAAGCTTCCTCATCCAAGCTTTCAAAGAAACCGAAAATCTTGGTTCGACCTATTTGGGTTAAGAAAAATGAACCATCTTCCTCCAAACCACCCAAAAACCCTACCTTCTCTCCAATCAAGTATTGGAATGAGACTTATACCATTAACCCCATTACTGGAGCTAAAGAAAATGTTCCCCCACCACCACAATCCTTCAATACCCCTCAACTCAATGATCTGTCAACCTTCCCAAACCTCACAAGGCATTGTGAAAACATTTCCTACCCTATTACCCCACCACCACCAAACCCTAAGTTTGATGCCCTACCCCCATTAAACGATTTTGTGTTGCATCATGGATCCTCGTGTGCTTGTTGTCGATTTCAACAAATTGAACTTTCTCATGTATATGAGAAGTTAAATTTCCTTGAATTCCTCCTCACTCGACCTCCTATCCAAGTTTTCGTCCCGGTGGACAAAACTTCGAATGATGCATCGTCGTCTTATTTTTCCAACTAAAGGACTAACTACTCTTAGAGTCTTTATCACTTTAGTTGCTTTAGAGTCTTTTATTTTTTAAGCAATCTTGGAAAATTATCACTATTAGAATAGCTTATGCTTAGTGGTTTATTTTCCATATTTCTTGCTTTAGATACTCATATTGTGTGTATGACTATCTACTTTGTTGTGTCTTTTCTTTTATGTAACCTTTGTGTTGTTTGTGTGTTATTTCCTTAGTTCTCTTTTGAGTTGATCATGGTTAATTTTTACAATTGCCTATGGGTGATTCCATCAATTCTAAACTTTAACCCATTGACAAGTTTATCATCTTCATTGGATTGAAGCTTGATGTTGTCAATTACCTCTTTGGACATACTTAGCAAAATACTTGCTTCTAATTTGAGATTTCTTCTCTCTCTCCCTCTCAAGTTACTTAGTAAGTAGTGATCATATATACATTGGTGTTTCTTTCCTTTCTACTAACCTTTGTGTAGCATGTCACCTTAGCTCATATACTTGGTGCCCCAAGCAAGGGGGAGCAACCACCAAGGGGGAGCTACTAGCAAAGTTCGATGTTCTTCAAAGACTTGTGCTAACCTTTTTGCTACGACAAAGGGGGAGAAATGATAGTGATAAACTCGTTAATAATTCGATATTTTGTGTTTCTACGTAAATGAGTTTATCGTTTGTCGTAATCAAAAGGGGGAGATTGTTAACGCAAGTAATGCCTAAAAACATTATTAGTGTTAACTAATCTTTCTTAGTTTTGATCAAAACAAACTATACAACACACTTAGTGTAAAACACAAAACGAATTATTTAACTAACACTATCATCCAGGTAATAATCATATCACTAACCTTTCTTAATCATACTTAGTGATCATTAAAATGATTATCCTTAAAACTCACTTTTGTTAAAATGACAAAAGACTTTTTAATAAACTTTCTTTTTTAGAAAATGTTTTATTAAAATGGAAAATGAAAATTTGAAAATGGCATATTCCATATGCTATTAGAATATCCTTTGAAGGCTTGAAATACCTCAGATATTCCTACCCCACTAAAAGACAAAAAACGGAGCGTACTCTAGTGGCGGTACCTTAAGTAGCTACGCGGTTCCTTAGCGATATGGGACCACCGGGCTAGATAAGGTACCGCGCCCAGTTAGCTTTTATATATCCGTTATACTTTGTCTCCTTTAAATAGTGGGTCAAATCTCATTTTCCAACAAGCCTCTTGGATGTTTTTCTCAGCCCCCTTTCTATTTTCTATAGCATAATCATTAGTAAATGATCACTTAAAGTGTTAAGGATGTTTACATATGATTATCCTCTTGATCCCCTCCTTTACCTTGTCCAATGAGAAGATCACTCACTCACTAGTGTTGTGATAAAGATGAATCTATGAGCTAGTCATATTCATCATGATACCCTTTTTGTTTTAGGTCAATCCATTGTATTTATGAATACTTGGACTAGTTGTGTTCATCCAAGTTATTTGTGGATACTTGGATTTGTTGTGTACATCCATTGCATATGTGTTTGCTTGGATTTGTGTTGTGTAAATCCAAGCTACATGTGTGTACTTGGATAAGTCTAGTTGAGTTGTAATAGCTTTGATTAGTAGTTCTCACTAAACTATAAAGTGATGTGGTTGTGTCTTGTGAGTTCTCACTAAACTTGAAAGTGATTAGTAGTTGTGTTGTGTGAAGTTCTCACTTAGCTTCAAAGTGAAGAGTCGTGAAGATTGGTTCTAGCTTTAGATTAGAACTCGACATCTAGCCTTGTGTCGTAAAATGGTGAAGTAGGCAACGTCGTGAGGATTGGTTCTACCTTAAGATTAGAACTCGACATCTAGCCTTGTGTCGTTAAATTGTGAAGTAGGCAACGTTGTGTAGATTGGTCCTAGCTAAAGATTAGGTCTCGACATTTAGCTTAGTGTCGGAAAATAATGTAAGCAACGATGTAAGGTTTTCTCCGCCGAGAAGGGAGCTTGTGGATATAGTGGAAATCTCGAGTAGGTGTACTCGAGGAGTGGAGTAGAAACGAGGATAGAGCCTCGTTGTCGAACCACTATAAATCTTGGTGTCTTCCCACTAGGTTGTCTCCTTCCTTACTCTTCACTTATTTCATTATCATTACACTTACCTATTATGTTTTCTAGTGCATTTGAATTGAACCTAATCATTATGCAACTTAGCTTCAAGCAAAAGATAGTTTTGATACAAACCAAATTGAAAGTAATTTTAATTTGGTTGCCAATCAAAGAGAAACTATTCAACCCCCACCCCCCCCCCCCCCCCTTCTGGTTTCTACACAGATGAAAATTCTATTCTCTTATGGGATAGGTGAAGTCATAGTCCCTAATGAAAAACAAGGATACCTTATTCCAGGGGTACAATACACCCCTGAAATAACCTTGAATACTTTATCCTATGATTTACTAAGGAAACAGGGATTTGAGATTGATTGGGAAGGAAACAGATGTATCCTTGAATATATGTTCAAGGATATACAAGGTTCCAAAATTGATGTAAATATGCTTAAAAATCGCCATAATGAATACTTGGAGGAATACTTTGAGTCCTTGGACCAAAGCAGAAAAGAGGAAAGGAAGAAGATGCAGGAAATTGCAGGCATGGGAGATCCAATTGAAATAAACAATTTCAATGATCTAGTGGCGTTTTTAAACATGATAAAAGATGATGAGGTCATAAGCCAAAGATGGGAACTATTTAGAGGAAGGTTTGACAAGGTTGTGCACTGGTTTTATAACCATTATCTGCACAAACCTGTGCCATGCCCTATACCACCAGCAATTCAAGGAGTGACTATTAATCTCTTTTATTTATACAAATCGATTGACTGCATGGGTGGATATACAAGTGATCACTTTGGAAACGAATTTGGAATTATTGTTGAGATCCTAGGATTACAAAAGACAGATAAGGAGGCCATAAGACAATGCTACATAACATATTTAGAGGTGTTAGTTTCCTATTTCAAAACAGCAAGGGCACCCACAGAGAAAAAGGAAGACAACAAATGTCTTGAGGCATGGACTTGTGCAAAGGAGGCTGGAAACAAAGGGAAGCACCCAATGGAGCATTTCGGCATTAAATTGGAAGAAGAAGAGGAGGATCAAGCATACAATCAGAACAAGGCAGACATTCAATGTTACAAGTGCCAATTATTTGGTCACTTTACATTTGAGTGTCCAAATTTAAGAACTTATGATGACCACAGAGCAAGCACATCAAACATAGGAACATCATCAAGACCACAAGGATTGGAAGACAAGCATGATACTTCAAGTGATGACTTCTCAGTCATTACTTAAAGGAAAAAAGGAACAAAGATGGAAGCAAAGGCTGAATGGAAGAAACTCTCAAAGCAATTGCATATTATGGGGGTGTGTTGGGAATAATTTACAAGTACTTTGCTAAGAATATTATATTAGGATCATAAATATTTGTTATTATTATGTAATAGTTTAATTTGCAGGCTTAAGACTTTATTATATACCTGCAAATAGCATAAGGGGTCTGGGCCAAAGGCCAACAGACTAAAAATTAGAAACAGTATCTATCATATTGGGTCATCAGACTTATACATATGTCTGGCAAACTTGACCCGACATATATTTGCCTTTTGTCCGTTATCAGATGAAACGGCATAACTTAAAAAGTCAAAAGGCACCATTTGACAGTTAATCTGTTATGACAGTTATACAATGAAAAGGTATGTCTTTTCATTGTACATGTTCACTAGCTATAAATAGATCATTGTACAGACTATACTCATATCTAATATATACGATTTATACTTATACTTTGTTCCTTATTCATACTTATACTTTACTGCCTATTTATACTACACAAACACCCTGCACAAATCTCTGCATAAATGGTTAACACCAATACCTTTTTGGAGAAGAAATGGGACACATGGAAATCAAGTGTTCCTGGCCAAAAATCATCCATAATCATCTTCTCAACATAGATGATAATAACATCTTCATAGTTCCAATTTAAGAAACGAAATGTATATAGGAGTGGGAATGGGAACCATGTATATAAAGAAACAAAGGGTATCGACGCGTCATGGCTACAAACACGAAACCGTGTTGCCCGGCCAATACACGGGTCGGTTTCACCCATCATGATCTAAATGAAGTAGTATCTTCATTGCCTTTAATAAAGTAAAAATACACGCAAAAAACAGTAATGTGGTATTCTTCCATTCCTCACAAAGTCTATGGCTGCAATCACATAATAGAGTGGTGATCGAGCTAGAAGGAAAAACATGGGCAACCAAAGTAAGCATAACCAAATGAAACTAATTACCCTCCCGTGACAAAAACCCATCATAAGCAAGCGCTATATGCGATAGTATAATCATAATAAGCAGTTGTGAACTAACGAAAGTAAGCGTAACCAAATGCAACTTGGTGCCTTATCACGACAGTGCATTATAAGCAGTCGCATAATGTGTTTGCCAAAGACCTACGGGTCAGATTTGCGCATGCGGGGTGGGAAAAAAGTGTATGCAACCCGCTGAACATAATAGATTCTATATGTGAAAATGTACTCAAAGAGTATCATGCCGGCTTGTTAGTTTTACGCATTGTTGAAACAGAAAATAAAATTAAGAAAGACTAAAAAGTCCGGATAGAAAAAAGATATAAAAAAATTAATAGCGTGTTGTATCTACTTGCTTTGAAATTTTTTTTGAGAAAAGGTATTATATATTTTACATATTCAAGTGAATTGATTTTCCTGCCCTGCTTTGTGATAAGTTGTGTGATACAAGGTTTTTACTCAGGTTAAAAAGATTCGTTGATGTATGTCTAATCGAATTGATCTAGGCTCTCTATGTGACTCTGTTTTATTTTGGTGAAAACAAAGATATGTCGTTGTAGTGTTTAAAATAAAAGGTGCAAAACAATTAAAGTAAAGGTGCTCTTAAAGTAAATCTAAGTCTAATTAAAGTAAAAGTGCAAGTATTTAAAAACGTGACTGAAATCAAAGGGTGAAATTAAAGGGCACTAAAGTAAATGACGCAAACTTAAATCTATCTAAGGCAAACTTAAAACGCAACTAAAACTTAAACTAAGGCAAAACTAAAATAAGCTAAGGCAAAATAATTTTAAAGTGCAATTAAATAAAAGGCAGGAAAAATAAAGCTTAAAAATAAAATTCAAAGACAAAAGCTAATAAGAACCTGAATACAGCTCATTCGGAATTATCCTTCGTTTGGAACAATCACTCGTCCGGAATGTCACCTTCGGTTGGAATGATTCTTCTTCGCTCGGAATATTACCAAAATCCTTGATCCGGAACAAATTGATCTGAATATGTCACTTATCCAAAACAATCCTTCGTTCGGAACTTTACTGATTCGGAACTTCTAAAATTTGCCTTGATTCGGAACTTTTTGGTTACCCTTGATTCGGAAGATTCCGAATGAAGCCTCCTTGATTCGGAAGTTTCAGACTTCCGAATGAAGCCTTCTGATTCGGAACTTGCCCTTGATCCGGAAGTTGGTTCGGAACTTCTAAGAAGTTCCGAATGAAGCCCCTTGATTCGGAACTTTTGAGTTCCGAATGTATCTCTTTGATCCGGAACTTTTTGAGTTCCGAATGAAGTAAATTGATCCGGAACTTTCAAGTTCCGAATGAACTAATGCTTGAGTCGGACTTTCGTTCGGAAGTATTTGATTCGGAACTTTTGGAGTTCCGAATGAACACTCTTGATCCGGAACTTTGAAGTTCCGGATGAAACCCCTTGGCTCGGAACTTTGGACTTCCGAATGAACACTCCTCTCCTTGCCTTGGCTCAGAACTTTTCTTGGAAACAAAGAAACAGAAACAAACTTTCCGAAGAACAGGGGATCAAAAATAAACACGATCTAACACAAATTCAACCAAAATAAACACAAACGATTTAATAAAACTATCCACGAATCAACAGCAAACATAAACGAACAATTTAAAACAAGAAATCAAACAACTTTAACCACAATAATCACAAATCACTTGGATCAAAATAAGAACATGAACATGAACATAAACATAAACACATAAATCAAAGATTAAGAAAGGTAGATAAGAGATTGACAAGATAAAGTAAAGATTGACAATAATTAAATGAAAACTTACTTGAAATTAAATGGATTTAAGGTGCAAGACAAGGTATTTAAATTTGACAAGGAAAGTAAATGACAAGGTAAGTAAATGGTGGAAGAGCTAATTGTCACACTTAGCCAACAAAATGAAAAGATTACAACTAATGACTATATATAGGGGAGGATTAAGGAAGCTTCCTCCCCTCTTTCCTTTTCTCTTAATTGCGTCATTAAGTCCCTCCTTCTTTTAATCTTCCTTATTTGCATACTTAGTCCTTTTCTTCTAATCTTCTTTAAACTTGGACTTAAGGGACTTTTGGCTTCGGGATTTCTTTGAACTCGTCTTTAAATTCTTCAATAAAATAGACTTGAATTCTTCGGCTTTTGATAAACTTCCGTCTTTTGACTTTTTCTTCGATAAATCTTCAGAATTGGTCTTGGACTTCCGTTCTTTTTGCACTCTTGACTCCTTGACTCCGTCTTCCATCTTTTTCTTCAATAAAAGTTCGTAAATGCCCGTGAATTCCCGTGTTTTCTCCACTTTTCACCTTTTCGTCCTAAATTACAAAAAAAACACAAACCACGCATAATACTGACATAAAAGACATAAAATACACGTTTTGGTCCGGTTATTATTGTAATTAAGTGGTAGAAAAGATGGGTGTTTACACACCTATCAAATCCCCTATACTTGACCATTGCAATGTCCTCATGCAATGCATTAGTTACAAAGCAAGATTACACTTTTCATCATAATCAATCCACGTTGGCCTTTATTAAAGAGATAGAAAATTAAAGACATACAAAATAAAGAAATCAAAAGCATACCTTGGGTTTTGGAAATTGTCATGAATAATCATCATCCTCAAGTTTTCACTTCCTCCAAACCAAGCTTAAAAACGAGATCATTGTTATTATAAGTTAGTAAACTAACATGAACTCATGTGGGCCAATTACTCACTTAGACTCCCTTATTCCTAGGTGTACCTCTTATATTTTATTATTGTCTTGAATGATCACGAGGATGCATTTTTGACTTATTTCGATAGTTATTAAGTCTGAAAATAAAGCGAACGATTTAATCAATAGTTAGCTAAAGGACAAAATCTTTTAAAACTGCTTCTCGGGACCTCATAAAGTTCATATCTTGGCATAACTCGTTTCGCGATTTGAGACCTTTCTCGGATCGATATTTGGCAGCGACTTCATACTTCAAACCTTGAGAGACGTTCATGAAATTCTGGTCTTCTCTTCATAATGGAATTTCTTCACTTGAAGTTTTGAGAGATTCATACTTGGACCACGACTTCTTCATTTTTCTCCAATCTTTATTTTGGACTTTGATATACAACGATCCGCCTCCTTTTATGACTTGGATCTATTTATCCTCATACCTTGTTAGGGTCTTTTCGGATACACTTCTCCATGACTTTTGGGGAGTTTTTGCTTTTCGTCGTGTGTCTCGATCCTTCATATTGATTTTCGATAAATGATTCTTCACATCACTTTGGATTTTTAGCAACAAAATATAGCCCTCATGCCTTGTTAGGGCCTTTTCGGACTCGCAAATCTTCGCATCCCGCTTCAATAAGTTATGCCTTGGCTATGAACTCTAATCCATACCGAGCAACTTTTAAACGATCTTGGGCTAGAAGCTAAGTAAATTTTCAAATCGTACAACCTTATTTATTAGCAGATAAATTATTAGCAAGCGATGGGAGAATAGGCTTATAATTAACTCACATAAATTCACGAGAGAATACCGACTTATAATTGGCTCTATCATCTCTCGTTCTCCACAGTTTAAAATCTCAAGTAATGAGACTCGTGGATACTTAGCCTATTAAATCAAAGTTTTGGGTTTTCGAGTCGCCTATAGGATCTTGCAAATTCTTAGACTTTTTCAAGTTTAGAAATTGCGTTTTAAAGTTCCCTTGATAAACGACTCTCTAGGATCAATTATAGGAACTTGCGAAAAGTTCTAGTTCTTAACCCGTGAGAGTTAAGACTTTCGCGTTTTATAGCTCCCTATATAAAAGCCTAGCAAAGCTTGACTTAAACACGTTAAGGATACTAGCTAGAGTAAACTCGGATTGAGTCAAAAGATTCACAATGTTTGAAAATTAAAACCACTTATTTAAGCATTTATTCTAATAAGGAAAGGAAATAACTATACAAAGGAAAAACTAATAGGCCAAAATAGATCAAAAATTTTGAAAAATGTCGAAAAAATTGATTTTCCGGTTAAAATGAGGACAAATACAGGGAAAAGACCACTTAACTTCGATAGAAGTCCCCCCTACACTTAAGATAAACATTGTCCTCAATGTTTAAGCATGTGGGAGTAAACTCCCCTACACTTAGGACATTGTGCACGTTGTTTAAATCTCGCTAAGGAAAAGACAACTAAAGAGATTCCTATTTTAATATTGAGAAAATATAAAATAGTGAATCGAAAAGAGTTTAGGATAGAACCGGGAAGAAGTAGAACACGGAATCACGGGTCGTCAAGAATCATCAAGAGTAGATCATTGAAGCTCGAATCCCTGATTAAGAAGTTAGGAGAGGAAATAGCAAACCAAAGGGTCCCCCCTACACTTATGGTAAAGAAAGCAAAAAGATAGATGCATGGGTTGCCTCCCAAGAAGCGCTTGATTTTTGTTAACCGAGTCGTGAGCCTGACTCGACCTTGATCATCAACGGAAGAAGCATGAAACATATTCACCAGGATCAAAGACATAATTTTCGTCCATCAAATAGCAGAGGCTTAAGGCGAACAAGGCGAGCCAAAGAAGAGTAGGCAGGGTTCCCTTAAGCAGTGACGGAGCACGGTGGAAGCAAGGATGAAGTGGTGCAAGCATGTCTTCAAAATTTCTAAAGATTTTTCCTTTTATTTCATCAGGTGGATACTGAGATGGCTTAAAGACTTCAATACCAGGGTCGAACACCTTTTCCTTTAAGGGAAAATAGCACTCAGGCTCAGCCGAGTGTGAAGAAGATCCGCAAAGAAGCACAACCTCGTCCTCAGAAGGGGGACAAAGAGGTGTCAAATCATATGTGCAACGGATTTCGGTGTCAACCGGTTTCTTCTCCTTTGACAGAATGTTCTTCAAATCCAAAGTAGGATCAAGACGATAATCTTCAAAGTCATAAGGAGGAGCATCACTCTCATGAGGGAAGTAAGTGTTGAGAAATTCAGAGAAATCTTCCTCAAATGAATAATCGTCCAAAGTAGGATCGAGTGATGGCGGAGGATCTTCATCGTGTGAAGAATCGCTCGAAAGAGTATCAGCCTCATCAAAATCATCATATGTGGGCAGCTCGGGATACTCAGAAGTACAATCATCAAAATCATCCGAGTCTGAGCTAGAAGCATCATCATAAGCATCAAAGACCGGTGGCGAATCATAAATGGGAGAAGCGTCCAAAGTGGAGAAAGAATCATCCACATCATCGTCAAAGAGTGGATTATCGATGTAAGAATCGAATAGAGGATTGTCGTAGACGACAAAGTCATCGAGCACATTAATCATATTCACTGATTCTCGACTTCCAAAGGATTTTCCTGTAAGCTTCCCCATTTTAAAAACTTTTGAATCATCCCCGACTCGTAAGATTAACTCACCTTCGGCCGCATCTACTAAAGCACGTCCGGTTCTCAAGAATGGCCGACCATGTATTAAAGGAATACGAGGGTCCATTTCATAATCAACTACGACAAAATCGACCGGGAAAGTAAATGTGCCAACTTTGATAAACACGTATTCGGCTATACCAACGGGGTAAGCGAGAGTGCGATTTGCAAGTTCGAGAGTCATCTTTGTTGGAATGAGGTCGGGTAATGATAGTGTTTTCCAAACACTCAGTGGCATAAGATTAATACTAGCCCCGAGATCAGCAAGGGCAGTAAATTCTTCAGTTTTGTTGAACACGCAAGGCAACACAAAACGACCGGGATCTCCAAGCTTTTCCGGTAATTCTTTAAGAATAACTGCTGAGCAGTTTTCATTTAAGCGTGTGTTGGCGAGTTCAATCAGCTTCTCCTTCTTGCTAAGAAATTCCTTGAATGCTTTGACAAATTTCGGCATGTGGCAAAGTGCTTCAACAAGGCTAATGTTGATGGTCATTTTAGATAGCATATCCACATATTTTGATACTTGACAATCATTCTTGGTTAGCTCGTTGGTCTTGCCTATGCGAGAAGGGTATGGGATTCTGGGTTGATAGGGAGACGGTGAAGGTGTAGTTGGTGAAGGTTGTGATGTTGAAGGGTCCTTCCGAGATACATCGTCATGACGAGGCGGAGACGGTAATGGTGTACTAATACTTGGTGTAGGAGGAGTAGGGACACATGGTGGTGGAGGAGGTGTGGATGATGGGGGTGGGATTGGTGGTCCTACGACGGTGACTCCACTACGAGTAGTAATAGCACTCACATTGGCTCGCGGATTAGGGACGGTGTTTGAAGGTAGAGAACTCGAAGAAGAAGGTTGAGCTTCGGGCAAGAAACTAGCCAACAGATTCTTTAATTCAGTCGTTTGAGTGCTGAAGGATGATTGAATATTATCACGAACCTCGGTTCTAATGTCATTTCCTTGCTTCAAGATATCTCCTTTCAAATTGATTATTTGGCTCTGTAGATTCTTGATTTGCTCACCTTGAGTTCTCATGATGGCGTCAACATCGGGATTAATGGGTGGGTGTTGTTGGGTGGGTGGTTGATAAGGGTTAGAAGCTCTTGGTGGGATTTGGTTGCTTCTATTGTAGTTGGTGGCGGGGTTTTGGTTTTGAGGAGAAAAACCAGGTGAAAGGTAGTTGTTGGATCGGTAACTCAGCAGATTTCTATCTCCTTGTTGTCTAGCTTGGTAATTTTCCGGTGAATAATTACCGTAAGCAGCATACACATTTTCCGGATTTCCTTGTGTCGAAGGACAATCGGTGTATGAGTGAGGACCGCCACATGTTTCACAAGGATTAGCAACTGCTTTAACTTGTTGTTGTTGGTTTGAAGCTAGAAGCGTAATACTTTTGCTCATTTCAGTCATCATGCGGGTGAGTTCGGTCATCTCAGGGTTTGCTGAGGTAGAAGAGACATTGACTCTCGGGTTGTTCCTTGAAGAAGCAGAGGAATCCCAGTTCTTATGATGAGTAGTCATGTTCTCAATTAACTCTCTACACTCCTCGGGTCTCCTTTTCATGAATGTGCCACCGGCGGCTGCATTGATCGTATCACGATCTCGAAAAGTCAATCCGTTGTAGAAAGTATCAATCAGTGTGACGGGAAGCATGTTGTGGTTTGGACAACGGTCGATCAAGACATTATATCTCTCCCAAGCGTCAAAAAGAGATTCATCAGGGTCTTGCATGAAACCACTGATCTGATTGCGAAGGCTTGTGACCATGGATGGTGGAAAGTAGCGCGACAAAAAGCGTTGAGTCATGTCATCCCAAGTGTGTATAGAATTCTTCGGGAGACGATCAAACCATTTCTCGGCATGATGCGATAAAGTATGTGGAAAGAGTTGAAGGCGAAGAACATCCATTGTGGCCCCAGGCAACTTCATGCTTTGGGTGATTGTAATGAACTTGTCGAGGTGTTTGTTGGCATCATCATCAGGCAATCCACGGAATGGGTTTGTTTGTACTTGCTGAATCATGTGGTGCTTCAACGAAAACTCAGGAGCGTTGATTTGCATCGGCGCAATCGGTCCTCCTCGTCCAAACATTGTTGGTTGACAAAGTTCCTCCATGGTCCGAAGATCGGGTTGTGGAAGAACATTGTTGTTATTATTATTATTATTATTGAGGTGCGGTGGAATGTTGTTGTTGACACCTGCCATATCTAAATCTTCTTGAGGCTCGGGCTCTTGATAATTAGAAGATCTAGTACGCATACACCTGAAAATGCAAAAGAAAAAGAAACCAAACGCAAAGACAATATATATACACAATAAAGATAAAATCTTTTTGGATTTTTGAAATTTTTAATTTTTATGGATTTTTATCAATTTTTTAATTTTTATGATTTTTTTGAATTTTTTTATGCAAGAAAAATAACGCTCACAAGTGAACGGATCCCAAAAAGCAACGTGTCTCTCACAGAAAACCGTCAATCTTAACGAAAAGAGCCGACAGCGGCGCCATTTGATACAAGGTTTTTACTCAGGTTAAAAAGATTCGTTGATGTATGTCTAATCGAATTGATCTAGGCTCTCTATGTGACTCTGTTTTATTTTGGTGAAAACAAAGATATGTCGTTGTAGTGTTTAAAATAAAAGGTGCAAAACAATTAAAGTAAAGGTGCTCTTAAAGTAAATCTAAATCTAATTAAAGTAAAAGTGCAAGTATTTAAAAACGTGACTGAAATCAAAGGGTGAAATTAAAGGGCACTAAAGTAAATGACGCAAACTTAAATCTATCTAAGGCAAACTTAAAACGCAACTAAAACTTAAACTAAGGCAAAACTAAAATAAGCTAAGGCAAAATAATTTTAAAGTGCAATTAAATAAAAGGCAGGAAAAATAAAGCTTAAAAATAAAAATCAAAGACAAAAGCTAATAAGAATCTGAATACAGCTCATTCGGAATTATCCTTCGTTTGGAACAATCACTCGTCCGTAATGTCACCTTCGGTTGGAATGATTCTTCTTCGCTCGGAATATTACCAAAATCCTTGATCCAGAACAAATTGATCTGAATATGTCACTTATCCAAAACAATCCTTCGTTCGGAACTTTACTGATTCGGAACTTCTAAAATTTGCCTTGATTCGGAACTTTTTGGTTACCCTTGATTCGGAAGATTCCGAATGAAGCCTCCTTGATTCGGAAGTTTCAGACTTCCGAATGAAGCCTTCTGATTCGGAACTTGCCCTTGATCCGGAAGTTGGTTCGGAACTTCTAAGAAGTTCCGAATGAAGCCCCTTGATTCGGAACTTTTGAGTTCCGAATGTATCTCTTTGATCCGGAACTTTTTGAGTTCCGAATGAAGTAAATTGATCCGGAACTTTCAAGTTCCGAATGAACTAATGCTTGAGTCGGACTTTCGTTCGGAAGTATTTGATTCGGAACTTTTGGAGTTCCGAATGAACACTCTTGATCCGGAACTTTGAAGTTCCGGATGAAACCCCTTGGCTCGGAACTTTGGACTTCCGAATGAACACTCCTCTCCTTGCCTTGGCTCGGAACTTTTCATGGGAAACAAAGAAACAGAAACAAACTTTCCGAAGAACAGGGGATCAAAAATAAACACGATCTAACACAAATTCAACCAAAATAAACACAAACGATTTAATAAAACTATCCACGAATCAACAGTAAACATAAACGAACAATTTAAAACAAGAAATCAAACAACTTTAACCACAATAATCACAAATCACTTGGATCAAAATAAGAACATGAACATGAACATAAACATAAACACATAAATCAAAGATTAAGAAAGGTAGATAAGTGATTGACAAGATAAAGTAAAGATTGACAATAATTAAATGAAAACTTACTTGAAATTAAATGAATTTAAGGTGCAAGACAAGGTATTTAAATTTGACAAGGAAAGTAAATGACAAGGTAAGTAAATGGTGGAAGAGCTAATTGTCACACTTAGCCAACAACATGAAAAGATTACAACTAATGACTATTTATAGGGGAGGATTAAGGAAGCTTCCTCCCCTCTTTCCTTTTCTCTTAATTGCGTCATTAAGTCCCTCCTTCTTTTAATCTTCCTTAATTGCATACTTAGTCATTTTCTTCTAATCTTCTTTAAACTTGGACTTAAGAGACTTTTGGCTTCGGGATTTCTTTGAACTCGTCTTTAAATTCTTCAATAAAATAGACTTGAATTCTTCGGCTTTTGATAAACTTCCGTCTTTTGACTTTTTCTTCGATAAATCTTCAGAATTGGTCTTGGACTTCCGTTCTTTTTGCACTCTTGACTCCTTGACTCCGTCTTTCATCTTTTTCTTCAATAAAAGTCCGTAAATGCCCGTGAATTCCCGTGTTTTCTCCACTTTTCACCTTTTCGTCCTAAATTACAACAAAAACACAAACCACGCATAATTCCGACATAAAAGACATAAAATACACGTTTTGGTCCGGTTATTATTGTAATTAAGTGGTAGAAAAGATGGGTGTTTACACACCTATCATTGTGCAATAATTCTCCTTTCGCCCCTGCACCTCAGTCGACCATCGAACTGATAAAATATATATCTGGGCATACATAACATACTAAAGACTTGTTATAAAAAACCAACTACTCTAGAGCATTTGACCACCTAGGTTCCTCCTAGAGCTTAGGGAGGGGGTTTGGTCATGGGTTTAAGTCTTGCAAGAGACAAAAATCTATGATTTTCCCCTCTAGTGCAAAGCCGTGAGTTCTAGGGGTTTCCCCTAGTGGTTCGGGTCCCAGAGCCTGCCAGTTATAGATGATATAACTCGGGGTCGAATTTCTGTGAGATTGAGGTACCGTTCTAAAAAAAGACTTGTTATAAAAAAAATTACCTTTGTCCATAATGCCAAGTCCTACTTTAGATTGATGTATCCCTCTCAAAGATAAGATGATCTTTCCGCCAGTTATTTCCTCCATAACCTAAGCAGCAATGTAGTATTTGAGATGTCATTTTTTAATAACACACAAACAGATAAAGATAGGGAGGGTACCATAATATGTAAAGTATTTGACCTGTAGTTGGAGTATAAGCCGACATCATAGATGAGACATGAGCCCATACACAGATTTTAAACATCCACCTATAAATCAAACCTTAAAACATAAATATATCTATAACAATCCTAAGATATACTACAAATATTAAGATTTATATATATCACCCATATGTAGCTTGATTATCAGTTAAGAAACCTAATGTCTTGATCTCGTTTTAGTGATTAAATGAATAGCAGCCTCCAAGATTCTTTAGCAAATCAATCAACAGCTTCTGAATGAATGGGTCCGCTTTGAAAAGTTGTTTATATAGGCACAAGGAAGTCAAACTTTGAGTTTCAAACCCTTATTTTTTCCTACTATGAGTATTAGTGTTGTAGTTGTCTACGGGAAGGTTGTTTTCATTGTACAGGAAGGTTGTTTAATGGTTAATATCTTCCTTTAATTTTCACACGCTATACTATATATACATTGTTAGTTTGTTTAACTTTTCAATTAGTCATTTCAACTATTAAACATTCACTATTATTTGGTAAATACACACGACTTGTCAACATTGCCATATTTGTTTATTTTTTCAACTTTCAACTTTCAACTTTCAAAAATTGGGATAAACCCTTTATAGGGTACTATTCGAGTACCCGCGCATAGCGGCGGAAATTGCATCGTGGCAGATAATTAATGATACACGATATTGTGGTAAGATAAAATTGTAATTGAAAAGTGTTATAACATTCCATAATTCAACTCTTCATCATATATTAAATAAATATGTATTACATTTGAGGTGTAGACTCCTTCTTGATCGAACTCTTTGACTTGTTTAACTAATATCTTTACAGTTGTACGTGATATTCCTCTAGACAACGCAACATGAAGCTGTCCGTGCGAAAAAGATGGGTCGGGCGAATTGACACACACATTTGAAATTTTTTTGCCTTAAGCTATATTGATAGTCATCGTAAAAGTAAAGCTCACATTAAGTTGTACTATCTTTAATTTGAAAGGGAACATAGCTTCTTTAGATGGAGCAAGAGTAACTATTTATTGGCGAAAGCAATCTAACTCCATCGTGTTGTCCAACAATAATCTCACCATCGATGACGATTAAAGCATTTACATGTCAGCCTCGAGTCGTTACACAATCCATCTACCGGATCGAGATTCTTTAAAAGAATAACCAGACATCCATCTTTTAAGCGTAAGTAATGAAGGGCAACCCGATCAACTCAACACGTCACTTGGCTTATCTATTCAATCGGTTCGACCATTGGGTCAACACGATCTTCCACAAAAATACAATGTATATATTCAGGTTAACTCGTGTCACTTAAAACCTGGCGCGCCTAATCGAATTTCAAACATATAAAATGCGTCGTAATTTAACTTGTTTTTTATCACCAAAATTATGTGTCACTATAAAAACCTCTTATTGTGTACAAATACTCGTCTAAAATAGCATTCAAAATAAAAGATACGAGGATTACATTGATACACCAGATACGTTCAAAATATGCATACATGAACCAATAAATTACTATGCATTTAATATTTATGCTAGCAACAAAACAAGTGTATCATTCATTATTTGTTGAACCAAATTACATGGATAAGTTGCACAGTTGAAACAAAAAGCTTATAGTTTGAACTTATGTGCATCTATTTATTATGATTAAACATGAAATATAATTTGAAAATATTTTCATAAAAGATTATATAGTTGATGCTCTAATTACCAAAATATGATGTCCTATAAATAGCAGCGCATTATTATTAATAAGTAGTGAAGAGTGATATATTTGTTACCATTAAGAAAGGAAGTTACATTCGTTCATATTAACTCAAAATTCAGTTTAACCAAATTCATTAATAAAAGATCGCGGTTGCCTTAATTACCAAAATAAGTTCAAATTACTACAAAATCAATTTCATTGTAGAATAGCTCAAAGTTTTCTTCAGAATCCGACCTTATTTGGTTATTGTTTAGAAACATATTAAATGACGTCTAAAATAATCCGATATTTTTCTCATTTGATAATGCAATATTTTCCTAAAATGTTTTGTTTGACTACGTTTTTGTTGAATGACGTCAGTTTGGTAAGAAGACGCCATAGATTTTTTATTTTTTAGTTGACAATGCTAATCGTGGCCTATGGACCTATCTTTGGGAACTTGTCCGTAGGAGTTCCAAACCCGGTATCAAAAGTTGCATTACATAATGGACACCTGAACTGAAACCGACTCATGCTACGCGTTTTAGATCCCATGACTTCCTTGATGATTCGCTTATCCAATATTTTGTGAATATCTCAAGTTTAAACATAACAAACACATTTGATATGGCGTTGGCGAGAGCTAGATTGTCCATGGTAATGTATATCTTCCTAAATGTACTTTTATAGTTACAGTATGTATAGTATTTCCTTCCATCTTTAGTTTTTGTATTTTTGTTTGTTTGGAAGTCAAGCTATGTTGAGGTTGTACTTATTGTCATAAACTCATAGTTAGTCAAATTATTTGTAAATGTGTGAATTTTGTATAAAAAGATATATTAAGTTTAGCTCAATATTTCAAAGATATACCCTTTGAAATGAAACTAAACTGAACTACCATACAACAAAATCAAACTATAGACAATTTTGTTCTCCTAAATTTATTGACCACATGATATTGACTATCTTAACCAATTGTTGGCCCCGGTTAGCAAGCAGGAGAATACGGTGAATAACAATACCTTTCAATGCCATGCAAATAAAACACACCGAGTACCCTCATAAACCAAATTTACAACTCATAGCTTAAAACATGCTAAGAAATAGCAACGCTACAGAAATAACAGAACAATTTCTTACGTGAACCATAAATGAGCCAAATCGTCGGAACTGATCATGTATCGATCGTACTCCTCTCAATCAGTTAGACTTCCATCATAGCCTACATAAACACCTAAAAATTTATTACAAAACAACAAAAAAACATAAAGAAGCATTCATATCATAGAAATAAGGGTAGCCATTTGGATAATAAACCAAACTTGAATCAACCTAATCTGAAACCAACGAGGTACCAGTCTTATTACAAGAAGTCTGCAAAATTAACCAATTACATAACAAATTCTATAAAATATATAAAACTAATATGAAATTATTAGAAGAAACAGATATTCCACCTTCTTGGTGGGTTTAGGAATTTCCAAAGTCTTGGCTTGTGAATCGTTTGATATACCCTTTTCTTTATAATATTGACTATAGTATTATGAATGATGGAATGAAACTGGAATGAAAGGCTTATATGAATGAGGTTGTCATAATATTTACTTTGTTTGTTAGCAGTATATATAGGAGTGTAGAAGTACTCGATTGACAAATCAAGATTAAATTGTGAAGTTGACTTCCCTTGATTTCTCAATCAAATTGTGATATTCTAGCTCTTGCTTTGAATATATACAACCTATTTTTTTATTAAACGTGTAACTATTTTAGGAATGGGGTAATATGATACTAAAGATAGGGCACAATTTGTTTTATTCTTTCATCGCTTCTAAAAATAACTTCTGATTTTCAACTCTTTAGTACAGGACACTTAGTATGCAAGAGAAGATTGTTTTTTTAATGTTCGTTCAAAAGAAAGAAGATTGTTTTTATTGTTGTATAGTTGTTTAGTTTAGAATTTGAATAGTATATTAAATGTTTCAACATTTCCTTACTTGTAGCTTTTTGCAGTTTCCTGTGTTTTCAACATTTCATATAGGACATCAAGTTTATAATGAATACAATTCACTATTTCCACTTTCATGCAACATTGCCACAGTTATAAAGATAATTACTTCAACCACAGGCAAATTTTTCATGTTTCCATATTTGTTTGATTTTTCAAGTTTCAACATTCAACAATTGGGATACACCCTTTATAGGGTACTAGACGAGTACCCGCGCATAGCTGCGGAAATTACATCGCGGCAGATAATTAATGATACACGATATTGTGGTAAGATCAAATTGTAATTGAAAAGTGCTATAACATTCCATAATTCAACTCTTCATCATATATTTAATAAACATGTATTACATTTGAGGTGTAGACTCCTTCTTGATCGAACTCTTTGACTTGTTTAACTAATATCTTTACAGTTGTACGCGATATTCCTCTAGACAACACAACATGAAGTTGTCCGTGCGAAAAGATGGGTCGGGCGAATTGACACCCACATTTGAAATTTTTTTACCTTAAGCTATATTGATAGTCATCGCAAAACTAAAGCTCACATTAAATTGTACTATCTTTAATTTGAAAGGGAACATAGCTTCTTTAGATGGAGCAAGAGTAACTATTTATTGGCGAAATAAATCTAACTCCATCGTGTTATCCAACAATAATCTCACCATCGATGACGATTAAAGCATTTGCATGTCAGCCTCGAGTCGTTACACAATCCATCTGCCGGATCGAGATTCTTTAAAAGAATAACCAGACATCCATCTTTCAAGCGTAAGTAATGAAGGGAAACCTGATCAACTCAACACGTCACTTGGCTTATCTATTTAATCGGTTCGACCATTGGGTCAACACGATCTTCCACAAAAATACAATGTATATAATCAGGTTAACTCATGTCACTTAACACCTGGCGCGCCTAATCGAATTTCAAACACATAAAATGCGCCGTAATTTAACTTGTTTTTTATCACCAAAATTATGTGTCACTATAAAAACATCTTATTGTGTACAAATACTCGTCTAAAATAGCATTCAAAATAAAAGATACGAGGATTACATTGATACACCATATACGTTCAAAATATGCATACATGAACCAATAAATCACTATGCATTTAATATCTATGCTAACAACAAAACAAGTGTTTCATTCATTGTTTGTTGAACCAAATTACATGGATAAGTTGGGCAGTTAAAACAAAAAGCTTTTAGTTTGAACTTATGTGCATCTATTTATTCTGATTAAACATGAAATATAATTTGAAAATATTTTCATAAAAGATTACGTAGTTGGTGCTCTAATTACCTAAATATGATGTCCTATAAATAGTAGCGCATTATTATTAATAAGTAGTGAAGAGTGATATATTTGTTACCATTAAGAAAGAAAGTTACACTCGTTCATACTAACTTGAAATTCAATTTAACCAAATTCATTAATAAAAGATCGTGGTTGCCTCAATTACCAAAATAAGTTCAAATTACTACAAAATCAATTTCATTGTAGAATACCTCCAAGTTTTCTTTAGAATCCGACCTTATTTAGTTATTGTTTAGAAACATATTAAATGACGTCTAAAATAATCTGATATGTTTCTCATTTGATAATGCAATATTTTCCTAAAATGTTTTGTTTGACTACGTTTTAGTTGAATGACGTCAGTTTGGTAAGAAGACGCCATAGATTTTTTATTTTTTAGAATGCTAATCGTGGCCTATGGACCTATCTTTGGGAACTTGTCCGTAGGAGTTCTAGACCCGGTATCAAAAGTTGCATTACATAATGGAAACCTGAACTGAAACCGACTCATTCTACGCGTTTTAGATCCCATGACTTCCTTGATGATTCGCTTATCCAATATTTTGTGACTATCTCAAGTTTAAACATAACAAACACACTCGATGTGGCGTTGGCGAGAGCTAGATTGTCCCTGGTAATGTATATCTTCCTAAATGTACTTTTATAGTTAAAGTATGTATAGTATTTCCTTCCATCTTCAGTTTTTGTTTTTTTGTTTGTTGGAAGTCAAGCTAAGTTGAGGTTGTACTTATTGTCATAAACTCATAGTTAGTCAAATTATTTGTAAATATGTGAATTTTATATATAAAAAGATATATTAAGTTTAGCTCAATATTTCAAAGACAGAAACTAAACTGAACTACCATACAACAGAATCAAACTATAGACAATTTTGTTCTCCTAAATTTGTTGACCACATGATATTGACTATCTTTACCAATTGCTGGCCCCGGTTAGCAAGCAGAAGAATACGGTGAATAACAATACCTTTCAATGCCATGCAAATAAAACACACCGGGTACCATCATAAACCAAATTTACAGCTCATATCTTAAAACATGCTAAGAAATAGCAACACTACAGAAATAACAGAACAATTTCTTACGTAAACCATAAATGAGCCCAATCGTCTGAACTGATCATGTACCGATCGTACTCCTCTCAGTCAGTGAGACTTCCATCATAGCCTACATGAACACCTAAAAATTTATTACAAAACAACAAAAAAATATAAAGAAGCATTCATATCATAGAAATAAGGGTAGCCATTTGGTTAATAAACCAAACTCGAATCAACCTAATCTGAAACAAACGGGGTACCAGTCTTATTACAAGAAGTCTGCAAAATTAACCAATTACATAACAAATTCTATAAAATATATAAAACTGATATGAAATTATTAGAAGAAACAGATATTCCACCTTCTTGGTGGGTTTAGGAACTTCCAAAGTCATGGCTTGTGAATCGGTTTGAAGAATAGTGATAATCTTAAGAATCAATAAAAGTGGGTTGAAGGTTTCTAGAGAGAGAAAGTAGTGAGAGAAAGTGAGAGAGAAATATGTGTATCTTTATTAATTGGAATGAAAATGATAACCAACAACCAACCCCTTTCCATGGTGGAAAGGGTATTTATATCCAAGCCTCTAATGGGCTTGGGTCGACCCATGACAAGCCCATGGGCCGATTTTTACTTAACTAAATAATCAAACATTAACTACGAGCTATACAAAATTAATAATATTGTGGAGTGACCGATACTTCTAATATACGTTAAAAACGTATTTCTAACAATCTCCCCCTAAGGGAGGTCACTCCACGTTACACAGTTCTAAACCTAGCATACTATACTAAGTCTTCGTTCTTCAGCTCGTAGTCTTTTCTTCTTTTCTTTTTGTTGTGAATATGTTGATTTGATCTTTTAGGCTTTGGTTTGAGAGCATTGTTCTTTTGACCAATCACGTGCGATCTTTGTCTTCTTGTGAATCTTGCCTCCTCGTGACTCCATGTTCCACACACTTATGTTTTTTGTTGAATTCTTAAAAGATTCAGAGTTTGGTACAGCGGAAGACATCATTTTGTACTTTCTTGAATTTTGCTGAACTTTGATGCAGAAAAAACATAAGCATGTGGGAACAACTTTAGCTGGTACACCGCAACGCCACCGTCTTCGCAGCAACATAACAAGACACGAATGAAATGGCTTAGAACATTTCATTCTAAATCGGTAGCGTTTTACCTCCGGTCGGTGAAGACCGTTGGACGATATTAGATATCGTACCTGTGACGGATAGTTTCAATTAAGTAACTTCCTGACAGGATTTCGTGGGTAAACACGTTCTCTTTATTCGACGATCACTAAGCTTGACTGCGAACATAAAGAGTGAATCACTTGGATAAATTATCCTTGTGATTGAAGCCGTCAATTCATGAAACCTGGAACAAGTGAATTTCAATTAAGATTTTCACCATCGTTGCTTTCCAGTTATCACGAGCTTGATTCATAAAGAATCTTGCACGTCATCTACCAAGTGTTGTTTGATGTTAACACTAGAAGGATTTCCACTCGTCATTGTGAACACTAAAAAGTGCCACTATGAGTGTTCTGACAAGATCATACGATAATGCGTAGAGGCCTGGAACGAGTTTAAGTTCAATTAAGAATTAAACTACTGTTTCTTTCCAGTTTTTCACAAGATTGGTTCTTAAAGAACCGCACGTGTAACCTACCATGAGCTTGTTTGATGTTGGCTCAAGCAGGATTTCCATCTTCATTGTAATACTTGCGTATCACTCGGATGTTCTGGCAATATTACAAGAATACTGCGTAGGACTCATAAAAATCTCTTACTTTTCACAGTGTGTGAGAAAGCAAGGAATAAATGGAAAGTGTCCTAATGAGACTTTTGACGATCTCGTGGCTCTAGACTCGATAGTGCATTTTGATTTAGTGAGCGATGGCTGGAGAGGAGTGCCACCTTTTCAATATCAGTCTATTCGGAGTGAATAAACCAATAGATAACGTGTTGATCTCCGTGTGATTAAAACAAATACCTTTTGAGAGATATTTAAGTTAGCTGGGAAGGGTTGTGCATTGTATCACTCGGTCCATGATGTCTTTCTTCAATATCGAGAATCATTAACAAATGATCTCAATAGCATATGTATTGACCCGGTTTCTACCTAAAGTTGTAAGGAGGGCTTCTTTCTTTACACCCTTTATCTTTACATTTCTTTTTCATTCTTCAACCCCTTCAGTACTTACCAATACATCATTACTAGCACCTTGTTGTGATAGTTCCAGTGCTAGCATCAGTAATTAGTCGATACTCTGCTACGTTCACAATCTTTCTCCATCTTTCCTAGGACTTCTTCTATCTAGGGAATTGTCCTTGGGAAGATTCTATCGGCTCTGATGAATCATTGGACTAATACCTATTCCTACCACCCTTTTGTCACCACATCCGTCGTGAATTAAGCGTGTTTTGGGAAAGTATAGTCACCATGAAAAATCCTTGAAAATCACTTAAGGTACTTGTGATATTGAAATCAAGAGTTTTGTACCTTAAGTGTTTTGTTCATCAAAAACGCTCCCCCTTAACACGTGCTTTACACATATTAAGTTGGATTATCGTTAAGTCTTTTTCATCTTTTAGCCAAGTATCGTTTAAATCTCATTAATCCCATTTTCTCCCCTTATCCAAAATGTTAACCATTAATATTTGGGATATTGAATGGATTAACCGGTCTTTGGGTAAAAATGAAATCAATGTTTGGCCATAGAACATATTAATGCTCCCCCTTAAATTAATAAGGGTTAATTGTAGTGCTTTAGTATGACATATTTTGAAAGATTTAGAATCTCGTGAAAAATTCTTGAAAAATTATCATACCTTAACACTACATCAAGCCATAAAAGCACAATATTCTCAAAATTTACATATTCACAATTAAAACCAATATAGAGTGGACCTGAGATGTACGACCCATTAGATGGATCGTTGCAGTAACTTGTAGTGTACTCCATATGGTCTACCACCAACGAATCTTTCTAAGCTCCTCATCAATCTACGTTCCCGGAGCTTTTCATCAATCTTCTTGATCACATATGTCGCCATTTTCCGATAACCCGGATGCCAATCCTCAATCATTTCTGGTAATGTCCCACCAGAATTAAGATGCTCTAATTTTCCTCTGACGTATATGAGAGTCCCATCACTGTATTTATGAAGCTCACCTACCCTCATAAACTTCATGATCCCACGACTGTTCATGTAGAAAATCCCGTACATCGGAACGGTAGTGCCGGTATAGGGACATCTTTTGACATGTTGAGGTAGAACTTGATTCATTGGACGGGTCATGTTAAGCTTCCTTTGGTAGCTTTCAACTCCCAATTGAAGATCTTTAACTCGTTTCTTTATAACAACGCTTCGTGTGAACATACGAAGTGTTGTATTCAAGGCAATGATTTCATCACGAGTAAGATGGGTAAGTTGATCACGGGTCATCATAAGCAACATGTCTTCGATATCTTCAAGGCGAATGATAGAAAAATCTCCCTGCTGTATCGTGTATTCTCTGTCATCCTCCCTTTTTAGATGAATCTCCGTCACATGATGATAGCCATTCTTGGGTTCAATTTTCAGTCCCAAAATACTTGAGATGCGAATATCGGATTTGAGAATATTACCTGAGTTGGCTAAGCAGCAACCTCTGTACGCCCTTCGGACTCGCTCGTCCCAATGTGATGCTCCTATAGTAGCATACATATCATAATTACGGCTTACCTTTGGAACCCAGAGTCGGTTTACCTTTTCCTCGATCCAGGGTATTGTCCCCTAATTAGCAGCTTTCAACAAGGTCAGGGAGGTTGCGTACTTGGATGATCCCTTGAGGAGATACTCAAGATCATAGGTGACAAAGAAGTCAAGAGCAATTTGATTATCTTGAGAGGGATCAAGTGAAGGTGGAGCTCTTTCTGACTCATGAAGGCCTGGCCTTTGAACGGTATTGAGAGCTTTCAGGACCTCGTCAGCATAATACTCGTACTCCATGCGGCTTAACCTGGTTTTGGCATGAATTCTCTTGTCCTTTAGCGCTCTCTTCACCAAAGACGGAGTGACCGAAGATTTGAACTCATGAGCCAAAAATGTACACAAGTCTATCGGACTACGGATACGGAGATATAGAACATCTCTATCAGCGTCTGTGATTGGATCATATTTAGCAGCTGTCGTGATCCAAGCTTGTGGCGGTGCAGTTTCATCAATCTCCAATGTATCCGCCCAGTCCCGTGTGCTTGACTCGGGAACAGTAGATTCTGGTTCTTTTTGCAGAGGAGTAGAAACATGAACACTTGCTGGTTCTGATTCAGGCATTTCGGCGGTATCATGAACAAGCGAGTGTTGTGCAGATTCAGGTTCAGCTACTAGTTCTGCAATCACAGGAGCAACAAAAGAACTAACAGGATTAGTGGTAACAGGTATAGAAACAGAAACAGATGTACCGGGAACCGATGATGCAGTAGCAGCATTCACATCATGGCGCCACTTGGTTCGTCCTGACTCCGTAGATGTGGACTTTCCCTTTCGGGCAGCATATTTCTGAGACTTGGTACCGGACTTGGATGGTTTCTTTTTGCTGGCAGCCTTGTCCCCTGTTTCATCGTCATCAGACTGATCAGGCTGGTCACTTTTACCACCATCATCCTCATCATCATCCCCGTTGCTACCCTTATCACTCTCCTTATTTTGATCACCACCATCACCATCATCATCATCATCACCATCATCATCATCATTACCATCATCATCACCATCATCATCATCTTCTTATTCTTCACCATCATCCTCCTCTTGTTCACTATCTTCCTTTTCCTCCTCATCCAAAATGTGGTAAGGTACCACACTTCCAAACATCTTAAACAACCGATCATCCTCCAAGATAGCTTCATTTAGTGCTATGTAGAGTGTCCGCTGAATTTTAGACTTGTCAAAAGATCCAACTTCCTTCATGCGAGCTTTGAGGATCTTCTTTAAATCAAAATCCGTTAAGTCATATGCAATTTTGTAGGCTGACTCGGAAGGGTTGGACGACTTAATCATCAAGTTATCAGCCGCAAGTTTCCTCATCTCATCACGCAGCTTTGGCATAGGGGACTCAACAGATTCATTCACTCTCTCTAAAATAGAAGCTTCAAGTAATTCTTTCTGCTCCTTATTTTATCCTTTATAGCTCGAAGTCTCGTAAATCGTGCTTCATTCTTTTCAGCTTTAGCCTGTTTGACCTGAGCAAGTTCTTCTGCATGAGCTTTACGTGTCAACTCCATCTCTGCAGTGAACTTAGCTATCATCTCTTCTTGGGCTTTCTTGGATGCCTCTTCACTTTACACTCGTCGAAATAGCTCTTCTCGAAGTTGATCCATCTCTTTTCTTTGACTGTCCATGTGTTTATCCAACATTTCTGCCATTACGAATGCAGCCATTGAAGATGGTACAGAGCTACTCTGGGATGGTTGAAGAGGCACGGTTGTGATTACAGTACTCATGACGGAAGTAGGTGGAGGTGGAGGGAATGGTGTTGGCACCGGTCGGGTTGGTAAAGGCTGGATTGGTGGAGGTTGAGTTACGGGAGGCTGTGTAGTCACAATGATTGTTGTAGCACCGGACTCCTTCTCAACACTTGCTGTATCAGCAATGGATGTCTCCTTCGATGCTGAGTAACGTTCGGGTGATCCAAACTCACTAATGTCATGTGGCTCCTCGTATTCTTCTTCAACATCCATCTGTGCACCCGAACCACTACCGCCCGTGTCTCTCCTACTCTTTTCAATAGCCATCTTCATTAACTTTTTCTCAGTCTTACTAGTTAGCTCGAGAGTAGGATCGTCATCAACATCTTCTTCATCGTGAAGAACAAGCTCGTCAACCGTGCTCTTACCCTTCTTAGCCTCAGTCTTTTTCTTCTTGGTTTTGGGTTCAGATAAAACAACTGTTTGCTTGCGTTTACCTTTACTCTTGACCGTAGTAGACGAGTCTTCTCCTGTCTGAAGGCTTGCTTTTTTATTCTTAATTTCTATTAGCATATTCTTGTAATCAGCAGAAGCGATAATCTTATCTGTCAGGAGATGACTGGGAACAGGACCAGGGATAACAACAATGGAGTGACCTTCTTGCCTTAGGTCCACCAGATCATCAGCATCCTGTGTGTGGTGACGGCTACCTGTACGCTTATCAATAGACGCATCGTTTACCATAAAATAATGTATGATTAGCTTTATGAACCTAGGGTACTGGTAACCTTTAGCCTTAGTCTTCGTGTTTGTGAAGAGTTGAAAAATAAACTCGTCCCACAACAATGATGCATAATCAATATTAATACCTTTGAACATACCATAGAACATCTTGATGATTGGCGGACGCACAACATCATGCCCAGTCGTTTTGGGTGTGAGACATCGGCTGAGAATACCAAAAATCGCTCTCCAAGGTTGACCCACTTTGGCTGTGGTAAAATCGGACACTATTCGTAAGTCCGCACATCCAATAGCAGAGAACATCTCCATGAGCTCGTTCTTGGTCGGGTTCGCTGAGAATGTTGTACCTTTGGGTGACTCCTGAAAACCAAAGATCTTGCGGAAGTCTGACACGGTGAGAGGATGTTGCTTGTTGTCCAGGAAGAATGTGATCTTGTTTGACGTCTTCTCTTTGGTTGCCCAGAATTCGTACATGTAGTCGAAGGGCACCGAAGCACTACCCCTTAGCGCATTCTTGAAGTGAGACTTTTCAAGAATGGCTGAACCTACCTTGAATCCATTGTGAGTGGAGTGAGAGACCTCCTTCAACCGGTAGTTGTTTGGAAAGAACTTGAGGGTTTTGGCCTCGGCAATGGCTGCTGCTCTAGATTCTTGTATTTGTTGCACAGTTGGGTTAGTCATTGTTTCTGCTTAAGATAAAACATAAAAGTTGATACATACAGATATGAATATCATTATGAATTTATACCTAAGCATTATACATATGACATAATCCCTTAAGCTTCTAAAACACTCAAACATTTAACAAGTTATTAAGCAAAAACACCTTCATTCGGAATAAACATCTCATCCGGAATAAGCATCTCATCCGGAATAAACATCTCATCCGGAATAAACATCTCATCCGGAATAAACACTTCATCCGGAAAAAACCCTTCATCCGGAATAAACCCTTCATCCGGAATAAACCCTTCATCCGGAATAAACCCTTCATCCGGAATAAACCCTTCATCCAGAATAAACCCTTCATCCGGAATAAACCCTTCATCCGGAATAATGGTTCATCCGGAATATTGGTTCATCCGGAATAAATGGTTCATCCGGAATAATGGTTCATCCGGAATAAATGGTTCATCCGGAATAAATGCTTCATCCGGAATAAATGCTTCATCTGGAATAAATGGTTCATCCGGAATAAATGGTTCATCCGGAATAAATGCTTCATCTGGAATAAATGATTCATCCGGAATAAATGATTCATCCGGAATAAATGATTCATCCGGAATAAATGATTCATCCGAAATAAACGTTCATCCGGAATATTTTGTTCATCCGGAATATTTTGTTCATCTGGAATATTTCGTTCATCCGGAATATTTCTTTCATCCGGAATGTTTTTGAAAAACGTTGTTCATCCGGAATATTCTTAAAACTTGCTTATTCGGAATATCCTAAAAGACTGATTCATTCGGAATATACTTAAACGATTAATTCTAAGGGCAGATGAGTGTTTTCAGCTTTCTAAAGGCAACTAAACTTAATCTCAACCTATTCCGCGTGAAACCCACTTAATACCCTAATCAATTAACGTCTAATCAGCTATAAACCCTAATTTGATTAACCCTAATTAAATTGGATTAATTAAGTGGATAAGACAACGAATTAGACGAATTAAAAGCGATTATGTACCTTTGATAATCGAATGAAATGGATTGCTTAATTAAACGAGAAGATTTAGACCTTATGTGTGTGTTTCTTGGTGTGTTTCAATGGCGGAAAAAGAGAAACACAGAAAGAGAGAAAAGAGAAAGAAAGGAGACGGGGGGGGGGGGGGGGGGGGTTTGACTTAAGTCAAACCTTCACAAGTGTTACTTTTTGCCATTTTTACCCTTTCACTTTAAGTCTCTTACACTTATTGTCCCTTAACTTTTCATTTTTCTTTTCTTTTCCTTTTCTTTTTGTTTCTAGTCACTGACCCTAACCATCGTTAAACTTAACCACCGTAACCGATCACACAACTTAACTATGCACGAACAAATCACGAACGAATACAAGATTAATACCAAAGCAGTTCCAGTCATTAACCATTTAGTCAATTAATTTTCTTCAACAACTTTGAAAACCTTTTTGATGACGAAGACGATTTAATATTTTCTCCCCCTTAAACGATGACCCGTTTTCTATTGAAAGAGTTGTAGTCATTGTTTAAAGAGTCAAATATTGATGAAAACATTTTCCAATTAATGTCTTGAAAAGATTGATTCGTGGTGGCAATAAGATTTCTCTTATTTAGACAAATTAATGCACTGAGACGTACACTAACTCGTGTAGACCAAGTTATTAAGTAAACTTGATCCCTTTGCATGATTTGGCTTGTAAATCATGCCCGAGAAAATTAATTCCCGTTGTGAGCCAACGTTTTCCAAGGAAATACGTGACTTTAATGCAAAAAGCGGGTTGCAGTCAGAAATAACTACAAGCCAAAATGAGCATGTTTTAAAAATGTACAACTTTTATACGGACTCTATTTATGGCGCCGTGTCAATATTGATCGACATTTCTAAGGCCGTAAATATTACCGTACTAAAAGACATGCCCGATTTAAAAAGACGAAAAATATTTTTGGGTTTTCTTGGTTTTATATTTTTTACGGTTTTTCTTGGTTTTATATTTTTTATGGTTTTTCTTGCTTTTATATTTTTTATGGTTTTTCTAGGTTTTATATTTTTGTATTTTTCTTTTTGTGGTTTATATATATACGATAATATACATGATCACGAACAAAGGATACGCATGAATAGTTTACCACCACTATTCTGCTGATTCTTCTGCCAACTCTTTGAGAGTCGCTGGAGAGAATGATTTCATGCCAATCTTGTCGATCAAAAACTCGATTCGTACTCGATCTAAGGCTTTGGTGAACATATCTGCCAGCTGATACTCAGTGGTGACAAAATACAGCTCCATCACTCCGTTTTCCACTTGCTCTTTAATGAAATGGTAACGAATGTCGATGTGCTTTGCCCGGGAGTGTTGAACGTAGTTGCAGCAAAGGGCAATGGCGCTCTTGTTGTCACAATACATCGGGATTTTGTTGAATCCAAGATCGTAGTCAGTCAGTTGTGATCTCATCCAAAGGACTTGAGCACAACAACCGGACATGGCAATGTATTCAGCCTCCGTGCTAGAAATTGCAGCGCTTTTCTGCCTTTTTGAAGACCAACTAATCAATCTGTCTACAAGAAGTTGCACAGACCCAGAAGTGCTACGCCTTGTGTCTTGACACCCAGCATGATCGGCATCTGCATATGATATTAAAGCAATAGAGGAATCTTTCGGATACCATAGACCACGATGAAGTGTTCCTTTGAGATACCGAAAGATCCTTTTAACAGCATGTAGGTGCTTTTCGGTAGGCCGAGCCTGATACCGGGCACACATGCATACGGCAAATTGCAGATCAGGCCTGCTAGCAGTCAGATAGAGAAGGGTGCCGATCATTCCATGGTAGAGTTTCGGATTGACAATAATCCCATTCCTATCTTCATCTAACTTGGATTTCTCCACCATTGGAGTGTCCACGGGGTCACAATTTTCAAAGTTATATTTCTTTAAAGATTCTGGAGCATATTTGGATTGATTAATAAAGATGACTCTGGGATTCTGAGAAATTTGTAATCCTAAGAAAAATAAAAATTTTCCCATCATTGACATCTGAAAGCGTGTGGACATTATTTTCTCAAAGCGGTTTGACAAATCTATGTTAGTGGCAGCAAATATTATATCATCAACATAAATTTGTACTAGTATCATGTCGTTGTCCTCCTTGAGAGTGAATAGAGTGGGGTCCACTTTGCCTTTGGAGAAGCTGTCACAAACGTGAATTTTGAATCAATTTAATTTACTTGAAATGCGATAGTTCGGGTTAGACTTGTGTGTCTATTGATGTTCCCGATTGATTTCGCGTATTTTGTGTACGAATTTGAACATTATGAATGACTTCATATCAAATATTACTTAAAAGACTATTATTCATTTACGATACGTGCTAGAAAATTCTATTTTAGAGATCCACATTAATTCAACGTAATTTAATCTGAGAGTTTCGTTAACGCCAATTTAGTATTTCACCCAAATTCATTTACGAGGCATTTAGGAAATTCTCCAATAACCAAATTCACCACTTGGAACTCCTTAAAAGTACTACAAACAAACCTTACAACTTTACATCTACACAACAAATAAAAATACCCAAATTAAAAGAAAAACCAAACACTTTTATCCTTGTCATTTTGCTAAAAACCGGTCCCCCCTATTTATCAAAGAACCCACGTTCTTTTTTATCCTATGTAACTTCCACAATACACTTTGAAAATTTTAGTACTTTCATCAACTATTAAATGCATGTACCTTCTTGCTCCCCCTCTTTCTTGATAAACCTGCGGTTACTCCCCATTTCCACCATTTATCCCATAGATTTCTCAAAGATTTATGCAACAACAAACTTGGTCAATACTAGTACACATCCTTTCTTTTCTTTCCCTGCCCTAGACGAGAATGACAATGCTTTAGTACTTCCCAATGCAAGATACAAGTTTCCATGCTAGTAAGATTGTAACCAATACAGTAACTAAACCCTAACTAAGCAAACTAAATCCTAACTAGGATTACTTAACCTAAAAACTCACTCATTTTCCTATAAATACCAACCATACTCTCACTTAAAGTCCCAAACTCAAAACTTAAACTCATTAAGAAAAGCTTCATACTCCTTTGAGCTAAGTCACGCCAACAATGAGTAAACAACATTCGGGTTGATTTCTAAAATCAAGCTAAAACATTAAGATGGTTAAGACGTGGGTACATGTTTGATAATCGATCACTAGTTCTTGGTTCCTTCTTCATCAACTAGCTTAGGACCTTTGTAAGTTTCTAAATACCTTGTTTATCTCGTTTTGGTTGATAATCATACTTGCTATAAACTTTCAAGAACTAAACTCACTTTAATGGAACATAACAAAGTCACGGGTTAGGGCTTGAGTATTTTTATAGATAAGCTAAGACACGTTTTCTTCTAACTAATTAAGACGGCAGGAAGCCACGGTTGGAATGTATGTGATGACTTGGACCTTTGAAACAAATCAAACAAGACCAAGACTCACGGCTAGGATTAAAGTCTTAGGTTAAAAATGAGTTGCAAGCTATGATTATATGTGTAATCTTGGTATGTTGTATACGTGAACCAAAGTACAAGCACTAGAATGTCATGTTGAAATCATTTCATAACATGTACTCAAATAACAAGAAAACCCTAAAAATGGAGAAAAATGCATGCTACTGTGAACGTGTGTATGTGTGTGAGAGAGGCATGAATGAAAAGAGACAAGGGACCAAGATGAACTATTTTATATGCTATGTGTATGTACATGGAGAAAACACTTTTAGCTCAAAAACCATAATTGCCTTATGTGTACCTGCTTGCGAATTGTAACAAGGGAAAACTTGCATGCTTAAGTAATGTGTGAGTGATAACAACAATATGAGACGTGTAGAAAAGTTATCAGATAGAATGGGTGTATACAATGCTATGATTCTATGTGAAACTAACTTGACATGGATGTGTGTTAACTGTGTACCAACTATATGCATGAAAACAAGTGTAGGAACTTTGCCATGTTAAAACCTCCATACTAGAAAGTGTTGTGTGTTTCCTGGTTGCGCACAAACCATCAGGGAACTCTAAAAAAAACGTGACCAGCAAGTTTGAAGACAAAAACAAGTACCCTTACTCCTTTTATGTGGCGTGTAGGTAGCAGCCATGAACAAATAAAAACACTCTTACTGTTATCATGTATGTAGGTGCATAGATAGTACTTGTGTGTTTGTAGGCATGATATGTTGAACATTGAAAACAAGAGGGACCACTCTTTCTTTCTTGTTGCACCTGCGTGAGCAGTAATCCAAAAACAGCAAGCCCTCCTTTTTCTTGTGGATGAAAATGTTATGCAATACTATATATGTATGAACAATGCCTAGTTAATATATGTGTGTGTTCCAGCGTAAACAGTGACTCAAAAATAGTAGAAACAAATAAGGACCACTCCCTTTTGGGATAGCCTGCGTGTGTAGGGAGCAACAAGGAACAAAAGAAAAGTTTCCACTTTGTATACCATATTGATAAATGTGTGGCATGTATGTATGTATGTATGTTGACAAAAGTAGGGGTGAGGTGGGTAAAGTATTATCATAATATAGAAGGGGACCATACATCTCTTTTGAGAAAGCCTTGACTACACAGTGGGTGCACAACAAAAGGAAAATTCTACTTTGAGAATAAAAAGGGAGTACAATAGCAGGGTGTGTACTAAGGCATATAATAGAAAGTAGGAACCAAATAGATTACTACTTACCCAATTTATAAACAAATGTGAGTATTATACTAGTTAAAATGGGCCCGATCACCCGACATCCAGTCTAGTTTTAAAGTTTTTAATCGATCAAACGACCTTTGCCCAAAGATATAAAAATATCTTGTTAAAGATGACACGACCTAGTTTTCAAACAACTCTCCAATTGTCCTAAAGTTAAGTAACGAACCCACAATAAATTCCCAAAGACGGCCGACTGACACTTATATATAATTGAACTCTACTTATTTATTTATGGTTGCGAGTGCACCATTTTTTCTAATTGTTAGATGTACTTAGAGACCTCAATAAAATACGATATTTATTAAATATCGAAGAGCTCACGGTCTAGTTTTTATAACAAGAACCCGAATATTTTTCGGACTAATAAATAACAAGTTATTAAAGCCCAAAGTCGACCCCATGACTAAATTGGTTGAACATGAAAAATGTATGAATATATTTTATAAATCAAGAGCAAGTATAAATTATCAACCAAGTATATTGTACATTATTATTTATTGTATTTAGCCTAAGTACGGATATTTTACTTAGGTTACGAGTAGATCGTTTGCGCATCGTTTTACGTGCCTTGATATTCCGTGCTATCTTTGTTGATCTTATTACTACTTCATCGAGGTGAGTTTCATAGCCCCACTTTTAATTGTTTTAACTATTTTGGGGTGAGAACATTGCTTGTTTTTAACGGATGAACATAAGTGCCTTAAACTGATACGTTTGCCTACATGATGTCTAAGTAGCGATATCCCTAGATGCTTTAGCCCACTATCGTGAACCGTTAATTACTTTGTGTAAGCGCGAATGTTATGGATAGATCTATCGGGACTAACCTCCCTATCTAATTTGGTTGTGTGGCCAAAGTTAGATACACTTACATTTGAGGATTTACAAATGCTTCGGGATAGGCATTTGCTCGGGCTCTTATTATTTCTTGTTGGTTGAGGTTAACGCTTCGGTGTCACGAGCTTAGGCGTAGGTGATTAAAACGTATACTTTTGATTATAATCTTGTATTTGTTATAAGATTATATGCCGGTTGCCTTGGAAAATCTTATGGTTCATCACACTATTTAAACATAAACCTATGAACTCACCAACCTTTGTGTTGAGTGATGAGACTGCTTTTATACATAGTCTCATCTTCCAAATAGGGCTTAAAATGCATTAAATATCATCAAAATACCCAAATATATGCTTGTGTTTGTTGCTTGTGTATTTTAGGTACGGATATTGAGATAATGACAAAAGATCACAAGAATCATGCAAAAACGAACACGGGAAACGAAGCCGCACAATGAACCAAGCCCTAGTGAAGACTTTCCCAAGATCAACCCTTGAAGATTTGAAGAATTATGAAGAAGGGTCCTCCAATTATGAAGAATTGACACTTTATACCCTTGTATCCTCATAATTACAAGTTTGGTCCCTAAAGTTTGTCAAAATTACAAAAAGGACCCTTAACTTTGAAGAATTAGCAAGTTTAGCCCCTCAACAAAGCTAAATTGTCAACCAATATCATCCACAAAGTCAAATATATCATGAAGTCCTTCAAAGTACAAGAAATGACAAGTTTGGTCCTTTGAAAATCTCAAAATTACAAAAAGGACCCTCAACTTTCAACATTTGGCAAAAATGGTCCCTCAATCATCAAGATTTGGCAATTTCAGTCCTCCAAATTATCAATATTGCAAGTCTAGACCATTATCATTGAAGAAAACACCAATTCAGCCCTTGAAGAATTCAAATATGGCAAGAATTACCCCTGATTTCACTTTGCAAAAGTTTTTGGGCCAAAAGTGTAAAAAGGAAAAAGTTGACAAGGAAGAAAGTGGGCGTTGATAGAATTAAAAGTGAAAAGACAAGAAGAAGGAAAACAAGGGACCAAAGCTAGCCAGACATGATTCTAACCTAGACCAACCAGCATCTCCCACGTGTCCCACTCAACCCTCTCCTCCAATCACAACCCACCAAAACTCCACCTCACATTCCACTCACAATCTGTTATAACTAACCCTTAATTAATTATTTAAATTAGGCGGTTAACACTTATTTAAAAACAAAAACAGATCAAAAACATGTTCTTGGTGTTCTTAAGCCGATTTGGGTTTTCTTAATCTTGTCATAATTAGGCCTTGATAAAGTGCAGATTTATGATTAAGGTGGCCTTAATCACATCCCAACTTTCAAACAGCTTGCCACATCACCAACCAAGTCACATGTTTCCCCTGCTTTTTCACTTTGAAGAAGAAGACAAAACAGTAAAGCAAATCCAACGTCCCACAACAAAGCTTGAAAGTTAAGCTTATTGGAGACCTTTGATCAACCTCACATGCTTGCCAGCTCCACAAACAGCCAAGAAATCAGTCACATGAAGCCAATCCTCAAGGGCATTTTTGGAAGATCAAGTAGCTAGGGTTACACGTTTTTTAGCTTTCATAGTTCACTTGTAAGGCTATATAAACCACTTAGGCCTTCATTTTTCAGCTGCTTTTGGTTTTTCCTTTGTTCAAACACTTGTAAATCCTTTTTCAGATTAATGAATTTGAGTTAAGTGCTTTGAAGAAAGACCAAGTGCCATCTTTATTCTGCTTGTTTATGTTCTTAGTTTACTGCTTTTGAAGTTTAAAACCTGTTTTCAAAAGAGGAGTGTGCACAAGTTTGCATATTTTCCTCATTTTCTTGATATTTTGCTAAGTCTTGTTCCAATCTTGGAATTCTTGGGCTATAGGGCTGATCATAGCATCCTAACTGAGTTGGTTAAGGTGTGGTGAGGCTTATAACTTGGGGATAATCAAGTGTGGGGTAACAAGTTTGCATCAATCAAGATTTTTGAAGTTTCTGATTTTTCATGTTATTGTGCTTAACCCTTGTTCAATATTAGCAGGCTTTTGTGGAAGCTTGTGCTTGTTCTTGCTAGCACATAAGCTCAAAATTCGTGGGTGTGGATGTACATCCATGAGGTTTGCATACTTAATCTCCAAATCTGCTTAAATTGTGATTTTTGGTGATATTTGTATGAAACTGTTGTTCTTGTGAATTTTGTGGCTTGTTCTTGCTTGAATCTGTTTATTAGACTTGTTTTAGTGTTAATTGATGCTTGGTTGGCCTGAAATCTTGTTTTGCTTTTGAAAATCTTGATTTGAAAAAGTTAAAGGGGTGTTTGGGTCTACTGGTTTATGCTTGTAATCTGTTTTTGTGTTAAGGAAAAGTGTTGTTTATGCTTTGTATCTGCTATACCTTTGTTTGAGAGTGTTTTGCTGCAAGTTTTTGGGTTTGAACACTTGAATTGATCAATCTGCTATAAAGGCCTTGTTTCTGCTTGTTTTGACCTAGGATTTTGGGAACACTTAGTGTGTATGCATGATTAGGGATAAAAGTGGTTTAAACAAAGTTAACATAACTTGTTTGAAAGATTTGAGGTGTTGAAATTGGCTTGTGTGTCAAATACATCAGCAAAAGTAGAAAACTGCATGTGTAGTGTTCATCAGTAACTTTCATTGCTTGAATCTTGCTTAATTCTTTGAACCAGTGCATGAAACCTGTTTAGACTTGCTTATTGGAGTTTATTATAGCTTGTGTGTGCATTTGGTTGAATTTGGTTGGCTGAATTGTTCTAAAACTGTTCTTGAATGCTAAACTGCTTGTTGTTCATGTCTGTATCATGTCTGGTGATTAATTGATTAAACTGTATCAATTGGGTGTTTGTGATTGTGTTATTTTGATTGTTATTGACTCCTTTTGATCTAAAGATCAATTGGGTGCCTTTGTGAAATCTCAATCCAAGAAAAAGTCACTAAAGACAACAAGTCAAAATAGTCAAGCAGTGGGAAAAGTTCCCACTGCTCAACATCCAAAACTAGCCCCTGCTAGTGCAATTTTATCATCAGCTTATCAATAAGCTATTCTAGCTTATTCTGACTTGCAACAACTTATTTTTTGTAATAGATCTTCATTATTTGACCCATTTTGGTGAACTGGAGCTTATGAGACTTTGACTTTGACTTTTTACTAGAAAACCAACTTGTTTGACTTTTAACATAAGAGCTTATTTGATTTTCCAGCTTATTGAGTGTGCTTATTTGAAAGGTCTTTGGTTTTTAAGCTTAGTTTTGTCAAAAGAAACATTTTGCAACTTGAATCAGCTTCTGAGGTGGTCTAGATCATAAAAACGACTATTTTGTCGTTTTGTGAATAAGTTGTTGACTTGTTTCTGGCTTATTGAGTGGTCTTATTTGAAATTTCTTTTTGCAAAAGTCTTTGTTAGGTCAAAAGAAGGTTGTGTGTTAAATTTTAACTTATGGCATCAGCTTATGGCTTAATGGGCCAAAAAGCCCATTAAGAATAAGCTGCTTATTATAAGTTAGCTTATTTCACATTTTCAGCTTTTGGGCCTTTGGAAAAAGTTGTTTAAAATCAAAATTTGAGTCAACCTGTGCTTTTTGAGCTTATTTTGAGCACTTTTTCTTATTGGGCCTTAATTAAGCCCCATAAGGGACTGTTTTGGGTTTGGCCCATTTTCTAGGCCCAATAGGGGTATTTAGGTAATTTCACTTTCATTTCTGAGTTATTTAGGTTAAATTAAGCTAGTTTGCAAGTTTTTAGAATTTTTTATAATTTTTGGATTTTTAATATTATTTTAATATTATTTTATTATTAAAAATTAAAAGTCTGATTTTCTAGGTTTTTATATTTTTCCTAGGTTCTAAATACTTAATTAGGATTTTCGCAACTTTCCAATTATTTTCTAGGTCTTTTAATTATTTTCTATAATTAATTTAAGATTTAATTGATTTTAGGAGTTTTTAATTGTTTAAAAATAGTTTTAATTGGTTTTAAAATTTTGAAAAATAGTTTTTAGCTTAATTAGGATATTTTTGAGGTTTACAAACTTGAAAATCTTGTTTAGGGCTTTTTAATAATTAATTTTGATTTTTAGGGCTTTAATTAGCATTAAAAAGTCATTATCTAATTAATTAAAAGGTTTTTGCAAGTTTTGATTTTTTGTAAACTCTTAGAATATTATTAGGGATTTTTGGTAATTTTTAGAAGTTTTAGGTTAAGATTTTAATTTTGGTAGTTTTTACGACTTTACGTGTACGCCTTTTTAGACTTAGTTTAATCCGTCTTCATAACCGTCATTCTCTTCTAATCCCTTTTCTATTTTTCTTTTCTCAAATATAATCACAAATTAATCCATATCATTACACACATAACACACTAGCCTCCTTGAGAACGAACTTAATTGGGTCATTCACACACGGTTTTCCTAAATCGTCGTGCTTACTTGCCCTTTTTATTGCATCCTTTTCCTAAAGGTGTAGTTTTACTCAACATCATTTTGGCGCCGCTGCCGGGGAGGCGTGTTGTGTTTTGATTTGGCATTGTTGTTTTTATACTAACCATAATTAGTATTTGTATTAGTAGCACTCTACTAATACGTATTATCGTTTTTCGGTTTTTGTGTGAATATTATTACTATATTGTATACGTAGAACAATAAATACACAAGTACTCCAAATACGTGAGAAATCACAACCTTGACTTGGGAGGTCATTACCCAATCATTGTATTCGAATCTCAAACCAAAGAAAAAGGAAAAAATAGATAATTACTTTCGTGAAGCTTAATCTTGAAAATACAAACTATAAGGTGGGTATAAGGCGGATATTATAAAATATATCCTAAGGAAAAAGGCTCTTAAGTGCTTCGCGCCGCCTCGTTTCCCCGCTTGCTTGTGAGTATTTGATTGTGAGAGTGAATCGAGGGTTTTGCCGCCCAAAGTATTACTAAGTATCATATATATTTTCTTGGTTTCTATTGATTAAACCCTCTTGAACGATTTGGTGTTCCACCATCGTTCTAAAGTCATCGAAGGCGTTCACTCCACGTGTTCGTTTTCATTCCTTGAGGCTTCGTTAATCAAGAGATTTGATTAGTGAGGAGATTTGTGGACTTTTTGTCTACTTAATACATTTCACCAAGCTCCAAAAAGGTTAATACAATCAAAAACCACAAAAAAAAAATTGAAAAAATACAAAACACCAAAAAGAATCTTCTTTGCTCATCCCCTCGTTGTACGTGACGTTTATGCTAACTCGAAATCAAGCAAGACGTGCTCGCAAACGAAAGAACAAAACTCCCACTCCCAACAATTCTAGTGAGGAGTCTCCTATTGACGAACCCATTGTAAGAGAAGCACCAACCATGGCGAATCGAACTATGATGGAGTTACTTCAAGCACCCACCGAGGGTTATGGAGAGGCTATTGTGATTCCCGCTATCCTTGCGGAGAATTTTGAGGTTAAGACGGGTTTGTTGTCCATGATTCAAAACAACAAATTCCATGGTGATGAGAAGGACAATCCTCACAACCATATCCGCCAATTCAATCGTCTTACCGCTACTTGCAAGTTTAAGGATGTCTCTAACGACTCGATTAAGATGATTCTTTTTCCGTATTCCTTAGCGGGGCCCGCTAAAATTTGGTTAGAGAAAGAGCCACCCAATTCTATATTGACGTGGAAGGATCTCGTGTCTAAGTTTGTGAACCAATTTTTTCCGCCCTCTAAGACTACGCACTTGAAAAACGAGATTTCAAAGTTTTCACAAGAATTTAATGAAAGTTTTTCAACGGCTTGGAATAGGTTTAAGGAAATGTTACATGAATGTCCTCATCACGGTTTTTCCGATTTGCATCAAATTGACACGTTTTACAATGGACTTAATGATCATGAAAGGGATTATTTGAATGCCGCCGCGGGTGGTAATTTTTTGTGTAAAACGGTTGAGGAAGCTTTGGTAATAATTGAAAATAGATCTAAGGTGTATAGTCCTCGTAGCACGTCTAGTGTTCGTAAGGCTTCGTCTTCGGCTTCACCTTCTTTGTCTAATACCATCGATGCTTGCCAAATTGAGGCAAACTTGGAAAACAAGATTTTTGATAAGTTAAAAGGACTTTTGATTGAATTTAAAGTTGGTGAACCAAGTGCTCCCGCTACGGCTAAAGCGGTTGAGTTTTCTTGCATGTATTGTGGTGGAGGTCATGATTTCTCCGAGTGCATTACCAACGGTGGTAACACTTCGAGTGCCTTCGCGGCCACGGGAAATTACAACCAAAACGGTCAAGTTTCCCGCTCTAATCAAATGACTCCACCGGGTTTTGGAACAAATCAAAATGCTAACAACTATCGCAACAATCAAGTTGGTTTTAAGAACAATTACAACAAGGGAAACTATGGGAATCAAGGGGCTAATAATCAAGTTTCAAACAAAAATGATTTTCAAAATAACAACAAAAGTTTGCAAACATTGAAAGATCTTCCAAGTGAGTTTGTTGAATATGCTAGTGGGAATGATGCTAGGTTTGACAACATACAAAGAGAAATCATTAGCCTAAGATCCGAGTTTAAAAACGACTTGAAGAAAGAGTTGAAAAATGAGTTAGCTAATGAACTTAAAATCCACACCAACAAGATGGAAGGAAATGTCACGAGGTTGCAACAAAACCAACAAAAAATGGAACAAGGGCAACATGAGATTAAACAAGAGATGCTTAAGGCCGAAAAAAGGCAAACCGAAGCCGTTTTGAGGCAATCTAATTTTGAAGATAAAATCTCGTCTATGTTTGAGGCAATAATGTGTAAACCGTCGTCAAGTGGTCTTCCTAGCAACACCATATCCAACCCTAAGGGTGAGATGAAAGTGATTACCACACGTAGTGGTAAGACACTTAAGGAGCCGATTCCTCAACCAATTGCTCCTACGGAGGAAGCAATTGAGGAAGAACCCGAGGTGGTGGTCCAAAAGGAGCATGTCCCAATCCCACGAAGTACCGCTCATACCACACCTACGGTTGACCCATTACCATCATTGGAACCCGAGATTCCAAAGGCAATGCCTACTATGCCTCAACCCACACCACCTTTGCCCTATCCATCGAGACTTAGGAAGGAGAAACGTCAAGAGCGCGACAATTACCAATTTGAGCTTTTTATAAAAATGTTTCGTGATTTGCACCTTAATGTGAGTTTCGCCGATGCCTTGGTCATGATGCCTCGATTTGCCGCTAACTTTAAGAGTATGTTGAACAACAAGGAGAAATTGCACCAATTGTCTAGTTGTTCGTCGGTTTATCTTAATCGCATACCTCAAAAAGTCGGTGATCCCGGTAAATTTTTGATTCCTTGTGCAATCCAAGACATGGAAGAATGCTTCGCCTTGGCCGATCTTGGTGCTAGCATTAACTTGATGCCACTTGCAATCTTCAAGTCGCTCAATCTTCCTAATCTTACTCCTTCACTAATGTCTATCGAGTTGGCCGACCATTCCACAATTCCCGCATGTGGTTTGGCGGAAGATGTTTTTGTGAAAGTGGGGAAGTTCTACTATCCCGTAGACTTCATTGTTGTTGATATCCCCACGGATCCTCAAGTTCCTCTCATTTTAGGTCGTTCGTTTTTAGATACGTCTATGGCTTTGATCGATGTGCATGCTAGAAAGATCACCTTACGTTTCAACGACGAGGAACTTGTTATAAACGCAACTCAAAACTCTCAAATTTCTCATGTTTATTCCGTTGCAACCATAAACCTCGTTGATATGATTGACGTGGTTTGCGAGGAATTTTCACAAGAAGTTCTAGGTTTTGGTGATGAAGAAACTAGTGGCAATCCCACTATGTTGGATCCAATTCTTGATAATTCGACACCAACCTTCACTCCATTTGAAGGTGGTGGTTTTACGTTGGAAGAATGCAATGTTCCACGTACTTGTGACGAAGACCTCGAAAACGATGAGGACTTCTCGATTATCAAGGATTTTCTTAACGATTTCCCATTTCCTCCACCCGAGGAGGTTATGAGTATCGAGCCCAAATCTTCACTTGAGGAACCACCTATTCTCGAGTTGAAAGATTTACCTCCTCACCTCGAGTATGTCTATTTGGAGGAGGACGACAAGTTGCCGGTTATTATTGCGAAGGAACTTTCGAATGATGAAAAAACCGCACTTGTCGATGTTCTAAAGGCTCACAAAGGGGCGATTGCGTGGAAGTTATCCGACATTAAGGGGATTGATCCCAAGTTTTGTACCCACAAGGAGGAGGATTTCAAGCCAACAATCCAAAGTCAAAGGAGGGTGAACCCCAAAATTCACGACGTCATCAAAAAGGAGGTCCTTAAACTCCTTGACGCGGGAATGATTTACCCTATTTCCGATAGCCCTTGGGTGAGTCCTATCCATTGTGTCCCTAAAAAGGGAGGGATGGCCGTTGTGCCAAACGATGCCAACGAGTTAATTCCCACTAGACTCGTGACCGGATGGAGAGTGTGCATTGACTATCGAAAGTTGAATGAAGCCACTCGAAAAGACCATTTTCCCTTGCCCTTCATGGACCAAATGTTGGAGCGTCTTGCGGGAAACGATTTCTATTGCTTTTTAGATGGTTTTTCCGGTTACTTCCAAATTCCCATCGATCCTCGTGATCAAGAAAAAACTACGTTTACGTGTCCATATGGAACGTTTGCCTATCGTAGAATGCCATTCGGACTTTGCAATGCACCGGGAACTTTTCAACGATGCATGATGGCTATTTTTCATGATATGATCGAGAAGACGATGGAAGTCTTCATGGATGACTTTTCCGTGTTTGGTGATTCCTTTACTTCGTGTTTGTTGAACCTAGAGAGAATGTTAAAGCGTTGTGAGGAAACCAACCTTGTGCTCAATTGGGAAAAGTGTCATTTTATGGTTAAAAGTGGAATCGTCTTAGGGCACAAGGTCTCGAAAGCAGGGATTGAGGTAGATCAAGCTAAGGTAGACGTCATTGCCAAATTACCTCATCCCAAAACCGTCAAGGGAGTTAGGAGTTTCCTAGGCCACGCGGGCTTTTATCGACGATTCATCAAGGATTTCTCGAAGATTTCTCGACCCATTACACATCTTCTTGAAAAAGAGGCACGTTTCGTCTTTGACGAAGATTGTGTACGAGCCTTTGAGATCCTTAAGAGGAAACTTACCGAAGCTCCCATTCTTGTTGCTCTAAATTGGAACCTCCCCTTTGAACTTATGTGTGATGTAAGTGATTACGCTATAGGGGCCGTTTTGGGGCAACGTCATGAAAAGCACTTCTTGCCTATCCACTATGCTAGCAAGACGATGACCGAGGCTCAACTTAAATACACTACAACGGAAAAGGAGTTCCTTGCCGTGGTGTATGCATTTGAGAAATTCCGACCTTATCTCGTCTTGACGAAATGCATAGTGTATACGGACCATTCGGCTATCAAGTATCTCATGGCTAAACAAGATGCTAAGCCGAGATTACTTCGTTGGATTCTCCTCCTTCAAGAATTTGATCACACCATCGTTGACAAAAAAGGAGCCGAGAATCTAGCGGCCGATCATCTCTCTCGTTTGGAAGATCCTCACCAAAGTGTTTACGAGCCTAAGGAAATCACCGAAACATTTCCGCTCGAGACACTTGGTGTAGTGAATTCTAAGCTTGATTCTTCTACCCCATGGTTTGCGGATTTTGCAAATTACAATGCGGGTAACTTCATCGTTAAGGGTATGACGACTCAAGAAAAACGAAAATTCTTTCGTGACGTCAAGTTCTACTTTTGGAACGACCCTTACTTGTTTCGAACTTGTGCGGATCAAATCATCCGACGTTGTGTTTTTGACACCGAAGCTTCTAACATCCTTAGAGCTTGCCATGAGGGACCCACGGGTGGTCACCACGGTGCTAATCTCACGGCAAAGAAGGTTTTTGATGCCGGTTTCTTTTGGCCTACTATTTACCGAGATGCACAAATTCTTGTGAAGTCTTATGATGCATGCCAACGACAAGGAAAAGCCTCACAAAAAGATGAAATGCCACAAAATATCATTCAAGTATGTGAGATCTTTGACGTTTGGGGTATAGACTTTATGGGGCCGTTCCCATCATCTCGTGGTAATAAGTACATCCTTGTTGCGGTTGACTACCTATCTAAGTGGGTGGAGGCGAAGGCCTTGCCCACTAATGATGCTCGTGTGGTAGTTAAGTTCTTGAAAAGTTTGTTTGCTAGGTTTGGAACCCCTCGTGCGATCATAAGCGATCGTGGAACCCATTTTTGTAATGACCAATTCGAAAGGGTTCTAAGGAAATATGGGGTTACACATCGTCTTTCTACGGCTTATCACCCACAAACGAGTGGGCAAGTCGAGGTTTCAAACCGAGCATTGAAGAGGATCTTGGAGAGATCCGTAGGAGAAAACCGACAATCTTGGTCGGATAAGTTAGATGATGCTTTATGGGCCTTTAGGACCGCCCATAAGACGCCCATTGGGTGCACTCCCTATAAGCTTGTGTATGGAAAGAATTGTCATTTGCCTATCGAGTTAGAACACAAGGCTTATTGGGCCCTAAAGCATTGTAATGATGACATGGAGACCGCGGGAAAACACCAAAAAATGCAATTAAATGAATTGGATGAATTGAGAGACATTGCTTATGAAAATTCATTGATTTACAAAGAGAAAACTAAAAATTTGCATGATTCAAAAATTAAAAACCGGGTTTTTAACATTGGGGATCAAGTATTGCTTTTTAATTCAAGATTGAAAAATTTTTCCGGTAAATTGAAATCCCGTTGGTCCGGTCCATTCACCGTGACTCAAGTATTTCCGTATGGGACCATCGAGCTAGCTCAAGATGATGGACCTAACTTCAAGGTGAATGGACATAGGTTGAAGCACTACTTTGGTGGGGAAGTTCCATCCTTGAACTACCTCGACCAAGTCACCTTCCCCAATGATAATTAGTATTGAGGGGATCGAGTCGAGCTCATGACTCGGTAATCAAAAACGAGGAGCCTCGTGGGGGAGTCCCATGCTTATCCTATGTACATATTATCGCTTTCTAATGTAGCTTACGTGTGGGGATTTGTGCCCTTCCAACCTTTGTTCCGTGGTTGTTTGTGATATGTGGTTTTTAGATCATGATCTTCATGATTGGAGCCTCTCGTGTTCATGGGAGCACTCGATCGTTTGATTTGGAGACATTTCTCAATATCTATGATATATCCTTTTGATGTTCTAACCTTAGGTTTTTAGCACACTTCATAAACGGCTTTTACTTATTGGTTACACCCTTTCCATGCTAGATTAGGCATTCGACTACGTCTCTAGTATGGGGGTGTTTGCACCCCTAGACTCGAAACATTGAGGACAATGTTTAACTTTAGTATGGGGGGGTGAATAGATACTTGCCTTGCCAAACCTTCACGCTTTCCAAAGTTTATCGTTTGTTTATCATTTTTGTTGCAAAATAAGGCTAAAAATGGCCAAATTTTAAATTTTTCTCATGTTTTATGTGTTTGAAGACACGAATGTAGGTTTTCCGATGGCGAGAATAAGAGTAATTTTTGACTCGACCGTGCGTGTTGAGCACTTAGCTTTGATTCCTTAACTACACATTAGGCTAAGTCTCTTAAATGAGGACGAGAAATGATAGAGTTAATTATAAGTTACTATGCTAAACGTAGAGTACTCATATTCTTTCAAAAACTCATGTGTTCTCGTTGTTTGCTTATTCTCCCTTCGCATGCAAATATTTTTTGCTTAATAAATATTGACTTAGCGGTTTAGTTAGGATTGTTGGGTTTCTAGTCTTTTCTAGTAGCTTCCGTGTAATTAAATTGGGAAGACATTAAGGTATCGCCAGCGTCACGGTTTTGAAGTATTGGCAACCCGAATAATCGAAAGCTTCACCCAATAATAAGATTTCAAGTGCTCACCTAAATCAAGCAAACAATTTGAAGCCCCACAAGGCCGAAAAATCTATGCAAAATTGAAAGTGAATCAAGCCTTAATCTTCGAAGCTTTAAAGATCCAAAATTCGCCTTAGCGTGAGGATATACGTCTTTGGCTAATAAAACCACCGATGAGGCGGATAATAAAAGGCAAGGCAAGACCGAAGTCATAATAAAAGCTTCATGGCGAAGTTGAATAAAAGATGGAGGTAAACCAAAGATAATAAGGCCCTTCCGTTAGGGGGCGTATAAAAGTCTTGGTAATAAGTCTCATGTTCAAAACCGTTATAAAACCGTGTTTATCGATTCTTCTTGTCAACTTAATTTTTTAACATCGTCGTCTATTAGAAGGGGTTATTGATTTGATGGTCTTAGTTACACCGTTAGGACTCTATTTTTAGACCTAAATCTCTATTATCGCATAAGTCAAACGATGTATCCTCGTGAAACATTCAAGACAAAATAAAATATAAGAGATACAACTTAGGAATAATGGGAGGATAAGTACGTGATTAGGGCATAAGAGTAGTGTTAGCATTACTAACTTATAATGACAATGATCTCGTTGCACGCTTAGCATGGAATTGGAATGAAAATCGAGGACGATGAAATTATTTCTAACGAAGCATTCACGTGTTCTTGTTCTATGAACCTAAACGTCCCATTTTGCGATGAAAATCATACATTATGTCTATAACACAAGTAGTAGTAGTAATAGTAGTAGTGTAGCTAGTTTATCATTCCAATAAAGTAAATAAAAATGAATTATGGAGATGCTTTGATACTTTATTCTAGCATTGCGTGAGGGCACGGCAATGGTTTAGTATGGGGGAGTGATGAGACTGCTTTTATACATAGTCTCATCTTCCAAATAGGGCTTAAAATGCATTAAATATCATCAAAATACCCAAATATATGCTTGTGTTTGTTGCTTGTGTATTTTAGGTACGGATATTGAGATAATGACAAAAGATCACAAGAATCATGCAAAAACGAACACGGGAAACGAAGCCGCACAATGAACCAAGCCCTAGTGAAGACTTTCCCAAGATCAACCCTTGAAGATTTGAAGAATTATGAAGAAGGGTCCTCCAATTATGAAGAATTGACACTTTATACCCTTGTATCCTCATAATTACAAGTTTGGTCCCTAAAGTTTGTCAAAATTACAAAAAGGACCCTTAACTTTGAAGAATTGGCAAGTTTAGCCCCTCAACAAAGCTAAATTGTCAACCAATATCATCCACAAAGTCAAATATCATGAAGTCCTTCAAAGTACAAGAAATGACAAGTTTGGTCCTTTGAAAATCTCAAAATTACAAAAAGGACCCTCAACTTTCAACATTTGGCAAAAATGGTCCCTCAATCATCAAGATTTGGCAATTTCAGTCCTCCAAATTATCAATATTGCAAGTCTAGACCATTATCATTGAAGAAAACACCAATTCAGCCCTTGAAGAATTCAAATATGGCAAGAATTACCCCTGATTTCACTTTGCAAAAGTTTTTGGGCCAAAAGTGTAAAAAGGCAAAAGTTGACAAGGAAGAAAGTGGGCGTTGATAGAATTAAAAGTGAAAAGACAAGAAGAAGGAAAACAAGGGACCAAAGCTGGCCAGACATGATTCTAACCTAGACCAACCAGCATCTCCCACGTGTCCCACTCAACCCTCTCCTCCAATCACAACCCACCAAAACTCCGCCTCACATTCCACTCACAATCTGTTATAACTAACCCTTAATTAATTATTTAAATTAGGCGGTTAACACTTATTTAAAAACAAAAACAGATCAAAAACATGTTCTTGGTGTTCTTAAGCCGATTTGGGTTTTCTTAATCTTGTCATAATTAGGCCTTGATAAAGTGCAGATTTATGATTAAGGTGGCCTTAATCACATCCCAACTTTCAAACAGCTTGCCACATCACCAACCAAGTCACATGTTTCCCCTGCTTTTTCACTTTGAAGAAGAAGACAAAACAGTAAAGCAAATCCAACGTCCCACAACAAAGCTTGAAAGTTAAGCTTATTGGAGACCTTTGATCAACCTCACATGCTTGCCAGCTCCACAAACAGCCAAGAAATCAGTCACATGAAGCCAATCCTCAAGGGCATTTTTGGAAGATCAAGTAGCTAGGGTTACACGTTTTTCAGCTTTCATAGTTCACTTGTAAGGCTATATAAAGCCACTTAGGCCTTCATTTTTCAGCTGCTTTTGGTTTTTCCTTTGTTCAAACACTTGTAAATCCTTTTTCATATTAATGAATTTGAGTTAAGTGCTTTGAAGAAAGACCAAGTGCCATCTTTATTCTGCTTGTTTATGTTCTTAGTTTACTGCTTTTGAAGTTTAAAACCTGTTTTCAAAAGAGGAGTGTGCACAAGTTTGCATATTTTCCTCATTTTCTTGATATTTTGCTAAGTCTTGTTCCAATCTTGGAATTCTTGGGCTATAGGGCTGATCATAGCATCCTAACTGAGTTGGTTAAGGTGTGGTGAGGCTTATAACTTGGGGATAATCAAGTGTGGGGTAACAAGTTTGCATCAATCAAGATTTTTGAAGTTTCTGATTTTTCGTGTTATTGTGCTTAACCCTTGTTCAATCTTAGCAAGCTTTTGTGGAAGCTTGTGCTTGTTCTTGCTAGCACATAAGCTCAAAATTCGTGGGTGTGGATGTACATCCATGAGGTTTGCATACTTAATCTCCAAATCTGCTTAAATTGTGATTTTTGGTGATATTTGTATGAAACTGTTGTTCTTGTGAATTTTGTGGCTTGTTCTTGCTTGAATCTGTTTATTAGACTTGTTTTAGTGTTAATTGATGCTTGGTTGGCCTGAAATCTTGTTTTGCTTTTGAAAATCTTGATTTGAAAAAGTTAAAGGGGTGTTTGGGTCTACTGATTTATGCTTGTAATCTGTTTTTGTGTTAAGGGAAAGTGTTGTTTATGCTTTGTATCTGCTATACCTTTGTTTGAGAGTGTTTTGCTGCAAGTTTTTGGGTTTGAACACTTGAATTGATCAATCTGCTATAAAGGCCTTGTTTCTGCTTGTTTTGACCTAGGATTTTGGGAACACTTAGTGTGTATGCATGCTTAGGGATAAAAGTGGTTTAAACAAAGTTAACATAACCTGTTTGAAAGATTTGAGGTGTTGAAATTGGCTTGTGTGTCAAATACATCAGCAAAAGTAGAAAACTGCATGTGTAGTGTTCATTAGTAACTTTCATTGCTTGAATCTTACTTAATTCTTTGAACCAGTGCATGAAACCTGTTTAGACTTGCTTATTGGAGTTTATTATAGCTTGTGTGTGCATTTGGTTGAATTTGGCTGGCTGAATTGTTCTAAAACTGCTCTTGAATGCTAAACTGCTTGTTGTTCATGTCTGTATCATGTCTGGTGATTAATTGATTAAACTGTATCAATTGGGTGTTTGTGATTGTGTTATTTTGATTGTTATTGACTCCTTTTGATCCAAAGATCAATTGGGTGCCTTTGTGAAATCTCAATCCAAGAAAAAGTCACTAAAGACAACAAGTCAAAATAGTCAAGCAGTGGGAAAAGTTCCCACTGCTCAACATCCAAAACTAGCCCCTGCTAGTGCAATTTTATCATCAGCTTATCAATAAGCTATTCTAGCTTATTCTGACTTGCAACAACTTATTTTTTGTAATAGATCTTCATTATTTGACCAATTTGGTGAACTGGAGCTTATGAGACTTTGACTTTGACTTTTTACTAGAAAACCAACTTGTTTGACTTTTAACATAAGAGCTTATTTGATTTTCCAGCTTATTGAGTGTGCTTATTTGAAAGGTCTTTGGTTTTTAAGCTTAGTTTTGTCAAAAGAAACATTTTGCAACTTGAATCAGCTTCTGAGGTGGTCTAGATCATAAAAACGACTATTTTGTCGTTTTGTGAATAAGTTGTTGACTTGTTTCTGGCTTATTGAGTGGTCTTATTTGAAATTTCTTTTTGCAAAAGTCTTTGTTAGGTCAAAAGAAGGTTGTGTGTTAAATTTTAGCTTATGGCATCAGCTTATGGCTTAAAGGGCCAAAAAGCCCATTAAGAATAAGCTGCTTATTATAAGTTAGCTTATTTCACATTTTCAGCTTTTGGGCCTTTGGAAAAAGTTGTTTAAAATCAAATTTTGAGTCAACCTGTGCTTTTTGAGCTTATTTTGAGCACTTTTTCTTATTGGGCCTTAATTAAGCCCAATAAGGGACTGTTTTGGGTTTGGCCCATTTTCTAGGCCCAATAGGGGTATTTAGGTAATTTCACTTTCATTTCTGAGTTATTTAGGTTAAATTAAGCTAGTTTGCAAGTTTTTAGAATTTTTTATAATTTTGGGATTTTTAATATTATTTTAATATTATTTTATTATTAAAAATTAAAAGTCTGATTTTCTAGGTTTTTATATTTTTCCTAGGTTCTAAATACTTAATTAGGATTTTTGAAACTTTCCAATTATTTTCTAGGTCTTTTAATTATTTTCTATAATTAATTTAAGATTTAATTGATTTTAGGAGTTTTTAATTGTTTAAAAATAGTTTTAATTGGTTTTAAAATTTTGAAAAATAGTTTTTAGCTTAATTAGGATATTTTTGAGGTTTACAAACTTGAAAATCTTGTTTAGGGCTTTTTAATAATTAATTTTGATTTTTAGGGCTTTAATTAGCATTAAAAAGTCATTATCTAATTAATTAAAAGGTTTTTGCAAGTTTTGATTTTTTGTAAACTCTTAGAATATTATTAGGGATTTTTGGTCATTTTTAGAAATTTTTAGGTTAAGATTTTAATTTTGGTGGTTTTTACGACTTTACGTGTACGCCTTTTTAGACTTAGTTTAATCCGTCTTCATAACCGTCATTCTCTTCTAATCCCTTTTCTATTTTTCTTTTCTCAAATATAATCACAAATTAATCCATATCATTACACACATAACACACTAGCCTCCTTGAGAACGAACTTAATTGGGTCATTCACACACGGTTTTCCTAAATCGTCGTGCTTACTTGCCCTTTTTATTGCATCCTTTTCCTAAAGGTGTAGTTTCACTCAACATCATTGACGCTTTAGCAATGTTTTTCTCAGGTATCAAGACGGAGGAGTGACGTGGTTATGCATGGGAGATTTTTAATAAAAATGGTCGTGACTAGTGTATGGATATTTGGATCAATGTTAAAGTCTTTTGAAACAATGTTTTACTGTGATCTTATGTAAATTCGCTTCCGAAACAAGTTTTATGCTTTTAATTAAATTAAACGACTTTTAAATAGTCGTTCTTTGTATCTATGTCTTGTGATAGTCATGACCGTCGCACCCTATTGTGTTGTATTACTCTGATAAATTGGGGGTGTGACAGATTGGTATCAGAGCTATAGTTATAGAGAACTAGGTTATTTTACAAAAAGATTTTTATAAACGTGAGTCAAAAATTTATTTATCGGAAAAATAATTCTAGACTATAACTGTCTCTCAAAAATCTCCAAGAACCACTTCACTCCACGTCTTCGATACAAGTAAGTTATGACTTGAGATAGTTTATGATTTTTGCAATGCTAAGTTTTGAATTTGATTGCTAAGTATTATTAGCATTAGGTATACCCTTCCCATGTTTGAGTGATAACCATAGGGACATGTAATAAAACGATTTTTAAAACATCCTTGTATGGATCGTTACGATACGCAAATGGTATGTGTCATATTTATTTGAATGGTTTGTGCCATCCTTGTTTAAATGGTTTGTGCCATATTTATTTGAATGGTTTGTGCCATCTTTGTTTAAATGGTTTGTGCCATATTTATTTGAATGGTTTGTGCCATATATATATTTTCCTTTGAGATTAAACGTACGCATACTTATATTTTAGATAGTCTGCGAGACTATTATCGACTATCAAAACGTTTTGTGTTTCATATTACTATGCGCCGAATTAAAAATATCGCCATGATTCCTAGAACGAAAACTATATGAATATATTTATTTACCATGTGTTTGGTAGTATGTTAATTTGTAGTAATACTTGAATCAAGCGATGCTATTATAAATGTCGAGAGGAGCAACTATTTATTGGGTTCGGTAAATTGTTACTCCACTAAACATTTATTGTAGACTCGGTTGAGTAAAAGTGACCTACATTAATTAACGGTTTCGAATTGAAATTGAATGCGACCAAGGAACGACGATGATGTCACTAATTAAAATGACATATGACGATAAAACACTTAGTACAAGTATTACTCTTGTAATGCTCCAAAGAATACTACAATTCAAAGAACAAACAAATTCCGCGATATATGAACTATCTATAAATGCGCTGACGCGTAAGTCAAATGGTTATCAAAGAAAACTTTATTGGAGATAAATTACGCAAAGACAAATCAAAATTCTTTTAGTCCATTGGTTGCGACTAAGTTACTATGACGTTGTTATAAAATTCGAAGTTACGATATAGATATAAATTAAAGGGTTTTACCCTTGGTTAAACAATTATGCCAATTTCTACATCAAAGGGATTATCGCGTTGTGCGATATTTGAGAACCCCAGATGCGAAATGTGGGCGTATATTGAGATCTTAAATGCAAGGTATAAATATACAACAATGACTGTAAAGTTTATCTAAAATTGCGAGCAAAACGCTAGACGAGAGCAAGATAAACGAAACATATAAGGTATAACGGAACATATTCCAAAATCAGAGAAATTCTTGTAATAAAATTTAGTAGTTGCTCGAATTGAACATTTTGAATGATTACAGATTAAAAACATATGGAACAATTCTTGTGATGAAATTTTTGTGATAAAATTTTAGTACTCGACTCGTTTAAATCAAATTAACAATTTTTCAAGGTGTAAAAATTGTCGAAAGTGTACGAACTAGCAATACTAAGTTAAGGAAAGACTTATGAATGAACAAGAACTAGTACGGGCTATGTAATAGCCGTAAGCCGACTAAAACTCAAAAACATACTTACTCATCCGAGTTGCAAGTAATAAACGTTTAACAAGAGGAAATTGCACAAAAATGAACGTCGTAATAGACCTAAATTGATGAAAGAATTGATTAAGGATAATTGTATTTATCCATCCATGCATAATCACTACTAAAAGAAAGTACAAATAATAAGTATGTGGAAGAGCATGTTAGAGGACTTTAACATTCCACGATTTACTTATTGTTTCCGTGTAAGGACTACTTGGACATTTAAGTAGACTTATGGATCGATGTACGAGAACTTAATCTAAATAAAAGAAAATTTACAAGACATCATACAACTCATTTCTAATTTTAGAACTTTAGAACAATACTTCGTTTCTACATATCAAATAACCGTCGTTTTACATTTGGTGACAGGCGAAAAGGAAAAATGCCTCTCATTCCGTTTGTCATTTTGCAATCCGAATCCGACAAGGAAATTACCCCCATCCGGAGCGTAATCACAATAAATTCGGATGACGAGCAAGATTCGCCAGTCATGATGCCAAATGTCGCTACGGGATTTCCTTCCATCGTCTCAAATATTTCTACTACTATTACTATGCCAATCTCCACTCCTATGCCTTCAGCAGTGCCTGAAACTTCTAGAAAAAGAAGCCGTGCTTCATCACTACCACCTAATGTTGCTCAATCCCCAGAAGAGGAGCCTACTTCAGAAGCACTCGGATTCGATGCAGAACACCTGATGGGCCGTCTGGAGGATCTAGAGGGTGATGTGGATCACCTTATCGAGCAAGATGAGGACAAGGACTTAGTGATAGCCGAGTTACGAGAGTCTCTTGAGGCTGCTGAGTCCGAGATTGCAATTTTACAAATGAGGAACAATGATGCCGAGGCTAGGCAAGCTGCGGATCATGCTCAAATTCAAGAAATCCTACACCATCTAGGTCTTTAGGATTTTCTCACCTTTCGAATAAAAGTATGGTGTTTTGTAATAAATGTATGACGTGTTGTCAAGACTAAAAGAAGCCATTCATTAGTTGAATGGAATTTTGTACTCTAAGCTCCAAAACTATGTATGGAACGTAGTTCAAGAATGAAATGTACGAATTTTATGATCTGATCCCTTGAAAATTGTATTCCAATAATTGTGAGAAAAGTTTGGTAAAATTCGAACAATCGTAAGAATTGATAACAATGAAAGAACTAACAAAATATACATCGTTTGTGCGATAATGTTGCACAGAAAAATTGAAATGACGGAACAAGGTTGCAAGGACCTCAAAGAGGTCATCACTCGTCAATACCAAAATGCCATTAGGGCCGTTGATGCGTTCGAAGCTAGTATCCGCACGGTTGACCGAACCATGGATCCTAGTATTTACGAAAAAGCTAATGGAACAAGTGCTACTCCGGTTAACGCTTTTGGACCTCGAAAGACCCTTTCAAAAACTAAGGTAAATCATACCGTTAGTGGAAGAAAAGGGCCTTATGCGGGGAGATGCTATATGTTGAAGAACCACTCAAGGTTTAACACCATGAAGCAAGGTGTCGGAAGGTTTAACCCTCATCCTATGACTAAACCAAAGAATCACTCGTGGAAAGCACCACGAGTTCACCAAGGAAAAACCTTACCACCCTCTACTTTTTGTGCAAGGACAAATTTCCGGGAGGATGTTCCTAAAACAACTCCCATCTTGAACAAGAAGTATCTCGGCAACCTTCCATATTGTCGCAAGTGTGACTACCACCACAAAGGTAGTTGCGCGAACCATTGCATGCTTTGTGATGACTTTGGACACTTGGAGGGTGATTGCCGAGTGGTAAAGTCCCATGAGAAGAATATGAAGGAATGCTACATGGAGGAATGCCGTTTAAGCCGAGAAATACTTCGAAAAGGAAAGGAAATTGCCCAAGAAGGAAGCTCGGGGGCAAAGAGCGTCCAATACCCCACCAACGTTATACACCGTTTGTCTTTCAAGAAATATGCGCCGACAATTTTCAAGTATCAACGTAAGGGTTTCTACCCTCGTCATGGATAGAGCGTGAAAATTCATGTATTAGGAACTATTTTACTTTTATGCAAATCAAGTGACTCGACGTCCGTCGATGTTACCACCAACAAACTTAATTATGTAATCGTACTCCATGTCTTCAATTAAATTGTGTTGATTTATCTTTAAATCATCTTTTGTTTAACCAACGAGAAAATTTTATTTTTAATTTTCATGTGTGGGAGCAAAATTTATCCACCAAAATTTTTACTTAAGAAAGAACTTCCTTCTACAATATTCTCTTTACCTATGGAAGAGGAGTAAATAAAATAATTTTTCGTTAAAAAGATTTTTGTAAAATATTATCATAAATATTTTTTTTATAAGAAATCGCCACCGGAAACACTTATTAGTGGGAATAATAACAATCGTGATAACGTAGGCGGAAAGATTAGTAAAGGTATTATTAATCAAACTCCGCAACTAATAGCGAAATATTTTTGGTAAGAACTACCATGTAATGTTGTGGAACTTGGTTTGACTACCAACTCGATGTGGAGAACAAGAACTATTGATAAACTTGACGAGAACTAGTACGAATGAATCTTTGGAAATTATTTTGTTAATTGTGAAAAGTGAGCATCGGTAACGAACGAAATGCACCGTGGACTACCAATATATAATTACAACCTCAAAGAGTCAAATTGTGATGAAAAGGAGGATGCAACCGTTTGTCCCGAGACGTACGTAGCCTGATCAACTACGTATGATCGTGGTCGAACGCGAGTATGCTCATAGTAGTCATCGTAAAAATAGAGTATATTAGTACTAATAGAATATATTGAGGTTACCCTATTTCTTCAAGGAAAATTTATTATGTGCTATGAACGTCAAACATTTCTATACCGTCTTAAGTAAAAGCGTCGAGAACGCGATACGAGTAAACCTAGTATAATTATTTTCTTCGCCACTGTTACATACCAAAGCGTTTATGACACGCAAATACTAAGAACGTCAATTTTTTTTTTGTACAACAACTAAACTCTAATAGATTAGAGTTGGAAAATCGAAAACAAATTTTAAATAATAACAAGAAGAACGAAAGGTCATTTGAGTAAGACCTAAATTTAACGGATAATGATAAATCACCGTAACTTAACCCATGTTAAAGAACAATGGCGTCGAGATAAGCATACCTTCGTATATAATTGGAACATCAAAACAACTCGGACAAAGATCTATTTTACCTAACGATATTTGAGCATCACACCATACTCATAAGCTTAAGAAATATCATATGCCTTCCTCATAGAAGGAATCCAAACGAACTATGGTTTAATTATATTGTAAATTGAGCACCCATTTTCCTCTCCATGAAAAAGGAGATAAAAGAGGAAGAACGCAAAATAAATTGATTAATTAACGAAATTATCTAATAATGAACGTCAAATACAAAGAAGAAACATCTTAACCACCATATGATAGGACGATCAATTGTTCTAGATTTATGGGAAACCGATACAAGAAATCTTGACGCAAACTCTACTTATCACTACCAAGTGGACGGTTAATGTGAACGGGATTAACCAAACTATGTAGAACGATTTTCAAAAGTGTAATATATATCCATCTAGGCGAAAAATGATAATACGCGGCACTTTAAAGTGGAAGTAATACGTGGGACGACACGAACATTAATAATGAGAAAACTCGCTAAACAAAACCGACGTCGTCAAGAGAAATTTGACATACAAGAAAAGACTTAGGGAATGCTATAGAACCATGTGCAAGTCGGAAGACATTTCCGTTCGTTTTATTCCTAACAAGATTATAGTAATTTTAGTCCTTGCAAGAAACTAAAGAGAAACAAACGCTTAAACACCATGAAAGGAACATAAAAATTTAATTGACCTCTTGTTGTGACAACGACATCGATGTGCTAGTTTTGAGGACAAAACTCAATTTAAGGGATTACGGATGTCACAAACGTGAATTTTGAATCAATTTAATTTACTTGAAATGCGATAGTTCGGGTTAGACTTGTGTGTCTATTGATGTTCCCGATTGATTTCGCGTATTTTGTGTACGAATTTGAACATTATGAATGACTTCATATCAAATATTACTTAAAAGACTATTATTCATTTACGATACGTGCTAGAAAATTCTATTTTAGAGATCCACATTAATTCAACGTAATTTAATCTGAGAGTTTTGTTAACGCCAATTTAGTATTTCACCCAAATTCATTTACGAGGCATTTAGGAAATTCTCCAATAACCAAATTCACCACTTGGAACTCCTTAAAAGTACTACAAACAAACCTTACAACTTTACATCTACACAACAAATAAAAATACCCAAATTAAAAGAAAAACCAAACACTTTTATCCTTGTCATTTTGCTAAAAACCGGTCCCCCCCTATTTATCAAAGAACCCACGTTCTTTTTTATCCTATGTAACTTCCACAATACACTTTGAAAATTTTAGTACTTTCATCAACTATTAAATGCATGTACCTTCTTGCTCCCCCTCTTTCTTGATAAACCTGCGGTTACTCCCCATTTCCACCATTTATCCCATAGATTTCTCAAAGATTTATACAACAACAAACTTGGTCAATACTAGTACACATCCTTTCTTTTCTTTCCCTGCCCTAGACGAGAATGACAATGCTTTAGTACTTCCCAATGCAAGATACAAGTTTCCATGCTAGTAAGATTGTAACCAATACAGTAACTAAACCCTAACTAAGCAAACTAAATCCTAACTAGGATTACTTAACCTAAAAACTCACTCATTTTCCTATAAATACCAACCATACTCTCACTTAAAGTCCCAAACTCAAAACTTAAACTCATTAAGAAAAGCTTCATACTCCTTTGAGCTAAGTCATGCCAACAATGAGTAAACAACATTCGGGTTGATTTCTAAAATCAAGCTAAAACATTAAGATGGTTAAGACGTGGGTACATGTTTGATAATCGATCACTAGTTCTTGGTTCCTTCTTCATCAACTAGCTTAGGACCTTTGTAAGTTTCTAAATACCTTGTTTATCTCGTTTTGGTTGATAATCATACTTGCTATAAACTTTCAAGAACTAAACTCACTTTAATGGAACATAACAAAGTCACGGGTTAGGGCTTGAGTATTTTTATAGATAAGCTAAGACACGTTTTCTTCTAACTAATTAAGACGGCAGGAAGCCACGGTTGGAATGTATGTGATGACTTGGACCTTTGAAACAAATCAAACAAGACCAAGACTCACGGCTAGGATTAAAGTCTTAGGTTAAAAATGAGTTGCAAGCTATGATTATATGTGTAATCTTGGTATATTGTATACGTGAACCAAAGTACAAGCACTAGAATGTCATGTTGAAATCATTTCATAACATGTACTCAAATAACAAGAAAACCCTAAAAATGGAGAAAAATGCATGCTACTGTGAACGTGTGTATGTGTGTGAGAGAGGCATGAATGAAAAGAGACAAGGGACCAAGATGAACTATTTTATATGCTATGTGTATGTACATGGAGAAAACACTTTTAGCTCAAAAACCATAATTGCCGTATGTGTACCTGCTTGCGAATTGTAACAAGGGAAAACTTGCATGCTTAAGTAATGTGTGAGTGATAACAACAATATGAGACGTGTAGAAAAGTTATCAGATAGAATGGGTGTATACAATGCTATGATTCTATGTGAAACTAACTTGACATGGATGTGTGTTAACTGTGTACCAACTATATGCATGAAAACAAGTGTAGGAACTTTGCCATGTTAAAACCTCTATACTAGAAAGTGTTGTGTGTTTCCTGGTTGCGCACAAACCATCAGGGAACTCTAAAAAAACGTGACCAGCAAGTTTGAAGACAAAAACAAGTACCCTTACTCCTTTTATGTGGCGTGTAGGTAGCAGCCATGAACAAATAAAAACACTCTTACTGTTATCATGTATGTAGGTGCATAGATAGTACTTGTGTGTTTGTAGGCATGATATGTTGAACATTGAAAACAAGAGGGACCACTCTTTCTTTCTTGTTGCACCTGCGTGAGCAGTAATCCAAAAACAGCAAGCCCTCCTTTTTCTTGTGGATGAAAATGTTATGCAATACTATATATGTATGAACAATGCCTAGTTAATATATGTGTGTGTTCCAGCGTAAACAGTGACTCAAAAACAGTAGAAACAAATAAGGACCACCCCCTTTTGGGATAGCCTGCGTGTGCAGGGAGCAACAAGGAACAAAAGAAAAGTTTCCACTTTGTATACCATATTGATAAATGTGTGGCATGTATGTATGTATGTATGTTGACAAAAGTAGGGGTGAGGTGGGTAAAGTATTATCATAATATAGAAGGGGACCATACATCTCTTTTGAGAAAGCCTTGACTACACAGTGGGTGCACAACAAAAGGAAAATTCTACTTTGAGAATAAAAAGGGAGTACAATAGCAGGGTGTGTACTAAGGCATATAATAGAAAGTAGGAACCAAATAGATTACTACTTACCCAATTTATAAACAAATGTGAGTATTATACTAGTTAAAATGGGCCCGATCACCCGACATCCAGTCTAGTTTTAAAGTTTTTAATCGATCAAACGACCTTTGCCCAAAGATATAAAAATATCTTGTTAAAGATGACACGGCCTAGTTTTCAAAACAACTCTCCAATTGTCCTAAAGTTAAGTAACGAACCCACAATAAATTCCCAAAGACGGCCGACTGACACTTATATATAATTGAACTCTACTTATTTATTTATGGTTGCGAGTGCACCATTTTTTCTAATTGTTAGATGTACTTAGAGACCTCAATAAAATACGATATTTATTGAATATCGAAGAGCTCACGGTCTAGTTTTTATAACAAGAACCCGAATATTTTTCGGACTAATAAATAACAAGTTATTAAAGCCCAAAGTCGACCCCATGACTAAATTGGTTGAACATGAAAAATGTATGAATATATTTTATAAATCAAGAGCAAGTATAAATTATCAACCAAGTACATTGTACATTATTATTTATTGTATTTAGCCTAAGTACGGATATTTTACTTAGGTTACGAGTAGATCGTTTGCGCATCGTTTTACGTGCCTTGATATTCCGTGCTATCTTTGTTGATCTTATTACTACTTCATCGAGGTGAGTTTCATAGCCCCACTTTTAATTGTTTTAACTATTTTGGGGTGAGAACATTGCTTGTTTTTAACGGATGAACATAAGTGCCTTAAACTGATACGTTTGCCTACATGATGTCTAAGTAGCGATATCCCTAGATGCTTTAGCCCACTATCGTGAACCGTTAATTACTTTGTGTAAGCGCGAATGTTATGGATAGATCTATCGGGACTAACCTCCCTATCTAATTTGGTTGTGTGGCCAAAGTTAGATACACTTACATTTGAGGATTTACAAATGCTTCGGGATAGGCATTTGCTCGGGCTCTTATTATTTCTTGTTGGTTGAGGTTAACGCTTCGGTGTCACGAGCTTAGGCGTAGGTGATTAAAACGTATACTTTTGATTATAATCTTGTATTTGTTATAAGATTATATGCCGGTTGCCTTGGAAAATCTTATGGTTCATCACACTATTTAAACTTAAACCTATGAACTCACCAACCTTTGTGTTGACGCTTTAGCAATGTTTTTCTCAGGTATCAAGACGGAGGAGTGACGTGGTTATGCATGGGAGATTTTTAATAAAAATGGTCGTGACTAGTGTATGGATATTTGGATCAATGTTAAAGTCTTTTGAAACAATGTTTTACTGTGATCTTATGTAAATTCGCTTCCGAAACAAGTTTTATGCTTTTAATTAAATTAAACGACTTTTAAATAGTCGTTCTTTGTATCTATGTCTTGTGATAGTCATGACCGTCGCACCCTATTGTGTTGTATTACTCTGATAAATTGGGGGTGTGACAGAAGCCTTCCGAAATGAGATATGTTGAAAGGAGATCATACCACGCGTGTGGAGCTTGTTTCAACCCATAGAGAGCCTTCTTAAGCTTGTACACATGATTAGGAAACTCCGTACTAACGAACCCATCCGGCTGACTAACATAGACTTCTTCCCTTAGTTCACCATTCAAAAATGTCGTCTTCACATCCATTTGATAGACGATCATGTTCATATGAGCAGCATACGCAAGGAATAGTCTAATAGCCTCCAATCTTGCAACAGGAGCAAAAGATTCTTCAAAGTCGATACCTAAGGCTTGTTTGTATCCTCTAGCAACCAATCTAGCCTTATTCTTCAAGACTCCACCCATCTCATCGAGTTTAACCTTATAAACCCACAACAAAGTAAGGATGTTAACCTTGTCAGGGAGAAGAACGAATTCCCATACTTCAAGTCTTTGGAATTCATTTAGTTCCTCTTGCATGGATTCAATCCAAGATGATTGAGTCATAGCATGTTGCCAGTTTTTAGGTTCAACTTCGGAGAGAAATGCATCAAAATAGCAATAGAGTGAACTCTCTTGTAATTGATGGCGTGTCGAGACTGGTCGATCGAGACTTCCAATAACATTCCTAATTGGGTGATCTTTTGTCCATTTGGTGCTGTGATTTTCAATCCGAGGTGGTCTGGAGTGAACGATTGTAGGAGCTTCTTCTGAGGTAGACGCGGCTGAAGGATTTTCAGGTATCGGTATACCAAAGAATGGAAGCTCTTGTAGGTAAGCATATTCTAAATCGTGATCAACAGAATCCTCTTCAACATCATTAGGCACAAGTAAGGGTGAAGATTCAGGTGTAGTTTGATAATTACTTGGTAGAGGTGCATCCGGTTCAATGTTAATTGAAGATGTATTTGATGAAGCTTCATTAGCTTGAGCAACAACTTCAGGGATTGGAGCTATCACTACAGGTGCTGGAACTTCATCATTTGGGGGATCAAAGAATTCATCAAACAAAGGTTGAAATAGTTTATCCCACTCGGGCCTTGTAGGTGGTATAAATGATGTAGAAGTAGGATTATTGGGAACTAATCCGGAACTAATAGCACCGGTTCCCATCTCGTGAAGCACGGTTTCAGAGCTGTGTTGCTCAGAAGCCATCGTTGTCAGCTCATCAAAATCTGCGTCCATAGTTTCTACTATCTTACCAAGACGACGGTTGTAAATTCGGTATGCTTTCTTTGAGGGTGAGTAACCAATGAAAATACCTATATCGGCTTTCGGTTGAAGTTTGCCCAAATTCTCACTATTAATGTTTGGATAACAAAGAGCACCAAACACATGAAAGAATGAAACATCGGGTTTACGATCAAGTAGAAGCTCATAAGGTGTTTTTCCATGGAGTTTCCGAATGATAGAGCGGTTTTGGGTGTAACATGCAGTAGATACAGCTTCTGCCCATAAGAATAATGGAGCGTTCACATAAATCAGCATAGTCCTAGCAGCTTCCATAAGCGTACAATTCCGTCTTTCAACGACACCGTTTTGTTGTGGAGTACGTGCAGCGGATGTTTCATGTGAGATACCAACTTCTTCATAGTAATCACGAAGAATCTGGTTGACGAACTCTGTTCCATTATCAGTACGAATACGGCGGACAGTAGTATTTACACGTACCTGAATGAATTTCAGGAAAGTGATGATAGCCTTCGGTGCTTCATCCTTAGTACGTAGAAATCTAACCCATGTAAACCTGGAGAAATCATCCACAATAACAAGAATGAATTTCTTACCACTCACACTTTCGGTTCGCATTGGCCCACAAAGATCCATATGCAAAAGATGAAGTTTTTCTTGATTGGTGTCTTCAGCTTTGGGCTTGTATGATTTCCCCCTTGAACACGCGGAACATAAATGGTCCTTGTGAAATTTGAGCTTTGGAAGACCACGAACTAATTCGTTTTTAGCCAAATGATTAATAGCATCAAAGTTGAGATGAGATAATCTGCGATGCCATAACCATGACTTGGTCTTAGATGCTTTGGAGAGAAGACATACTGGAGAGGCGGCCATCATGTCTTGTAGGGACAAAGTATAAAGATTTACACCACGAGACCCCTTCAACAAGTCTTTTCCTTCCAAGTTGCGGATGAAACAAGTGTGTTGTCGAAAAGCAACCTCTAGGTTGGAATCACAGAACTGTCCTACTGAAAATACATTATGACCAAGACCTTCTACATAGTATACCCTTGAAATTGTGACATTTCCAATCTGATATTCACCATACCCCATTATCTTTGCAATATGATCATTACCGAATTTTACCGTTCCAAGAAACTTGCTGACGAAATTTCGGAGCATCGAGCGATCTCCGGTCATATGGTTTGAGCAACCGGAGTCCAAATACCAGAGGATGATTTGGACCACCTGAAAATATCACCAGACGAGGACAATGTATAGGTTTCGGAATCTAAATGTTCCTTGTTATTAGCAGGTACAGATTTAATGATCTTAGATTTGCTAACTTTAGGTTTCTTAGATTTCCTAGCCTTCTTCCTAGTTGGTGGTGTAGATTCAAGTTGGCTTAAATCCTGAGGTATTTCTTTACTGATAGGCACTATAGTGGGGGCTGACCTAATTAAAGGGCGCGGTTTCCATACTTTAGTGCTAGTGTGCCTAATTAAAGGACGCTGAGATCTAACCTCAATGGATGCATTCCTAGTTAAAGGACACATTTTTCCATCTAATGTAGAGGTCCTACCAGTGGGACGCCATTTCCATCCAACTTGGGTACGAGTTCTCCCAGTTGGCTTCCATTAAGATCATTCCTAATGGCATTCATTTCATTCGCATGATCAATAAGACACAAATCATGACGTTGGGAAAACATGCATTCATTATAGTTCCAACATTTCAAATTAGAATTCACAAATGGTTTAGGCTTCTGCACAGGCGCAGAGCTTTTAGTCTTAACATGATTCTTTTTATTTAAATCTGAAATAACATTCCTAGGGTGAGCTTCTACTTTCTTCTTGATGGTACTACTAGTGGAGGGCTTGATCTTATCTTTCTTGAGTGGCGATCCTTTAGCCTTAGTAGACTCTTTTAATCCTGTAGAAGGCAAAGTGGGAACATTAGCAACAGATTTTAAAGGTGCCTTAGTTGATGGTGCCAATGACGGTTTTGCTCCTGGGGTCTTATTGAATGGAGTTACAGCAATGGGTCGATTAGTGAGTAGTGCAGAACCCGGTTTTCCTATGTATTGCAAATATGCTAAGTAATATTGAACTCACTGAATATATGCATGAGCTGAATAATAGTAACTGCTTGAGGGATCTAACGCATACAAATCATCTAAAATATCCCTAACAAGATCTACATGCTTAATTGCATTCCTCATATAATCATCGTAAGTAACCGGATTTTGCTTATGGAGCGGGTTCTTATAGAGCACTACCGAATTGGTTGATGGAGCACTAGAGGACGGTGCAGAGTTGGTAGCTAAGTTATTAACAACTTCTTGTCGGGTGAGAAGAAGTGTCTCCTTTAACTCGGCCAAGACCATGTTTTTGTCAATGAGCTGGATGTTTAAGTCAGAGATTTCCTCACACTTTTGGTTCAATTGTTCAACATAAGATTGTTGTTGTGCTGCATTAAAAGCTAAGCGTTCTTCTATTGAACCATAAAGAGTGGATAGTCCCTGTCTTGCCCGATCCATCTCCCCTAGAACAGACGAAAGTCTAATTTCTAAGCACTGGTTTTTAGACTCTGCAGCCTCTAGTTCCAATTTTAGTGTTTGGTTCAATGATACCTCTCTCTTTAATCTCATAATCTCTTCCTCTAATGCCTTAACTATCTCAATCATCTTGTCACTCATCTCAACACTGTTTTCGGAACCATTTGTTACCAAAAGATCCTCATTTTGAGTTTGCTGTTTTAATTCTAAAGATATACAATGTTGTTCGAGTTGATTAAAACGTTTTGTAAGTAAATTGTAAGAATCTTGAAGCTTTAAAAATTCAGCGTTAGACTCATGACAAGAATTTTTATCTACCTCATTTACAGTCTCAGCAATATTTACAGAGAGATCATGCACATCATCACATAAATTCACAGCATCACAGTTATTCATAGCGGATGTAAGCTCATTCGAATAATTAACATTCACAGTAGTAAGCACATCACACGATATTACTTGGGACAAGAATCGGTCATATTTGGATAAAATCTTTTCCTTTTCAATTAATTGTAGTTCGTAAGAGGTGTCCATTTCATAAAACACTTTCTGAACTACTTTAATTTCAAACTCGAGATTTTCCGAAAGAGATGCAAAACTTCCTTTTAGACTTTCGACAAACGGATTGATCTCATTCTTAAACACCTCGTTCATGTGTTCGAAAGCCCATTCTCTGGCGTTTAGACCATTTGAAGTCGTACATTCCTGGATGACCTTGTCAAAACTAGCAAAGTATTGATTAATCTCTTGCAAGTTTATCCATACAGTGCTAACAGGTGGAAGATCCTTTGGAATTTCCTTAGGTCCTTCCATTTTGACAAGTGTAGGAAGTGTACTAGGGTTTTCTTCAGTTAACATGTAGGTTGGTGCTGTGATGAGATCTTTATCAATATGGAAGCGAATTCTAAAGTCCGTTTTTGCAAGCTCCTGATTCATTTTAAAATAATCACACTGGGGATATTTTGCAAAGTTGTATGACCGATTCTCATCAACTAGATCCTTATTTGTGTGATCCTCGAAAATAACAATCGGATCTAAGACCAATCCTAATTGGGTTGCATTATAAAGTCTTGGACTATGGATAAAAGCTTGTCTTGCATACCGTGGGTTAGGGGGAAGGTCTTTTTGACGCGATAAGTTAAGTTCTCTAAACGATGAGTCAAATAAGTGCACTAGTTGAGAGGCAGCGTATTGTCTTAAAAGCAAATAATCTAAACTTCTAATCTTATTAGCCGCATTTATTTCCATTTCATTCTTTTTAGACTCGAGTAGTTCAAAATCTGTTTGAAGTTTGTGAAAATTAGTGACGACTAACTCTTTTTCTTTAAGTTCGTTGGAAAGATTAGCTATTAAGGTTTCAATTTCTTGCAAATGACCCATTTGTTTGTTTCGAAAATGATCATATTCGGGATTTGTTAGAACATTGGACGAAGGAACTAATTCTAAAGTTTGAACTTTTTCGTTGCACAAGGCAAGCTCAGCTGACAGATTCTTATTCGTAGCTAGGGTTTCTAAAAGTGCAGTATTCATTTGGCTAAGTAACTTTGCAGGAACCATGACCAAATCTTGTTGAGCAGGAATATGCGTATGCGAAATAACTCCCGGTTGTGATTCACTCAAAGTCTGGGGACTTGCATTGATATTGCTATCATTGATTGTCTCCTCATTTGAAAGACTCACCACCGAAGACTCATTCGGATCAGCACCCTCTTGCCCAACTTGATGTGGTTGAATACTAGTATCAGTGGTATTAGTAAGTACCTCAGATATTTTATCTGACCCAAAGCTAGAGATGGTTGCCATAAGAGCTTCCGGAGCAGATTGAAGATCATCACAGTCTGAATCGTAAGCATCCAGATCATCTGCTTGGTATGCTGCATTCTGTGTAGTGAGAACTTCTTGTTCCGCAATCCCTGGATCAGCAAGAAATGCAAGCTCCTCTTCATCAAGTTCCTGTCCTTGTGCCTGAGCGTTCACCAAATAAATCTTCTCTACAAACCATTGACCATCCCTTCTCCTTTTGGGTTTTGTGCAATCCTTAGACATGTGACCTTCTTCCTTACAGTTGTAGCATGTTATCATTCTCAACTTACCTGTGGAATTAGTCCTTGGAGCAGTGTTGACCATTGGAGCAGGATTGACCATTCGTGCATTGGTGGTTGATGTAGTAGGTCTCCCTTGATAAGGTTGAATAGGTTGAACCATTACCCTGCCATTCTCAATGGTAGCTTGTTGTCGAGAATTGGATGAATTCCTCAGCTGATTGTTAGTAGGAGCTAGTCCTCTAAATCCTCGTTTGCTCAATGTCCCTGTGAGATAAGCAGACATAGTGGCTAACACTTCAACTGGGTCAGTTCCTTGTTTGAATTCGGGAATGGGAACCTCATCATTATCACAATACATTGCTTGGTCTTGTTGAGCGGCATAAGCACTAGAAGGAATACTTACATGGTCAGAATAGCTTGATTGATATGCTGCATTTTCTTGATATGAAGAATATGATGACTGAGCATAAGGTGCAATGCTTGCTGGTGAATATGGGTGAGGTTGTGAGGCATATTGTGATGCTTGTGGTTCTCTCTGAGACAAAGGTGCATTAAACCGATATTGTTGCTGATGTGAGGTGGGTGGTTGAGGTAGAATCGAATATTGGGGGAAGCTTGGAGTCAGGTACGGTGATGGATGATAAGCTTGGTGTCCCATGATATAAGGAGTGTTGTTATATGACAAGCTTGGTTGATTTGCCATCAAGGCTAGAGAATCAGGGTACATACCTCGAGGCGAACGGTGCATGGTCACGTGTTTCTCATGCTGCTGGAGAAAAGCATAGAGTTGATCCAAATTGCACTTATGCAAATCCCTGGTTAACTTAACATCGGTAATATACTCACCCCATTCAGCTTGAGGTAAAGTATTCAAAAACTTGGTGTTAACCTGGAATGGAGCAATCACGAGATTGTATACATTCAAATCATTCATGAGAGTAGTGAATCTGAAGTAGTAGTCGTGAAGCGTTTCCCCTGGACTGTACGTGAACCTATCAAACAGATCATACAACTGACATTCTCATTCCTGTTTAGTAAGAGACGTACCTTGTAGCAAAACCTTTAGACGTTCCCATAAATCCTTTGCAACCGTATATTGACTTACCATTCGATAGATGTCATGTGGAAGAGCTTGGATGATGGTTTGAAGAGCCATTTCGTCTGCATCGGAAATAAGTTGTTGAGCTGGTGTAAGTTCTTCAAACTCCCGTGGTCGAGTCACATTGTTAACAACGATGGTACCATAATCAAGTGGACCATTTAGAATTGACTTGACCATAAGCCTCCCATATGTCGGGTTTTCCCTTAATGTAGGACATCATACGGCCTTGCCATGCTTCAAAGACTTCTTTAATGAGCATTGGAGGGTGATTATCCGTTCCCGTAATGACGGAAATATCCGTAAGTGATTTCATTTGAGGCATTAATGAACTCGGATTCATTTTGATCACTTTAAAGACTCAAAGATTATCGGTTGATCGAGCAGTGAAGTAAGGTTGTGAATTGTGTTGTGTCGTTGAAGTAAAGCGTGTGTAAGAGGCCAAGATTAAATCCACTAAAAATCGTCGAAAAAACTCGTAAAATACCCCTTGATCCGGAATAATTAAGTAAAATACCCCTTGATCCGGAATAATTAAGTTGATTCGGAATAAATACCTTAATGTGAAAAAGACCTTGGTTCGGAATATCTACCTTGATTCGGAATACTTGGTTGATCCGGAATGTTGGTTGATCCGGAATAACTTGGTTGATCCGGAATAACCCACTCGTTCGGAATGAGTAGTTGATCCGGAATAAACCACTCGTTCGGAATGATTAGTTGAACCGGAATAAACCACTCGTTCGGAATGACTAGTTGATCCGGAATATTTTGCTTCGTTCGGAATGCACTTCTTATCCGGAATAAACCACTCGTTCGGAATGCTTTGTTGATCCGGAATAAACGGTTGGTTCGGAATATTTTGCTGATCCGGAATAAACCGTTCGTTCGGAATGCACTGCTTATCCGGAATAAACCACTCGTTCAGAATGCTTTGTTGATCCGGAATAAACGGTTGGTTCGGAATATTTTGGAAAGAATACTTCGAGACCAAGAAACCAACTTTTGAACGATTCTAAACCCGATTTTTGATCAAAAACCACAAAAAGTTTTGTGATTTCTACCAAAATAAGCTAAACCCAACACTTATCTACTATTCCCAACAACAAAAACACCAAAAATTACAAGATTCAAGGTTGATATTCCTAAAAATCACTAATACATTCAAAAACTAAAAAACAACACTAATTCTTACCTTAAATCACCCCATGGCTCTTGATACCAATTGAAGAATAGTGATAATCTTAAGAATCAATAAAGTTGGTTGAAGGTTTCTAGAGAGAGAAAGTAGTGAGAGAAAGTGAGAGAGAAATATGTGTATCTTTATTAAATGGAATGAAAATGAAAACCAACAACCAACCCCTTTCCATGGTGGAAAGGGGTATTTATATCCAAGCCTCTAATGGGCTTGGGCCGACCGATGACAAGCCCATGGGCCGGTTTTTACTTAACTAAATAATCAAACATTAACTACGAGCTATACAACATTAATAATATTGTGGAGTGACTGATACTTCTAATATACGTTAAAAATGTATTTCTAACACGGTTGATATACCCTTTTCTTTATAATATTGACTATTGTATTATGAATGAGGAATGAAACTGGAATGAAAGGCTTATTTGAATGAGGTTGTGATAATATTTACTTTGTTTGTTAGCATTATATATAGGAGTGTAGAAGTACTCGATTGACAAATCAAGATTCAATTGTGAAGTTGACTTCCCTTGAGTTCTCAATCAAATTGTGATATTTCAGCTCTTGCTTTGAATATACACAACCTATTTTTTGATTAAACGTGTAACTATTTTAGGAATGGGGTAATATGATACTAAAGATAGGGCACAATTTGTTTTATTCTATCATCGCTTCTAAAAATAACTTCCGATTTCAACTCTTTAGTGCAGGACACTCAGTATACAGGAGAAGATTATTTTTAATGTTCGTTCAAAAAATGAAGATTTTTTTTATTGTTGTATAGTTGTTTAGTTTAGAATTTGAATAGTATATTAAATGTTTCAACATTTCCTTACTTGTAGCTTTTTGCAGTTTCCTGGGTATTCAACATTTCATACAGGACATCAAGTTTATAATGAATACAATTCACTATTTCCACTTTCATGCAACATTGCCACAGTTATAAAGATAATTACTTCAACCACAGGCGAATTTTTCATGTTTCCATATTTGTTTGATTTTTCAAGTTTCAACATTCAACAATTGGGATACACCCTTTATACGGTATATAGATATAGATATAGATAGAATTAACGTGGTAGTGAGCGGTGGTAGTACGCAGTGGCGGTGGCGGTCCCCAACGACCGTGACAGTGGTGGTCCATAAAGGCGATGACAAGGATCGAAGACAGTGGTGATATGTATGTTAAAGTGTTTAAAAATTAAGGTGGATCCTATTAGGATGATCTTCAAGTAACTGGAATAATGAAGGGAAAGGTCGGGAGAACAGCGAATTATGTTTAATTATAATTAAATCTTAGATTATCTAAGCTTTTAGATCAAAATCATTTAAAAGGGCTAGATTAATCCTTTAGTTTGTAAGAAAAAATGAGTTTTTAAAATAACTTTTGCCTATTTCTAATATCACTAAATCCAATATGGTAAACTTGTTACATTACTTATATCTATTTTTTAAAGGACTATAATTCTTAGACATCCAAAAATGATATAGAAGACTATAATTTTGAAATGAAGAAAGTAATTGTAGTTCAAGTTAATTAAATGTAGATTACTATCTATTTTAAATAAAAATAAGTTTAAGAACTTCTCACAAGTCGTAACACATTCAATAACGTATTTAACTTAGGGTGGAATTAGCATTTTCCATAAGCATCATTCAAAGTGTCTTCTCGGGTCCACCTATATATCTCAAAATCTTAACTTAGTATTTGTGTTGATTGGATTTTACATTTTTAAAGGCTTTACATAGTGTGATGTTCTAAAATTACGGTTTTTAAAGTTGTGTTTTTATTAGTTCGATAACTTAACTGGTCAAACCGTAATAAATTTTTGTAGGCATGTTCAAATAACTTAACTCGTCTAGCCGAGTTTGCTGATGCAGGTTGATGACACGGGTTTTTATATGTTTCTGATGTCGGGGGTAGTGGTGTGAGGTTACGGGTTTGCTGGAATGAGAAACATACAAATTGTTAACGGGGAGTTCCCTTTTGCCATCACAAGATCACAAAAGGGTAAGAGAGATGATGACTCACAGTCAAGAGACATAAATTGCTAACGGAGAGTTGCTGATGGGTGTTTTTATGAGGGTTTTTATATGATGACGTGTTTCTGATAAGGGTGTGTAATGTTTAAACTACCCGTTGCCGTGAGATTATCAGTTTGCATGTCTTGACGTTTTTAACATGAATGAAGCGTAAGAAATAACAAATCGTGTCAATAAGTATTTTACTTTTGTCAACAAAAAATCCTATATAATATAAAAGTAACATTAAATGTTTTCTTTGTCAAATAGGTTTGTGTATACAATTAACTTATAGTTTTTCTTAGTTTTTTAGCATAATAATTTTATCAAAACATATGTATAGTTTGTTATGATAAAGAGTAGAGAATTGTTGCCTTTTTTGTTATTAAACATTGTTTTTCCCCTTTTTATGTTGTTAACATATTTCATTCACGAAGTTAACATGCAATTTATTTTTGTAATACCTCAAATTGATCTCCTAAAAGAACATTCTCAACAATCTCTTAAGGCTCCATGAATTTCACGAGTCAATAAACTAGTTATAATATATGACAATGTGTACACATATAAACTCCAAAAAAATTCTATATTTACACGTTATATAATATTATGACGAGTGTTACAGAGATTAACAAATATATTTCACGACCAATCATCACAATTTCGTAATACTATTGTTATATGAAGTGGTTTATTATTGCTTAAAGTTATTCCAACTTAAAAGTATCATCATTATTTTTAAAGCTAATATTGAAAAATATATATACTTATAAAATATTTTGTACGTGAAATTTTAGTTTCACGGTACCCACAGCCGCAACGCGCAGATACCTGCTAGTGTCTTATTAAGATGACACAACGAAAACCTAGATTACTTAAATAAAACCTTGAACCACAAGACATTCACTAAATCAAACAAACAAAATAATAACTTGAACAACTTCTTATTTTTCAAAAATCAACCAACGCGCCCGATGATATTAGTTATCTAACAAATATACCAACAACCCGTATTCAACGCACGGACCTGATTACCACATACGTTATAAGATTCAGTTTGTATATTTATTTGAAGTATTTATTATGGTAGTGGATGAATATCACAACTTCACTACCCCGATTACATCTCAAAGGTTTCAATATTTCATGCATACCAAAAGTTGTTGAAATCACGCCATTAAACATTATATCTCTTATGAACCACCATTTAAACTACACTCAAATATGCACACATATACTTTCTATCTATGTCAAAACCACAAGAAAAAAAAATAAAAACAAGGGATTTTTTAACTTATGTCATAGTGGCATGGCTTAAAACACATTTAATGTTACAAGATTTCACTTCAAACTATTATTACTCATTAATGATGTTTGATTTTTTCTTTTCTCACAATTCTACCCTTGCCATTTAAATTCAATATTTTCATTAACGAGAGAAAATCAACTCTTATCAAATCGTAACAAAGTGTATCATCAGCCATAAAAATATTAATCAGTTACTATAAAACTAAACTAAAATAACTCAAAAATTCCCTCCATGTTTTTTGACCAGAGATCATGATCCCCTCCTTTTTTTCCCACCAAAAACTATATTAACCGATCAAGATTTCATTTCGTTAATGAAGAAATCACCAAAAACTATATTAACCGATCAAGATCCATGGATGACACAAGCAATTGCCAAAGAGATGCCTTTCACAAAACATGCATTTGGTATATGGCATATCACTAGTAAGTTCAGTGGTTGGTTTACTTCAATATTAAAAGGCGGGTATTCAAGTTGGTGCTCTGAATTCTACAACTTATATAGGTTAGACACGGTAGAAGAATTTGAACACCAATGACCATTAGTTATTGAAAAGTACAAGTTGGATGAAAATAAGCATGTTGTTGGGTTGTATAAGATTAAGGAATTCTGGGTCCCCGCGTATCTTCGTGCTTTCTTCTTTGGTGGTATGACAACAACCGGAAGATCAGAAAGTATCAATGCGTTTATAAAAAGATTTATATCTTCTCGTACATGTTTAAGTCAGTTCATTAAACAAGTGATCACATGTAACTAACTTTACATTCTTTGTTTCTTGACAGCTAACCTTTTTCATGTTATAATATTTTAGGTTTATCTTGCAGTAGAAGATGTTGAGCAAAAGCAAATGCATGATACTATGTTGTTAAAATATAGGGGCTCATGTTTGAGGTCACTTTCGCCATTAGAAGAACAAGGTCGTCAATTGTTGACTCCATTTGCATTCAAAAAGTTTCAAGAGGAGTTTGGAAAAGCAATTCAATATGTGGTTAAGCAAGAAAAACAAGTCGTATTTGAGGTTAATCATCACAAAGCGAGTCGATTGCACAAGGTAATTTGCGACGGAAAAATGGCTAAGTGTAGTTGCAAAATTTTTGAATTTGCCGGGACATTTTGTCATCATATTTTAAGTGTGCTCATACATAAGGATTGCTTTGAAATTCCGTCTACTTATTGGTCTCCTCGATGGTGTCGCCAAGAGGTTAAAATTGATGATATCTCTATTTCACATCAACAAAAAAGTAGCACTGCAGCAACCTGTTTGGACAATACTGATCCATCTTTGGTTGATTTGGTTAATCTTCCACCAAAATCGGTACCGAAAGGAAAACCCATGAAAAACCGATTGAAACCGAAAAAGGAATTGGCAAAGCAAGTAAAGCGTGCTACAAAGACAAAGAAATCTAGCCAAAATGGTATTGTTATTTCCCGAAAGCGTGCTACGAAGACAAAGAAATCTATCGAAAATGAAGATATGAATCCTGTTTTTTGTTTGAAATGCTAGAACTATAATTTGAATGTTTCTCTACGAATGGTTTAACATTATATGTTGCTACTTTTTGTTTGAACACGTTCCTAATAGCTTACGCTATTTTTAAGATGATTTATGTTAGTCAACCACTGAATATTAATTTCATATGCTATCATGATAGGATGAAATTGTTTCTAAAAAAATAGCAAGGGTAGAATTGGAAGAAAAGAATAAATCAAACGTCATTAATGAGTAACAGTATTATGAAGTTTATCTTGCAACATTAAATGTGTTTTAAGCCATGTCACTATGGTATAAGTTAGAAAATCCCTAAAAAATGTATGATTATAACAAATATAATTAAGGTAAGTAAGTTTTAATATGGTATATATTAATTAGTAAATATGTTAAAGATGATATACTTGAGATTTATAATTATTAATTTTTTAATTATAGAATGTATAAAAACACCCTATGAGTGATGGTTAACAAAACCCTTATTTCAATCTAAAAACGTAAATAAGTTATTTATTATGTTTGACAACTGAAATCATATAACTGATTACAAGCAATGTTTTAAAAACCGGTTCGACCCGGCCGGTTCAACCGGTTGAACCGGGAACCGGATTGATGACCGGTCCGTTGTAAGCCGGGTTTTTACTGAAACTCGGACCGGATTAAACCGCCGGGTTTTGATCGACCCGGTCGAACTGTTGAACCGGAACCGGCTGGTTCAAGCATATTAAAAGAAAAACATAGATTGATTAACACCAGATGATGTAATTCGACAAGATCGAGATGTAATTAACTTGGTGCGATGATCAGATAATGACCCGTTTCTGTAAAGAATGAAGAGTGATGCTTGAAAATGATGTTCCGTCTATTGGTGGATGAAAATAAGATTATGTGAATCATTTTCATGTGAGTTCTTGTGTGGAAATGTTAAATCACAAAAGGGATTGATGCTGGGGGAAGAAAATAAGATTATATGTATGTGTGATTTTTGTTTCATTGTTTAAGAGGTTCTTGTTTACTAAACTACGTAAAAGATTATGCAATGGTTGTTTTTGGAAACACTGAGGCAGTGATAATGACTAGTGATAATGACTAAGGAGGGAAGCAAGTCTCGAGGTGTGATGGTACTTGTACTTTTAAATGATTTTTTTCATTTATAAAGAAAACAAACGTTAATTTTGTTAATACACATAAGGAAATGATATTGCTTCACTAGTATGTTATTTGCATACATATTAGAATCTTCTTTTGATGAAAACCGGTTTGATCAACCGGTTCAACCGGCTGAACCGGTGAACCGGTAAACCGGCAACTTAGTCGGGTCAATAAAAAAACCGAGTTTTAAAACATTGATTACAAGTGATTATTGTGCCCCCTTTTTGTAAATATTTTCGCTAAGAGCCTAAAATAACGATTAAAAATAACCGGCCGGTCAAACGGTCAATAACAGTAAAATGGCGGGTCAATAGAACCAGTCAATTTAGTTAAAAAAAATAGAACCAGTCAATTAGTTCAAAAAAATTAGAAGCAGTCAATTATTTATTGTGAACTGGGTTTCTTTATTGTTGGACTGGATTTTCATGTTATTTGGACTCTTGTTCTTCAACAAATCCTTCAATTTTTCTGAAAGAATCTTTCAGAAAGATACATGACAACAAATTTACGCAACACATAAAAGTATTAGGTAAAATTTAATTTAAGCATTTCTAACCTTATTTGCACACTACCAGCGCTTTTCCGTAATGTTTTAAACACGATCGTAATTTGTTTTAAACTTTTTTTTCTTAAAAAATCCATCATTTATCAAAGAATAAATTACATGTTTCGTCTCTATGATTTATATGAAATAACAAATCTCGTTTCTAATTAAAATTATATACACGGCCCGTCTCTAATTCTCTAAGTTGTAACCTCGACGGTCTTTATTTTGAAAAATAAAGACTATCCGTGTAACAAGTTTCAAGCAAATTGATTACACACATGGTCTATATCTTTAAAATAAGAAGAGTTGACCGTTAGAGTTACCACTTACAAAATTAGAGACAAGCAACATACATAAATTCAACTAGGGACAAAACTTGTTATGTCATGTAAATCATAAAAACAAAACATGTAATTTGTTCTTTATCAAAATAATAAGTTGTAACAATTAAAAGAAAATCAAAAAAATTAAATCATTTCTCAATCAAAATAATAAAAATTGTGTCTAGCCAAATTACACTACTTATTTCTCTTGATATCTTTATTAATCTATAAATTTTCTATTTTCTATCAGTAAAAGAACATTAACCTTAATTGATATAACATATTAAATTCAAAAGAGTTTTCTATTTATATATGTATGTCTTATTATGTATTTTCACACATTTAAATTACAGGTATAGCTAATCTATCAAACATTTTTATAAACTAACTGCTACTGTTAACTGATAACTATTACTCTCTAACATCTATTATTGCTAGTTTAACCAAATACACCCTTAATCAAGTCCGAACCGTATCAGCTTAACAAAGCTGCGTACATGCTTATTCAAAAATACTCACCTGATTAGCTGAACCTATTTTGTTGTTAAACTGAATTTTGCACAAAGTCTCCATAAACTCAGAGACACGAGGGTTCTGTAATTACCGACATTAGAAAAAAAAAATCAAGGAAGATCAAACCGAGCATAAAACTTAAAATAGGTAATAAAGACAGAAAATGCAGCATGTGAAATGATGACACATGCTGCAGTTGCTGCAATATAATGCAGCAGCCGGGAATCGAACCCAGGTCTGTACCGTGGCAGGGTACTATTCTACCACTATAGACCACCGGTGCCTTTTGGCAGAATTCTACCTTCAATGTTTAATATCTAATCTTCAAGGCACATTTTGTTCAGCTAACAAAGTATTTGAAATGATTAAGATTCTCATTCTGCTTGTAAAATGATTATTACGATTCTTCATTACATTGTTTTGACAGAAATGAAGAGATAAAATATTACAGTTCACTTATAGTCTATGTATTACTACTTTCTTTTCATTTTCTTTATAGAATAAGAGAAAACAAGAACTTTCGGGTTTTATCAGCAGCGTAAATCAACCGTATACTAATCTGATGATTTCTTCAATAAACTCAGCAGAACTCCGGCACTTAGAGTCGTTGCCACACAGCCAAGGGAAACTTCAGTCGATACATGGTACCCTGCATGAAAAGTAAGCAAACATTAAGAAATCTAAATATTATCTTTCGAGTATAAATGACAAAAGAAATATAAGTATGAAGATGCTCACCGAAAAAATCAAGAATCATCTTCCCTCCAATGAAACCGAGAACTATGCCAATGGAGGGCTGAACAACAGAAAAAATAGTACTAAAATTTAAGGTAATTGCAATGTTAAGAGTTGATAGATAGTTTAAAGGGAATTATTTAAGTGATTTTTAAATATTCAAACTACATTTGACACAATAGAGGACTCTTGTGAGCCAAAATCGATGTATTAAGTATTCACTTATTGTAACGATGATCAGGATGAAGTACACAGTTAGAAAAACAAATTTAAGCATAAATTTTGACAAAAACAATAGCAACAAGTTGTTTTACAGCAATAAAAACGGTCGAATAAGCAGTTGTAACATGAAATTTTTTCAAAGAAAAAAGTGGTTTGATGCTCAAGGCTTAACCAAAACTACCAATTAATACGTTATATTTGATAGGGGTCAATTATAACTTCTGAAGTTACCTGTAGATACTCCAACTCTGACATGCTTTCTGAAATAAGTGTATATAGAGACCTTAAACCTGCATCAAACACAAACAATTAGCACAATATTTTGTTTGGCCAGTTGAATAAACAGTCAACCGCAGTTTTATTAACCACCGACTTTACCTAAAATCGCAAAGAGATTTGAGGAAAAAACAATGAAGGGGTCTCTTGTCACGCCAAATACTGCTGGTATAGAGTCAACCTAGAAAAAGATTGGTAAAAGTGTAAATAAACGGTAAACATTATAGAACTATATTAAAAATATGATGAACTTGGAGTTGGGAATAAAAGAACCGTACAGCGAATGCAATATCACTGAGTTCAATAACTGCTACAGTCAGAAGCAAAGGTGTTGCCTGCCCAAAACGTTTGATGCCTGTTAGAAACCATGTAAAAGAACAATTCAACATGACACTTTCAAGTCAAAATATGAATCAACAATAAGATTCATTACTTATGAATGGGTCCATTTAGGTTGTGTTTTATCTCAAACGGTCAAAACCTTTTGTTTTGTAAGAGTCGAATAAGACAAAATAGCATTATTCACTACTTACTTTCCAGGCTCCATTTACAACCGTAAAAAACCTATCGCCATCATATGCAGCTGCAAAACCACGAAATAAGAATAAATGAGATCAAGAAATAACTGTTTATGTAACAAGTTATCTTTATGACCCTGGTGCAAAACAAATGTGTCAAGTGCGCCATTAGCAAATAAAAATTTTCGGGTTTCAGATTCGTAAAAAGGGAAAAGTGAAGGATAGTATTACATGTTACTGGAATGATCTTTTGGCACGTCTTCACGATAAAGTTTTCTGATAGGTCATCTTGGTCATCGTCACCAGCAAAAAATAACTATATGAAAAGATGAAACCATATAAATAATCATAAGAGTTGACAAGATCCGTAAAAAAAGAATCTCAGCAATAGCTATGGATTACGTAAACCAAGTAAATTCATTATATCTTTGATTTATACTTTCAAAAAATTATTATTTTTGTGAGTTTCCTATCCTAGCATATATAAGGGCTAACATCCTCACTAGAAGTAACTGAGAAAGAAACGGTACCTTAAAGGATGAGTACAGAAGTATTGATGCCAGCAGCAAGTTCACGGCCTCAAACCTCTACAATATTTGCAAAAAACGTGTTAGACCAATGATAACAGGAACTTGGGTAGTAGATAGGATTAACGCATAAATGAAAGTTTCATACAGATTGCTTGCTCTTTTAAACAATGAAAAAGGATTCTTTACCGTCCTCATGAATCACACGATCTCACATAAATCATAATACTCACTTGAGTCAATAAGATTATCCTTGTCATTGTTGTAAATAAGACATTTTACTTGATAACTATTATCCAACTATAAGTTAAACTCTGCAATTCTCATAACACAAATGGAATATTAGTTATCGCAAGAAATGACCTGAAGGGTTGCAGTTCCAAGAAGAATCAACGACAAGCGGAAGATTACTGCACCAGCGATGCCGTATGAAAGCACACGATTCTGTGATTTAGTAAAGATCCAGTAAGTGATAATATTATCTAGTGATAGACTGACTTGACCGGATAAGAAAGTTAAATACCGCACCTGATAAGCAAGGGGCACCTTGAAGTATTTGAATATCAAAACAAAGACGAAAAGGTTATCTACTGACAAGCTTTGTTCAAGTAAGTACCTACGTAAAATTTGATATAAAACAGAAATCAATAAACCAAAGGATATAATAGGTTGGTAGGAGAAAATTCCAAAGTTATGTCAACCGGGGCATATTCCACCATTAATATGAGAATGGGTCAGTACGAGTTGAATATTATTGTCACTTGTCAGAGATCAAATGGGTAAAAGTAAAGAATGAGATAAAAAGAAGACAGGTCAAACAAGTCGAACAGTTGATTGTCAGCCAAAGTAAATCTACGTCTGCACCATCTCTTAAAATGCTTTATTCTAAAACTGAACCATTATTATCAAAAAAAATTCTACGTACGGACGAAACGACTTAATCCAATCCAAAAGTTTACGTGTTATAACCCAGTAGTCAATCAGTCCATTTTGCTTAAGGGGCATTCCAAGATTACTTCCCAATGTTGGCTAAGAGATAGTCGGCACCACAAGGATGTGGTATTTACGGTATTAGATCATTGCGTAAAAGAAAACCAAAATGATCAAAATACTATCATTTGTACACAACAAACTTTAAATTCATACCCAGCAAAGAACTCAGATGCCTTGCCAATTCCATCTTTCAATCCTAAACCAACACCAAAAGCTACAGCTGAGAACACCTAATGCAATGAAAATAATATATTAGGTTTATAAAAAAAATCATGAATTTGAACTATATTAAGGTTATACTTACGCACAAGGCTACGGTTTTAGCAGATGTCTTGTAATTTTCAAGATCTTTTGTCTTTTCTTCTAAATCATTATTAATCGTAAGATGGCTTTTCGATTTGGCATTATCATTGTATGAACTGGAAGAAGATGTCTCTCCATCTGCCAGCAAGATCACATTGTGCAACAAATAGTGAGTACTAATTATAAATGGCAACACCAAAAAAAAAAAATCATTCCAGAAAATAAATGCAATAATTTCATTCGTGCAAGAAGTAACCATACGACTTGGTTTAGACTTCTCAATTATTATATTTGGTTGTTTGGGTAAAAGTAATAAAAAATCAATTTTCTGATTGTTTAAAAAATAACCATAATATGCATTAAAAAATTGCATTAAGTACCTATAAGGCCATTACTGATAATATAGGTAATTTCACATGCAAGGAAGAGCAACGAAGTTGTGAAACGCCCATCATGATATGAGGACTAGTCTTGAGTTTATGTTAGTTTAATATTTATAGCCACATGGCACATCCTTATTGCTTAGTGTTTTCTTTGCACTTATAAATGGATTGTGTGATAATGAAATAAAACAGATTAACATATAAGTAGTTTGGAACAAGTACATGGCATATCAAAACTTCTTATATCGCTAACAAGTAATCAGATAAGTGGTTTAGAACTTTAGATATGCAATACCAAACACCCTGTAAACCGCTATTTGTTGTATCAAAACCCAATAAGCAGTTTAGAGGGTTTTAGGAATGCTTAACAAAGCTGCGTACATGCTTATTAGAAAACGCATCCATTGATCTACTACTCACCGGATTACCAAAACCTATTTTCGGATTAGCTTATTTATCATGCTTATTGGCTGATTTGATTTTGGGAAAGCCAATAAGCTCACTTATTAGAGCTTATCAAACTGATCACCTCATAGGCTATGTTTGGCATCGGGCTTATCGGGGCTTACAGGGGCTTGAGGCTTTAAAATAAGCTAGCTTTTAAAATACGATTTGTTTGTCATACATGCTTGTGGAATCTTTTATAAGCTATAAGCCTCCATAAGCCCAAGCTCATAGAAAATGGCTTATGAGAGCTTATAGCTAGTTAAATTACTTAAATACCCATCGAAATATAATTGATTATCATGCAAAAACTGTAAATATATCTGAACTTAATTTGATGTATTTTTATGCGAGTTTACATTAATAAGCTTCAGCTCCAACTTTTGGCATATAATATGTGCTCCACCCCAGCTCTAGCCCACTTCGCCAAACATACCCATAAGCTTTAATAAGTGAACTTATTGGCTTCTCCAAAATGAAATAAGCCCATAAGCCAGATAGATAAGCTAGTCCAAACACTGAAACTTACTTTCTTTTAAATGGCAACTAACTATTACACACAATGTACCACACTTTTATCTCAGATGTTCTAAATCGCCATCAAATGGCCTATAGTGGTAATGTCCTTGGCTTTCAAACAAGAGGTCAATGGTTCAAACCTCGTTAGGTGTGTAGATTTGGGGTGGCCAATAAACTGTCTCGGGGATAACCCGGTAAGGCCACAACCAGGTTAACCTGAAGAGGGAAAACCACATACGTTTACCCGTTTATCTCATGTCCTAGACTTAAAACCTGCAACCATTTGGTTGGACCTAAAAATTACACACCACACTATCTCAAAATAATCATAACAAGATACAAATTTAGACCTCAAGAAACAAACTCTTGATCTTCTTGGTCTTGTTTGACCCCTTTTGAACAAACAACAGGTAACTTCCTTTGCAGCCCAATCCTAGGCAGGACTTGAACCCGCAACCATTTGGTTGGAGAGCATTCTCACCTGGGTTTTAAAAAGCGCGAAGCGCGCCGAGGCGCCGACGGTCAAAAAGCCGAGGCGAAAGCGCGCGCATCACGTATCCAAGGCGACAATTATAAAAAAATACTGATAGATTATATACAATGCACAAAACACAATAATAGCACATTTAATACCAAATATATGATCAAAATATACCATGGATTTTCATAGTTCACCATTCCATTCGTTAGAATACATAAATAAATATTACCAAAATCATCAGAAGTGTTATCATTTATGTGATTTATTTATTATAATTGGTCAAATTTGATAGAATTGGTAAATCTCCATGCTAAAATATTATTCATGATCTAATATAAATACATCATAAGTCTTCCGTAACAAGATAACCAACATGGGCTAAGCCCGATAGTAAATAGTAACAAATGCAGTTGCCAATTCTATCAAAATTGACCCTTTTTTGAAAAAAAAGCCCATAAGAAAAAGCCCAATACATATGACTAAGACCATATTCACTTTATAACGCTTAAGTACACAATGCGCAATAAAGCACCGATGCACGCTTTAACGGATGCGTGCCTGATGTGTGCGCCTCACCAAGCATCCCGTAATCGCATTGCCTCAGGGTGTCCGATGCAATAGGGGTGATCAGCCTCATTCGCGCCTCAGGCGCGCTTTTTTAGACACAGATTCTCACACAACATATAACAAGAAAAACACCATACCCAATCCCGCTGGGGCGGGGTATGGGGAGATAGAATGTAGACAGATCCTACCCCCGCCACAGGATATACCCCGAAAGTAAGAAGACTACTTCCAGGAAGACCTCCTCTTCCTGGCAAGTGTAAGTGTTGTGTTGAGATATATGTGCATTAGTGAAAGTGTGCAATACCAAGAATAACGAGTCTAAAACACATAACACTAAAAGCAAGCATACAAGCAAACTGCGCAAGAAAACACAGTATATAGGGGGTGTTTGGTTTGGCTTATATAATGTAAGCCGATTTCGGTTTATATAACATAAGCCTCAATTTTGTGACTTATTTGGAGGTTTATGGGCTTATATAAGTTTGTTATATCACGATAAACTTATATAAGCCCCTAAGTCTCAAAATAAGCCACAAATTTAGGGCTTACGTTATATAAGGCAAAAATAAACCATATTTCGGTTTATATTTCATAAACCCTAATTTTTTAATCTTTTAGGTGACTTATGGGCTTGTATAAGTTTATGATATCATAACAAACTTAGATAAGCCCATAAGTCTCTAAATAAGCTAAAACAAACAGCCCCATAGAATATATAAACCGCTATAGAGACAAGGGGGACACAAGCATAAACGCAAACGGGCAAGGGCACCTAGAAAAAACGCTTGAAACGCAACGGGGGGGGGCCTATTTCAAAACTATGAAAAAAAGATAGAAACTTTTTGACCTGAAGAAACAAATTCTTGATCTTCTTGTTTGACCCCTTTCGAAAAAACAACTGGTAACTTCCTTTGCAACCTATTTCTACAAACACCTACAAAACAAAAACCAATTAATATCACAAAATCATTAAAAAAACGAAAAAAAAAACAGCTTTTACCAGAAAGATTGGGTGAACTTGTGAATCTAAAATGAACCCATTTGGGAAAATGGTTTGAAGATGGAAATGAAGTGAGTTTAAGTGAAGTTATATCAGATTGGAGTGGTGGGTGCATCCCATTTTGTATTATTGAAGCTAATTTCATGCTTTCAATCTTTCTATTATTGGTATGTGTGTGTCAGTCAGTGTGTGTGTGTGTGTGTGTGTGTGTGTGATGCACAGGTTTTTGGGTTTAGATGATATGGAAGAAGTGGAACATGTTCACTTTGGTCCCTCTCCAAACGAACACTTGTTGTTTTCAACATGTGTTTTGTTTTCCTTAACTTTGCCATGTTTGTTTTCGGTTGCTATATTAAATTTTTTAGGAAAGTAAGGAGTTAACTGCTTTTTAAAAGTAGGCATCATTTTTTTAAAATCAAAATAATAAAATCAGATTTATTACTAAGATAATAAATGATTTATAAGGCTTTAGAGTGTTAAATGTTGGGTTAGTAGGTTAGTGAAGGCAATTTCAGGTTTCGATGAGGGACATTTAAAAAAACATTCAAAAAATTACACTAACGTCTCACTAGTATCAGTTATAATGCTCACTATTATGGATCCTATGACAACAGCTCCAGCTGAAGCAATTGTTGCTGCGCATGGATCTAAATTACCTATCCGCTATAGACGGAAAAGACACAATGTTTCCGACTTTCACTTACCTTTAGAGATTATGTAGAAACTAGAGGGGGGGGGGGGGGGGGGGGGTTGAATAGTTTCTCTTCGATTGGTGACCAAATTAAAATTACTTTCAATTTGGTTTGTATCAAAACTATCTTTTACTTGAGGCTAAGTTGCATAATGATTAGGTTCAATTCAAATGCACTAGCAAAGATAATAGGTAAGTATAATGATAATGAAATAAGTAAAGAGTAAGGAAGGAGACAACCTAGTGGGAAGACACCAAGATTTATAGTGGTTCGACAACGAGGCTCTATCCTCGTTTCTACTCCACTCCTCGAGTACACCTACTCGAGATTTCCACTATATCCACAAGCTCCCTTCTCGGCGGAGAAAACCTTACATCGTTGCTTACATTATTTTCCGACACTAAGCTAAATGTCGAGACCTAATCTTTAGCTAGGACCAATCTACACGAAGTTGCCTACTTCACAATTTAACGACACAAGGCTAGATGTCGGGTTCTAATCTTAAGGTAGAACCAATCTTCACGACGTTGCCTACTTCACCATTTTACGACACAAGGCTAGATGTCGAGTTCTAATCGAAAGCTAGAACCAATCTTCACGACTCTTCACTTTGAAGCTAAGTGAGAACTTCACACAACACAACTACTAATCACTTTTAAGTTTAGTGAGAACTCACAAGACACAACCACATCACTTTATAGTTTAGTGAGAACTTCTAATCAAATCTATTACAACTCAACTAGACTTATCCAAGTACACACATGTAGCTTGGATTTACACAACACAAATCCAAGCAAACACATATGCAATGGATGTACACAACAAATCCAAGTATCTACAAATAACTTGGATGAACACAACTAGTCCAAGTATTCATAAATACATTGGATTGGCCTAAAACAAAAAGGGTATCATGATGAATATGACTAGCTCATATATTCATCTTTATCACAACACTAATGAGTGAGTGATCTTCTCATTGGACAAGGTAAAGGAGGGGATCAAGAGGATAATCATATGTAAACATCCTTAACAATTTAAGTGATCATTTACTAATGATTATGCTATAGAAAATAGAAAGAGGGCTGAGAAAAACGTCCAAGAGGCTTGCTGGAAAATGAGATTTGACCCACTATTTAAAGGAGACAAAGTATAACGGATCTATAACGGCTAGCTGTGCGTGGTACCTTATCTCACCCCACGGTACCTTATCGCTAAGGAACCGCGTAGGTACTTAAGGTACCGCCACTAGACTCCGCTCCGTTTTTTTGTCTTTTAGTGGGGTGGGAATATCTGAGGTATTTGAAACCTTCAAAGGATATTCTAACAGCATTTGGAATATTTCAAATTTTCATTTTCCATTTTAATAAAACATTTTCTAAAAAAGAAAGTTTATTAAAAAGTCTTTTGTCATATTAACAAAAGTGAGTTTTTAAGGATAATCATTTTGATGATCACTAAGTATGATTAAGAAAGGTTAGTGATATGATTATTACCTTGATGATAGTGTTAGTTAAATAATTCATTTTGTGTTTTACACTAAATGTGTTGTATGGTTTGTTGTGATCAAAACTAAGAAAGATTAGTTAATACTAATAATGTTTTTAGGCATCACTTGCATTAACAATCTCCCCCTTTTTGATTACGACAAACGATAAACTCATTTATGTAGAAACACAAAATATGAAATTATTAACTAGTTTATCACTATCATTTCTCCCCCTTTGTCGTAGCAAAAAGGTTAGCATAAGTCTTTGAAGAACATCGAACTTTGCTAGTAACTCCCCCTTGGTGGTTGCTCCCCCTTGCTTGGGGCACCAAGTTTGTGAGCTAAGGTGACATGATACACAAAGGTTAGTAGAAAGGAAAGAAACACCAATGTATATATGATCACTACCTACTAAGTAACTTGAGAGGGAGAAAGAGAAGAAATCTCAAATTAGAAGCAAGTATTTTGCTAAGTATGTCCAAAGAGGTAATTGACAAAATCAAGCTTCAATCCAATGAAGATGATAAGCTTGTCAATGGGTTAAAGCTTAGAATTGATGGAATCACCCATAAGCAATTGTAAAAATTAACCATGATCAACTCAAAATAGAACAAATGAAAAAGCACATAAATAACACAAAGGTTACATAAAAGGAAAAACGACACAACAAATAAGATAGTCATACACACAATATGAGTATCTAAAAGCAATAGATATGGAAAATAAACCACTAAGCATAAGCTAGTCTAAAAGTGATATTTTCCAAGATTGCAAAAAAAATAAAAGACTAAAAAGACGACGATGCATCATTCGAAGTTTTGTCCACCGAAACGAAAACTTGAATAGGAGGTCGAGTGAGGAGGAATTCAAGAAAATTTAACTTCTCATACACATGAGCAAGTTCTATTTGTTGAAATCGGCAACAATCACACGAGGATCCATGATGCAACACAAAATCGTTTGATGAGGGTATGGCATCAAACTTAGGGTTTGGTGGTGGTGGGGTAATGGGTTTGGGAATGTTTTCACAATGCCTTGTGAGGTTTGGGAAGGTTGAAAGGTCATTGAGTTTAGGGGTATTGAAGGGTTGTGGCGGTGGGGGAACATTTTCTTTTGCTCCGGTGATGGGGTTTATGGTATAAGTCTCATTCAAATACTTGATTGGAGAGAAGGTAGGGTTTTTGGGTGGTTTGGACGAAGATGGTTCATTCTTCTTAACCCAAATAGGTCGAACCGAAATTTTCGGTTTCTTTGAAAGCTTGGATGAGGAAGCTTTGGGTGAGTGGGGTTGTGACAAAGAGATGTCAAGGTTAGGAATGTAGGAGTTAGGCATTGTGAGAGTGTGAGAATGATATCTCAAGGTTATGTGAGAATAAATTCTCAAGGTTGGGAAGGTGTGAGAATGAAATCTCAAGGTTGTATGAGAATGAATTCTCAAGGTTGGGAAGGTGTGAGAATGAAATCTCAAGGTTGGGGTATAAGTAAAATGTAAACAAGGTAAGAGTTTGAATACAAAATGTGTAGTGTCAAGGAATGTTTAGTCAATTTGAGTAAACAAGGAATCTTGACAGGGTATAGGGTTTTAAAAGTTTTGACCAAAAATTCGTCAAAAGCCACTTACTGTCCGCGATACCTTATAGGGACCGGCGGTTCTATATCACTAAGGAACCACGGGACTTTAAGGAACCGCGTCCAGTGGACTTGAAACCATGTTTTTCCTGGGTTTTGGGAAAAACTAAGACTTTTTCAAAAAGTTGCAAATCTTGGAATTTTACCTCTATTAGCACCAAAATATGCTAGGGTTGCATAAAGCAACACATTCACAAAGAATGTCTTGACAAAGGGTGACAAAATAATTTAGATATCATTTTGAACCAATTTTAGTCAAGTTTAGGGGTTGTGATAGATTTAGGTTCAATTTTAATTTCAAATTAAAGTTGATTAGTGTGCACAAAAGGATAGAAACACACAAAGCTAAATCTATAGATCAACAACAAGAAACATTCATTAAGGAGGCAAGTACAAAGACAAATAAAAACTAACTAATACATAGCTAGCTTAACATTAAATCTAGATAAGTAGTTTTCTTTGGCTTGGTTTTGTTGAAAACTCTTATAAAGAAAACTCCATCATTCATCTCCTAGGAGGAGGCATGGAGAACAAGGCAAGCAAGAACTCTTGCAACCTCCTATGTAGCCCATACATGTCCATCCTAAGGTTATGGATGATGTAGTGGTTGTAAAGACAACATGGACAACTAGGACCATGAGTTTGTTGAAACCCATAGTACGGATCACCCAAAAGGAGGGAAAGTGGAACACCCAAAATTGGGATGTTTGAGTTGGGTGGAGGTGGAGGAGGCATGTTCTCCAAGGGTGATGTTGGTGAGAGTGGAGGCATGTTCCCTAAAGGGGAAATGGGTGAGTGTGGAGGTAAATTCTCCAAGGTTGGTGAAATGGGTGAGTTGTGAGGGGTAAATGGTGAAGTTACCAAAGTGTCATCAAAGTCATTCACAAAAGGAATGCTTTGGATTGGTTGGGGTTGTGTGGTCACTTCCAAGGGTGCACTTAGAGTGAAGGGTGAAGAGAGCTCATTCATTCTTGAGTTGAATGAAGAGGAGGTAGAACCAATGGAGTGGTTAGTACCATGGGTGGATGATGTCTTGCATGGTGCAAGAGGTGGGGAAGGTGATGAAGAAATGAGGACAGGAGCCATCTCATTCTTTGGTGTGTGGAAAGGTGAGGAGTTAGGCTTGGCTACCTTAATCCTTATTTTGAGTGTTTTCCTTGGGGTGGAGGTCTTGGAAGTGTTTGAGGTTTTGGTACACACCATGGTTGATTGGGTGGTTTAAGGTTTAGGGAAGTATGTTTGATGTGTGAAGAACATGGCAAACAAGGTGGGTTTAAAAGGGTGAGGGGATGATCCAAACTAGTAATGGGTTAAAATCATTTTAGGTGAATAATGAATTTAGGTAACCTAGTTTAGGAAATGTGCAGTTTATTACTGAAAATCATGCAAGGTTTACACAGATTTAAGAAAACAGTGTAAGGCAAAGATGTTGTCGTGCACAGTGACCGGCGGTTCCTTATCTAGGACCGGCGGTACCTTATCGATAAGGAACCGCGGGTCGATATGGAACCGCGACCAGAAGGTTTTCAAAAATTTCCCATCCCAGTTTTTGATAAACCCAGATTTTTCCCAAAGGATTCACAAGCCAAAGTTAACTACAGATCATAATCTAATAAGCTAACTATCACAAAGACGCATAAAACAATGTAAATCACGAACATGATGGCATAATTAACATTAAGAATCAAGATAAATGATAATTCAAACATGCAATCATAAGTTAATACACATCCAAGATAAAATAAAATAGTTCAACATTACATGTTTACCAACATGTATTCTTTGAAATACTTCAAAGCTTTCACCTTCTCTTTTTCCCCAATCCCTTGATCATATTCCCCAAGAACTTGAAACCTTTTCTTGATTCAACCCGGTGTTCGTGCAATTCCCCTCGAGTTCTAAGGTTTTCACGGTAAAGATGCTCCATATTGAGATCTTCCGGTACTTCACTAGAATAATGAGGAGGAGGAGCTAAGTCTTCAAATTCATCCTCGAATGGGTTTGAGGATGGATGGGAATTACTCGAAGAGTGGAAATGAGAACTAGTACCTATGCCATCACCATCACTTGTTGGCATGTCCATGTCCTCATCATCCATCTCTTGATGATCAGATTTTCTCGATCCTCGATCACTTCTTGTCTTTCTTGCATATGCCTCTAGATTAGGCAACATAACCCGATGAACCGGGTAGAAGCGAGAAAGATCAAGGTGGGGAAAATCATGAGCAACCCTTTTGAAAAGGCGAGTTAGAAGCATAGCATAGGGAAGGTTTGTCTTGGGCTTCGAAAGGGCATAATTGATTCGTCGAGCGATATAGAATGCCAAGTTGTACTTGGTGGATGTAAATATGCAACTCAACATATGCACCATACACGCCGGGATGTGATCTCGGTTTCCACCAAGACAAAAGACATTCTCCCTAAGGATATTGGCCCATTGGACCATAAAATCCTTAAGGTCGCTAGAGAGCACTTCATATCGATTCACATTTCGTACATTTGAATAAAGGCTTCTCACAACGTTTCCATCACGCTCTTTCGAGATGATGTCAAGGATGAACTCTAGATCAATTTCGGTGAGGTCATTTGGAGGTTTATCGAAGGATTCCGAGAGAGCATCAAGTCTCCATTTATCCGTAAAACGACAAGTGCCTTCATATGGCACACCGAGAATTTGACCAAAGTTTTCGAGGGAGTATTGAATCAATTGATCATTCAACACGAAACGAATGAAGATTTCTCCATTGTATTCAAGCATGGAGTAGGTGCTAAAGAATTCAAGAAGGAATAAGGGGTAAATATCTTCTTCTATGTTGAGCAAGCAATCAAACCCCGAAAGCTCAAACATAGATTGGATATAGTCATAACCCGTTATTTCCTTGTCAACGACTCTACCCTCATGGAAACAACGAGTGGAAAGGGATGGAAAAGCGTTTTAAAGTTGGGGGGAAGCATAGGTTTGGGAGAGGTTTGGCATGTATTGTCTAGTGTATTGATGATCTTTTTGATATTGAGAAGGCATGATTAAGTACCTAAATACAAACGAAAATATTTCCAATCACTCATATGAAAATCAAAAAGGAAAACGAAAAATGAAAATGTGTTATATCAATTTCTTGACAAACATAGGATTGAATCCATATCATTTTCATGTTCACAATGTGTCTATTCCATCATTAACCAATAACACATGATCTATGTTAGATCAACAATGGATTAGAACATTGGTTTTTCAAAACAAGGTTTTAGGTAAGCATTAACAATGTCATTACCTACTTGTTCATGGGTTCATCTCAAATCCATCATTCAACCAAAATCATTTAGCCTAAATTCGGATTTGTTCTACAAGTGGATTTTAGTGAAATCTTAATGAATATCAACCTAAGGAATCATAGTAAAATAACCATGTCAACCCACATTCCTATTAAGGTTTTAATTCAATTTCAATTTTAAAAATCCCCAATTTTAAAAGGATGAACCCTAGAACAAAATAGATGAAATTGAAAGAAAATACTTACAATTAATTGATGTTAGATGAAGGATGAGTGAAACCTACAACTTGGAATCAATTAATTTGAGTGGTTGAAGGTTTTGGAAGCTTCATCAATGGTGGAAAAACAAGAACCCGTCGGCTGTGTGTTTTTGGGAGAGAGAGAGTTTGGTTTGAAAAAGAATAAAAAACTCAAATTGGCGCTCTGACAAAACTTACTGCCCGCGGTACCTTATCGATAAGGAACCGCGGGTTCGAGCCGCAGAGATAAGGAACCGCCTACAGAGGCAGGTTTTTATCTATGAAAAACGCCAAATTTTGAAAATCAAGTTTTTCTAAAATACTTAAGATTAAATCATGAGCCTTTTAGAATATCATTGGATCATCATAACACTAAGCAATATGCCTTAACGAAGGATTACGAGTTAAATCAAGATCGAAAAGAATCGAAACAGACAAACGACTACTCGTAGCAAAACGACTAAGTGGAGAGAAGTCAAGGGAAGTGAATCAAGACTAGGACCAATGCTCAAGGGATTAATGACAATCTTCAAATAGTTGTAACGAAGAGCTTGTGTCATATATAATGGTTTAAGACGTGCCTTTCCGGCGAAACGTTAAACGGCTTTGGTAATGAATGAGCACAAAGCAATTATTCAAGTATAGACTAAGATCACTTTCAATAATAGTCTCAGTCTAAACCAAAATATGAGCAAGGTATTAATTCACTTTCTCTCCCACAAAGGGCCTACTAACCGTATGGGTGCAAACCATGGAAATCATGCTTGATACTTTAAGCTTCTACTAACTCACTCTACATCACCATAGTGAGTCAAGTATCCAAGCCATGAAGGTTTGAGAGGATAAAGGAAAAGAAGTACAAACCACAAATAAATGTCAAGGCAAGGATGCCGAGAACAAGCACATAGTCAAGTAATGATCAAAAGAATGATCAAAGGGCGTGTGGAAGAACGAAAGCGTACCTTGGCCACAAAGAGAAATCCATGAAGGAATAAGTGCTATGCCCAATCAATGACTATGATGAGTACTAAGTCTTCAAGGACTAGTATCATTCCCAATCATCTTGGTATCATCATTCAAAGATGTTAAAGATTAATGAAGATGAGTCTTCTACAAGTGCAAGTAACTCAATCCACAACCAATTAAGTGATTGATCTTCATGAGTACCTACACAAAGCAAGATGCAAACTAGTAGATACATTTCAAGAGTATATCTAAAATGCATAAAGGCTACTAATTATAAGTGGGATGCAATATTATCAATTAAAAGACCTATTTTCAAAGAAAACATAGTTTTGACCAAAGAGAAACTTTAGTACAACTAGACCTTCTAATTTGAGGAGACAATGGATCGATCCAAGTTTCAAAGTACAATATACTTCAAAGATCTTGAGTGACCATCGCTCTGATACCAATTGTAGAAACTAAAAGGGGGGGGGGGGGGGGTTGAATAGTTTCTCTTCGATTGGTGACCAAATTAAAATTACTTTCAATTTGGTTTGTATCAAAACTATCTTTTACTTGAGGCTAAGTTGCATAATGATTAGGTTCAATTCAAATGCACTAGCAAAGATAATAGGTAAGTATAATGATAATGAAATAAGTAAAGAGTAAGGAAGGATACAACCTAGTGAGAAGACACCAAGATTTATAGTGGTTCGACAACGAGGCTCTATCCTCGTTTCTACTCCACTCCTCGAGTACACCTACTCGAGATTTCCACTATATCCACAAGCTCCCTTCTCGGCGGAGAAAACCTTACATCGTTGCTTACATTATTTTCTGACACTAAGCTAAATGTCGAGACCTAATCTTTATCTAGGACCAATCTACACGACGTTGCCTACTTCACAATTTAACGACATAAGGCTAGATGTCGGGTTCTAATCTTAAGGTAGAACCAATCTTCACGACGTTGCCTACTTCACCATTTTACGACACAAGGCTAGATGTCGAGTTCTAATCGAAAGCTAGAACCAATCTTCACGACTCTTCACTTTGAAGCTAAGTGAGAACTTCACACAACAGAACTACTAATCACTTTTAAGTTTAGTGAGAACTCACAAGACACAACCACATCACTTTATAGTTTAGTGAGAACTTCTAATCAAATCTATTACAACTCAACTAGACTTATCCAAGTACACACATGTAGCTTGGATTTACACAACACAAATCCAAGCAAACACATATGCAATGGATGTACACAACAAATCCAAGTATCCACAAATAACTTGGATGAACACAACTAGTCCAAGTATTCATAAATACATTCGATTGACCTAAAACAAAAAGGGTATCATGATGAATATGACTAGCTCATAGATTCATCTTTATCACAACACTAATGAGTGAGTGATCTTCTCATTGGACAAGGTAAAGGAGGGGATCAAGAGGATAATCATATGTAAACATCCTTAACAATTTAAGTGATCATTTACTAATGATTATGCTATAGAAAATAGAAAGAGGGATGATAAAAACGTCCAAGAGGCTTGCTGGAAAATGAGATTTGACCCACTATTTAAAGGAGACAAAGTATAACGGATCTATAACGGCTAGCTGTGCGCGGTACCTTATCTCACCCCGCGGTACCTTATCGCTAAGGAACCGCATAGGTACTTAAGGTACCGCCACTAGACTCCGCTCCGTTTTTTTGTCTTTTAGTGGGGTGGGAATATCTGAGGTATTTGAAACCTTCAAAGGATATTCTAACAACATTTGGAATATGCCATTTTCAAATTTTCATTTTCCATTTTAATAAAACATTTTCTAAAAAAGAAAGTTTATTAAAAAGTCTTTTGTCATATTAACAGAGGTGAGTTTTAAGGATAATCATTTTGATGATCACTAAGTATGATTAAGAAAGGTTAGTGATATGATTATTACCTTGATGATAGTGTTAGTTAAATAATTCATTTTGTGTTTTACACTAAATGTGTTGTATGGTTTGTTGTGATCAAAACTAAGAAAGATTAGTTAATACTAATAATATTTTTAGTCATCACTTGCATTAACAGATTCCCTGGCTCTAGGATCCACAACTTGCACTCTCCTATCTTGAGGTGGTCCACTTTTGCCAAGTATCCTACAAAGAGACTCTCGAGAGCCAGGAGTATTAAAAGAATGGCCATAGAAATGGGCACCCCCCCACCCCACCCCACACACACTTTAAGCGCACCTCTGTATCGACTGAATTACTCTAATGGTCTAATCAGTGGAACCGGTGAACCACGCGAACTGTAGGGACTCTATATTTCATCTTTGGTGCCATTGTTGGAGTGATGGGCACATGCTTCTCAGTACTGATTCGTATGGAATTAGCACGACCCGGCGATGCTTTCTATTATACTAATATAATATAAATTCAATTCATTTTAAGGGCTTTTCTATATTAGTAAAGTTTCTCGTTTTTGTCTAGCTATTGGGGACATCGCCACCCTATACTCTCTCAATAGATCTGCCCCTGTTTGTTTTTACAAGTTTTGGTCCCTTTTCTTTGCCCATAGAGGAGGTTAGTCTGACCCGTTCAGATCAAATTAATGGACCACTATATGTCAAGATCTAACACTATCAAAGGTTAGTTTCCTTTTAACAAAATCGATTTTATCATACGGGCCACTATATGTCCCACTGACGACCAATATAACGTACCACCAAACGTTGTTTTAAAAAACGTTTACGAACCAAACTCGTTCATTGGGCGGGTTACGCTACTATTGTGTTGAGTCAAATGTGTTGCGGTTTTTTATTTCGTTGCAGAAAAAATATCTATTTCCCCGCTTTCAAAAATGATGAATATGAAGTTCGGGAGGCTGCAAGTACTATGGATCCTCTCACTCGCAGTGAATATATAAAAAAAAATTATGTCCTACATATGTACAATTTGCATACTTTATTTATAAAAATATAAGAAAAAAACAAAAACTCGACCGAGTCTCAAGAACCAAAATAACTCGGGTCATCTCAAAACTGATCTAATCAGCTTTCGAAAATATAAAAAACTCTTTAATTTAACTTTATTTTTCGGCCAAAACCAATCAACCTAACCAGATTTTGATACATTGGTTTATTCCTATCCGTTATAGTACATTTTACTAAACACTAAAGTACATTCTACTAAACACTAGTACATTAGTAAAAATTAGGGATGAGCATGAGTCGAGAACCGATGGAACTGGAATCGGAACCGATGAAACCAAGAACCAAATTTTTTAGAAAAGTAGGAACCAAGAAGCGAACCAAATATAAATTTTGGTTCCAGTTTCAGTTCCGTTTCTTTGGTTCTACTCGTATACGAATTTATTTTCTAAAAAAATAGGTTCACTCATAAATTAAGCCAACAAAAAGCACACAAAATTAAATCTTTTAAGCATTTACAACCATTTACGTTGAAAGCAATCACATATTGGGTTAGTACACAAAAATGTTACTAAAGTTTGTCAAAAAGTTCACCTAAGTTACTAAAGTTTTTTTCATTACAAATATGTTACTAAAGTTAGGGTAGCCGGTTAAATAAGTCACCATGTATGTTTAACCCTTTGTACCATGTAAGTGTCAACGTGAAATTATTTATTTTCTTTTTTAAAGAGTAAGTTATCTTTTATTTTAAATTATGTGTATCTTAATAACACATGATTCCATGAAAATGATCGTAGCAAACCATGTGCTCCTAAGCTATCATCCAAATTCTTTCATTTTCCTTTTTCACTAAGACATGATGAGCAGCTATTTGGATTTGAGTTATTGTTGCTGGCAAAAGACACATCTATTGTCTGACTTAAGGATGAGGCTACATGCTTCAAATAAACATCGTTTTGATTGGTAGGACTGGACTGGGTCTCGCTTGATGATACAAACTGCTTGACAGTGTCAGTGACAATAACAAATGATAGATCATATCTTTTTGTGAAAATTTTATCTTTTCTGAGCTTATCTATGCTAACGTACTTACCATTTCTAGGATAAGTTTCAAATTCGTCATTATCATGGAACTTTGGGCCAACTTTCTAATAGTCGCCTATTAGAACACTTTGTTGATTGATCCAAGATGGAAATCTTTTTAGGGTTTTTAGTCTCCTACATAGGTGCTTTGACTGATCATTATCAAACAAGAGATTCCCGATTCGCATGGGTGGCGGTGTTTGTAGTGGTGGACCAGCTGTGATGGCTAGAGGTTGTGACGGCTGGAGAGAGTGACATCAATCTTTTTTTATGGTAGCGTTTTGTTTCTTTAGATCCAGTGGTGGTGAAGGCTTGAGAACTAGTGGTGGTGGCCTTTGTGCTGATGAACGGACATTGAGGAGTCAGCAACATTCTTGTTTGAGGTGGGACCATAAAGTGTTGACGTGGCAAGAACAATAGGTCACCAACAGGTTCTCCACCCTCGGAGTAACCCAATTGTAACTCCTTAAAGCTTTAGTAACCCAAATATTTAACCCGTATACTTAAGTAACCTTCTTGTAACGAAAAAACTTCAGTAACTTAGGTGAACGTTTTGACAAACTTTAGTGACATTTTTGTATATCAACCCTAAATATTAACAACATTTAACAGCTAAAACATAAGCTCCAATAAATAAACATTTTGGAGTTTCACAGCTTAATCGAGAAACAAGGACCTTTTACTTTTCACAATTGAAGAATGTCAAGGCTTTGACCTTTACATAATTTAACATTTGACTCTTTAAATCAAACTTTGTTTCAGTTTCATATGAACTAGTAGCATCAATAGTATAATAATGTAGTTATGTACTAAAGTATTAAAGATAGTTTTTCAGAAATGTATATATGTAGTTATGTACTAAAGTATTAAATAAAACCAAGCAGCGATATCGTATTCGATCTTCAAGTTTGAGGTATGAATTTAATCTTAAATCTTCAATTCCTTATGTTATTTTGTTTAATTATGCTTTTTTAAGGTTTGGACAACTTGTTGTTTTTGTGCTAATGGATTAAGTGTAATTAATTTACGATTAATTTGGGTTAATTATGCTTCCACTGATTTCAATTTGAGACCTTTTGGGATCATTCTGTTAAAGGGTCATAAAAAAGGTATTTGATTTCTATTAAATCGACCAAACTTTAATAGATACTTTTATTGTTGGATTCTTTAAATTTGAAATGTGACACACAGGTGCATTCAGTACAAACAAAGAACATCTTGTATGGAACATCAGCAGATTTCTTGCGGTTCAATAGTGCCTACCATATCTCCTAAATATCCATGGTTTGTTGCCGATGATGACGCCACACAAACTCATTTTTTCTTCAACTTACACGACCCACTCTCTCATCGTCACTTTAAAATCCCAGAGCTAGTCGGAAAACATATCCGATGCTGTTTCTTTGGCTGTTGGGCACTTCTCTCCTCCAACTATCCAATTGATGTCATGTGGTCTCTTTGGAACCCGTTTACTTCTCAGATAATTAATTTCCCTCCGTTGATTCTTGAAGGATCAGAAGGAGATCATGCTGATATCATATACTGTTGTTGTTTGTCAGCCCCGCCTGATCACCCGGATTCTGTTCTTTTGTTAACGAGACCCAAAAAATATAAATTTGTGTATTGTAGCCTCGGGAGCGGTTCATTCTTGCCTGACGCTCAAAGAAAGGAATTAAGATGGACTGAAATGACATATGCTAAACAGATAATGAGCTTAACTGGTTTTGATGGTTGGTTGCATTCTCTAACTTGTTGCAATGGTAAATTATATGCATACATTGACGTAATGAACAACACTACGCGTATGCTTCTCGTAGAGGTTGATGTGATGGTTAATTATCATAACAGAAAGAAAAGAACAAAGCTAAGCAGTGGTAATTTTGATGACTCCTGGGGGAAGTTATGATAACTATATTACCAGTTTTAGAATTCCCTTTAATAAAACCCGTTGGTTTGACTGTAGGTTCAGTGATTGTCTTTAAACTAGACATGAATAATAAGACGTGGGAAGAAATAGATGACCTTAAAGACACTATGTTTACCATGGAATTTGTCGCTGATGCATCACCAGAACCTTACAGCTCTGCAATTGCGTCATCTGAATTTGGGGGTTATGTACATATTTTTTGTGACAAGGGAAAATTTTTAATATCGTACCATGTTAAAGATAAAACCTTATCTGCATCTTCTGGGCCTTGTTTGGTAGGATCAAACCACTTGTCAGTGTGGGAAATGCCCGAATGCACCAGGTATTCTATTGCTTTCATATATTTACCCTACTTCTAATCTAGCTGGAAACTTCTCTTGAAAATCAAATTTTGTGTAGGTTAGAAGATGCCCATGTTCAGATAGTCGAAAGATCAGTTAACTGTGATCACGAAGTTAATTTTAATTACACCAAAGATGCTTCACACCTGCTATTGACCCCTTGTGGATATAAATGCAGATATTGTACTGCTTTCAGTTATTTGTAGGATATGTCATGGGTGGCAATGTGATTTTGTTGAACTTTATAAAATTCCAAATCTATAATTATTTTTTAAATGTTATTGGTTTCATAGATGAAAACAAAACTGAAAAATGGTTTTCTAGTACTTATTTTATATTAGCAGGAAATGTTTTCCTAAAAATCAGAGTTTGTGTAGGTTAGAAAGTGATCATGCTGAATCTGAACAAGAAAAGGACATGGATACGGATATAATTGTAAGACCAGTTAATGGTGATGAAGATGAATTACACCTGCTCAATATTCCGCTACATGTTTTGGAAGTGGTTATGGAGTTTTGTGTTGATGTCGAATACCTCAAGTTCCGTTCTACATGCAAACATTGTCATTCAGCAGCACCTTTGATACAATGCAACAATGGGAAAGCATCAAAGCGGCTGCAAACGTATTCATTATTTTCGCCGTTGCTAATGGTCTTTGACAAGCGAAGAGGTGTTATGACTTTTACAGATCCCGTGTTTGGTAACAAGTATTTTATAAAAACACCTCTACAGTTTCTTTGTGATTTCGAAATAAAGTGTGCGAGGTATGGATGGTTGCTGATTTTTAAACCTAAACAGGATTATTCACTAGTTTTTTTTAACCCTTTCACAAATGATATCCGCGAGCTTCCAAGACTTGATTATTGTGTTGCCTTATGTTTCTCAACACCACCTACTTCTGCTAACTGTATGGTTGTTGGATTATCTATCCTTGATGTTTTCATTTATTTTGTATCCGGGGAACCATCCTGGCGGCATGTTATTGTATCCAGAATAACATGTGATTGCGCGAGACTCACACCAACATCCGTGTTTTCAAGTGTTTTTCTCGTGTTATGATTAACGTTAAAAGTTGAGCTACTAATTTTTAATGAAAAGGAACAAGTTTTTAAACTATTTACAAAAGTAAATAACTCATATTTGATACTATCTTATAAAACATCTTATGTACTTTCTTTTTATTAAATTTTTTTAGTAATCTAAATTTTAAAACATATTATACAACTCAATTAAGCATGGTTTATAAATCATCTTATGTACTTTCTCTCATCAATAAAGTTTTAAGTAATACAAATTTTAAAAATACAAGTCAATTAAGAATTAGCATCACTTTTTTAAAATTAGTTTTAATTAATAATACATGTTATAAAATATATGTTACAAATACACATTAATTAATATATAAAACACCCTAATTAATACTCCAAAAATGAATAATACATCTTATTATACAACTATTAAAACACAAAACAACTTTGTATAACTTACAAGATGATAGTACATATTATTTTAAAATCGTATCAGATCAACAGATTTAATTGAAAACTGAAAAAAAAACCGGCTAAACCTATGCAAATGAGCGAACCAGGCCTAACCGAAATCATTTTTTTTACCTTTCTTCGATTAATCACATAGTATCTGCCGCTCTATTGCGCGAGTAACATGCTAGTAATTAGAAAAAAGCTAAATATTTAAGAAGTAAATAAAAACAAACTTTTTGAAATGGAGAAAAAGAAAAGGAGGATAGTCCCGGAATGGGCGTTATGGAAAAAAAACAAGAAAAGTTTTAGTACTTAAAATAAAAAAAATAAAAAAAAATTGCGATCTTTAAGAGGGATGGAACTCAGAACCAAACACACGCATCACAACCTCAACAAGTGGACTACACAACCATTTCATTTTTATATTTCCTTTTTATTTTATTTAAAAAGTTTACTTATGATGACAATATAAAACGTAAGTAGTTTGTAATTCGAACATCTATGTTTGATCATTTGTATATGTACGTTTGAAAACTATGACAACTAACAAAGTACGGATTAACTCTTACAAACATGCATGTATTTTTGTGACATTGTGTCCTAAATAGTGGCAAATACCGGTAGGTAAACTTCTATTGATTCTAAATTTAGTGTTGTGAAAAGCAGTAATAACAAAAAACGGAAAAAGCTAAGTCGTTCATTCGTGTTTCGCCAAAAAAGTTGTGACACTAAAACACTAATTGCTTACCGTTAGTTTCTTCAAACCGCTCATTCGAGCTTGTTGCCACATATGTACGAGATCATTCTGTTTATTTTCGAATATTAATTTGAACCGAAACTAGCTTATTCCGTTTGATTTTAGATATTTATTTTGGTTCTGTTGGTTCGGATTGATTTTGTTTAGATCGTTACTTAGTCAGTTCAAACTAGGGCGAGGAACGGGCGAAGACCGGAGTGGGTCTGGTCGGTCCGGATCGTTCTATCGGATTAGTGTGGTTCGCGGTTCGATATGTTCACCCTTAGTTCGAACTATCTAAACCGGGCTGAACCGGCCTTGGCTTTGGTTTCGGTCTATATAGTGCATAGTCAGCTCGAGGTTTTATGTTCAAAAAATTTTTGGATTTTCGATAGACAAAATACTTTTACGCGGCTTCAGGTCGGTTATTATCACTACCAACCCGATGCTCCCGTTAAAAAGTTCTAGTTCTTCTATAGTATATATAGCATAGTATAATGCAAGACCACTCCCTTAGCCTAAATGACGTCAAAAGAAAGGAAGATAAAGGACGTTCGAATTTATTATTCTAACGTCCTTTATCTTCCTTTCTTTTGACGTCATTTAGGCTAAGGGAGTGGTAAAAAACTCATTTTTCATTTTAAAGTCTTTTCACCTTTTATTAACGCAATAAAAACTCACATTTTAAAAGTACTAAAGAAAAAAAACTCACGTCCAATTCACCTTTTCACAATCACTTTTTTTCCTTCATGAATCAAAACTTTTATTTTATTAAATAAAATACGATACATGGGTTTTATAAGAAAAAGAGGGTATGATTTTTTTAATAAATTCGGATAGTGAAAGATATATGGAGGATGGAGCCCACAATTTTATTCTACCGAGAGGTAAAAAAATCACCGTTAGTAGACTTGTAAACCCTTGGAACCAGGACTCCATGTGTAAGTTTTTAATGATTTTTAGGAAAACTTTGTGCATGGATTGTGCCATGTGTACACCGTCCGTGGCTTTTATACCCCGCTCTTCCATCCTTATATTATGTTTGTTGCTATGAAAATGTTACATTTAGCAATAAATATCATTGGTTACTTACAAATTTTAAAATTGGGTAAAATCACCAAAGTCGATAACACTAAGGTTTACAAGATCGGGATCTTACCTAGGATCGTTTTCGTATTTGTAAGATCGAGATCGTAAAGTAGGAAAGGGATTGTAAGATCCTCCTATAATGTAATTTTCTTAATAGTCTTTGCAGATTTTACTAATCTGCAAATTAATATACATCGTAAATACAAAATTATACAAATATTTCATAAAAAGGTTGTCCTAAATTATGATTATAAAATGTATAATAAGATTAACACACTATTTTTTAGATTATACAAAATAGAACTTGTAAATTTATAGTTTTTTAGTTTGTCGCTCAAGAAAAAGTAATATCAGATCGTAGTAGTGACTAAGATCCCTTGATCAAGATGGAGATCCTATAAGAGATTAAGCATGCAAAGATCCTATGTAAGATCCGGATCGTTTTTGCTTTGTAGTATTGTAAATCATAAGCTCCTAAGATCCTAAGATTAAGATCGAGATCTTGACAACCATGGTTAAAACTACAACCTTGAATATGAAACTTGCATGACAAAAATCCTCATTTTCAACCACCATGGCTACATGTTATACAGTAACATATTACTTGATATGAGTGAAATCTCATATCAATTATATCATATTTAACAATAAAACACAAAGTAAAATACCAGATTTTAATGTGTAAAAGCAGTATTATGGGTATTCTTTGTTGTTTGTGCTTTTGTAGGTAAAAAGATACAAATTAGATGCAAACACGGATTCCAAGGCATTAATGATGAAGAAAAGACAAAAGAAGGACAAAAGATGACAAGTCAACAAAAGTCAAAGGACCTTTCTTGACAACTTGCAAAGTTGAGGGACTAAAAGTGTCAAGTTGGAAAAGTCAAGAACAAAGTCAAATCTGTTCAAAGTCAAAGTCAACAAGTCAATGGGTTGAATCTAGTCAAGTACAAAGTCCAAGGGCCAATAATGACAAGTCTATAAAGTTTAAAACTCAAGATACAAGGCTGATAACCAAAGGGACTAAAGCTGTCAAATTTGGAAAGTATAACAGACTTGATCCGTGTGATAGCTCAAAGAACCAATCACAAGCCAACAATTTAGTAACTTGGATTGCCAGCTCAAAGTTGCATTTATGAAGAGAGATAACACAGCCGTATCACAACAGTAAGGGCCACTAACACTTTCCACCAATCACAAGCTCTCATTTCATACCTTTTACTGTTGCTGTGGATAATAATCCATGTGAGGATTATTGGGATAATCATGGCATGACACGTGGCCTCTTTCAAACCCAGATCGTGGAGCAAGATATAAACACTTTCAGAGAAAACGTTCAGCATGAAAAATGATCCAAATAGAGAGATGAACACAACCCCAGTATCGAATTAACAAACCATTGAGAGGATTTAAAACCCCCAATTCATGAAGAACATGGATCATACCATTTTCAGAATTGGGACACGTGGCACTTTGTTAGTGGATGGAACACGTCATCAAACCTCACCAGCACTCAGTTTCACTCTATAAATACCCCATTGTACCTTTTATTTGTAATAGTTAGCTGGTGTGTCAAAAACACACACATTTACCCTTTCTCTCTAAATCTGTTTTCACTTAGTAGTTTTAACTTCTCAAAGTGTCTAACAAACACTTTGAGAAGGTTAGTTAGTTAATTGAAGCTGTTGTAACAAATTACTCCATTAAGGAAACTTCATTTTCCCTAAATTCACTTCTCAATCTCATTTCACTTTGAATCTTATACTCCCTAATGTTACCAGCTTGATTCTATTATTCATACTTGAATAATGGTGTTGTTGTGATTGTTTTGGAAGATTTCACAAGTGCTCAAATAGTTCTAGATTCAAGCCATAGCTCAAACATAGCCAAAAGATACAATTCTTGCAATTTTTTCCAGTATAGATGATGATGATAGTTGATTGGGGTTGTAGCTGTGTAGAGTAGATTGATTGGGTGTTGATTGAATTACAAGTGAGATCAGCGCTCACTTCTGCATCAAAGGAGCCTTCAATTGTACTCATAAGTCATTTCTTTACAATTTCTACTAAAATCCTAGTCTGCATGCTCAATTTTGTATCCTAGTGTACTTCTACTTGATGATGCTTGTTATATGTTCTATTTGAGCTGCTTGATATGTTTTGAGTGATTGATAGATTAATCTGTTGGTTCTTAGTAGTTTACATAGCTTATACTTGTACTTATTTCAGTAACCAGTGTTTGGATTAGATCATAATCTTTGAATCAGTTGTTAGAAGTTGCTGTTAAGAGTTTATGTTCACTTAATAGCTGATAACAAGTGATTGTGCAAAGTTTTGGAGTCAAAATCCAAGTCAAACAGGCTATTAGTCTTTTAAAAACATTGGGTCAAATTTCTAACCAAAACATGCCTAATTTAAACACTTGTCAATTCTTCATTCTTTGGAGTTAGTAAGTGATTTTTTGTCCCGAGTGTAGCTTATCATCCCAGCTTTTTAGACATATAAGATAGAGCATACAGTTCTCCAAATTAAGCTAGAAATAAGCCTTAGAATAAGCACTAGGACCAAGTTTAGTTTCTATGATAAGTGCTTAACTGATTTTCAATATCTGTTTATTTTCCTCATAAAAGTAGCCATTTTCTTTCACAGTTCAGTTGCATAAGCTTAGAAAATAAGTTTGGACCAAAGTCAAACTTGGTCAAACTTGGTCAACGTTGTTATTAATTAAATCGAGCTTTAAACATTTAACGATCGTTAAGTTTTAAGAGTTAGTAACTAAAGATTATTATGGAATAATAAAGAAGAGAAAAGAAGGTCCCGAAACACCTCTTGGAGGTGGTTCCGATCGGTAGATAAGGGGAGCAAGGGAATGATTTTTCTTTCCTATTGCGTAGAGTTAAGCTTGGGCTCCAAGGATGAATACCCTATAAATACCCATGGGGTATCTCATAATTCTCCATCCCACAATCTCTTTTCTCTCCTTCTTCTTGTGATCGGTCGAGACTCCCCAAAGGGGTATTCAGTTTAATTTTTCCACTTCACGTTTAGCTCGTTTTGTACGTACTAGGTTTATTGTTAACTCGTTATTATACGTACTAGGTTTATTGTTAACTCGTTATTATTCCTTGGTGCTTTTTGGAATTTTCTTGGATATGTGTTCCTTAATTGGCCTCTAGATCATATTTTGAGAGTTACAGCTTAAGTGCTTATCACAATAAGCAGATTCAATAAAAGTGCTTATTCAAAAAGTGCTTATTTGGCTTATAGCGCTTTTCAGCTAAATTCCTTGAAACTGGATAGGTATAATCGAATTTGAAACTTTTTGAAACAAATGTCAGCTTATTTGGTGGTGTGAAACTCAAGAACCGGCTTATTTAAACCATTGTGCCCGTTTTTGTTAAATAAGTTCTTTTAATTGAAAATTGGTCCCTTGAATTTAGTAGTTGTTTTAATTTGTTAAAAATAGTTAATAACTTTCTAGGTTTTGCACTTAGATCCCTGGAATTAGTTGTTAGTTACATTTTCAGTTGGAAGTTTGGTAGTTTGTTATAATCTGGTTATAAGTTTGTTATATTTTCATTTCAAGTCCTTTAAGTTTCTGAATTTACATTTCTAATCCTTATACTTTTATAAACTTTACATTTTGAGCTATTTTACATATTGTTCATTGATTACTTGTACTTTTGGCTTTAAATGTTGTATGTGCACTATGTTTTAGCTTAGTATGGATACGTAGAGATCATAGTTTTACCTTTTTTACGTGCTTTGTGATAATTAGACCTAGATTACCAAAAATTTATAAATCAAACACCAAGAACAATTAGTTAACCTGATTTCTATTGATTGATCAATTCGTATTTAGCTGAGAGAAAAAACGAACTAAAAAGAACAAACATTAAATGGCGTCGCTGCTGGTTCATTACGTGAAGATTGACGATTGATTGACGGTTACATATTGGATTTTGGGATCCTTTCACTTGTGGACATTCCTTTTACGTGTCATAAATAAAAAATATAAAAAAAATTCAAAAATATAAAAATATAAAAAATGAAAAACCACAAAAATCAATTCTTTCCTAAGAATTGAACCAAAAAATAAAAAAATCAAAAAGTAATATTTTTCCTAAAAGATTACACCAAAAATATATTGTATATATTGGTTTCACTCGTTTTTATGTACATACTATATTTTCATAAAAATCAAATGAATACAAAAATATTTTGATATATTATTATATGTAAATACATATACGTAGATACGAACAACCAATTTACATACTTCCATAAGTATTGCCTTGGAAATACACCGTACTTGGGGGTGTTCCGGTCCCATTTACGTGTATCAATCAAAGTAAATTAAAGGCAGAAATAGATAAACACTTTCAATAAGCAAGAATTAGAAGAATACGAACTATTAAGTGAATAGAAAGGCGGCTTTGCTATAAAATGCAAGCCTAAGGGAAACAGGTACTTAAGAGCTTAGCGCCACCTCATTCCCCCCGTTCACTAGTAAGTATTCTAAGAAGGAAGGCGTGTTGGGGGTTTTGCCGCCCAATTAGTACTACATATATATTATACTTTCTTGTGGTTTTCACTATTGTACCTCGGAGGAGATAATCTATTCGTTTCCAAAGTCGGTCGAGAGCTCCTCTCTCATTCCTCGTGTTGAGTTGCATGCGCACTCGAGCCCGTGCACATATACCTATTGGTGTACAACCCCTTACTCCCAAAAGGAAGAAAAAGAACAAGAACAACACCTTCCATCAAGCCGATCACGAGCATCGTGCATTCGACAACTTACAAGGAGCCATGGACAATAGACCATTGATTGAGATTCTCCAATCCAATGTGGATGGGAATGCGGATTCCATAGTCATTCCCGAGATAGCCGCTAACAATTTTGAGCTTAAGACATGCGTGATTACTATGGTTTCTTCTATTACCTTCCTAGGGAGACCTATGGATGACCCTCATGACCATATCAAGAGATTCATGTCCCTTTGTAATACCATTAAGTATAATGGGGTACCTCACGAGGTGGTTAAGTTGATTTTATTCCCTTTCTCTTTGGAGGGAAATGCTAGGAATTGGCTAGATAAGCAACTTTCTAGTAGCATTTTCACTTGGGATGATTTGAAGAAGAAATTTGTGAATAAGTTCTTTCCTCCTTCACGAACCATCGCCTTGAGAAACCAAATCATAGGTTTTCAACAAAAGAAAGACCAAAACTTTAGTGAAGCTTGGGAAGAGTTCAAAGAGTTGTTGAGAAAGTGCCCAAACCATGGTTTTAACCTACTTCCCCAAATTAACACCTTTTATAATGTTTTGAGACCTCACCATCAAGATTCCCTTAACTCGGCCGCGGGTGGGAACATTCTTTCAAAATCCACACAAGATGAATGGGATATCATTGAAACAAAATCCATGGTTCAAAGTAATAGTTAGAGAGATGAGGTGGCACATGTTGTTCAAGAGAGTGCTTCTAGACCACTTGATAGTCAAATCCTTTCACAACTCCAACAACTTAACAAGAATCAAGAGATGTTTCAAGAGTTCATAAAGGTTTCTTTGAACAATTCTTCTACCAACAATGTCAATGCAATCACCCTATCTTGTGAGACGTGTGGAGGCCCTCACTCCTACTTTCAATGTGATAAAATTCAAAACTTTCAAGGAGAATGCTATGCGTATCATGCTAAGGGAAGAGCACACTTTAAACCCAACATCAACCCTAATCACCTCTCTTGCAAGTCCAACAATTACCTTGCTCCGCCTGGTTTCCCTCCCCATCAACCCACCCAAAACCAACCAAACACTCCATAATTTCTCAATAGAAACCAAGGGCCAAGAGGGAATTATCAAGGGAACAACAACAATAGAGGTCCTAACAACTTTCATAATCAATGGAGTAACTTTCATGCAAATAACCAAGGGTTTCACCAACCACCTCCACCTTTCCACAACCAAGGATATAATCAAGGGCATGGGCAAAATGAAACCTTTGAGCTACTTCAAAAGATGAATCAAGAGACCGAAAGAAGGATCCGTGAGAGTGAAAAGAGGACACAAGATCAGTTGAGGGCTATGCATGAGGAAACAAACAAGAAATTTATGTTGCTCCTAAATCAAAGACCACAAGGTGCTTTACCCTCTAACACTCAAACAAATCCAAGGGAAAATGTAAATGCAATCACTACAAGGAGTGGAAAACAACCATTGATCCTTCAATGCCTCCTACACCTCCTTTAGTAACTCATACTACAGTTCCTCCTTGTGAAAAGCCTACACCTTCCACTCCTAAACGTACTAATCCTTCACCTTCCACACCTATCATTGAAGAAACCAACAAAGAGAGTCCTTCAACAACTACCACTCAACCTTTACCAAAACCAAATCTTCCATATCCTTCTAGATTGAGAAAGGAGAAGCCTAAGAACAAGGATGACATTTAAGTGACCAAATTTTTGAGGATGTTTAAGCAGTTGAATATCAACATATCTTTTGCGGAGGCTTTAGCTTACATGTCCAAGTTTGCTAAAATGTTCAAAGACCTTCTCTCAAACAAAGAAAAGTTGATTGATATTCCTAACACTTCATTGAACGAAAATTGTTCCGTGGTTTTGTTGAAGACTTTACCAACTAAACTTAGTGATCCGGACCGGTTTTTGATTCCTTGTAATTTCCCGGGGGTTGAGAATTGCATGGCACTTTCGGATCTTGGTGCAAGCATAAATTTGATGCCTTTGTCAGTTTGGAAACAACTCTCTTTTCCCGAGCTCACACCTACTAGGATGACACTTGAGTTAGCAAACCATTCAATAGCTTATCCGGTGAGGATTACGGAAGATGTTTTTATAGGAGTTGATAAGTTTACATTCCCCGCGGATTTTGTAGTTGTTGACTGTGACATGGACCCTAGAGTTCCTCTCATTGTAGGAAGGCCTTTCTTAAGGACGGGTCGCACTCTTATTGATGTGGCGGAAGGAGAACTAATTATGAGGGTAGAGGATGAGAAAGTAGTGTTTAAGTTGGGGAAAGTAACTAAGAAATCTCAAAGTTGTGAAACCATTAACATTGTGGATGTTCTTGATGAAGTATGTGATGAACACTTTCATGAGGCTTGTAGGAATAGTAATGAGGACATTTCACATGTTGAGACCGTAGCTTCCATTGCCCCGTCCTTGACTCCTTTTGGAGAAAGTGGTTTTCTTTTGCAAGAATTTGAGGCAAGTTTAGGAGATGTGGAGTTACCATATGACAATTCTCCCATCGATTGGGAAGAAGATATTTGTACCATTGAGAAACTTCTCAATGAAGACCATACTTCTCCACATACTCCGAAGGAAGTTACCAATGATGATCCATCCTTAGTGAAACCATCTATTGAGAGTCCACCTTCCCTAGAGCTTAAGGATCTTCCATCACACCTTGAGTATGCTTTCTTAGAGGGAGAGGAAAAATTACTCGTTATCATAGCCAAAGACTTGAAAGATGATGAGAAGGAAAAGCTTATAGAATTTCTTAAGAAGCATAAGAAGGCTATAGCTTGGAAAATATCCGACATAAGGGGATTGATCCTACCTTTTGTACACACAAAATCCTTATGGAGGATGATTACAAACATGCCATTCAAAACCAAAAATGGGTTAACCCAAAAATCCATGAAGTCATCAAAAAGGAAGTTATCAAACTCATTGATGCGGGTATGATTTACCCAATTTCCGACTCACCATGGGTTAGCCCGATGCATTGTGTGCGTAAAAAGGGTGGAATAACTGTTGTGACTAATGAAAACAATGAGTTGATTCCCACTATACTTGTCATGGGTTGGAGAGTTTGTATTGATTATAGGAAGCTTAATGATGCTACTAGGAAAGACCATTTCCCATTACCTTTCATGGACCAAATGCTTGAACGCTTAGCGGGGAATGAATACTATTTCTTTCTAGATGGATTTTCGGGTTATTTCCAAATACCCATTGATCCAAAGGATCAAGAAAAGACCACATTCACTTGTCCCTATGGCAAGTTTGCTTATAAGAAAATGCCTCTTCGCTTGTGCAATGCCCTAGGACATTTCAAAGGTGTATGATGGCAATCTTTCATGACATGATAGATCACACAATGGAAGTGTTCATGGATGATTTATCGGTTTTTGGAGATTCATTCACTTCTTGTCTCTCTCATTTAGAACGTATGCTAAAAAGGTGTGAAGAAACACGTCTTGTTCTAAACTGGGAGAAGTGCCCTTTCATGGTCAAAGAAGGGATAGTTTTGGGGCATAAGATATCTAACAAAGGTTTAGAAGTGGATCGTGCTAAGATAGATGTTATTGCCATACTTCCCCCACCTACCACAGTGAAAGGAGTTAGGAGCTTTTTGGGACATGTGGGTTTCTATAGACGTTTTATTCAAGACTTTTCTAAAATAGCTAGACCCACGACCCACCTCTTAGAAAAAGAGGCTCCTTTCATATTCACACAAAAGTGTATAGAGTCTTTTGAGATCCTTAAAGAAAAATTTACTAAGGCTCTAGTTTTGGTATCACCAAATTGGGATTTGCCTTTTGAACTCATGTGTGATGCTAGTGATTATGCCGTGGGGCCGTTTTGGGGCAAAGATTTAATAAGAATTTTCAACCTATACACTATACGAGTACGACAATTACGGGTGCTCAACTACATTACACCACTACGGAAAAAGAATTGCTAGCTATTGTATATGCTTTTGAGAAATTTAGATCCTATCTTGTGCTTTCGAAGACCATAGTGTATACGGACCATTTCGCTCTCAAATACCTTATGACAAAACAAGATGCTATGCCTAGACTTTTGAGATGGGTTTTGTTGCTCCAAGAGTTTTCTATAGAAATTTGTGATAAGAAATGAGTCGAGAATTTAGCGGCGGATCATTTGAGTAAACTTGAGCATCCTTTTCAAGGAGAATTACCTCATAAGGAAATCAATGAATACTTTCCACTTGAGGAACTCATGTCTATCTCTTCACAAGAGGATTCCACCCCTTGGTTTGCGGATATTACAAACTATCATGTGGGGTAAGTGCTTATTGAGGTTCTTACTTCCCAATAAAAGAAAAAGTTTCTCAAAGAAGCTAAATATTACTTTTGGGATGACCCTTACCTCTTTAGGCAATGTGCGGACCAAATCATAAGACGTTGTGTAGATGGGCCTGAAGCATTTAAGATTCTAGAAGCTTGCCATAAGGGACCCACGGGGGGCTATTTTTGGCCTAACTACACGGACAAAAAAGTCTTTGATTCGGGTTACTATTGGCCTTCCATTTACAAAGATGCCCAAGAAATGGTGAAATATTGTGATGTTTGTCAAAGACAAGGAAAATTTAATCAACGAGATGAGATGCCACAAAATTTCATACAAGAATGTGAGATATTTGATGTATGGGGCATAGATTTTATGGTACCTTTTCCATCTTCCAAGGGAAATAAGTACATACTCGTAGCGGTCGGATTTTGTTTCTAAGTGGGTTGCCTCTAAGGCCTTGCCTACTAATGATGCTCGAGTTGTAGTCAAGTTCTTGAAGCAATTATTTGCTAGATTTGGTGTACCTCATGCCATCATAAGTGATCGTGGGACTCATTTTTTGTAATGATCAATTTACAAGAGTCATGAAGAAGTATGTTGTTAACCATAAACTTTCTACCACGTATCACCCTCAAACCAATGGGCAAACCGAGGTCACAAATCGTGGTTTAAAGAGGATTTTAGAACATACGTTCTGAGAGCATCGAGCTTCATGGTCGGATAAGCTTGATGATGCTTTGTAGGCTTTTCGAACCGCTTTTAAGACACCAATTGGTTGTACACCTTATAGACTTGTTTATGGAAAAGCATGCCACCTCCCATTCGAGTTAGAACATAAGGCTTCATGGGCTCTTAAATGGGCTAACTTTGATCTAAACCAAGTCGGTTCACATAGGAAAGACCAACTTAATGAGATGAATGAGCTTAGAATCGATGCTTATAAAAACTCATTGCTTTATAAGGAAAAAACTAAGCAATTGCATGGTGATAATATCAAGAACCGTGAGTTCAAAGTTGGAGAGTCGGTTTTACTCTTTAACTCATGGTTGAAACTTTTTGCGGGCAAGCTTCAGTCACGATGGTCCGGTCCATTCACTATTGCTCAAGTATTTCCATATGGGACTATTGAGTTGTCTCAACCAAATGGACCAAAATTTCAAAGTGAATGGTCATCGTGTTAAGCATTACTTTGGGGAGGACATTTCCGTTGAAATGGTCCAAGAGATCCCTATTTTCCCCATGAATTAATTCATTGTGGGAAGAGTCGGGCTAGAGACTCAATAAATCAAGCTTGAATAACTAGGATTAGATTATTTAGTCTAGAGTGTGGTAGGATAGGAATAAAGAGTATATAGATGAGATGAAGTGTAGGGGATGCCTCTCTTTGTCTTCTTGGTGCTTGTAGGGTTTCTCTCTCTCATTTCATGCATTGGATCTTATGGAGGAGGCCCTTCTCTCTGGTTCACTTTGTTACTTTTGTGATTCAAAATTGACTCTTAATAATGTTTAAAATGAATTCACTTTAGAAGACCTTTTCTTAGCTTGGGTTAAGCAAAGTAATCAATGTTATAAGTGTAGGGTTGTTTACTCCAATACTCTTAAACATTGAGAACAATGTTTATCTTAAGTGTAGGGGGGTCTTCTATCGAAGTGACCTTACCTAGAACATTGTCATTGTCTTCATGATAATTGGGAAATTAATTTTTCAAACATTTTTCAAAATTTTGATCTACTTTGGCCATCAAAAATATGTATTCATAATTTTTGCATTATTTTTCGTTTGCATAACACATTTGCATTGTATATGTTGTCCCATATTATATAGATGATTAAACAAGAAAGAAAGGTAGAAAATAGATGAAAGATAGATGAATTCTAGAGAGAGAAAGTAGAGAGAGAAAAGAGATAGAAGTGTGTGAAACTTGGTGAATATTAGATTTTAGAGAGAGAGAATAAAATGAACCAACCAACCTCTCCTTACATGCAAGGAGAGGTATTTATTGCCTTGCCTACGTGTGGTATAATGGGCTATATGTTAATGGGTCGGGCTTTTGTTTTAGGCTTTAGTTACTTATGAATGAACTTTAGCTTAATGTTAAGCCCGTAAAACAAGACTAACCTACTACCTATTACATCGTTCTAAAGTAAGATACATAATAAACATATGACCGAGCATTCTTGTTTGACTCAATATTTTAAGGCTAACAATCTCCCCCAAAGAGAGGTCATCACCTTTGACATTTGGAGAATTGTAGAGATTACTAATCTCACCATAACTGAGTCTTGAACGTGTAATAGTAGTCTTGTTTCTTCATGCTGTGATCTTTGAGCCTTTCCATAACTGAGTCTTGAACGTGTAATAGTAGTCTTGTTTCTTCATGTTGTGATCTTTGAGCCTTTTGTCTTTCGACTTTGTCTTTATATCTTGAGATCTTCAAATCATCCTTAGCTTGTCTTTGCCATCTTACGATCTTGTGTCTTCATCCACATGCTCACCCTATTAATTGTTGAATATGTCTTTAGGCATGAGTATGTGGTTTTGAATCTTTGACTTTGCTTAGTATACCGTAACGGCACCTTCTCGAGACAAAACATAGACACGGACTGAATGGCTTTGACATTCGTCCTAAATCGGTAGCGTTTTAACTCCGTTTGGTGAAGACCGTTACACGATATTAAATATCGTACCTGTGATTAGGTAGATTCAATTAAGAATCTCCTTGACAGGGTTTCGCGGCTGTACTAGCCGTTCTCTTTACTCGACCGTCTCAAAGCAAGACTACGAACATAAAGAGTGAATCAATTGGATAAATATCTGCTTGATTAAAGTCATCAATTCAAATTCCTGGAACAAGTTTGCTTCATTAAGAATCTTACCATTGTTGCTTTCCAGTTGACACAAGCTTGATTCATAAAAAATCTCGCAAGTCACCTACCGTAGCGCTATTTGATGTTGACGCTAGAAGGATTTCCATTCGTCACTGTGAATATTAATGAATATCACTCTGAATGTTCTGGAAAGACCATAAAGATATTGCGTAGAAACCTGAAACAAGTTTGAATCAATTTAGAATCAAACCACTGTCTCTTTTCAGTTTTACATATGTTTAATTCATAAAGAATCTAACACGTGACCTACCGCAGTGCTGTTTGATGTTAACACCGGAAGGATTTCCACTCATCATTGTAAATACTAAGTAGTATCACTCTGAGTGTTCTAGCGATATCGCAATGATATAGCGTATGACTCTCTTCATCGTCATTTCGTATGTCCTAACGAGATTTGATTGATCTCTTGGATCTAGACTCGATTTGTGCACTTTTAGTGGTCGGAGGCTGGAGCAGATGCCACCTATTCAATATCAACTATCTCGGAGTGAGAAAGCCAATAGAAGTCATGTTGTTCTCCGTGACAATAAAATAAACTTCTTTTGAGAGAAGCCTGAGTCAGCTGGGAAAGGGTTGTGCATTACATCACTGGGTCCATGATGTGTTGTCTTCATGATGTGTTGACCCGTTTTATGCCTAAGTTGTACGGAGGGCTAATTTCTTTACACCTTTTATCCTTACATTTCTTTTTCATTCTTCAACCCCTTTAATGCTTACCAAGACATCATTACTAGCACCTTGTTGTGATTGTTCCAGTGCTAGCTTCAATACTTAGTCTGCATTCAGATACATTCACATTCTACTCCATCTTTCCTAAGGACTTCTAATAATCTATTGGATTGTCCTTGGGAAGATCCCTACGGTTCTGGTTGGATCATAGGACTTAAACCTAACCACCCTTTTGACACCAATAACGTCGTGAATTAAAGATGCTGTGGGTATTTGATCGTCACCATAAACCACTTTAAATTCTAACAAAGTGTTAGAAAAACATTTAACACCTTGCTAGTTTTGTCGTTTCTGAAAAGCTCCCCCTACACATGTGCATCGATAATCGAAAGTGCTTCGCACATGTGGGTAAGAGTAAAGTGCTTGAGTCTATAGATCACATTTTAATCACATTTCTCCCCTATCTCTAATATATAAAATCTTTCGATATTAGAGATACCAAATTTGATTAAAGTATATATCGCGAAAATAGTCTTGAAAATCTTCGGGAGAAAAATATGTCTGACTAGCATGAATTGTTTGAAACGCTCCCCCTCAAAAATTGATCCAATTGAATTTTCATTGTGAGGATGTGATCCACATTTCGCTTTTTGAGGATAGGAGTTGTTGAACATACAATTTTTGAAAGATTTTGAATAATCATTGAAAAACTCTTGAAAGAATTGTGTTCAACGCTTTTCGAAAACCATTTCTTTTTGATGAAGAGGTTTTTCTAAAGTATAAACTTGAGTTCATAGACGTTGAATGTCTTGACGAATCCACTCAAGTGTAAGAAGTTTTCTCTTCTTTTGCAGAGGGTAAGAGCACTAAATCGTACACTCCCTCGTGAATATAGATCCGGGTTGCAATCTGAAAGTGATTACAAGCCATTGTGTTGAGCTCAATACTTTGAATTTTTGTGACAAGCTCAACCTGTGATAGATTGCTCTACCCGTTGTTAGGATAAGTTATCTTGAAAGATACACTTTCCTTTATTGGAAGTTTGAGTTACAGTCTGACATTTAACTATAAGTCGTTTACATGAGCTTAAAAACTTGGAATGTTTTTCTTGAAAGATCATGACCGAGAAATTTTAATTTTCCCGTTGGTTAAGGATAAGTCATCAATCGTGATCAACTTTCCTTTCTTTGAGGCACGAGTCACAATCTGATGTAATTGTAAATCATTGAAATGACATGTTTTGAAAAATATTTACAACTTTCATTCGAGCTTTATGTACACCCCCGTGTCGTTATTGAGCGACATTTCTAGGGGCGTCCATATTATCGATACTGAAAGACATGCCGAGAAGAATATTTTTGGTATTTTGAAATTTTTTAATTTTTTAATTTTGTTTTTCTATGATATTTACATTTTATTTTATTTTTGTGTTTTCTCACTTTTTCGAATATAATCCAAAATAGATTTTTGTATAGCAGAAGACAGTGATATCAAATGTACAGTATTGGAACCCTGTGAAGAAGAAGTGGGTTCAGAATCCGATGTTGTACCTGCAATGACAGAAGAAGAGTTTGCACAAATACTAGTGTTAGGAGTAACAAATTCCTTTTCTACATTCAAATCATTCGCATTCGTGCTAGCGCAGGTTTCATCACTCTACTCTACCGGAATCCACTTAAGACCAACATTCTTGAAGATCCTACCCGTTGGTTTCCACTAAAGACTAGATCTAGGAGTAGTTTTCTCTTTCACAGCGGAAGACTTATTTGGAGAGAAACTATGTCCTTTTTGAATCCACGTTTCAGATGTGGTGTGATTGCTTTTCTTTGTGGCGGGTTTGTATCTCCTTGCTGTGTTATGGGATTATGTATTCTTTCTTTATGCAAAGGTACGTGATTTTACCTCATAAAGGTATTGTAGAATTCAATGATCATGGTTTCCATTGTGAATGCCCTTTTTGCAAGTGGAGCATACAGGGAATTTGGGCTTCATGAATGTACTTGTATTCCTTGGTTTTCCAAATCGTTCAGGCGTAGTGTTCGAAACACGACTATTCATGGATGGTTTCCAATTCCTAGATTGATGGTGAGGGATCCTAGGTTTTGGTTGAATACCATTAGGAGTGTGTTGAACTCTAACGGGATTTGGTGAACTAGGTTTTGAATACACGGGTTTGTCTTTCTGAATCTTCCCTTGTTGCTTAGCATTATCTAGGTTGTTGGTATGAACTAAGTCATTTGAACCTATAGATTCCTTTGTGGACGTGAATGTCACATGTTTTGGAGGAGTCCTAGAATTTCTAGGGGCATTCACATGGTTGGGTTTAGCAACCATGTGCTTTCTAAATGTAGGAACATAGGGTGATATGGATGGTTTTGGAACACTTGGTTGCACATCAGTCTTAGGAGGAAACCTAGATTTTATATGAGAAGAATTGGAGAAAGGAGTCGGTTTTCCTAACATAGATGGCTTTAGATCCTTGTAGGCATTGGGTTGTCGAACAACAGGTTTCACAACTTTAGGTTCCACAGTTTTCCCACCCATTTTGGCAACGAGTTTCTTCAACTCGTCTATCGCTATGTCCTTTTCTTGCAACTGAGCTTTCAAGTCTATAATTTCCATACTCTTTTCGTTCATTTCTCGACACAATGCGGAAAGTTTTAATTGCAAATTATTATCATTTGGACCTTTTCCGACTTTGGCTTGCAAAGCAAGTTCAAGAGAATGACAATGTTTTTTTGAAGAAAATCACATCAGTTTTGAACTAACGCAAAAGCCTTTTGATCAACAGTATCTTTGTGTTTCGAAAGCTCAGTTTCAAGACGTTCACACTCTTTGAATTGATCAAGATATTTGCATGCCACGTCAGAATATTCATCGATATCAGCGCAAGATTGAAGAGTAACACACAAAATATCGTTGGAGAGACATTCTTCTAAGAGGAGATCATATTCGTTCGAGAAATCTGATTTTTCCGTCTGAAGTTCATCAATTTCTTTTTCAAGAGACTCGACGTACTTCAAATCATCAAACATTTCTGACCGAATGAAGCTTTCAAATTCAAGAACAGTTTCTTTTATTATCTTCGTATTCGGTATTAAGAGTTCTTTCACAAGCACAGTTATATCGTGAGGGATCTCTTTTTTCCATTTGTCATTTCACGTTTTTGCCAGTCGCTTTCCACGATTGATTTAATATTATCAATGTGATGTTTAAGAATACCAAGTGTCTTCCTACTTTTTCTTTTAGACGCATCAAGAGGCAAGTAGTTGATATATTTGAAAATTTTAGATTTCTTAGTGGAAAAAACTTTCTTCCATTGAATTCTTCTTTGTTTGCTTTCTAAAAACAATTCCTCACGAGACTTCTGTTTTTGTGTAGTGAAAAGACCATAAAGACTGTTTTCATAAGCGTAATTATATGGTTTCACAAACTCTTTATTGATCGGTGATCTACTCTCCTCTTCCCAAAGGAATGTCTCATCATTATCAAGCCTAACAGGGGAACAATCAGGATCGGTCCATTCGGACTCATCCAGATAAATGTGCGGGTTCGCAGCTTGAGCTTGGGCAAGGTACTCAAGACTTGCAAAGCTAGCTTTAACCTTAAACATCGACGGAGGTGCTAACATTCTATCAGTTTGAATAGAGTCATGCGTTTTATAAACAACTTTCTTCAAAAATTCGACTTGTTTTTCTAGTTCCATTACTTTTTCAGTATCTTTTCCATGTCGACTTTTGAAATCTTGTTTTAATGTTTCAACCTCTTGTTTCTTTACCTCAAGAATTGTAGCAGAATCGGTAGTAGTCATAGAAAGCCTTTGTTCAAGTTCGTTAACTTTGGTGGTAGCAAGGTACATTTTTTGACGTTCATCCATTAGTAAAGCATTAAATTGACGTTTCTCTTTGGTTAATAACTCAAGAGTTTAGTTGTATTTCTTTTCAAGATCGTCCTTTTGATTTTTTAACGCACTACCCTTGTACCCCTCAAGCTCTTTGGTCTTTTAAAGAAGCTCAGCTATATAACTATCAAGGGTCTCATTAGATTTAATTAGAGCAGTTTTACATTCTTCAAAATTTTGAGTGAGCGTAGCGTTTGCCTTCTTTAATTGCTTTTGACTCCTTTTAGTTTCATTGACATCTTTTTGTAAACTAGCAATAAAATTAGCAAGCGCGACACGCTCCTCATCATCATACCCATTTACATGCTGATCATCGTCAGACTCATTATTGCATGTATCTGAGGGATCAGGTATGGTATTGCTATCAACCTTTTCTGTCATACATGTGTCGATAAGGGTTTAAGTTTGAACATAATGCTCATGCGTATTAGCATTGGAAAACACATTATATTCATCATTGTGTACCTCTTGCAATGGCTTAGAATCGTAAACAGGACCATGATCATAGGAACGTGTATTTCTGATGACAGTCTCAGAACCGATGTCTTGTGTGCCAGTGTTGCTGCTTTCTTTCCCATGTATGGTATGACCATTCTACACACCATGCGTTGTGTTCCCTGATCTGCAGCTGTCAGTTGCATTACTCGATACTGTCCAGTTACTTACAGTTGAAACTAGACTCGTATCCACTACATGAATCTTTGCAACCGTGTACTCTTGCATTTTCAGCCTTTTTTCATTCATCTTATTGATCATGTCTTTTTCATGAAGTAAGCGTTCATCTATAAGCCTCTCAATTGATTTCATGTTTCCAAAAATCAAGTCTCTGAATGATTTTGCTTCCATTGTAGTGTATTCTTTGAAGTGCTGTTTGGCATATCGAACGTTGGAATCAAAATTAGAAGTCGTGAATAACTTTGAACCAAAGAAAGGTTAAAATGGTGTTTTGAGTGCTTTGAGGGCAGTCTTGGAATTTTTCTCATGAATGTTGTTGTTGAGTAATTCATTCTCAAGAATCTTCAAGTGGTCTCTTAACTCATAAGTGAACGTGCGATGGTCATTTCCGAAGAAGCAATGAAAAGCATACATATACAAACTATTGTACGAGAAGGTCTCTCTTTCAAGATGTTTTAGATTTGTTTTAAGATCACTGAAAGCTTGCATACAATGTTGTTTAAGGACTTGTTCTTGTAGTTGCATCTCTCGTTCTTCTCTGTCTGAACACGAAGACATCATAACATCGGTACTCAGGACCATCCTATTGTGAGGCACACTATTCGTTGATGTAGAATCCATCGTGATAATATGTGAACGGTGAAATGATTATGGATCTTAAGTAGATATGGTGTGATTGGGTTGTGGTTGAAATTCCGAAAATTGTGGTTTTTTATCAGTCCGACAGTAAATTCTCCAGTCCGATAAAACAGTAAACCAAAAATTTTGAAATTGCTAAATTTTGAAAATGAGTTAGAAATGGCCTAAAACTAGTAGGGAAAAAGTTTGAAAAAAAAAGAAAATTTTAACGAAAAATAAAACCTAAAAAATCTGAAATTTGGCCTAAAAATTTGAATTTTGGTCCGAAAATTTGAACTTTTGGTCGAAAAATTTTTCGCATCGCCAAGATTTGATATCGAAGCTTAAATGGCCTTAAATGGTCTAGGAAAAAATAAATTTTCCTATGGTTTTCCCGCCAAAAAACGTTTTTTTTAAACTATGATCCGGGACTAGTCTAGATAGTGGCTTAGTCTGAAAAGTACTCGAACAAAATTTAGCCAAACATATCGCAATGTCCATCACAATATCCATCGGAATGTTCTATCGGAATGTGTTATCGGAATGTTCTATCGGAATGCTATCAGAATGTTCTATCGGAATGCTATCGGAATGTTCTATCGGAATGTGCTATCGGAAAACCACTTTGGTACTTTGTTTATAGCTTTTTTAGGTTATGCAATAGAAGGGGGCTTGCGCTCGAATGTTCTATCGGAATGCTATCGGAATGCCACAAGAGAAGGTCGATCGCAATATGGATCGGAATACTCGATCAGAATATCGATCACAATGTGGATCGGAATACTCGATCGGAATATCGATCACAATGTGGATCGGAATACTCGATCGCAATATTCGATCAGAATAATGATCGCAATATTTGATCGCAATCCGGATCAGAATATCGATCGGAATAATAGAACCCTTAAGCTTTGCGATGGGATGCGATCGCAATACGTGAACACTTCCGAGACTATAGGTAAAAGCTTGAGATTTGTACAAAAAATCCGTGATAATAAACAAACCAAAACAACCAAATCCGTACCACAAGTATGTAGAAGATTTATAGCGAGATTTAGAGCACGAAAAACACAAAAAAAAATTAAATCTGAAATGATTTATGGTCTGAATCATACGAACCAAATAAGAGAACAACAACCAATCACAAATCTACCCATGGCGATTGATACCAATTGTTGTCCCTTCTTATAGAGATTATTAAACAAGAAAGAAAGGTAGAAAATAGATGAAACATAGATGAATTCTAGAGAGAGAAAGTAGAGAGAGAGAAAAGAGAGAGAAGTGTGTGAAACTTAGTGAATATTAGATTTTAGAGAGAGAGAGAATAAAATAAACCAACCAACCTCTTCTTACATGTAAGGAGAGGTATTTATAGCCTTGCCTACATGTGGCATAATGGGCTATATGTTAATGAGTCGGGCTTTCGTTTTAGGCTTTAGTTACTTATGAATGAACTTTAGCTTAAAGTTAAGCCCGTAAAACACGACTAACCTACTACCTATTACATCGTTCTAAAGTAAGATACATAATAAACATATGACCGAGCATTCTTGTTTGACTCAATATTTTGAGGCTAACATTATATATTTCTACTTTTTTTTTTCATCAAAAATGTATAAAAAGGAAAAAAATAATAAAGGATATGGTTTAACAAGTTTAGATATCTTTGACATATTAGGCCCGCCATGAATATTATGACTCAACCCGAGTTTGCTTATCTAAGCTTATTCTAGCTAGTGTCCTTAACCATGTAGATCTTTATTGGTTTATTAGGTTAAGCATCCACTAGTCTCATTATTTGGGATTTTAAACTGTGGAGAACGAGAAATGATAGAGTTTGAAGTAAGTGTAAAGGGGTAGATAAACCTCATATTAATTACTTGTGGCTTTTATATCCCATTTCGTAACCTTTATTTCTTGCCAACGCATGTATATATTGTTAATAAATAATCAAGAATGGTTTTAATTACTTTGTAGTCTCTTATGCATTTTTGAATAATCATTCGTGGTTGGCATAAGTACGTTTTAAGATTCTACGTTAGAATGTTTTATGTGTACTAGACTTATGTCATGCTTAATACTTAGCAGGTGTTTTTCTTTTTATTCTTTTCAATTTTCTTTGTGAGTAATAAAGAAAAATAAGAGCGGCTTATGAAAAAAAAATGAGTGGCTAGAAAATAAATAATTATACAAGACTCTCAAGGGGCAGTGAAGTGTTAATTATAGTAGCTATTGAATTCCGATATTACTCACACAAGGGTTGCAGGGATTTAATAGTTGCTCCAATCCAATATTACCTTTACGGGTTGCGGGATTGAAAATCCAAGGTCTCAAAAAGGCGGCTGATATAAATTATTGCGTGAGTTTTATTTTTCTTTTCTTAGCGAGTGCGTAGCTACTTATTAATGCATGACTAATACAAGGTTTTACCTCGTATGAAAAAGATTCGTTGTTCCAGTCTTTTCGAACTGATTACTAGTTAAAAGTGCGACTCAGTCGTCCTTGGTGGAAAATAAAATGGTTTGATTATCTATTTTAAACTAAAAGAAAATATGAAAATGTCGTTGTGTAAAATTGAAAGCTCTAAAAATTAAACTAAAAATTAAAAGTTAAAAATAATTGATTAAAAACTTAAAAGTAAATTTAAAACTTAAAGCTTTGTAAAAGTAAAAACTTAAACCCAATCCGTCGGAATACACACTATCGGAATCCCATCGGAATGTACTGTCGGAATACAATCGGAATGTCCCGTCGGAATGTATCAAAGTAAATTCTATCTGAATAATTCTTGAAGTATCAGAATAACAACAATGAAAACTATCAGAATGTAGTAAAATCAAAAGTATCGGAATAAGTATAAGAAAAACTATCGGAATGTCGAAACCCTATTCCGATGGCATGCAATCGGAATCTCAGTCGGAAAGTAAAACCCTTTTCTGATACAATGTATCGGAATAATAGTGAAAACCGTCGGAATAATGGTCGGAAAAGGTGAACCCTTTTCCGACGGTAGTAAAATCGTAATAAGCAAACTTAATAAGCTCCGTTTTGAAAAGCACAACCCGAAACTTTACTAAACTTATAATGAAAATAGTTAATAAGCACGAATAAGAACTTTTCAAAACTTTAAATAAAAAAACGTTTTAAAACAACCTTAGAAAGACGAAACTTTTTAGAAAGATTAAAAGTAAATAAGCTAAATACAAAATAAGCCAATAAGCATGATAAGCTCAAAGCTCAAGTTGTATAAAAACTTAGATATGAATAAAAAGATAAACTTTTTAATCACATAAACATCAAGATAAACAAAATCAAAGATTATCACGGATCAAAATGAAATCAAAAATAAAGAAAGGTAGAAGAAGATTAAGATCAAAACTAGATTAAACTTTTAAAAGTAAAGATTTGATTCAAACAAGAAAGGAAGATAAAAGATGAAGTTCCTAGTGAGAGAAAGTTAAACACTTCCTCTCTCTAAAACTACAAAATGAAAATTGAACTAATTAACTAACTAACACCCTCCTAATGACACATTAGGAGGGTATATATAGGAGGTGGGGAGGTGCATGTGTTGCTTCCTTTTTCTTGCTTCTCGTCTCGACTCGATTTAAATTCTTTGTCTTTCTCGATGTCGTCTCGGGATTTGTCGATATAAATTGAACGCGTCTTATAATTTTCTTCTATAATTATACTTGGTTCTTCGACTTCATTAAACTTCCGTCTTTAGACTTTTTCTTCGATAAATATTCAGAATAGGCCTTGGACTTTCGTTCTTTTTGCACTCTTGATCTTTTGACTTCGTCTTTTCCCGTTTTCTTTGATAAAAGCCCGTGATAGCCCGTGTTTTCTCCCTTTTTCATATTTTTATCCTGAAACACAATAAAAACACAAACCACACATAATTCCGACTTTTACGACATAAAATACACGTTTTGGTCTTGTTATTATTGGAAATAAGTGGTAAAAGGATAAGTGTTTTCACACTTATTAAATCCCCTACACTTGACCATTGCAATGCCCTCATGCAATGCATTAATTTTAAAGCACAATTTACATTTCTCATCATAAATAACCCACCCTGGCCTTTATTAAATACTAAACTTTAAGGAAATTAAAAAGATATAAATATGTACAAAACAAGTAAAGAAATCAAAGACTTACATTGGGGTATTGGTTGTCATGAATGTTCATCATCCTCAAGTTTCACGTTCCCCATACCAAGCTTAAAAACGAGATCATTGTTATTATAAGTTAGAAAACTAACACGAACTCATGTGGCCTAATTATTTACTTAGACTCCCTTATTCCTAGGTGTATCTCTTATATTTTAATATTGTCTTGAATGATCACGAGGATACATTGTTTGACTTATTTCGATAGTTTATTTAGGCCGAAAATAAAGTGGGACGATTTAATCAAGAGTTAGCTAAAGTAAAAAATCTTTTAAAATTGCTTCTCGGGACCTCTTAAAGTTCATATCTTGGCATAACTCGCTTAATGATTTGACACCTTTCTCGGACCGATATTTGGCAGCGACTTCATACTTCGAATATTGAGAGACGTTCTTGAAATTATGGTCTTCTCTTCATAATAGGAATTTCTTCACTCGAAGTTTTTGAGAGATTCTTCATACTTGGACCACGACTTCATCATTTTTCTCCAATCTTTATTTTGGATTTTTATATACAACGATCCGCCTCCTTTTAGGACTTGGATCTATTTATCCTCATACATTGCTAGGGTCTTTTTGGATAGACTTCTCCATGATCTTTTGGGGATTATTTTCTTTTCGTCGTGTGTCTTGATCCTCCATATTGATTTTTGATAAATGATTCTTCACATCACTTTTGGATCTTTAGCAACAAAATGTAGCCCTCATGCCTTGTTAGGGCCTTTTCAGACTCGCCAATCTTCGCATCCCGCTTCAATAAGTTATGCCATGGCTATGAACTCTAATTAATACTGAGCAACTTTTAAACGATCTTGGGCTAGAAGCTAAGTAACTTTTCAAATCGTACAACCTTATTTATTGCAAATATATTTATAAACAAGCGTTAGGAGAAAAAGCTTATAATTAACTCACATAAATTCATGAAAGAATACAAAACTTATAATTGACTCTATCATCTCTCGTTCTCCACAATTTAAAATCTCAAGGAATGAGACTCGTGGATGCTTAGCCAATTAAATCAAAGTTTTGGGTTTTCAAGTCATCTATATGATCTTGCAACTTCTTAGACTCTTTCAAGTTTAGAATTCGCATTTTAAAGTTCCCTTGATAAACGACTTTCTAGGATCAATTATAGGAACTTGTGAAAAGTTCTTGTTCTTAACCCGTGAGAGTTAAGACTTTCGCGTTTTAAAGTTCCCTATATAAAAGTCTAGCAAAACTTGACTTAAACACGTTAAGGATACTAGCTAGAGTAAACTTAGATAAGTAAACTCGGGTTGAGTCAAAAGATTCATGACGTTGAAAATATTAAAACCACTTTATTAAAAATTCATTCTAGCAAAGAAAGTAAATAACGATAACAAAGGAAAATACTACTATACTACTAGGCCAAAATAGATTAAAATTTTTGAAAAATGTCGAAAAATCAGATTTTCCAGTTAAAATGAGCACAAATTGATGGAAAATCCCACTTACTTCGATAGAAGTCCCCCTACACTTAATATAAACATTGTCCTCAATGTTTAAGCATGTGTGAGTAAACTCCCCTACACTTAGGACATTGTGCACGTTGTTTAAATCTTGTTAAGGAAGAGGCAACTATCGTGATTTAATGTCAACATATATGATATGAAATATTGAATCACAAGAGTTTAGGATAGAACCGGGAAGACGGGTACACGGGATCACGGTCGTCAAATGTCATCAAAAGTGGATCTTTGAAGCTTTAATCCTTGCACATCATAAGAAACAAGACAACAAACACCTACGGGGCTCCCGCTACACTTATTATGAAAACGATAAAGGATATATCAACGGGTTGCCTCCCGAGAAGCGCTTTTTTTTTGTTAACCGAGTCACGAGCCTAACTCGACCCAAAACTAATTCAAGGGAAACGTGGTGAGGGATGGAATCATCTCATGAGAGATGTCCTCACCAAAGTACAGCTTCACACGTTGGCCATTCACTTTAAAATTAGGCCCATTTGGTTGAGAAAGCTCAATGGTGCCATAGGGGAAGACTTTGGTGACGGTGAATGGACCAGACCAACGGCTCTTCAACTTGTCCGAGAAGATCTTCAACCGAGAGTTAAAGAGTAAAACTTGATCACCAACGTGAAACACTCGATTCTTAATCCTTGAATCATGAATGATCTTGGTCTTCTCCTTGTAGATCAATGAATTCTCATAAGCTTCATTCCCTAGTTCATTGAGCTCGTTGAGTTGAATCTTCTGAAGATCATCGGCTTTGTTGATGTCAAAATTCGCCCACTTCAAGGCCCAATACGCCTTATGTTCCAGCTCAATAGGGAGGTGGCATGCCTTCCCGTACACAAGACGATATGGATTGTAACCAATCGGTGTCTTATATGCGGTACGGAAAGCCCACAAAGCATCATCTAACTTATCGGCCCACGAGGCACGATGCTCTCCCACAGTTCGCTCTAATATTCTTTTCAATCCACGGTTAGAAATCTCGGCGTGACCATTTGTTTGGGGATGATAAGCGGTAGAAGGACGGTGATTGACACCATACTTAGCCATGACTCGAGCAAATTGATCATTGCAAAAATGAGTCCCGCGATCACTGATGATAGCACGAGGAATACCGAATCGAGCGAATAACTACTTCAAAAAGTTCACAACCACCCTCGCATCGTTCGTAGGGAGAGCCTTAGCTTCAACCCATTTAGATACGTAGTCAACGGCTACGAGGATGTACTTGTTCCCTTTGGATGATGGAAATGGCCCCATAAAGTCGATACCTCATACGTCAAAGATTTCACATTCTTGTATGAAATTTTAAGGCATCTCATCTTTATGTGTGATCTTTCCTTGTCTTTGGCAAGCATCACAATGCTTAACCATTTCGTGTGCATCACGATAAATGGTGGGCCAATAAAATCCAGAGTCGAAAACTTTCTTCGCGGTGTAATTGGGACCAAAGTGATCACCGGTGGTCCTTTATGGCAAGCCTCTAGGATTAATAAAGCTGTTGGCCCATCAACACACCGACGAATGACAAGATCCGCACATTGTTTGAAAAGGTAAGGGTCGTCCCAAAAATAGTGTTCAATGTCTTTAAAGAACTTTTTCTTTTGTTGGGCCGTTAACCCTTCCTTGAGAATTCTACGCGCTAAGTAGTTTGCAATGTCCACAAACCACGGGGTGTCATGAAGATTGGAATTGAAAGACATTAAGGCCTCAAGGGGAAAAGAGTCATTGATCTCTTGATTCGGATGATCCCCTTGATAAGGATCCTCAAGTCTACTTAGATGATCCGCGGCAAGGTTTTCGGCTCCCTTCTTGTCACGAATTTCAATTTTAAATTCTTGTAGGAGCAAAACCCAACGAAAAAGTATTGGCTTGGAATCTTGTTTAGTTAACAAGTACTTCAACGCGGAATGGTCGGTATAGACAATGGTGGTGGAAATGACAAGATAGGGGCGGAACTTCTCAAAAGCATACACTACAGCTAAAAGCTCTTTTTCGGTAGTGGTATAATGCAATTGAGCCCCCGTCATTGTCTTGCTAGCATAATGGATTGGTTGGAAGTGTTTGTCACTCTTTGGCCCAAAACTGCTCCAATAGCAAAACGCTAGCATCACACATCAATTCAAAAGGTAACTCCCAATTAGGGTAACCAAGACATGTGCCTTAGTTAGTTTATCCTTAAGAAGATTGAAAGAGTCAATACACTCTTTAGAAAAGATAAAAGGAGTATCTTTTTCCAAGAGGTGGGTCATCGGGCGAGCGATCTTAGAAAAATCTTGAATGAATCAACGATAGAAGCCCGCATGACCAAGGAAACTTCTCACACCCTTCACGGTTGAAGGTGGAGGCAATTTAGCAATCACTTCAACTTTAGCACGGTCGACTTCAAGACCGGCTTTGGAGATTTTATGTCCAAGAACAATGCCTTCTTTTACCATAAAATGGCATTTTTCCCAATTAAGAACGAGACGAGTGTCTCACACCGTTTGAGCATACGTTCTAAATTGGCAAGGCAAGTAGAGAAAGAATCACCATAGGTCGAGAAATCATACATGAAGACTTCCATAGTTTCTTTAACCATGTCATGAAATATAGCCATCATACACCTTTGGAAAGTCCCGAGAGCATTGCATAAGCCGAAAGGAATTCTTTTGTAAGCAAATGTTCCATAAGGACAAGTGAATGTGGTTTTCTCTTGGTTTTTGGGATCGATGGGAATTTGAAAATACCCGGAGAAACCGTCTAAGAAGCAATAATCATTACCCGCTAAACGCTCGAGCATTTGATCCATGAAAGGAAGAGGAAAACGATCCTTGCGAGTGGCATCATTGGGCTTGCGATAGTCTATGCAAACTCGCCAACCCGTGACAAGTCAGGTAGGAATCAACTCGTTGTTTTCATTGGGAACAACGGTTATTCCGCCTTTCTTAGGCACACAATGGACGGGACTTACCCATGGCGAATCCGAAATAGGGTAAATCATTCCCGCATCTAGAATTTTGATAACCTCTTTCTTGATGACGTCATAAATTTTAGGATTAACCCTTCTTTGGCTTTGGATTTCTAGTTTAAAGTCATCTTCCATGAGAATTTTATGATTACAAAAGTTCTGATCAATTCCGCGGATATCAGAAATTTTCCAAGCAATTGCCTTCTTATGATTCTTCAGCACGTCGATAAGTCGATATTTTTCTTCTTCTTTCAAGTCCTTTGCGATGATGACGGGTAACTTCTTATTGTCTTCAAGGAACACATATTCGAGATGAGACGGTAGATCCTTAAGCTCTAAATCTGGAGGATTTTCGATGGAAGGCGTAGTCAAATTCGGATCATCGATAGAGATTTCCTTAGGAGACGGGGGAGAAATATGGTCCTCATTGAGAAGTTTCTCAATGGTACGAATGTCTTCATTCCAATTGGAGGGAGAATCGTCATATTTTAAGTCCACGTCCCCTAAAGTTGCTTCAAATTCTTTCAAAAGGAAATTACTTTCTCTAAATGGAGTCAATGATGGGGCAATAGAGGCAACGGTCTCAACAATGGGTAGAGAAGAAGAACCACTTTTACAAGCGTCTTTGAAATGCTCTTCACAAGCCTCATCAAGTACGTCAATGAAATTAACGCTCTCTTTTTCATAAGGTTGCTTAGAAATTTTACCCATGTTGAAGAAAATTTTATTGTCACCAACTCTCATGATTAATTCGCCCGCGGCTACATCAATGAGAGTGCGACCGGTCTTCAAGAATGGACGTCCAACGATAAATGGAACACGGGGATCCATCTCGTAATCAACGACAACAAAATCTGCCGGAAAGGTGAATTTGTCGACACCGACGAAAACATCCTCGGCTATCCCCACCGGATAAGCAACCATACGGTTAGCTAATTCCTAGGTCATTCGTGTGGGGACTAGCTCGGGTAGAGATAATTGTTTCCAAACACTTAACGGCATTAAGTTTATGCTAGCACCTAGATCGGCTAGGGCCATACAATTCTCTACCCCGGGGAAGTTGCAAGGAATGAGAAAACGACCCGGATCACCAAGTTTGGTGGGTAATTTCCTTAAGAGCACTGCGGAGCAATTCTCATTAGGTTGGGTCTGAGCGATATCAAGGAGTTTCTCCTTATCACTGAGAAGATCTTTAAACATTTTAGCATATTTTGGCATGTGAGCGAGAGCCTCAACAAAGGAGATGTTGAAATTCAGTTGTTTAAACATTTTAAGAAAGTTAGAAACCTGAATATCATCCTTGTTCTTCAACTTCTCTTTCCTCAACCTCGAGGGATAAGGTATATTGGGTTGAGATGAAGGCTTTGGAATGGAATTCTCACTCACATCCTTGGGTGGTGGAGGGGTGGAAGTAGAAGGTAGAGGGATTGGAGAAGTAGAAGGTAGAAGAATCGGTGAAATAGGCTCATTATCCTTTGTCACAATCACCGGTGTAGGTGTAGGAATCTCGGGTTCCTTTAAACCTTTGCCACTTCGGGTGGTGATTGCTTTCATCTCCCCTCTTGGATTAGCAACGGTGTTACTCGGAAGAGAACCCGAACCAAAGGCTTGATTAATTTGGAAGAAACTAGCCATCATATCCCTTAAGTCATTCGTTTGACTGCTCAAAGAGTTTCGCATATCGGCTCGAAGATCATTCCCTTGTTTCGCCATATCTCCTTTCAAGTTGATGATTTGTCGCTGAAGATTCTGCACCAGTGCGTCATTAGTCCTCATGTAAGTTTTAACCTCGTGATTAAATGCGGTGGGTTGGGTGGGAGGAAGAGCATGGTAAGCAAGTGGTTGATAAGCGGGTTGTTGGTAAACTTGGTTGTTTCCTTGAGGTGGATATGGGTTTCTTTGGGTTTTAAATTGATTTGGAGCTCGAGGTTGGTTTTGATTGTTGCGATTGAGGTTGTATGGGTTTTGAGGAGGAAAACCGGGTGGTGAAAGGAAGTTGTTTGAACGATAACTGAGCAAATTGCGGTCACCTTGCGGACGTGCTTGATAGCCTCCCGTAGAAAAGCTACCATTAGCGGCATACACATTTTCTGGATTATCATGAGTCGAAGGACAATCGGTGTATGAATGAGATCCCCCGCATATTTCACATGACTGACTCAAAGCATTAACTTGCGCATTGATGTTTTTGGTATTGTTAGCGGTTTGTAGAGCAAGTGCTTCAACAATCGAAGTAAGCTTATCAATTCTCTTGTCGGCGTCACTAGTACTAGCACTAGCCACATTAGCCGGAACACTCTTAGTTTGCACTCTAGACTTGTTCTCAATAATATCCCACGCGGCATTAGAAGACTTAACCAAAATATTAACCCCCGAGGCAATATTTAGTGAATCTTGATCATTCATGCTTAAACCGTTGTAAAAATTATTAATTTGATGTACTTTTGTGAAACCATGTTGTGGACACTTTCTTAAAAGTTCCTTAAAACGGTCCCAAGATTCACTAAATGTATCACCGTACTTTTGTTCAAAGTTAATGATTTCATTCCGCAAAGCGGTAGTACGTGAGGGTGGGAAAAAGTAGTTGATGAATTTGGTCTCTAAATCCGACCACGTAAGAATACTTTGTGGCGGTTCCTTATCAAGCCAATGGCAGGCTTGTCCCTCTAAGGAGAAAGGAAAAAGTTTCAAGCGAATCACCTCTTGTGAAACGCCATTATACTTGACCGTATTAGTGAGTTGAAGAAACCTTTTGATATGGTTGTGAGGATCATCAAGTGTACGTCCCAAGAATGGTTGAGCAGAGACCATTTGAATGAAGCCGGATTTGAGCTCAAAGTTGTTGGCTCCAATCTGGGTATAACAATAGCATCGGTGTTGCCCTCTACTTGCTATTGCAAAAGCTCGATCATTGGGCAATTGTCTATGGTGACAATAGGTGGAGTTTCGACTTCGGCTTGAGTTGCTTTCTTCTTACGAGCACGGGTACGCATACACACCTACAAAAAGAAAAGAAAGATAGACAAGAAATATTTTGGTTTTTTATGTTTTCCAATTTTTATTTTTTATTTTTTATTTTTTTTATTTTTTAAAATATTTAATTTTTATGGATTTTTGAAAATTTTTAAGCAAGAAAAATAACGTTAAAAATGAACGGATCCCAAAATCCAACGCGGCTCTCACTAAAAACTGTTAATCTTAACGAAAAGAGCCGGCAGCGGCGCCATTTAATACAAGGTTTTACCTCGTATGAAAAAGATTCGTTGTTCCAGTCTTTTCGAATTGATTACTAGTTAAAAGTGCGACTCAGTCGTTCTTGGTGGAAAATAAAATGGTTTGATTATCTATTTTAAACTAAAAGCAAATATGAAAATGTCGTTGTGTAAAAATGAAAGCTTTAAAAATTAAACTATAAATTAAAAGTTAAAAATAATTGATTAAAAACTTAAAACTTTGTAAAAGTAAAAACTTAAACCCAATCCGTCGGAATACACACTATCGGAATCCCATTGGAATGTACTGTCGGAATACAATCGGAATGTCCCGTCGGAATGTATCAAAGTAAATTCTATCGGAATAATTCTTGGAAGTATCGGAATAACAACAATGAAAACTATCGGAATGTAGTAAAATCAAAAGTATCGGAATAAGTATAAGGAAAACTATCGGAATGTCAAAACCCTATTCCGATGGCATGCAATCGGAATCTCAGTCGGAAAGTAAAACCCTTTTCCGATACAATGTATCAGAATAATAGTTAAAACCGTCAGAATAATGGTCGGAAAAGGTAAACCCTTTTCCGACGGTAGGAAAATCGTAATAAGCAAACTTAATAAGCTCCGTTTTGTAAAGCACAACCCAAAATTTTACTAAACTAATAATGAAAAGAGTTAATAAGCACGAATAAGAACTTTTCAAAACTTTAAATAAACAAACCTTTTAAAACAACCTTAAAGAGACGAAACTTTTTATAAAGCTTAAAAGTAAATAAGCTAAATACAAAATAAGCCAATAAGCATGATAAGCTCAAAGCTCAAGTTGTATAAAAACTTAGATATGAATAAAAAGATAAACTTTTTAATCACATAAACATCAAGATGAAACAAAATCAAAGATTATCACGGATCAAAATCAAATCAAAAATAAAGAAAGGTAGAAGAAGATTAAGATCAAAACTAGATTAAACTTTTAAAAGTAAAGATTTGATTCAAACAAAAAAGGAAGATAAAAGATGAAGTTCCTAGTGAGAGAAAGTTAAACACTTTCTCTCTCTAAAACTACAAAATGAAAATTGAACTAATTAACTAACTAACACCCTCCTAATGACACATTAGGATGGTATATATAGGAGGTGGGGAGGTGCATGTGTTGTTTCCTTTTTCTTTCTTCTTGTTTCGACTCGATTTAAATTCTTTGTCTTTCTCGACGTCGTCTCGGGATTTGTCGATAGAAATTGAACGCGTCTTATAATTTTCTTCTATAATTAGACTTGCTTCTTCGACTTCATTAAACTTCCGTCTTTAGACTTTTTCTTCGATAAATCTTTAGAATAGGCCTTGGACTTCCGTTCTTTTTGCACTCATGATCTTTTGACTTCGTCTTTTCTCGTTTTCTTTGATAAAAGCCCGTGATAGCCCGTGTTTTCTCCCTTTTTCATATTTTTATCCTGAAACACAATAAAAACACAAACCACGCATAATTCCGACTTTTACGACATAAAATACACGTTTTGGTTTTGTTATTATTGGAAATAAGTGGTAAAAGGATAAGTGTTTTCACACTTATTAATGACATAAGGATCCTACACATAAGGCGACTGACTTATTATTTTCGGACGGACTTATATTAATTGTGGGTGGTTTTTCAAGTAATGGATATGATGGTTACTTAGGATTCAAACCTTGCTTCCTTATTTTCAGATTTTACACTTCTTATATTTCACGCTTTAAATAATGACAAATTTTCCCAAAAGCAATTTGCTCAAATAATAACCGGTCTTAGAGGCATAATAAGTGGGGGTATAATAGTAACACAATTAATTTTTATGAATAAGTCAATGCACTTTCACTTATGAATAACAATGATCTCGTTTTTAAGCTTGGTATGGGGAAGGTGGAACTTGAGGATGATAAGTCTTCATGGTACCAAAGCCCTAATTAAATTCCTTGATTTCTTTATGAGTTATTTCCATCAAAACCATTTCAAGAAAAATCAAAAAATATATAAACAGAATTGTTTTCCTTGCATTGCATTGTAAAAATCAAAATCATGCATCATATAGTGCAGTGTAGTGTAAAAGCATTTCATCATGGCCAATGTGGATTAATTATGAGAAAAATGTAACTTAGAGTTTTGAAACATGGCATTGCATGAGGTCATGGAAATGATCAAGTGTAGGGGATTTGATATGAGTGAAATCTCATATCATTTATATCATATTTAACCCTAAAACACAAAGTAAAATACCATATTTTAATGTGTAAAAGTAGTATTATGGGTATTTTTTGTTGTTTGTGCTTGTGTAGGTAAAAAGATACAAATTGGATGCAAACACGGATTCCAAGGCATTAATGATGAAGAAAATACAAAAGAAGGACAAAAGATGACAAGTCAACAAAAGTCAAAGGACCTTTCTTGACAACTTGCAAAGTTGAGGGACTAAAAGTGTCAAGTTGGAAAAGTCAAGAACAAAGTCAAATCTGGTCAAAGTCAAAGTCAACAAGTCAAAGGGTTGAATCTGGTCAAGTACAAAGTCCAAGGGCCAAGAATGACAAGTCTATGAAGTTTAAAACTCAAGATACAAGGCTGATAACCAAAGGGACTAAAGCTGCCAAATTTGGAAAGTATAACAGACTTGATCCGTGTGATAGCTCAAAGAACCAATCACAAGCCAGCATTTTAGTAACTTGGATTTCCAGCTCAAAGTTGCATTTATGAAGAGAGAGATAACGCAACTGTATCACAACAGTAAGGGCCACTAACACTTTCCACAGATCACAAGCTCCCATTTCATACCTTTTACTGTTGCTGTGGATAATAATCCGTGTGAGGATTATTGGGCTAATCATTGCATGACATGTGGCCTCTTTCAAACCCAGATCGTGGAGCAAGATACAGACACTTTCAAAGAAAATGTTCAACATGAAAAATGATCCAAATGGAGAGACGAACACCACCCCAGTATCCAATTAACAAACCATTGAGAGGATTTAAAACCCCCGATTCATGAAGAACATGGATCATACCGTTTTCTGAATTGGGCTACGTGGCGTTTTGTTAGTGAATGCAATACGTCATCAAACCTCACCAGCACTCATTTTCACTCTATAAATACCCCATTGTACCTTTCATTTGTAATAGTTAGCTAGTGTGTGAAAACACATTTATCCTTTCTCTCTAAATCTGTTTTCACTTAGTACTTTTAACTTCTCAAAGTGTTTGACAAACACTTTGAGAAAGTTAGTTAGTTAGTTGAAGCTGTTGTAACAAATTACTCCATTAATGAAACTTCCTTTTCCCTAAATTCGCTTCTCAATCTCATTTCACTTGCAATCTTTTACTCCCTACTGTTACCAGCTTGATTCTATTGTTCATACTTGAATAATGGAGTTGTTGTGATTGTTTTGGAAGATTTCACAAGTGCTCAGATAGTTCCAGATTCTAGCCATAGCTCAGACATAGCCAAAAGATGCCAATTCTTGCAGTTTGTTCCAGTATAGATGATGATGATAGTTGATTGGGGTTGTAGCTGTGTAGATTAGATTGATTGGGTGCTGATTGAATCACAAGTGAGCTTAGCGCTCACTTCTGCATTAAAGGAGCCTTCAATTGTACTCATAAGTCATTTCTTTAGAATTTCCACTAAAATCCTAGTCTGCATGCTCAACTTTGTATCCTAGTGTAATTCTACTTGATGATGCTTGTTATATGTTCTATTTGAGCTGCTTGATATGTTTTGAGTGATTGATAGATTAATCTGTTGGTTCTTAGTAGTTTACATAGCTTATACTTGTGCTTATTTCATTAACCAGTGTTTGGATTAGATCATAATCTTTGAATCAGTTGTTAGAAGTTGTTGTTAAGAGTTTGTGTTCACTTAATAGCTGATAACAAGTGATTGTGCAAAGTTTTGGAGTCAAACAGGTAATTAGTCTTTTAAAAACATTGGGTCAGATTTCTAACCAAAACATGCCTAATTCAAACACTTATCAATTCTTCATTATTTGGAGTTAGTGAGTGATTTTTAGCCCTGAGTGTAGCTTATCATCCCATCTTTTTAAAGATATAAGGTAGAGCATACAGTTCTCCAAATTAAGCTAGAAATAAGCCTTAGAATAAGCACTAGGACCATGTTTAGTTTCTGTGATAAGTGCTTAACTGATTTTCAATATCTGCTTATTTTCTTCATAAAGTAACCATTTTCTTTCACAATTCAGTTGCATAAGCTTAGAAAATAATTTGGACCAAAGTCAAACTTGGTCAATGTTTGGTTAAAATAAGCCCAATATAGGTTATTTGATTTTCTGGCTTATTCCTTGGTGCTTTTTGGAATTTTCTTGGATAGGTGTTCCTTAATTGGCCTCTAGATCATATTTTGAGAGTTACAGCTTAAGTGCTTATCACAATAAGAAGATTCAATAAAAGTGCTTATTCAGAAAGTGCTTATTTGGCTTATAGGGCTTTTCAGCTAAATTCCTTTAAACTGGATAGGTATAATTGAATTTGAAACTCTTTGAAACAAATCTCAGCTTAATTCGTGGTGTAAAACTCAAGAACCAATTTATTCAAACCATTGTGCCCGTTTTTGTTAAATAAGTTCTTTTAATTTCAAATTGGTCCCTTAAATTTAGGAGTTGTTTTAATATGTTAAAAATAGTTAATAACTTTCTAGGTTTTGCACTTAGATCCCTGGAATTAGTTGTTAGTTACATTTTTAGTTGGAAGTTTGGTAGTTTTTTATACTTTTGTCATAAGTTTGTTATATTTTCATTTCAAGTCCTTTAAGTTTCTGAATTTACATTTCTAGTCCTTCTACTTTTATAAAATTTACATTTTGAGCTATTTTACATATTGTGCATTGATTACTTGTACTTTTGGCTTTAAATGTTGTATGTGCACTATGTTTTAGCTTAGTATGGATACGTAGAGATCATATTTTTACCTTTTTACGTGCTTTGTGATAATTATACCTAGATTTCCAAAATTTTATAAATCAAACACCAAGAGCAATTAGTTAACCTGATTTCTATTGATTGATCAATTCGTATTGAGTTGAGAGAAAAAACGAAGTAACAAGAACAAATATTATTACTATACATAAATATAGAAAAAATTGAAACTGAAATATATCGATCTACATCAAGACTAGTAGGCATGTATTTAAACTACACAGAGACATCATTTTTTGTTAAATCATTCTTCTTATTTTCCTTTAGGTGTTGAACCGGCCAGATACCAGTCTGGCGGTCCAACCCGGGTCGATAAAATCTGGCGGTTTAATCCGAATCCTTATTTAGCAAAAACCCGGCTCATAATGGACCGATAATTACTCTGGTTTTTGGATGAACCGGGTTTTAAAACACTGCTCAAACCAGATAAAGCCCTCTAAAAACTCTGACACATTGACCAAGTAATTTATCCGTCACACAAACCAAACCAGGTAAAACCCTTTCTTTTCAGGATGGTGTATTTGTCCTTATCATGATTTGTTAAACCTTCTTAGTCGCAGTAAAAGTGATGGCCAAAGAAGTGAAGTCACATATTATATGACCACCCCTTAGGGGGAGATTTTTAGAAGTATTTAAAGTGATAGTCATATACCATTGCGAAGCTCGTGGAAAATGTTACTCAATGGTGTCGAGAGTTTCAAGATTATTATTGTTTATGTAACGGGAATTAGTCCTGAACACACAAATGAGGAATGCCTCCTAAACCTGTAAGCCTTAGTATAAAAGGCCTAAGCATCCTCATTTGTGTGCGTGTTTTCCATTTTGTTTAGTTTTAGAGAGAGAAACATCATCTCTTTCTCTCACTAGGAATTCACAACACTTTGTTTTATTCTTTCTTCATCTTTATCTAATCTTTCTTTCTTTGTTTAATCCATCATGTTGTTCGTGTTTGGTTAGTCGTGTGTTATATTCTTACAAGTGGTGTCATTCACCAAGGGATTCATTGTTAGCGTTTTTGGGTCTTTCGTGTGTTTAAAAACTCTCAATTTTGCGAAAAAATGCCTAAAACTGCATACTGTTCGAGATCCTATATTATTGCTATATTCCGAATTGGGGTTGTATTTTTCCAAATTGGTGATTCTCAGTTATTCCGAATTGAGGTTTTGAAAAAAATATTCCGAATTGGGTTTTTGAAAAAATTCCGAATTGGGGTTTAACTTTTTCCGAATTGGTGATTCTCAGTTTTTCCGAATTAGGGTTTTAATATATTCCGAATAGGGGTTTTGAAAAAATTCCGAATTGGGGATTAATTTTGTATTCCGAATTGAAGTCCATTTCTGTATTCCGAATTGAAGATTATTTTCGTATTCCGAATTTAAGACATTTATCATATTCCGAATACAAATCTTTCCGAATTCAAGATCAAATTATTCCAAATACAAATTATTCCGAACTCAAGATCAAGTTTTTATTCTGAATTCAAGTATACGAATTATTTCGGATTGAGCATTCCAGATTGAGTTTTCCGAATTGAATATTCCGAATTGGGCATTGTGCACTAGTACCATTTTCCCAAAATCGTGAATTTTTTGTTCCATGCATTATTAGACTTAGCCACTATCTAGACTAGGTTCGTTGCATAGTTTACTTAAAAAAAGAGTTAAAATTTTTACGTCTTCTTAGATCAAATTTTTTCTATACTAGCTTTTGTCTATTTCTATCACGATTTCAAAATTTGGCATTTCGAAAATTTTTCGGTTTATTTTTTATCGGACTGCGGTATTTTTTTCGGACTGGAAAATTTCGGCAAAATTTGACTTATTGAGAATCCGAAACGCGCTTTCCACGTATTGAGATCATGAATTTCACACGACTTCTACAATGACGTATAAACAATACATTCATGCTGCAGGTATTGAGAATCATGATTGCACTGACAAAAAGAAGCGGGATGCTGCCTATCTCCAGACTTAACTTCTTATAGCACAAAAGGAAGAAGCGGGAATTCCACTTCTAGCTGAAGAGTTTGATATCATGGTATCTGCAGCGGAATATGATGAGGAAGAAGAGGTGACTACCAACTCCATCTTGATGTCTAATTCGCAGCCAGCATCAACATCGGGAATTCAGGATGACATAGCTCCCGTGTATGATTCAGACGGTTCCTCTGAGGTACACCCACGTTTTCATGCTAATGAGTTATATAATATGTCCAATCAGGAGTAAGAGTATATTGAGTCACTAGATCCCTACACTGAGACACACGGGGTTCCAACAAATAATAGCAATATTATTTCTAATGCGCCCATTGTGGACCTTAGTGGAGATCAAGTAGCGTAGCCTACAACCCTTCCCGACGAGACGCATGCGTATTATAAATCATTATTTGATAAGCATGCCAAGGATGTTTCTCATGTGAATGTGGTTAATATTAAGTTTAGAGAAACTAATGCCAAATTGACCACTGAGCTTGCCGGATATAAGGAACGGGAGAAAAGTTTTGAGATTCATCACGCTAAAATCAAGGAACTTGAACAAGCTCATGCTACATCGGTTTATCAAGAAAAATGCACCATTAAGAAATTAAATGCCTTACATTTAAGTAGTGCTAAAAAGATAAGCGAATTGAATGATGAAATCACCTCTCTTAATAAATAGCTTTCAAATGAACAATCTATTATTTCTAATCTAAAAGAAGAAAGAAAAAAGCTGAAACATGATTTCAAAAGTCGGGAAGATGAGCTTCTTGAGGATTTTTGCAACGCTCGGGATATGATTACGTAATTAGACAACCTTTTGGTAAAATGTGGCCAATCTATGCAGACGGTAAACATGCTCGCACCAAAAGTGAATGAGATAAATTACACGCGTTACAAATTGGCTTTAGGTTGTCCTATTCCTCCCAATCCCGAATATCTTAAGCATGCTCATACCACCCAACAAAGTTTATATAATGGTAATGTGTTACTTGATAAGCATTATTCTCCTAGTGTGATTCTAAGGAAACTGATGAACTTGCTGTAGAGACTCGTTTAAGAATGCAAAAGCTTAATAAAGAATTCACACCCGTTTATTATCCGAAAATTAATCATCCAAAAACTTTTGTTCGGTCTAAAACGAGTACTGAAATGCTTTTGATACCGAGTGACGAATTGTCGGATGACGCTCCTAAATCGAGTGTTGCACGAAGGTATCTAAACGAGCTCAAAGATAATTTTATAATTCTTAAACGTGTTGTTAACTCTAAAATTACTGGAGGAAACTTTACTTCACCCATTCAGATTGAAGTTTAAAAAAATTCACTACGATATAAATCCGATTATTAATCAAGTTGATGCTAGGATAAGCAATCTTGAAAACGCTTTTCTAAAAGAACTAACCAACTTTGTTGAAGACTTTAAATCTTTGGCGAAGGAGGCTGATGAATCTCTTGATAGAATTAAAGTTTTAAAAAGCGATCTTGCACGTCTCTCGAAAGCAAGTGACAGTGGTGGTTGTGTTGATAGTAACCCCGTTGCGGTAAACACCTCTGTGTCGGATAATGAAACCCTCCAAAATGAGCTTGATAGTACGAAAGGGAAAATGGAGTCTTATGTCATTGAAAAGGATAACGAATTCACCGATCTCTGGAATAAATATGTCAAAAAATGTGATGGATGCAAATATGACAAAATTTCGTACGTTTACAGTGAAATGCAACAAACAATCGAACGGTTGCAAGCTCAGTTAGGAGGTGAATGTCGTGAAAGTGAGCTTTCAACTAACGTTAATCAAAAGGAGATTACAATTATTCAACACATATGTGATTTCCTTCAAAAACATTTTCGATCTCTTGAACTTGCTTTCCAAAACAAAATTGGGAAATTCCCAAATGATTGTGGTTTGCAAGTAAAACTATCTGAATCATTTCGAGAACTGAACGAAAAGAGAATGGAAATTTCTGATTTGAAAGCTCAGTTGCAAGACAAAGACATCGCAATCAGTGAGTTGAAGAAACTTGTGGGAAGCATGGGTGGGAAAATGGTGGAAACTAGTGTTGCGAAATATGTTGTTCGTCAACCCAGTGCGTACAAAGTGCCAAAGCCATCCATCTTAGTAAAACCGCCTTCTCATATATCTAGGTTACTCCCTAGCACTGATGTGCATCCAAGTGTTCCAAAACCAGCCAGTTTACCCTATGTTCCTTCATTTAGAAAACCCACTTTGGCTAAATACAACCATGTGAATGCAGCTTGCACTACTCCTAAGAGTACTCCCAAGAGTGTGATTCTTACGCCCACAAACGAATCTAAATGTTCAAATGACGTTGTTCACACTAACAGCCTAGGGTATGGTAAGCCAAAAGGGAACATTCAGAAAGAAAACCCTGTGTATTCAAAACCTAGTAAACCAACAACCGCTAGAGTTCAACACACTCCTAATGGTAATAAACCAAAACCGAGGATCCCTTACCAGCAACCTAAGAATTGGCAACCACCAATGAGTAGTCGTGTTTTGAACACGGTGACCAAACGGTCAGCAAAACCTAGGTACACAAGGACTTTCGAGAATCCCAAATTCCATGTATGCCCCACGTGCAAAAAGGGCATTCACAATGGAAACCATGCTCATTGCATTCTGCAATACCTCTATGAGGTAAACTCTCGTGCCTTCGCACAGAGAAAGAATGCTGAATCCCATAAGACAACAAGGAGATTCACACTCGTCACAAATAAATGCAATGACAAGAAATCTTCAAGGCGGTTCAATGCAGGACTTAGTTTCTCTCCAAAGAAGTCTTCCGTTGTGCAAGAAAACACTACTCCTAGATCTAGTCTTCAGTGGAAACCAACGGGTAGGATCTTCAAGAAAGTAGGTCTTAAGTGGATTCCCATCGAGAAGAGTGTTGAAACCTGCTCCAGCACTATTGCGAGTGTTCTGTATGTAGAAAATGAATTTGTTACTCCTAACACTAGTATTTGTGCAAACTCTTCTTCTGTCATTGCAGGTACCTCATCGGATTCTTAACCCATTTCTTCTTCAAAGGGTTCCAACTCTGTACATTCGATATCACCTTCTTCTGTTGTACAAAAGTCTATTTTTGATTATTTCCGAAAATATTGAAAAAATAAAAAAATAATATAAAATGTAAATATCCATATAAAAACAAAATTAAAAATTAAAAATCTTTGCAAAAACCAAAACTATTCTTCTCGACATGTCTTTCAGTATCGATAATATGGACGTACCTAGAAATGTCGCTCAACAACGACATGGGTGTGTACATAAAGCTCGAATGAAAGTTCAAATGTTTTCAAAACATGTCATTTATACTTTCTTCAAATGATTTACAATTACTTCAGAATGTGACTCGTGCCTCCAAGAAAGGAAAGTTGATCACGGATGATAACTTATCCTTAACAACGAGAAAATAAAATTTTCTCGGTCATGAGCATTCGATAAAAATATTCCATGTTTTTAAGCTCATGTAAATGGCTTATAGTCATATTTCAGACTGTGACCCGGACTTCAAATAAAGGAAAGCTTATCTCGGTTGATAACTTATCCTAAACAACGAGAAATTAATTTTTCTTGGTCATGGGCTTATATTCAAACATTCAAAGTTTTAAGCTCATGAACACAAGGAAAATGTTCATTTATGTACATTATTCCTCAATAACGGGCAATTCAATTTTCTCGGTTTTTGAGCACAATTTTTCAAGATATTTTTCAAATTCTTTCAAATTTGTGTGCTCATATACTTCCCTATTTTAAATAGAATCTTTTTTCGAGGGGGAGTATAAAAATCTCATAACATATAGTTCCAAATTTTTTCATGAAACATTATTCTCTCCATTTTACATCACTAGTATATCAAAAATTTCACAAACACATGCAATTTTTGAGGGGGAGAATAGTGATAAAATGTGATCAAAATGTTTTATTATTGGATAAGATCTTTGAGATAAGTGCTTTCTCGTCCCAACATGTGCAAAATGTTTACTTAAATTCTTTCGCATTTAAAAGCACATGTTAATGGGGAGCGTTTTGGTGATATGAAAAAATCTCAAGGTGTAAACATCGATTTCATCAACACCTTGAGTGCATTTTTCAAATGGTTTTCTGGTTACGATACCTATACCCTTCAACACAATTATTCACGACGGTATTGGTGTCAAAAGGTGGTTAGGTATTCGTCCTATGATCCAACCAGAACCGGAGGGATCTTCCCAGAGACAATCCATTAGTACTTAGAAGTCCTTAGGAAAGATGGAGTTGTTAAGTGTACGGGAATAATGTCGACTAATGACTTAAGCTAGCACCGAAATAATCACAACAAGGTGCTAGTAATGACGCCTTGGTAAGAATTGAAGGGGTTGAAGAATGAAAAAGAAATGTAAGGATAAAGGGTGAAAAGAAATAGTCCTCCATACAACTTAGGCAGAAACCGGGTCAACACATCTACTATCAGAATCAGTTAAATTATTTTTGGTATTGAAGACAAAGCTTCATGGACTCAGTGATGCAATGCACAACCCTTCCCAGCTTACACAAGCTTCTCTCAAAAGAGTTTGTTTTATTGTTATAGAGTTCAACTCATTTGTATCGACTTTCTCACTCAGAGATAGTAGATATTGAAAAGGTGACAGTCTGCTTCAGCCTCCGATCACCAAATAAAGGTGCACTTATAGAGTCTAGAGCCAACGAGATCCATCAGAAAATCTCATTAGGACACTAATTCCGTATATCAATTATCGTTCACCATTAGAACACATGAGATAATTTACAGAGTCCTACGCTCTATCCTTGTGATATTGCCAGAACATTCATAGTGATACTCTCTAGTATTCACAGTGATGAATGGAAATCCTTCCAATGTTAACATCAAACAGCACTGCGGTAGGTCATATGTAAGATTCACTTTGAATTGAACATATGTTAACTGGAAAGCAACAGTGGTTTGATTCTTAATTGATTCAAACTCGTTCCAGGTCTCGACGCAACATCTTTATGATCTTGTCGGAACATTCAGAGTAATACTCTTCAGTATTTACAGTGACGAATGGAAATCCTTCCAGTGTCATCATCAAACAACATTGCGGTAGGTAACTTGTGAGTGTCTATACGAATAAAAGTTGTGTCAACTGGAAAGAAACAATGGTTTGATTCTTAATTGATTCAAGCTTGTTCCAGGAAATGAATTGACGACTTAATCAGCAGAATGGAACTGCTTGATTCACTCTTTACTATGAATTATCTTTCGAGATGTTCAAGTATTGAGAATGGCTACCACAGCCGGAAACCCTGTCAAGGAAGTTCTTTGAACTTACCTAATCTTGGTACGGTACTTGTACTGTATAACGGGAAACCGGAGTAATGAAAATGGTGGCGTTACCTCAAGAGTCACAATTAAAGGCCACATACTCAAGTAATTGAAGAAAGCTACAGAACATCTAAAGACAAAGACTTCCGCTACTCTGATGATCAAGGGAGATTGTTAACAAGCTTTCAACACGATGCAACACACGATTATGTGGGGAAATACACAAGAACACAAGTTGGCAAAGTTTAAAGATCAAGTCAAGGCAAAGATCAAAGATCCAAGATCACATGTCATGAATGGAACTATGAAGGAACTCTCAAGGCAACGAGCTTCAAAGTCTGCAACAACAAAGAAGTGAAGTCACATATTTCTTGACCACCACTTAGGGGGAGATTGTTAGCCGTAGTTAAAATGATGGTCAAAGAAGTGAAGTTACATATTATATGACCACCCTTAGGGGGAGATTGTTAGAAGTATTTAAAGTGATGGTCATATAATATACCGTTGCGAAGCTCGTGGAAAATGTTACTCAATGGTGTCAAGAGTTTCAAGATTATTATTGTTTATGTAACGGGAATTAGTCCCAAACACACAAATGAGGAAGGTCTTCTAAACTTGTAAGCCTTAGTATAAAAGGCCTAACCATCCTCATTTGTGTGTGTGGTTTGCATTTTGTTTAGTTTTAGAAAGAGAAACATTATGTCTTTCTCTCACTAGGAATTCACAACACTTTGTTTTATTCTTTCTTCATCTTAATCTAATCTTTCTTTTTTTGTTTAATCCATCATGTTGTTCGTATTTGGTTAGTTGTGTGTTATATTCTTACAAACCTAATTCCTCTTCTTAAGTTATCTTGAGTTTAATTTGTAACATTGACAAATTTTGTCTAATAAGTGTATATTTTTTATTGAGAAGAATTGTCTTAGATAAACATATGATGTCCAAGTTTATTGAGAAATATCTAAACGAATAAAAGTAAAATGATAGCATATTTAATAAATAAGGAGTGAATTATAGGATTTAGGAGAAAATGCTAACAAAAAGATAAAATTAGAGAATATATTTAGAAGGGAGTTTGTCTTCCTCTTTTTTCTAATTCAAATAATAGGCATAGAATGAGATCAACATATATATCAAGCATAATGTTGTCAAGTTTTGAAAAACAAGCACACCTCGGAATCTAAACTTAGGGATGTCAGATCTTGCCCATTTTGATATATATGTGTACTTTTTGATATTTTTTAAAGAAGGATGAGCATTTTTTGCCAATTTTTTTATTATTAATGGGTTAAACGGGCGAACATATAAAAAAACTAAATGGGTTTAATAGACGCACATGTAACATACTAATTAGGCTACTCGGCGGATATTTAATATTTAATTTTTTATCCCCGGCTTTCAAACAAATATTTTTATTTTTTAATTCTGCGTTTTTATATGTGTTTTTTCCCCTTTTTAGCTTGTGCCCGTTTAGCCTACCCGTTTCGCTCGCGCCCGTTTGGCTCGCCGCCCCGTTTAGCCCACCTGCCCTTTTGCCAACTCTACTCTAGCTATAAAGGCCAACTTGGGAACTTCATGGTCAAATACTGTTCAAAATCAGGTTATTTATCAGGTACATACCTTGTGTCCTCATTCGATCAATTTATATACATAACTTTTGGTACAAAAAAAAAAATGAACATAACCTAGTACGTATGCTAAAAAGATTCCACAGGAAAGATTGAATCAATTAGTAAAGTTGCCACTTGTTTAAGTCAAACAATTGTCCTATACAGTAATAAGTAAGTAGCTTAACACCAACTCGGTTCAATCCAATGAGCGGTGAAAAACTCTTTTGTTCCAAAAAAATCCGCAAACTCTTCTTGGATGACTTTATTATCGGAAGTGTAATACCTGCATGTTTCTAGTGAATAGAACACCATATTCCCGCTCTTGGAAGACAATCTTGGAAAATAGATCTTGTTCTCCATCTCTGGAATCCTGGCTTCAATGCACAGAGGTGATACGCAACTGATAAAAATCATATGTTTACCTAAACCATTTATTTTCACCCATTCTTGTGTAGAACCCTTCAACTTGAATACCTCGACTGATTCTCCAAACTTGCCCACAATGACTTGTAAGAGATGCTCGTCACATCTTACTTGGTAAGACTGCGGGAAAGACGTGCAGCAACTTGTCGGACCTGGACCTGCATGCTCCCAACAAGTCCTCAAGTCTTCTCTTACCATCTCTTTATAAACATCAAGTCCTCCATCCTCTCTCAAAGCAAAAAGATCATGGCCATGAAATGTTAAATTCCGATAGAAACATGAATCATTAACATTAATATCCAGAGTAACATGCCGCCAGGATTGTTCCCCGGATACAAAATAAATGAAAACATTAAGGATACATAATCCAACAACCATACAGTTAGGAGAAGTAGGTGGTGCTGAGAAACACAAGTTAGCACTATAACCGAGTCTTGGAAGCTCGCGGATATCATTTGTGAAAGGGTTAAAAAAAACCAGTGAATAATTATGTTTAGGTTTTAAAATCAGCAACCAACCATACCTCACACACTTTATTTCGAAATCACAAAGCAATTGTATAGGTGTTTTTATAAAATACTTGTCACCAAACACGGGATCTGTAAAAGTAATACGGCCTCTAGGTTTGTCAAAGACCATTAGCAACGGCGAAAGTATTGAATATGTCTGCAGCCACTTTGATGCTTTCTCGTTGTTGCATTTTATCAAAGGTGCTGCTGAATGACAAAGTTTGCATGTAGAACGGAACTTGAGGTATTCGACACCAACACACAACTCCATAACCACTTCCAAAACATGTAGCGGAATATTGAGCAGGTGTAATTCATCTTCATTAACTGGTCTTACAATTATATCATTATGCATGACCTTTTCTTGTTCGAGTTCAGCATGATCACTTTCTAACCTGCACAAACTCTGATTTTCAGAAAAATAATTTCCTGCTAATATAAAACAAGTACCAGAAAACCGTTTTCCAGTTTTGTTTTCATATGTGAAACCAAATAACACTTATAAAATGATTATAGATTTGGAATCTTTTTAAGAAAATCACATTGCCACCCAAGATATATTCTACAAAATAACTGAAAGCAATACAATGCCTGCATTTATAACCAGAAGCCGGCAATAGCAGGTGTGAATAATCTTTAGTGCATTTAAAATTAACTTCATGATTACACTTAACTGATCTTTTGACTATCTGAGCATGGGCATCTTCTAACCTACACAAAATTTGAATTTCAAGAGAAGTTTCCATCTAGATTAGAAGTAGGGTAAACATATGAAAGCAATAGCATACCTGGTGCATTCTGGCATTTCCCACATTGACAAGTGGTTTGATCCTGCCAAATAAGGCCCAGACGATACAGACAAGGTTTTATCTTTAACATGGTACGAGTATAAAAAATTTCCCTTGTCACAAAAAATATGTACATAACCCCCAAATTCAGATGAGGCAATTGCAGAGCTGTAAAGTTCTGGTGATGAATCAGTGATTAATTCCATGGTAAACATAGTGCCTTCAAGGTCATCTATTTCTTCCCACGTCTTATTATCCATGTCTAGTTTAAACACACTCACTGAACCAACAGTCATATTTATGCCTTTCAAACCTATCAGAATGGTGAACAGTTCTGAACAAGATCCTTTCAGTTTACGAATCATGCGGAAACAAGAAAAACCAAAGGGTTTTATTAAAGGAAATTCTAAAATTGGCAATAAAGTTATCACAACTTCCCCCCGGGAATCTTTAGAATTGCCACTGCTTAGCTTTTGTCTTTTGTTTCTTTCATGATACTTAACCATCACATCAACCTCCACGAGAAGCATACGCGAAGTTTTGTTCATTCTGTCAATGTATGCATATAATTTACCATTGCAACAAGTTAGAGAATGCAACCAACCATCAAAACCAGTTATGCTAATTATTTGTTGAGCATATGTCATTTCGGTCCATCTTAATTCCTTTCTTTGTGTGTTAAGGAAGAAAGAATCATGCCCGAGACTACAATACACAAATTTATAATTTTTGGCTCTCGTTAACAAAAGAACAGAATCCGGGTGATCGGGCGGGGCTGACAAGCAACAACAGTATATGACATCACCATGATCTTCATCTGATTTCTGAAGAATCAACGGAGGGAAATTAATGATCTGAGAAGTAATTGGGTTCCAAAGACACCACATGACATCAGTTGGATAGATGGAGGAGAGAAGTGCCCAACAGCCAAAGAAACACCCTCGGATACGTTTTCCGACTAGCTCTGGGATTTTTAAGTGATTATGAGAGAGTGGGTCGGGTAAGTTGAAGAAAAAATGAGTTTGTGTGCCGTCGTCATCGGCAACAAACCACGGATATTTAGGAGATATAGTAGGCACTATTGAACCACAAGAAATCTGCTTATGTTCCATACAAGATGTTCTTTGACCTGTGTGTCATCGTAGTAATATTTCAAATTTTAAAAAATTGCAACTATAAAATAAAATAAGATCAAACATTTATTTAAGCATTCGAAGGTATTGAATACATTATCATACAAACACATAAAAACCCAAGCAAATTAATCTTGGATAGTATATCATCATGTAATAAGACAAAAAGATGTATGTAGCTTGAATTATCATAATCAAAGCATATATGTAGCTTGAATTACTAGGCAAAACCTTAGTAGGATAAAGAGAATTACAGAGAAACAAAAAAGGATCGACTTTTTATCAAAACATAATAGAGACCTGAACACATACAAAAATAACATACTTAAAAACAACATTGATATCGATCTTTAGAATGGGATAATCGTAAACCAGAAGTAAACTGTAAAAGACAAAAGTGACCAACCAAAAAAACAAAAAAAAGTGAACAAGATAATATAAATTCAGGATTTTCATATAAATCAAACAGGATGAAAGACACGTGTGACAACAAAAGCACCAAATTACTTGGAAAACCTTAAAAAAAGTGCAGAAGACCTTATACGGTTCGAAATCGTTCAGAAAAATCATAGCATAGTATTAAAAAAACATTTTAGAATATAGGATAAAGTTTGGTCTATTAATCCAATAAAATAGCCGAAACACTAACAAACATTTTGTAATACAATAAGTTACTCAATCCAAAACACAGTATGTAACAAAAAGTTGATGACTATACTAATAAAAGCAACGATTTTTTAGTACTTACGTCATATCTTCTTCACTTGTAAAAAGCAGGTATCTTGCTTACCCAAGTTCGTCCCTTTTATTGACCCGTTAACAGAATCATCCCAATTTAATCAAAATTCAGTAGAAGCATAATTAACCCAAATTTATCGTAAATTCACAATAAGTTTTTCAAACAATCAAACCTTAAAAACGCATAACTAAACCATATTAAGTATCAATTAACGATAACTACATTATCAATTTAATATAAGACTTAAAAAAGATCAGATGTTCCAATTGAAATCAGTAAAAGCATAGTCAACCCAAATTATGAATCAATCAAGTAAAGATTTAAGATTAATTCATACCTCTAAATTTGAAGTTCGAAACTTGGACTTATGGAATACAATATCGCTGCTTCGTTTTATTTAACTTACCAGTAAGTACGATACAGTTTTGGGATTGAGGGGCGGGTGTTCGTCACCTCAGTGCCACCTTTTAACAAAATCACTAAAACTCATACACTCACCCAAACTCACTCACACTCACTTTTTATATCTATTTTTTATTATTTGAATACACCTTACTCACAAAAAACACCCAAAATTAAACCTAACCTAAAAAATAAAAAACATTTGAGCCCACATGTATAAAACTCGTTGGGGTGAGTCTGGTCATGTTTTTTTGTGTATGGGAGTTAGTCGCGCGCGACTTATTTTGGAAGGGATGGGACTAGCTCGTGAGTTTGATCAAGCCACTTGTGGGTTTGGAACCACTCCCTTCAGCCTAAGGGTGATGATTTGCACATTTAGTGAGTGAGCAAATTCAATACAAATATTAAGAAGTAAAGCTAAAAAATTGTATGGCTTTTGTAAAAGGGAGTGCGTTTATATTAGAAAAAATTACATGTTTCGTCTCCATCGTTTACATTAAAAATCATGTTTCGTCTCTAAGTCAAATTAAATACACTGATCGTTCTTAATTTCGAAAGTTGTAACGCTTACGATCTCTATTTCGGATAGGTGTTATCTTTTTTCGTTAAGTTATTTATTAAAAAGGTATGTTTGTTTTTTTCAATTTTCTTAAGTAAAACCCATAAATTTATATTATTTAAGTTCATTTTGATACAAAACTTATCTAAGATATGAGGGGACTCATCCCACCTTTCATCTCCCTACCATCTAAGGGCTGAGATTAAATCCTTATTTTATACTACAGGGGTATTTTCGTCAATTCACATGCCGACTATATAAGCAATTTTCTGCTTCTTTCTCATAAAAACACACACACATCTCGTCTGTTACTTCTCTTTCTACCCCCGATCTTTCTCTCTCTACAAATCGGAGCGCATAATCACGAATACATCACGAACAACATTTATTAATCTATCAGAATCGGTTAATTAGATCAATCAATTAACACGAATTCATATCAGGTTTCTATTCTCATTTTTTGGTTTATTTGATTTTGAATAAGCTTATTAATTTACTATCATTAGCTTATTTTGAACAAATATTATGATCGATTGTTCTTATATTGATTGAATTATTTTGATTGGTTGTGCTTATTTTGATCGAATTATTTTAATTAGCTTTTTAATTAGGTGATTAATGTGAATAAGCTTATTTGTTTGAATAAGATTTTGAATTAGATGAGAGTCGTGAATAAGCTTGTGAATTAGATAGGAGTTATGTGAATAAGCTTACAAGTTACATGAAAGTTATGAATAAGCTAGCTTATTAGCTTATTTTTGCGGCTCATAAGGTATTTTTTATGTGAGTTGAATTTAAGCTTGTGGATGTGAGCTGAAAATAATATTGATATATCATATATGATCAGTGATGATATATCATATATGACAGATATATCATATATGGCAGATATATCATATATGATAACTGATGATATATCATATATGATATATCTATCATATATGATATATCAGACAAACCAAAAGAAATAACAGATTTTGTATGAGTAATTTTAATAAATCTCTATAAACTGTTGAGACTTGCCTTCGATCATATATATGAGTAATTCATTTTTGTGTTAAAATGTCGCATAATATGTTCTTTTCTCTCCTGTGTATGTGCAGTCCGACAAAGATGATGATATTGCCCTATGGAGCAAAGTAGAGAAGGATGTTGATTATAATAAGAGGATGTGCAAGGATATGTTTTAGCAGATCAAGATGAAGTAGGTGTTTATCATGAACTCATCATTATGATAATGTGCTTGAAGAAGGGTTTATTGTTGAAAATGAATAGTAGTTCGAATAGTAATGTTTTTTTTGTATCTTGTGATTATGTATAAATGGTTATCATATATGATATCAGAGGTATATCATATATGATGTTACATTAGGTAATATTCTGTTTGTATTATCAAATATGATATTGTTAAAAAGTACATTTTCTTATTTTCTAGACAAAGTGAGTAATTATTAATTAAGATTTTTGTAGACTCTTTTGTTGTAAGCATGATTTTGGCAGATTCTTTGTTTCATATAACCAACTTTTCCTTGAGTATCATATATGATACTACATTATCATATATGATATTGCATTATCATATATGAGTTATTTTAAGAGTTAGATGCATTATCATATATGATAATGCACTATCATATATGATACTAATAAGAGGTAAGAACTATTCATGATAAATATGCTCAAAACTGTAACAACTAATTACAAAAGCATGCATTCAAGTCATAATATACAAAGTACAGTCAAGTGCATACATGTTTTTTCGATTACATATATCCGAAAATAGATCTAAATTAAGTTACAGACCAACAAACCCGACTCATGCTTTTGGTGCTCTTATCCCAAGAACTACATTTGTTATAAGAGTGAGGCTATATGGTTTCTTCACCGCAGGTTCTTCTTGTTATATACGCTTTATGGATCTTAGAGCATATTAACTTGTTGGTTTTGAACTTGAAGCAATTTGTAGATGTGGAAAGATGACATCAAGTGGTAGTTGCTATGCCCCCTGGGTGTTGATAGGCACTTGGTTGTTCTCTTCATCAAGCTAATAAGGGAAATAGAATTCAAGATTTCTAGATTGTAGGAAGTTGGTTAAATCATCACTGGATGAGTAAGTTGGTGAATGATTAGATCAATCACTATAGTAATCAGAATAGGAATCACCAGATGAGTCAAATGAATGTTCATCTTCAGATTTAACTTTTTCCAATGCAAAATGTACAAATATAGTGATTAAGGCACATTTTTAAATTAATCAAATGTGATACTTGAAGTATCATATATGATACTTTCAAGTATCATATATGATACTTCAAGTATCATATATGATACTTGAATGTATCATATTTGATAATGCAATCAATTTTGTTTCTTTAGTATGATGTGTTTAAAACCTGACCTATTCAATATTTTTCATGTATGGAATTTGCTATTTCATAGTTTTTAAAGTATCATATATGATACTTGAATGTATCATATATGACACTTGAATGTATCATATATGATTTTCCAATCATGTATGATACTTGATTTTATTATCATGTATGATAACTCGAGCATATCAGCATACTCATCATATCCATTTGTAAACACTGATTTTGTAAAACCCGCATATAAATACCATGAACAGTACACCGCGTAGACATATGAACTAATTAAAGCTTTCCATGTATGTCATGTACACGTGTCACGAATATTAATTACGAGAAACTACGTATGTTATTATGCACGATATATAAATATTACGTATAATAATTATAACACGAATATTAAAACACGAACTAACACGAACATTTAAACACACGAACTAACGCGACTAATATTAAACATGAACAAAGCCCGGTTGACCCTTGTTGGGCTTGGTGTCCGCGGAAACCAAACGGAGAGGAGGCCCAGCCCACCTTTGAACTTAACTAGTAAAAACTAAAACACATGAAAAACATAATACAGAGTTTTAACAAAAATAAAAAACCCTAGCCTCCTTTTCTTCTCTATACCCGCGGCACACAAGAGAGACACAAGGACGATTCGTAGTGTTTTGATCTTTGGTATTTACATACACGTGTTCGTTTTCTAGTTCTTTTCATTCACGCATTCGGTAAAATCATCAAACCTTCATATTTTTAATTCTTTTTATTTAATTATGAACACATGGGTCTGATCTTAAAAACAATTAATAAAAACATGATCATGATAATAATTAAACAAGAATAAGGAGGTTTGTTTGGTTTGTTTGTTCGGCCGCACACCAACCGAGACCAACCATTGGTCTTGGTGTCTTTTGGTTCGCCAACCGAGACCCCCAAGGGGCTCGGTGTAGCTGTGGTGTTCGGACAGCAAGCGGACCGAGACCCCTTTGGGGCTCGGTGTCATTCTCGGAAAGAAAAAGGGAACCCCAGCGCAAGCCGGGGTGTGTTTGTTTCGGGCAGTGGGTAAACGAGACAAGGCACGGGGAACCACCGGCTTAAGCCGGTGGGATATTTGCTCGACCAGTGGCACCGGCATCGCTGGTGTGAGCCACGACCAAACAACCAGCCGCCGGCTGGGGGTGTTTGGTCTCGGGTTGTGTTGTCTCGGGCTTCGGGCTCGGGATATTTTTGCTAATTTATTTTACAAGTTAATTAAATTAGTTTACATGCCTAATTAATTAATTTAATTAAAACATTAACTTAGGTTATATTATTTAAATTAAATAATACAAGTTTTAACCTAAGTATATTTTAGACTAAAGTTTATTAATTAATTATGTTAATTAGACTACATGAATTAATAATTAATTATTAATTCATGACTTAGGTTATTTTATTAAATTAATAAAACATGTATAACCTAAGTATTATACTAGACTTAATTTAATTAAACCACGACTTAATGAAATTATATAACCTATAGTTTATTAATTTAACCATGATTGTTATTAATTATTAAAACATGTACTTTTATTATTAATTAATAATCAGATATAACACATAGTATTTAATTAATAAATTATGTTATTAGTTCTATGACTTATAACTTTTAACCAGTTATCACCCGCTTATATTATTAGCTTATTAATCCAGCTTATTTCTATTTCAGGAAACTTACCATTTTTAGAAACTTTCTATTTTTAGAAACTGGTCTATTTTTGGAAACCTTCTATTTTTTGGAAACTTTCTATTTTTGGAAACTTTCTATTTTTGGAAACCTGCTATTTTTATAAAGTTACTTATTATTACACTACAAGTATAATAATACAAGAATACAAGATAATACATAATCAGAAGACATGTAAAACATGAACAATACAATATACCATTTAAAATAGTAAAATAAGACAATAACATATAAAACAAGTTAGGAACATACAAGAACCAGTAACATACTGAATAACCAAACAACTTATACATGTCCCTTATTTATATAGCAATAGTGAGGTGGGAGTCGGACTTTTCATCCTTTAATTTCCTCGTTCACTAGACATAAGGTACGGATATTCCGTCCTTCAGTATGGATATTCTCTTTCCTTATTAGGATTCCCTGTTTGCAAATGTTTTGATTTGCTTATGTTTAGTTTTAAATGCCTAAGCCATATACATGCATGTCATGTCATCTAGTTATGGAGGTACCATAACCATAACACTGGAGGCACCAGTATTATGACTTCCCCACGGCGGAGTGATTGCTCGTGGCGCCCCTTTTCAGTTTTGGCCATATATTTATATTATCATGTGGGGCGTATGGGTGCATCCTAGTTATATGTTTTTACAGGATTTTCATGGTGAATGTGGTGTGTGCCTTGCATCCTTCATAAGGAGTTGATCCCTCCAACCTAGACTAATTTAATTAGAGGCATCCCCTCTAATTGCATGATGAGGTCACCCCTCCAACTATTCATGCACGGTGGAACCTCATGACCTGTATGGGCTATTGGCTAATTAAATACAGTTTTCATATAAAAACAAAAGTCTTTTTAAACTATAAAACTAGTTTTATGAACATGTTCCAGGTTATCTAGGACTTATACATTTCCGCTGCTATTAGTCTTATTATGCTTATGTCACTTCATGTTGCGCTATATATCCGTTCACTGGGCGTTTTGCTCAGCCGTTTTCCTTTTCATGTCCCAAACGGCAGGTACTCAGGGACGCTTGTAGGATTTGAGAATATGTGCATACGGATGGAAGCTATCTAGCCTTCATTACTTTATGCATTTCCATACATTACTTTACTTCATTTCTTTTGGATATTGTTTAGTCCTTTTCCTTTCAGTACCAATATTCATGTGTGTGTGAGCTTATTTTAGACTACCGATGTTTGTTCTGGTATTTCCTTCTGATGAGACTGCTTTTATACATAGTCTCTATAAGATATTGTAAATCTTACTTATGTTTAGAGAGAGAAAGAGATAGAAAGATGGTAGATTTTCACACACACACTTGAGAGAGAACAATAAGAAAACACCTTTTACTATGTGTAAAATGAATGAAAACCACACCCTCTCCATCTAAGGAGAGGGTTTATATACCCAAGCCTATGTGATAGGCTTGGGCTTACATTGGGCCGCCGGCCTACACATGTTGTAGGCTTGGCTTGGCCTTGTTTGTTGAATATTAATTTAACTAAACTACGAGCTACCACTTAGACTATTGTTGGAGTGACCGATCCTTTCTAATACGTAAAACGTATTTCCAACAATCCCCCCCCCCCAAGGGAGCTCACTCCAAACAAGGGCGTTACCCAAGTTACAATAATAAAATAAACCTAGCATACTATGCTTGTCTTGAGCTCGTAGTCTTCGTCTTTCTTTTCTTTTTCTTTTCTGGTGAACATGCTGATGTGATCTTTGATATCAATCTTGAGCATTAATCTCTTCCCTTGATCTTATGCATCCATCACTTGTGATCTTCGCCTCTTCGTGACACCATGTCCCACATACTTATACCTTTGTAATTCTTGAAAGCTTCAGAGTTCGATACAGCGGAAGACTTGACTTTTAGGCTTTCTAGAATGAGATGAAGTATTAAGTGCATAAAGTATAAGCATGCAGGGACGACTTCTTCTCGGATTCCGCAACGCCACCGTCTTCAAATGTCGCAACATAAGTAGACACGAACAAAATGGCTTTGAAAATTTCATTCTAATTCGGTAGCATTTTACCTCCGGTCGGTGAAGACCGTTGGACGATATAAAATATCGTACTTGTGGCAGGTAGATTTAATTAAAAATCTCCTTGACAAGATTTCGTGGGTAAACCCGTTCTCTTTACTCGACCGTCCAAAGCTGACTGCGAACGTAAAGAGTGAATCATTTGGATAAAGTTATCCGCATGATTGAAGCCGTCAACTCCGATTCCTGGAACAAGTTTGATTCATTAAAGAATCGCACCATCGTTGCTTTCCAGTTGTCACGAGCTTGATTCATATTGAATCTTGCAAGTTACCTACCAAGTGTTGTTTGAGGTTAACACTAGAAGGATTTCCACTCATCACTGTGAACACTAAGGTATCACTCTGAGTGTTCTGGCAAGATCACGGAGATATTGCGTAGAGGCCTGGAACGTGTTTAAATTCAGTTAAGAACTAAACAACTGTTGCTTTCCAGTTATCACAAGTTTGATTCATAAAGAATCGCACAAGTCACCTACCATGAGCTTTTGAATGTTCGCTCAAGAAGGATTTCCATCTTTATTGTAAAAACTTTCGTATTGCTCAGATGTTCAGGCAAGATCATGAAGATTTTGCGTAGGACTCTTAAGATCTTTCTTACTTTTCACAGTGTGTGAAGAAGAAAGGAAATATGGAAGTGTGTCCTAATGAGATATTTGATGATCTCAAATGGCTCTAGACTCAATCGTGTATTTTGGATTTAAGTGATCGGAGGCTGGAGAGGAGTGCCACCATTCCAATACCAATTTATTCAGAGTGAATAAATCAATAGATAATGTGTTGTCTCCGTGTGATTAAAACAAATACCTTTTGAGAGATATCTGAGTTAGCTGGGATGGGTTGTGCATTGCATCACTGGGTCCATGATGTCTATCTTCAATATCGAGCATCATTAAAATGATCTCAATAGCATATGTGTTGACCCGGTTTTTGCCTAAAGTTATAAGGAGGGCTTCTTTCTTTACACCCTTTATCTTTACAATTCTTTTTCATTCTTCAACCCCTTCAATGTTTACCAATACGTCATAACTAGCACCTTGTTGTGATTGTTCCTGTGCTAACTTAAGTACTTGGTCGGCATTCAGCTACATTGACAATCTTTTCTCCAACTTTCCTAAGGACTACTATTTCTAGCTTTGGAATGTCCTTGGGAAGATTCCTCTGGTTTTGGAAGAATCATTGGACTTAACCTATCCTACCATCCTTATGTCACCACAATCTTCATCATCGTGAAATAAATGGGTTTAGGGTAAGTATATGTCACCATGAAATCTATTTTGATATAGCAAATCTACTTTGCTCCCCCTTAACATATGCCACGATATTCGAAAACATTTCGCACATGTCGGGATGAGCCATCACGTTAAGACAAACCATTTGTGATAATTTCCCATATTAAATCACATTTTCTCCCCCATATTAAAAATATTAACCCAATCGATGTTTTTAATATCAATTGATTTAATGAAATTTTATCAAAGGTTTTGGGAAGAAAAATGCAAGTCTTTTTAATCTTCATGAGACCAATTTGTGAGAAATGATACTGATTTGTAACATGATCACATATTCACCATATTAGAATAAACTGACAAGGTTGGACCTGATTGATGAGAACATCATATGATAAGATAAAATGGTTCTTGTAGGCAAATGTTGGTCGCCTCGTCACGTATGAAGTCATCTCTTGACACCACATGTACGATTGGTATTGTTGTCTTGACACCAATTAGTGAATTTGGCACATTCGGCATCAAAGATTATGAATGCTTGACAATTTCTCCCCCTCAATTGTTGACCCGTGTTCTATTGAAAGAGCTGTAGTCGCCGTTTGAGTAGTCTCATCGTCGAGTATGTAGATACCAAATGTAGATAGCTATGGTTGTAGAGATGATAACTTCATAAAAACAAGACTTCTCTTGTTTTAACAAATAAATGCACTGAATCATACATAGATTTGTGTTAGACCAAGTCATAAAGTAAACTTGATCCCTTACAAGGTTTTAAAGTAAACCTTGCCCGAGAAAATTAATTCCCGTTGAGAGGCAAAACTTTCATAAGAAATACTTGACTTTAATATGAAAAGCGGGTTGCAGTCAGAAATAACTACAATCCATTTAGGCATGTTTTATGAAATATTTACAACTTTTGTACGAACTCTATTTATGGCGCAGTGTCAATATTAATCGACATCTCGAAGGCCATAAATATTATCGTACCAAATGACATGTATTCTGAAAAATAAAGTAAAAAACATCTTTAGATTTTTCTGAATTTTTTAATTTTTATGGTTTTTATATGGTTATATATTTTTGTATTTTGCTTTTGTGGATAAAACTATAAACAATATATACAGATGATCACCAAGAATACGGAGAATAGTTTACCACCACTATTCTTTCGCTTCATCTGCCAGTTCCTTTAGAGTCTCAGGCGAGAAATTTCTCATTCCTAGCTTGTCGGCCAAAAATTCCATTCGAGCGCGATCTAAAGCCTTCGTGAAAATATCCGCCAATTGATACTCAGATCGGACAAAGTAAAGCTCGATTACTCCATTTTCCATTTGCTCCTTGATAAAGTGGTAGCGAATGTCAATATGCTTCGACCGGGAGAATTGAACGTTGTTGCAGCATAGGGCAATTGCACTCTTGTTGTCACAGTACATCGGAATTTTGTTAAAACCTAGACCATAGTCGGTTAATTGCGATCTCATCCAAAGAATTTGAGCAAGCAACCAGACATAGCTATGTATTCTGCTTCCGTACTTGAAATTGCAGCGCTTTTTTGCCTTTTCGATGCCCAACTGATTAGTCGATCTCCTAGTAGTTGCAAAGTTCCACTCGTGCTACGCCTTGTATCTTGACAACCGGCGTGATCCGCATCTGCATATGCCATAAGTGCAATCGAAGAGTCCTTCGAATACCAAAGTCCCCGATTAATGGTTCCTTTAAGATACCGAAAGATCTGTTTAACAGTAGCTAAGTGTAACTCAGTAGGTCGAGTTTGATACCGAGCACACATACATATAGCAAACTAAAGATCAGGTCGACTAACTGTGATATACAGAAGAGTATCGATCATTCTACGATAAAGTGTCGGATCAACGGCAACTCCATGTGGATCTGTATCAAGCTTAGTTCGTTCCACCATTGGAGTATCCACGGGGTCACAAGATTCCATCTTACATTTCTTAAGAGATTCAAGGGCATACTTGGATTGATTGATAAAGATGCCTCTAGGACTCTGAGATATCTGAAGTCCTAAGAAGAATGATACCTTGCCCATCATTGACATCTTAAACTTGGAAGACATGAGTGTCCCTAACTCATCGGATAAGGTTTGGGTCGAGGCAGCAAATATAATATCAACAACATATATTTGTACCATAATCATATATTTACCTCGTTTCTGAATAAACAGCGTGAGATCCACCTTGCCTTTAGCGAAGCCTTGCGTAATGAGGAATCGTGACAAGAGATCATACCATGCGCGTGGAGCTTGCTTCAACCTATAGAGAGCCTTCTTATGCTTGTACACATGATTAGGATACTTAGGATTCACAAAACCATCCGGCTGTTGAACATAGACCTTTTCCTTGATTTCACCATTAAGAAATGCCGTCTTCACATCCATATGATAGACAATCATATTCATGTGGGCTGCATAAGCAAAGAATAGTCTAATAGCTTCCAAACGGGCAACAGGTGCAAAGGATTCCATAAAGTTGATGCCCAATAATTGCTTGTATCCACGAGCTACGAGTCGAGCTTTGTTCTTCAATATTCCGCCTAACTCGTCAAGTTTCACCATTTCAAAGTAAGCGGGCATGGGACAAGTTCCCATACTTCAAGACGTATAAATTCATTAAGTTCTTCTTGCATAGCTTCTATCCAACAGGATTGGGTAAAAGCTTCTTGCCATGTCTTAGGTTCAACTTCAGTGAGAAAAGCATCAAAATGACAAAACATTGCATTTTCTTGTAACTGACTTCGTGTGGATATCGGACGATTAGAGTCACCAATAATAGAATCTATAGGATGATCCTTTGTCCACTTGCTGTCATGTTCACGAATCCATGGATTGGAGTAAATCGTAGTAGGAGCTTCCTTTGAGGTGGACGACCCGGCTTGAGTAGAGTTGGGAATTGGTACACCAAAGAATGGAAGTTCACGCATTTGAGTGAATTCCAAATTGTGATCATCATCATCCTCTTCATCATCAATAGATGTGACATGGGTAGTTGATTCGGGTGTTGGTTGATAATTACTAGTTGAAGGTATATCTTGACCAATTGTAGGTGCAGATGTGTCTGATTGTGCTTCGGTTGCTGGATGGACAACTTCGGTTACCGAAGCTATTACCTCAGGTTCTGGAGCAACAATGCTTGGAGGAGTAAATAATTCATCAAAGAACGGTTGAAACAACCTATCCCATTCATTCCTAGAAGGTGGTATAAATGATGATGAAGTAGGGTTATTCGGGACAAGACCAGAGCTAATGTTACTGGGTCCCATTTCATGAAGTGCGTGTTCAGAGCTGCTTTGCTCAGAAGCCATAGCTGTCAGCTCATCAAAATCAACATTCGTAGTTTCGAGGATCTTACGAGACTTACGGTTGTAGATTCGGTATGCCTTCTTTGTAGGTGCATAACCAATGAAAATACCAATATCAGCCTTGGGTTGAAGTTTTCCCAAATTGTCACCATCATTATTTGGATAGCAGAGAGAACCAAATACATGAAGATATGATAAATCTGGTACTTTTCCATGTAGAAGCTCATAAGGTGTTTTACCATGGCGTTTACGAATTAGTGACCGGTTTTGGGTGTACAATGCGGTAGATACTGCTTCTGCCCATAAAAACAATGGAGCCTTTTCATAGATTAACATCGTGCGAGCAACTTCCATAAGTGTGCAATTTCGCCTTTCAACGACACTGTTTTGTTGTGGAGTGCGAGCAACAGATTTTGATTCACAAATTGAGTTCCATTATCTGTACGAATGCATCGGACAGTAGTGTTGAGACGCACTTGAAGCATCTTGAGAAATCCGATGATGAATTTAGGTGCCTCATTTTTTGTTGTAAGAAATTTCACCCATGTAAACCGAGAGTAATCATCGACAATGACGAGGATGTACTTTTTACCACTAAGACTTTCAACACGCATTGGCCCACAAAGATCCATATGCAACAGATAAAGTTTCTCCTGGTTGGTGTCTTCAATCTTGGGTTTGCATGATTTCTTAGTGCTTTTTCCCATTGTACATGCGGAACACATATGATCCTTGTGAAATGAAAGTTTAGGAAGACCACGAACAAGTTCGTTTTTCGCCAAATGATTAATAGCGTCAAAGTTAAGATGAGATAACCGTCGATGCCATAACCATGACTTATTCTTTGATGCTTTGGAGAGAAGACATATGGGAGAAGCGGACATCATGTCTTGTAGAGACAAAGTGTACAAATTATTCCCTCGAGTACCTTTCAATAAATCAACCCCTTCCAAATTAAGAATGAAGCAGGTATGCTCTCAAAAAGCAACTTCTAGGTTTGCATCACAAAATTGTCCCACAGAAAATAAGTTGTGACCGAGACCTTCCACATAATACACTCTTGAAATTATAACATTCCCAATATGATATTCACCGTAACCCATTATCTTTGCAATATGATCATTTCCAAATCGAACCGTACCAAGAAACTTGCTAACGAAATTTCTGAGCTGAGAGTGATCTCCGATCATATGTTTAGAGCAACCAGAGTCCAAATACCAGAGAACAATTTGGACCACCTGTTTTCAACAACAACAGTAGACAATGCATTGGAAACTATTAGTTCCGGAGTGTTAGCAGATACAGATATAATATTATCAGAATTGCTAACATTTGTGTGACCCTTAGATTTCCTGCGTTTTCTAATGTGAGTTTTATCACTAACAGGTTTTATTGTTCCAACTTTATGAGGTTTTGGATTATTAGTGGGCACTACAGTGGGAGTAGAACTATTTAAAGGGCACTTGGTTCCTACGGTAGTGTTGGTGTTCCTATTTAAAGGACACGCTTGTGTTTTGGTAGCCTTGGTACTCCTAGTTAAATGGCACTCTTTCTTCGCTGTAGTGGGAGTGATCCTAGTTAAAGGGCACGTATTTACTACTATAGTGAAAGTTCTACCAATGGGGCGCCACATCCAACCAACTTGGGTTAACACTTTCCCAGTCGGTTTCTATTCTAATCCATTTTTTCGGGCATTCATCTCATTTACATGGTCAATAAGGCAAGAATCATGACGACTAAAAAACATACATTCTTTGCAATTCCAACATATCAAATTAGAACTCACAGTAGGGTTAGAACGCTGCACAACCACAGAGCCTTTAGGTTTAGCTACATGATTCTTTTTATTCAAAACAGAAATAACATTCCTAGGATGGGCTTCTACTTTCATCTTCACTTGACTAATAGATGGGGGCAAGATCCTGTCATTCTTCTTGTTTCTTTTAAGCTTAGATCTTTGAGCCTTAGTAGTGGTGCTTACTCTTGTAGAAGGCAACGCGGGAATATTAGTAGTTGGTTTTGATTTTGCCTTATCTTTAGTGACCAAATTTTGAGATGGTTTAGTCCTAGGGCCCTTGTTAAATGGTGTGACGACGATAAGGTTCATTTTGATGGCACTAGAGGACGGTGCTGAGACAGTGGCTGCGTTGTCCACAACATTCTTACCTTTTAGGTTACGAAGTGTTTCCTTTAACTCAGTCAAAGCCAGATTTTATCACAAATTTGTTCCCTCAAATCAAATATTTCCACCGAATTTCGATTCAATTGTTCAATCAATGATTGATTCTGTGTAGTGGTATTAGCACATACATGCTTTACTGAATCGAAGAGTCGTGTAATTTTCTGTTTTAAGTTATCAACTTTAGACAAAATCTTGGAAACTCGATTATCTAGATCAAGTTTAATATTCTCAGCGGCCTCAAGTACGTTCACACAGTTAAGCTCCTTAGATTTCTCTATGTCTATCGGCAAAACTTTAGCAACCTTGTCACTTGGCTGACGCTGTTTTGATTGTAAATTCAATCAAAAATTCTTTTGAAAATTTGCATCATCGATATTAACATCTTCGAATGACGTTTCAAAGATTTCTTGAATAAATTGTTGCTTGCATTCAAGCGAAATACAATGTGTTTGAATCTCATCAAAACTTTTTGAAAGCGAAGATAACGAATCTTGAAGCTTTAAAAATTCAGCGTCAGATTTGTGACAAGTACTATCTACCACATTATCCACAAATTTAACATTATGCACAATAGAATCATTATCAACACTTTTATTCACACAGACGGAAACAATATCATAAGACATCACTTGCTTCAGAAGCTGATCATTTTGGCGTGAAACTCGTTCTATTTCAAGTAAACTGTTTTCATAAGCATCATCCATTTCATTGAAAACACGTCTAACTTCTTCTATTTCCAGAAGCAAATCTTGATAAAGATTACTAAGACAAGCTTTAACATTCTTTACAAACGGAACAATTTCGTCTCGGAACGCAGCTCTAGTGTGCTTAAAGTTCCATTCACCTTCCGTTATGGCCGAAGCCGTCGTACGTTCCAAAATGACCTTGTCAAAATCGGCTAAGTGTTGGTGCACCGCATTTAAACTATCTGGTGCCTTACTTACCGGTGGAATTAACTTAGGTAAATCCTTTTTGACAAGCGTAGGAGACGTACTAGGAAGGTTTTCCGTTGATAAACTTTGGGGCACAAAAGCTGTTAATTAAGATAATTCCTTTTGTAATCGAATATGAGTCTTTTTATCAAATTGATCTTTATTATACTTATCATAATCAATCTTATGGAATTTTGAAAGAATTTTAGAATGAGTTTCTTCCGCAAGTGAATGTGTCTCCTCAGAACTACGAACATAAGGTGCTTCTTTTGATTTGCCAATTAGGGTCACATCATAAAGACAAGGAATATATTCCTGAGCTTGTTTTGCATAACCGGGATTAGGTGGTAAATCTTGAAGACGCTTAAGTTCGAGTTCTTTAAACGATTTAGTTAAAAGATGAACCTTTTCTGTGGAAGTGTATTGTTTTAAAAGCTGTTGTTCTTTGAATTTAAGAAGTTTGGTAGCATTAATTTCCGATTAAAACTTTTTAGACTCGAGAGTTTCGAAATCCATTTTAATTTTCTAAAAATCATTGACAACCGACTCTTTTGCTTTTAATTCATTAGAAATATTAGCTTTTAATGATTGTATTTCTTTTAAGTGTTCAATCTTTTCAAAACGAAATTGGTCAAATTCAGAACACGTTATTTTCTCTGCTTGAGGGACCATTTCAAAAGTTTTGACCTTTTCTTTATGCAACTCAAACTCAGCTGTTAGGGTACCATGACCAAATCATGTTGAGCATAAGATTCCATACCCGTCGTAGCATTTGGTTGAGGTTCACTCAAATGTGTAGTATTGGGTACCACATCATTTGAGTTACTAGTTCCCGAATGTTGTTCGAGGTTGTCATTTTCATACCCAACTTGATGTTGGTTATCATCATTACCAAGATTGGTTGTGGTGGGTACCTCACTGACGACATCAGAACCGTAGTGAGAGAGATTATCAACGAGAGCAGCTTGGGCAGAGCGAATGTCATCACAATCCGAATCATATGCGTCAAGATCATCTGCTTGATAAGCTGTATTAGAAGTGGAAACAACTTCAATGCCTTCATTGTCTACTGCCCCTGGGCCTGCAAGAAATGCTAACTCTTCTGCATCCAAAATCTTTCCCTTAGACTGAGCATCGACCGAATACATCTTCTCATGAAACCACGTTGCATCCCTTCTCCTTTTTGGCTGAGTGCATTCCCTAGCCATATGACCTTGTCCTCTACAATTGTAGCAAGTCACAACCTTTTATGGACCAATAGGGCTTCCATTTCCATTAGCTTGAGAATTCACAACTTGAGCATTCACAGTCCTTATAGGAGGTCCATATGAATTTTTCCTTCCCTGAATAGGTTGCACCGTCACTTGACCATCTTGAACAGTGGCTTGTTGTCGAGGATTTGAAGAGGTGCAGAGCTGATTGTTTGTTGGTGGAAATCCTCTAGTTGCAACAAGTTTTGACAAGTAGGCAGTGAGATGGTTGAGAACATCAGTTGGCGTATCATTTGGAGTAAAGACGGGTGCTTGGATTGGTGGATGTTCATTAGAGTAGAAGGCTTGTGCTCGTTGTGCTTCAATTGGAAAATATCCTTGCTGGGGAGTATAGCCCATTGGAGAAGTGTTGGCTTATGATGGTGATGTCTGATGTGGTGGTTGCTGTGGAAAGGATTGTTGATGAACACTTTGTTGAAATGCTTGTTGTGGCATCATTAGTGGTTGATAAGATGGTTGTTGTGGTTGCTGATAGGTGTGTGGTGGTGGCTGTTGCAAGTATGATGGTTGTTGATAAGTATAAGCCATGTTTTGTTGAGAAGCATACATGGCAAGTGGATCATGAACTTAAGGTGTAGACAACCGAGCCTCGATCACATGGAATTCGTGTTGTTGAAGAAAAGCTTGAAGTTGATCCACATTGGTGTTATGCAAGTCCTTAGCCAATTTAACATCCGTCACGTACTTACGCCATTCTGAAGGAAGGGTGTTCAAATACTTGGTGTTTAATTGAAACGTAGGAATTGCCATGCCATAGATATTAAGCTCATTCAACAATAGGGTAAATCTCAAATAGTAGTCATTGAGAGTCTCCCCAGGGACATAGGCAAACTTATCAAAAGTATCATAAAGCATACACTCTCATTCTTGTTTAGTTAACGAGGTGCCTTGCATTAGAACACGAATTCTATCCCATAACTCTTTGGCAACTTTATGTTTGCTGACGAGTTTGTAGACATCCGGAGGAAGGGCTTGGAGAATGATGTTTGTAGCATACTTATCACATTTGTCTTGAATCTTCATATCTCCGGTCAATTCACCCGTTGTGCGAGGACGAGTAACTGTACCTTCCGTCACAGTACCATAATCTAATGGTCCATTGAGCACCGATGCCCAAATGAGATGTCCATTCTCTTTGTTCAACATGTAAAGTTCCATTCGGGAAGTCCAATCCTCGTACATAGATTTCTCCAACATTGGTGGACGATTATCCGTACCCGAGAGGATGGACTTATCTGTAAGAGATGTGTACTCCATTTCGTTAAATTAAGATTTACAAATGTTAATCGAACAATGAGAGAAAGTAAATGTATTTGTTGTTGTGTGTTAAATCCGAGAAATAATGTTGAAATACCCTAAGTTATGTTCTCGTTAAACCAAAAATTCCAAGTCAAATTTGCACACGATTTTGAAATCGTCGGAATATTGATCGGAATAAATGATCGAAATACTGTCGGAATACCCCTATCGGAATATCGTCGGAATACTCTGTCGGAATACCACTATCGGAATAACCTCTATCGGAATATCATCTATCGGAATATCGTCGGAATACTCTGTCGGAATACCACTATCGGAATAACCTATATCAGAATAACCTCTATCGGAATAACCTATCGGAATAACCTCTGTCAGAATACCGTCGGAATAACCTGTGTCGGAATACCGATACGGAATACTGGTCGGAATAATGGTCGTAATGATAAACCCTTTTCCGATGTAAGCTGTCGAAATACTTAAACCCTTTTCTGATGGTTTTTGTCGGAATATTTCCTACTTTTCTCGGACAAAACTCAACCAATTCGAGATTTTAAGCAAAAAAATAATCAAAACACCCAAAATTTTTGTGTTTTTAGCGAAAGTAAATATACCAAATCTCTATCACAACTTGTAGAATATTTGTATCAAGAAAAAACCATAAAAAACACAACAAAAAAAAATTTGGTTCGTGTAAAATGGATCAAAATAGGCGTATGAATCAAGAACACAAACACATAAACCAAACAATCATCCCATGGCTCTTGATACCATTTGTAAGATATTGTAAATCTTGCTTATGTTTAGAAAGAGAAAGAGATAGAAAGATGGTAGATTTTCACACACACACACTTGAGAGAGAATAATAAGAAAACACCTTTTACTATGTGTAAAATGAATGAAAACCACACCCTCTCCATCTAAGGAGAGGGTTTATATACCCAAGCCTATGTGATGGGCTTGGGCTTACATTGGGCCGCCGGCCTACACATGTTGTAGGCTTGGCTTGGCCTTGTTTGTTGAATATTAATTTAACTAAACTACGAGCTACCACTTAGACTATTGTTGGAGTGACCGATCCTTTCTAATACGTAAAACGTATTTCCAACAGTCTCATCGTCCAAAATGGGCTTAAAATGCTTAAAATATCACAAAATGTGCCAAATATATGCTTGTGTTTGTTCAATGTGTATTTTAGGTACGGATATTAAGAAAATGGCAAAAGATCACAAGAAACAAGCAAAAACGAACACGGGAAACGAAGTCGCACAATGAACCAGGCCCTAGGGTTGATTTTCCAAGAAAAACCCTTGAAGAATTGAAGATTGTACAAGAAGGGTCCTCCAATATTGAAGAATTGACACTTTAAACCCTTGTATATTCATAATTACAAGTTTGGTCCTTAAACTTTTTTCAAAATTTACAAAAAGGACCCTCAACTTTGAAGAATTGGCAAGAATGGTCCCTCATATTTGAACACTTGTCACTTTTAGTCCTCCATGAAGACAAAGAACAAGTGAAGACCTTGAAGATTGAAGACATGTTAAGTTTGGTCCTTCAAATATCATCAAATGGCAAGAAATACCCTTTTAAATAGTTTTGGAAACTTTTTGGAGCAAAAGTATGAAAATTGAAACTTCATTATAAAAGGAAATCTGATTTGAGCTATTTAAAACACAAGTGAAAGAAGAATGGAAGAAGAGGGACTAAACATGGCAGACAATAAAAGAAACCTAGACCAACCACACCTCTCCACGTGTCCCACTAACTCCTTACAACCAATCACAAACCACCATTACTCCACATCACCATCCCACTCACTAGCTTATAACTAATTAATTAGTTATAACTAATCTGGCACCATAACACATATTTAAACACTAAAACATATCAAACCATTGTTCTTCATGTTCTTAATCCAAATTAGGTTTTCTTTAATCCCTAACATTTAAACCCTAATCACCTCCAGATTTATGATTAGGGTCATCTTAACCAAAACCCAACTCTTACTTTCCATGCCACCTCACCACAAGTGTCACATGTATAGTCCCCTGCACACGTTTTTGGGGAAGAAGACAAATTCATACAGAGAATCAACCATCCACAATATAGCTTACAACATAAGCTCATTTGAGGCCCTTGATCAAATTCCACCACCTTTCCAGCTCTACAAACGTCCAAAAACCCTTCACATGTTCAAGGATTTTCAAACTTCAAAGGGGCAAATTTAGAAGACCACTACTTAGGGTTTTTATGTTTTCAGCTTATTAGGTCATTGTTCACCCTCTATATAAAGGGTTTAGTTCACAACATTGTAGTCTGCTCTTGGTTTTTCCTTTGGTCAATGATAGGTGTATAAACACCCATCTTTTCTACCACTTAATTACAATAATAACCGGACCAAAACGTGTATTTTATGTCTTTTATGTCGGAATTATGCGTGGTTTGTGTTTTTGTTGTGATTTAGGACGAAAAGGTGAAAAGTGGAGAAAACACGGGAATTCACGGGCATTTACGGACTTTTATTGAAGAAAAGGATGAAAGACGAAGTCAAGAAGTCAAAAGTGGATAAAGAACGGAAGTCCAAGACCAATTCTGAAGACTTATCGAAGAAAAAGTCAAAAGACGAAAGTTTACTTAAAGCCGAGGAACTCAAGTCTTATTTATCGAAGAATTAAAAGACGAGTCCAAAGAAATCCCGAGCCAAAAGTCATCACATTCCAAGATTAACAAAAAGATTAAGAAAGAAGGACTTGATGGTGCAATTAACAAGAAAGGAAGGAGAGAGGAAGCTTCCCCCTAACCACTCCCTAATCACCTATATAAACCCCTCTTATTCATTCATTTAGTTCTTGTTGACTAATCGTGACAATTAGTTCTTCCATGGTTGGTGGCTTGACAAACCATTCTTCCACTTTTATTTTATGCACATTTAATTACTTGCACATTTAATTACTTGTCTTGCACCTTTAATTACCTTTAATTTCAAGTAAGTGTTCCTTTTAATTACTTGCACCTTTACTTTATCTTGTTAATCTTCTTCTACCTTTCTTTGATTTACACGTTTTTATCTTATTAATTTGTTAAAGGTTTGATTTTTATGCTTTTGATTGTTTTAAATCATTTGTTTTCATAGCTTATTTGATTTTTTTTTCAAGTTTATATAGTTTTTACAAAAGTTATTTTTATATAAAAAGTTGTTTTTCTTAAAGTTTATCTTTTTCATATTTTAAAAGTTGTTAACTTTCAGTTTTATAGCTTATTTTTACACGGTTTTAGCTAAGTTTTTAGTCTAGCGCTTATTAGGATTATAGCTTATTTACTTAGCTTATTTTTAGTTTCCTTTTCCGTATTCCGATTGGGGTCCAATCGGAAAGGGGTTTTACATTCAGATTGATTCAATCTGAAAAGGGATTCATTATTCCGATTGGAGGGTGTTTTGGTATTCCGATCAGAGCAGGTAAGTGAGTATTCCGATTGGTGTGCAAGTGACAACATTCCGATTGGATCTTCACTCCTCATTCCGATTGAGGTGCATGTTTGGTATTCCGATTGGAAATAGTGACAGGATTCCGATCAAAGGACCCGAGCATCATTCCGACCAGCATCCAGCCATATTCCGATCAGAGGTTGGTCTACATTCCGATTGGGGTTTTCTGGATATTCCGATTGGAGGTAAGTGACAGTATTCCGATTGGTCTCCATCTCCATATTCCGATCAGGTGTAAAAGACATTCCGATAGGTTTGGTTTTGATATTCCGATCGGTGTGATCGGAATATATTCCGATTGGGGTGATTTTCCATACTTTTTCTTGTTTAATTTTTTAGCTTATGTTTTTGATACTTGTCTAACTTTAATTTCCGTCACGCTTTAATTTTAGTCATTCAATCAATTTACTTTCCGTCTCGTTTTTAAATATTGCACCCTTTTGTTTAATTAGATTTAGATTTAATTTCATTCTCTTTTAATACTTGCCCTTTACTTTAACGACATTTACTTTCAAGTCTTTGCACATTTAAATTCAAAACCAACCAAAAATATTTCTTTTTCACCAAAATAAAACTGAGTCACATAGAAAACCTAGATCAATTCGATTAGACCAACACAACGAACACATAATCTTTCTTACTAGGTAAAAGCCAGTTATTAAATGGCGCCGCTGCCGGCTCTTTTCGTTAAGATCAATAGTTTTCTGTGAGAGACACGTTGCTTTTTGGGATCCGTTCACTTGTGAACGTTATTTTTCTTGCATAAAAAATAAAAAATCATAAAAATTAAAAAATTGATAAAAAAACCATAAAAATTAAAAATTTCAAAAATTTCAAAAATCCAAAAAGATTTTATCTTTCTTGTGTATATATATTGTCTTTGTTTTTGGTTTTGTTTTCTTTTGCATTTTCAGGTGTATGCGTACTAGATCTTCTAATTATCAAGAGCCCGAGCCTCAAGAAGATTTAGATATGGCAGGTGTTAACAACAACATTCCACCGAACCTGAATAATAACAATAACAACAATGCTCTTCCACAGCCCGATCTTCGGACCATGGAGGAACTTTGTCAACCAACCATGTTTGGACGAGGAGGACCGATTGCGCCGATGCAAATCAACGCTCCTGAGTTTTCGTTGAAGCACCACATGATTCAGCAAGTACAAACAAACCCATTTAGAGGATTGCCTGATGATGATGCCAACAAACACCTCGACAAGTTCATTACTATCACCCAGAGCATGAAGTTGGCTGGTGCCACAATGGATGAACTTCGCCTACAACTCTTTCCACACACTCTATTACATCATGCCGAGAAATGGTTTGATCGCCTCCCGAAGAATTCTATTCACACTTGGGATGACATGACTCAACGCTTTCTTTCGCGCTACTTTCCACCATCCATGGTCACTAGCCTTCGCAATCAGATCAGCGGTTTCATGCAAGACCCTGATGAATCTCTTTTTGACGCTTGGGAGAGATATAATGTCTTGATCGACCGTTGTCCAAACCACAACATGCTTCCCGTCACATTGATTGATACTTTCTACAACGGATTGACTTTTCGAGATCGTGATACGATCAATGCAGCCGCCGGTGGCACATTCATGAAAAGGAGACCCGAGGAGTGTAGAGAGTTAATTGAGAACATGACTACTCACCACAAAAACTGGGATTCCTCTGCTTCCTCTAGGAACAACCCGAGAGTCAATGTTTCCTCAACCTCAGCAAACCCTGAGATGACCGAACTCACCCGCATGATGACTGAAATGAGCAAAAGTATTACGCTTCTCGCTTCAAACCAACAACAACAACAAGTTAAAGCAGTTGCTAATCCTTGTGAGACATGCGGCGGTCCTCACTCATACACCGATTGTCCTTCAACACAAGGAAATCCGGAAAATGTGTATGCAGCTTACGGTAATTATTCACCGGAAAATTACCAAGCTAGACAACAAGGGGATAGAAATCTGCTGAGCTACCGTTCAAACAACTACCTTTCACCCGGTTTTTCTCCTCAAAACCAAAACCCCGCCAACAACTACACTAGAAGCAACCAAATCCCACCAAGAGCTTCTAATCCTTATCACCCACCCGCCCAACAAACCCCACCCAGTAATCCGGATGTTGAGGCAATCATGAGAACCCAAGGTGAGCAAATCAAGAATCTGCAGAGCCAAATTATCAATCTTAAAGGGGATATCACAAAGCAAGGAAATGAGATAAGATCCGAGCTTCGAAATGATATTCAATCCTCCTTCAGCAATCAAACCAATGATTTGAAGAATATGCTTGCTAGTTTCTTGCCAGCCGCTCAACCTTCTTCTTCAAGTTCTCTACCTTCAAACACTGTCACTAATCCGCGAGCCAATGTGAGTGCTATTACTACTCGTAGTGGAGTCACCATCGTAGGACCACCAACCCCACCACCATCATCTACACCTCCTCCACCACCATGTATCCCTACTCCTCCTCTACCTAGTATTAGTGCACCATTACCGTCTCCGCCTCGACGTGATGAAGTTCCCACCAAAGATCCTTAAACATCTCAACCTTTACCTACACCTGCACCTTCACCACCCAAACCCAATATCCCTTATCCCTCCCGCTTGGGCAAGAACAAAATGCTAAACAAGGAGGACGCTCAAGTGACTAGCTATATCAAGATGATTTCTCAAATGAATTTCAACATTAGCTTTCTTGAGGCACTTGTCCACATGCCCAAATTTGTTAAAGCATTTAAGGAATTGCTTAACAAGAAGGAGAAGCTGATTGAACTCGCCAACACACGCTTAAATGAAAACTGCTCTGCAGTTATTCTTAAAGAACTTCCGGAAAAACTTGGAGATCCCGGTCGTTTTGTGTTGCCTTGCGTGTTCAACAAAACTGAAGAATTTACTGCCCTTGCTGATCTCGGGGCTAGTATTAATTTGATGCCTTTGAGTGTTTGGAAAACACTATCATTGCCCGACCTCACTCCAACCAAGATGACTCTTGAACTTGCAAATCGCACTCTCGCTTACCCCGTTGGTATAGCCGAAGACGTGTTCATTAAAGTTGGCACATTTACTTTCCCGGTCGATTTTGTCGTAGTTGATTATGAAATGGACCCTCGTATTCCTTTAATACTTGGTCGGCCATTCTTGAGAACCGGACGTGCTTTAGTAGATGTGGCCGAAGGTGAGTTAATCTTACGAGTCGGGGATGATGCAAAAGTTTTCAAAATGGGGAAGCTTACTAGTTTAACTTTTGGAGGCCGAGAATCAGTGAATATGATTAATGTGCTAGATGACTTTACCGTCTACGAAAATCCTCTATTCGACTCTTGCATCGATAATCCACTTTTTCATGATGATGTGGATGATTCTCTCCCCACTTTGGACGCTTCTCCCATTTATGATTCGTCACCGGTCTTTGACGCTTATGATGATGATGATTCTAGCTCAGATTCGGATAATTTTGATTGTACTTCTGAGTATCCCGAGCTGCCCACTTTCGATGATTTTGATGAGGCTGATACTCTCTCGAGCGATTCTTCACATACTGAAGATCCTCCGCCATCACTCAATCCTACTTTGGACGATTATTCATTTGAGGAAGATTTTTCTGAATTTCTTAACACATACTTCCCTCATGCGAGTGATGCTCCTCCTTATGACTTTGAAGATTATCGTCTTGATCCTACTTTGGATTTGAAGAGCATTTTGTCAAAGGAGCAGAAACCGGTCAACACCGAAATCCGTTGCACGTATGATTTGACACCTCTTTGTCCCACTTCTGAGGACGAGGTTGTGCTTCTTTGCGGATCTTCTTCACACTCGGCTGAGCCGGAGTGCTATTTTCCCCTAAAGGAAAAGGTGTTTGACCCCGGTATTGAAGTCTTTAAGCCATCTCAGTATCCACCTGATGAAATAAAAGGAAAAATCTTTGGACCTCTTGAAGACATGCTTGCACCACTTCATCTTTGCTTCCACCGTGCTCCATCGCTGCTTAAGGGAACCTTGCCACTTCTCTTTTGGCTTGCCTTGTTCGCCTTAAGCTCTTGCTTATTGATGGATTAAAACTATGTCTTTGATCCTGGTGGATTTGTTTCATGCTACTTCCATTGATGATCAAGGTCGAGTCAGGCTCACGACTCGGTTAACAAAAACCAAGCGCTTCTTGGGAGGCAACCCATGCATCTATCTTTTCGCTTTATTTACCATAAGTGTAGGGGGGACCCCTTTGGATTGCTATTTCCTCTCCTCACTTCTTAATCAGGGATTCGAGCTTCAATGATCCAATCTTGATGATTCTTGACGACCCGTGATTCCGTGTTCTACGTCTTCCCGGTTCTATCCTAAACTCTTTTCGATTCACTATTTTATATTTTCTCAATATTAAAATAGGAATCCCTTTAGTTGTCTTTCCCTTAGCAAAATTTAAACCACGTGCACAATGTCCTAAGTGTAGGGGAGTTTACTCCCACATGCTTAAACATTGAGGACAATGTTTATCTTAAGTGTAGGGGGGACTTCTATCGAAGTTAAGTGGCTTTTTCCTTGTTTTTGTCCTCATTTTAACCGGAAAATCAAATTTTCGACATTTTTCAAAATTTTTGATCTATTTTGGCCTATTAGTTTTTCCCTTAGTATAGTTATTTTCTTTCTTTGTTAGAATAAATGTTTAATAAGTGGTTTTATTGTTCAAACGTTGTGAATCTTTTGACTCAACCCGAGTTCACTCTAGCTAGTATCCTTAACGTGTTTAAGTCAAGTTTTGCTAGGCTTTTATATAGGGAGCTATAAAACGCGAAAGTCTTAACTCTCACGGGTTAAGAACAAGAACTTTTCGCAAGTTCTTATAATTGATCCTAGAGAGTCGTTTATCAAGGGAACTTTAAAATGCGATTTCTAAACTTGAAAGAGTCTAAGAATTTGCAAGATCCTATAGGCGACTCGAAAACCCAAAATTTTGATTTAATAGGCTAAGTATCCACGAGTCTCATTACTTGAGATTTTAAACTGTGGAGAACGAGAGATGATAGAGCCAATTATAAGTTCGGTATTCTTTCGTGAACTTATGTGAGTTAATTATGAGCCTATTCTCCCATCGCTTGCTAATAATTTATTTGCTAATAAATAAGGTTGTACGATTTGAAAAGTTACTTAGCTTCTAGCCCCGGATCGTTTAAAAGTTGCTCGGTAATGACGAGAGTTCATAGCCAAGGCATAACTTATGAAGCGGGGCGCGAAGATTGGCGAGTCCGAAAAGGCCCTAACAAGGCATGAGGGCTATGTTTTGTTGCTAAAGATCCAAAGTGATGTGAAGAATCATTTATCGAAAATCAATATGAAGGATCGAGACACACGACGTAAAGCAAAACTCCCTAAAAGTCATGGAGAAATGTATCCGAAAAGACCCTAACAAGGTATGAGGATAAATAGATCCAAGTCATAAAAGGAGGCGGATCGTTGTATATCAAAGTCCAAAATAAAGATTGGAGAAAAATGAAGAAGTCGTGGTCCAAGTATGAATCTCTCAAAACTTCAAGTGAAGAAATTCCAATTATGAAGAGAAGACCATTATTTCATGAACGTCTCTCAAGATTTGAAGTATGAAGTTGCTGCCAAATATCGGCCCGAGAAAGGTCTCAAATCGCGAACCAAGTTATGCCAAGATATGAACTTTCTGATATCCCGAGAAGCAGTTTTAAAAGATTTGGTCCTTTAGCTAACTATTGATTAAATCGTGCACTTTATTTTCAGACTAAATAATTATCGAAATAAGTCAAACAATGCATCTTCGTGATCATTCAAGACAAATAATAAAATATAAGAGATACCCATAGGAATAAGGGAGTCTAAGTAAATAATTGGCCCACATGAGTTCGTGTTAGTTTACTAACTTATAATAACAATGATCTCGTTTTTAAGCTTGGTTTGGAGAAAGTGAAAAGTTGAGGATGATGATTATTCATGACATTTTCAAAACCCAAGGTATGCTTTTAATTTCTCTGCTTTGCATTTTTATAATTTTCTATCTCTTTAATAAAGGCCAATGTGGATTGATTACGATGAAAAGTGTAAACATGCTTTGTAACTAATGCATTGCATGAGGACATTGCAATGGTCAAGTGTAGGGGATTTGATAGGTGTATAAACACCCATCTTTTCTACCACTTAATTACAATAATAACCGGACCAAAACGTGTATTTTATGTCTTTTATGTCGGAATTATGCGTGGTTTGTGTTTTTGTTGTGATTTAGGACGAAAAGGTGAAAAGTGGAGAAAACACGGGAATTCACGGGCATTTACGGACTTTTATTGAAGAAAAGGATGAAAGACGAAGTCAAGAAGTCAAAAGTGGATAAAGAACGGAAGTCCAAGACCAATTCTGAAGACTTATCGAAGAAAAAGTCAAAAGACGAAAGTTTACTTAAAGCCGAGGAACTCAAGTCTTATTTATCGAAGAATTAAAAGACGAGTCCAAAGAAATCCCGAGCCAAAAGTCATCACATTCCAAGATTAACAAAAAGATTAAGAAAGAAGGACTTGATGGTGCAATTAACAAGAAAGGAAGGAGAGAGGAAGCTTCCCCCTAACCACTCCCTAATCACCTATATAAACCCCTCTTATTCATTCATTTAGTTCTTGTTGACTAATCGTGACAATTAGTTCTTCCATGGTTGGTGGCTTGACAAACCATTCTTCCACTTTTATTTTATGCACATTTAATTACTTGCACATTTAATTACTTGTCTTGCACCTTTAATTACCTTTAATTTCAAGTAAGTGTTCCTTTTAATTACTTGCACCTTTACTTTATCTTGTTAATCTTCTTCTACCTTTCTTTGATTTACACGTTTTTATCTTATTAATTTGTTAAAGGTTTGATTTTTATGCTTTTGATTGTTTTAAATCATTTGTTTTCATAGCTTATTTGATTTTTTTTTCAAGTTTATATAGTTTTTACAAAAGTTATTTTTATATAAAAAGTTGTTTTTCTTAAAGTTTATCTTTTTCATATTTTAAAAGTTGTTAACTTTCAGTTTTATAGCTTATTTTTACACGGTTTTAGCTAAGTTTTTAGTCTAGCGCTTATTAGGATTATAGCTTATTTACTTAGCTTATTTTTAGTTTCCTTTTCCGTATTCCGATTGGGGTCCAATCGGAAAGGGGTTTTACATTCAGATTGATTCAATCTGAAAAGGGATTCATTATTCCGATTGGAGGGTGTTTTGGTATTCCGATCAGAGCAGGTAAGTGAGTATTCCGATTGGTGTGCAAGTGACAACATTCCGATTGGATCTTCACTCCTCATTCCGATTGAGGTGCATGTTTGGTATTCCGATTGGAAATAGTGACAGGATTCCGATCAAAGGACCCGAGCATCATTCCGACCAGCATCCAGCCATATTCCGATCAGAGGTTGGTCTACATTCCGATTGGGGTTTTCTGGATATTCCGATTGGAGGTAAGTGACAGTATTCCGATTGGTCTCCATCTCCATATTCCGATCAGGTGTAAAAGACATTCCGATAGGTTTGGTTTTGATATTCCGATCGGTGTGATCGGAATATATTCCGATTGGGGTGATTTTCCATACTTTTTCTTGTTTAATTTTTTAGCTTATGTTTTTGATACTTGTCTAACTTTAATTTCCGTCACGCTTTAATTTTAGTCATTCAATCAATTTACTTTCCGTCTCGTTTTTAAATATTGCACCCTTTTGTTTAATTAGATTTAGATTTAATTTCATTCTCTTTTAATACTTGCCCTTTACTTTAACGACATTTACTTTCAAGTCTTTGCACATTTAAATTCAAAACCAACCAAAAATATTTCTTTTTCACCAAAATAAAACTAAGTCACATAGAAAACCTAGATCAATTCGATTAGACCAACACAACGAACACATAATCTTTCTTACTAGGTAAAAGCCAGTTATTAGTCAACTTTCTGTAAATCCTATATTCAAATTAATGAAATAGTGTTTTAACTTGTTGACGAAATCCAAGTGCCACCTTTAATATTCTGTTGTTATTGTTCAAAGTTTATGAGTTTGAAGTATCATAGTTTGGTTTTAAAGTTTGTGCAAGAAATTGCAAAAGTTTCAAAATCAGATATTTTTCTAAGCTCTTTGTTCAAACCCTTGGAATTTTTGGGTCAAAGGTTGATCACATCACCCTGATAAGAAGATTATCAAGGCGAGGTGTGATCTTGGCTTGGGGATAATCAAGGAGTGGGGTATAAAGCTTGAATCAATCAGTTTCATTTTTCATTTTCTTTTTCATGTAATCTGTTTATTTCTAACCTGGTTATTCTTAGTAGCTTACTGGAAGCTTGTGCCTTGTTAAGCTAGGCACATAAGCTCAAAAATTCGTGAGTGTGGATGTACATTCATGAGGTTTGAACTCTTTTACCCAAAAATTTGTCAAGAAAGTGGTTTGAAGTGTTTTGGTAACCTGTTATTGTTTTGTGTGTTATTGATGCATGAATCTTGTTGATTGTGCTTTGTGATGTTGTTTTGATGATTGTCTAAACCTGGCTTAACCTGTAACACACTTTTACTTTGTTAAAATTGATTTTGAAAAGATAAAGGGGTGTTTGGGCTTACTGCATGATTGAGGTTTGGGTAGATTTCAGTAGGTGTTAAGTGTAGTATTGTTCTTTTTCTTGTCTAAGTATCATATTTGAGTGTTTATCTGCATGCTTTGTGCTTTGTATCACACTAATCCATCAAGTGGCTTTAAAATCTTGAATACTTGTTGTTTTTGCCTGTGGTTTTGTGGAAACCTAGATCTAAGGGTAGATTATGGCTAACAAGTGCTTAAACATAGTATATGCAACCTATTAAAGAGATTTGATGCTTTGAAATTAGATCTGTGGTCAAGTAGTTCAGCAAAACTTGTTCTTGCCTGTTTATTGTTCATCTAGTAACCTGCATAAGCTTAAATCTAGATCTAAACTTGAAAGCAGTGCATGAAATGAGTTGCCTTGTGTTTAGTTAAGTTTATACAAGATTGTGTATGCTTTTGGTGGTCTGTGGTTAGCTTATCTTTACTTAAACTGCTTATTTCCTCAAAACTGCTTATTAAACAAGTCTGTGCAATGTCTAATGCTTGTTCGCATTAACTGTATCAATTGGCTTAGTGTTATTGTGATTTCTTTATTGTTATTGACTCCTTATAAACCACTGGTTATAAGGGTGCCTTGTTTGTTCTTTGATTCCAACAAAAGTCCACAAAAGACAAAAAGTCAATTAAGTCAAGCAGTGGAAACTTTTCCCATTGCTGGACACCCAAAACTAGCCACTACTAGTGTTAATTATCAAACAGCTTATCAATAAGCTATAATAACTTATTTAGACCTGCAACAACTTTGTTTTTATAATCAATCTTCCTTAATTGACCTATTTGACTATTCAGGAGCATTTGAGACTTTGACTTTTAGGTTTGACTAGAAAACCAACTTAGTTGACTTTTATATAAGTGCTTATTTGCTTTTTCTAGCTTATTCAGTATGCTTTTTGGAAATCTTTTTGATTATTAAGCTTAGTTAAGTGATTTGAAACATTTTACAAAAAGAATCAGCACTTGAAACTGCCTAGAACTCGAAAACGACTATTTTGTCGCGTTGTGTAGAGAGCTTTTGCTTATTTCAGGCTTATTTCTTGGGCTTATTCAAAAATTCTTTTTACAAAAGGCTTATTGAGGTCAAGAGAAGGACGTGTGTGAAATTACAGCTTATGGCATTGGCTTATAGCTTAATGGGCCAAAAAGCCCATTAAGGATAAACTGTTTTGAAATAACTTGTGATAAGCTCATTTTTAGCTTTTGGGCCTTTGGAATTTTGTGTTTAAAATTGAATTTTAAGCTTAACTGGAATTTTTGGGCCATTTTTGTGAACATTTTTCTTATTGGGCCAATTTGAGCCCATTAAGGGGCCTGTTTTACTATTTGGCCCATTTGGAGGCCCATTAGGGGTATTTTGGTCATTTCAAGTTCATTTTCTGTTTATTTAGGTTAAATTAAACTAGTTTGCAACTTCTTAGAATTTTTTTATAAATTTTTAGATTTTTATTAATATTTTATTATTATTTTATTATTAAAATTAGTTTTTAATATTTTTGCAACTTTTTCATCTTAGGTTAAATACATTAAGTTAGGATTTTTAAAAATTTTAAATTAATTTTCTTGTCATCTAAATTTTTTAAGGTTATTTTAATATTTTAATAGTTTTTAATCATTCTTAAATAGTTTTAATTAATTTTAAAATTTCCAAAAATAATTTTTAGTTTAACTAAGTTATTTTAGAGGTTTATAAATTGAAAAATCTCATTTTGGGCTTTTTGTTAATTAAATTGATTTTTTGGGCTTTAATTAGCATAAAAAATTATTATTTAATTAAATAAAAGGTTTGAGGGATTTTTGATTTTTTGTTAACTCTAATTACTTTTTTTAGGATTTAATGCAATTTTTAGGAATTTTTAGGGTAATTTTTAAATTTCGTCATATTTTACGGTTTTACGTGTACGACTTTCGTCTTAGTGTAATTTTAATCGTAACCGTTATCCTCTTCTCTTTTCTTTCTTCATAATCATAATCACAAACATTTAATCATCTCTTTACACATCACACTAGCCTCCTTGAGAACGATCCCACCTTTGGGTCATTTGTGCACGGTTTTCCTAAACCGTCGTACTTACCCTCATTTACACTTCGTTTTCCTAAACGAGTGTGAATTTACAACTATCACCTTCTATGGTCATTTAATGTTTTAGATATTTACCTTGCATGCTTTGTTGACACGCCATAATTATCATGTGATATTCCATTTGTCAAAATGGGATGTTACAATTATGGTATCAGAGCCAAGGTTTCGACATGTAAGCTCTATAAACATGACCTGTGATTAGTGGGTAATCACCATGGTGTTCCTAAACTGACAGTTTGTTTTCATGCATCTGTTTCATGTATTATTGTTGCAGGAATTTTGACTAAGTAATGGTTGGTACAGGACTGGCCATATTTAATCGCATGTGCTTTTACTCGAATCATTTTTGTTTTGATGAACCGACCCATAGGCGTTCATCCTCTCATGTCAATTTTTGTTTTGGTGGACCGACCCATAGGTGTTCACCCAAACTCATGTCATTTTCATTGGTTATGCCTTCATACACTATTTTCATGCATAATTTTTTTCATGTTTATTTTATGTCTAATCAGAATAATCATTGCATTTTGTTTTATATTGTCAGATTGTTCTCATACGTGAACAAGAACAAATGAATGCAGCAGTCCAAGCTGCTATTCAAGCTCTGATTCCTTAACTGAGAAATGAGATTCGAGCCGAGGTGCAAGCCAACCACAATCATCACCCTCACTAGAATCAGAATCCTCCTCCTTCACCTCCAGCTACCCTGATCACATGGCTGGAGAGGTTCAATAAGCAGCGTCTGAAATCATTCGAGCAGACTGACAATCGAGCTGAGGCAGAGAACTGGATCGCTCACATTGAGAAGATTTTCGATGCTATGGGATGCGACCCTGTCTTTAAGGTGAGGTTAGCTTGCTACAAGTTCGAGGGAGACGTGCTTGCATGGTGGAAGGCACTTAAGCAGTCGAATGGAGGCGACGACTGGGTGACTGGCTTGACTTGGGCACAATTTAAGGAGTTGGTTCTTGGGCAGTTCTTATCGGAAGCTGAGCAGGATAAGCTCAAGAGGGAGTATCTTGGCATTAGGCAGAGAGCGAGGGAAAATAACACTGAATTCATGCAGAGGTTCCTTCGACTAGCTGGATTCCTTAGCGCAGCAGCCGGGACTGCAGAGGAGTAGGCGTATCACTTCCGCTGGGCTCTTCATACTTCTGTCACCAACTGTAGGATATGTAAATCTTGCTTATGTTATAGAGAGAGAGAAAGAGATAGAGAGATGGTGAGAACACACACACTTAAAGAGAGAAAGTGAAAGAAAAACACTTTTCAACTATGTGTAAAAATGAAGAACACACACCCTCTCCATCAAAGGAGAGGGTTTATATACCCAAGCCTTGTAATGGGCTTGGGCTTACAATGTTGGGCCGGCCTACACATGTTGTAGGCTAGGCTTGACTTTGTTTGTTTAATAAAGATATCTAGACTACGAGCTACTACTTAATATATTGTCGGAGTGACCGAATCTTCCTAAATATGTAAAAACGTATTTCCAACAATCTCCCCCTAAGGGAGGTCACTCCAAAAAAGGGCGTTACCCAAGTTACAATAATGAAATAAACCTAGCATATATCTTGAGCTCGTAGTCTTCGTCTTTCTTTTCTTTTTTCTTTTTTGGTGAACATGCTGATGTGATCTTTGATATCAATCTTTAGCATCAATCTCTTGCCTTGATCTCGTGCATCCATCACTTGTGATCTTCGCCTCTTCGTGACACCATGTCCCACATACTTATACCTTCGTAATTCTTGAAAGCTTCAGAGTTCGATACAGCGGAAGACTTAACTTTTAGGCTTTCTAGAATTTGATGAGGTATTAAGTTCATAAAGTATAAGCATGCGGGGACGACTTCTTCTTGGATCACGCAACGCCACCGTCTTCAAATGCCGCAACATAAGTAGACACGAACGAAATGGCTTTGAACATTTCATTCTAATTCGGTAGCATTTTACCTCCGGTCGGTGAAGACCGTTGGATGATATTAGATATCGTACCCGTGACGGATAGTTTGAATTAAGTAACTTCCTGACAGGATTTCGCGGGTAAACCCGTTCTCTTTATTCGACCGTCCAAAGCTGACTGCGAACATAAAGAGTGAATCATTTGGATAATAATATCCGCATGATTTGAAGCCGTCAATTCATGTTCCTGGAACAAGTGGAATTCAATTAAGAACCACACCATCGTTGCTTTCCACTTGTCACGAGCTTGATTCGTATAGAATCTTGCAAGTTACCTACCAAGTGCTGTTTGAGGTTAACACTAGAAGGATTTCCATTCATCACTGTGAACACTAAGGTATCACTCTGAGTGTTCTGGCAAGATCACTAAGATATTGCGTAGAGGCCTGGAACGTGTTTAAATTCAGTTAAGAATTAAACAGCTGTTGCTTTCCAGTTATCACAAGTTTGATTCATAAAGAATCGCACAAGTCACCTACCATGAGCTTTTTAATGTTCGCTCAAGAAGGATTTACATCTTCATTGTAAATACTTTCGTATTACTCGGATGTTCAGGCAAGATCATGAAGATTTTGCGTAGGACTCTTAAAATCTTTCTTACTTTTCATAGTGTGTGAAGAAGCAAGGAAATATGGAAGTGTGTCCTAATGAGATATTTGATGATCTCAAATGGCTCTAGACTCGATCGTGCATTTTGGATTTTAGTGATCGGAGGCTGGAGAGGAGTGCCACCATTTCAATACCAATTTATTCGGAGTGAATAAATCAATAGATAACGTGTTGTCTCTGTGTGATTAAAACAAATACCCTTTAAGAGATATCTGAGTTAGCTGGGATGGGTTGTGCATTGCATCATTGGGTCCATGATGTCTGTCTTCAATATCGAGAATCATTAAAATGATCTCAATAGCATATGTGTTGACCCGGTTTCTACCTAAAGTTGTAAAGAGGGCTTCTTTCTTTACACCCTTTATCTTTACAATTCTTTTTCATTCTTCAACCCCTTCAATGCTTACCAATACGTCATAACTAGCACCTTGTTGTGATTTTTCCAGTGCTAACTTAAGTACTTGGTCGGCATTCAGCTACATTCACAATCTTTTCTCCATCTTTCCTAAGGACTACTATTTCTAGCTATGGAGTGTCCTTGGGAAGATTCCTCCGGTTCTGGAAGAATCATTGGACTTAACCTATCCTACCATCCTTATGTCACCACAATCTTCATCGTCGTGAAATAAATGGTTTTGGGTAAGTATATGTCACCATGAAATCCATTTTGATATAGCAAATCCATTTTGCTCCCCCTTAACATATGCCACGATATTCGAAAACATTTCACATATGTCGGGATGAGCCAGCACATTAAGTCAAACTATTTGTGATAATATCCCATATTAAATCACATTTCTCCCCCATATTAAAAATATTAACCCAATCGATGTTTTTAATATCAATTAATTTATTGAAGTTTTAACAAAGTTTTTGGGAAGAAAAATGCAAGTCCATTTTATCTTCATGATATCAAACGTATGAGATATGATACCGATTTGTAACATGATCACATATTCACCATATTAGAAAAGAATTGACAAGGTTGGACCTGATAGATGAGAACCTCATATGATAAGATCAAATGGTTCTTGGCAGCATATGTTGGTCGCTTCATCACGTCTGAAGTCATCTCTTGACACCACATGTACGATCGGTATTGTTGTCTTGACACCAACTTGTGAACTTGGCACGTTCGGCATCGAAGATTCTGAATGCTTGACAATTGCTCCCCCTCAATTGTTGACCCGTGTTCTATTTAAAGAGCTGTAGTCGTCGGTTGAGTAGTCGCATCGTCGAGTATGTAGATACCAATTGTAGATTGCTATGGTTGTAGAGATGATAGCTTCATAAAAACAAGACTTCTCTTGTTTTAACAAATAAATACACTGAAACGTACATAGATTTGTGTTAGACTAAGTTATAAAGTAAATTTGATCCCTTACAAGGTTTTAAAGTAAACCTTGCCCGAGAAAATTAATTCCCGTTGTGAGCCAAAGCTTTCATAAGAAATACTTGACTTTAATATGAAAACCGGGTTGTAGTCAGAAATAACTACAAGCCATTTAGGCATGTTTTATGAAATAATTACAACTTTTGTACGAACTCTATTTATGGCGCCGTGTCGATATTAATCAACATTTCTAAGGCCGTAAATATTATCGTACCAAAAGACATGCCTTTGAGAAATAAAGTAAAAATATTTTTGGATTTTTATGAATTTTTCAATTTTTATGGTTTTTATATGGTTTTATATTTTGGTATTTTGCTTTTGTGGATAAAAATATAAACAATATATACAGATGATCACCAAGGATACGGAGAATAGTTTACCATCACTATTCTTTCGCTTCATCTGCCAGTTCCTTTAGAGTCTCAGGCGAGAAAGTTCTCATTCCTAACTTGTCGGCCAAAAATTCAATTCGAGTGCGATCTAAAGCCTTCGTGAAAATATCCGCCAATTGATACTCAGATCGGACAAAGTAAAGCTCGATTACTCCATTTTCCACTTGCTCCTTAATGAAGTGGTAGCGAATGTCAATATGCTTCGACCGGGAGAATTGAACATTGTTGCAGCATAAGGCAATTGCACTCTTGTTGTCACAGTACATCGAAATTTTGTTGAAACCTAGACCATAGTCGATTAATTGCGATCTCATCCAAAGAATTTGAGCACAGCAACCGGACATAGCTATGTATTCTGCTTCCGTACTTGAAATTGCAGCGCGTTTCTGCCTTTTCGATGCCCAACTGATTAGTCGATCTCCTAGTAGTTGCAAAGTTCCACTTGTGCTACGCCTTGTATCTTGACAACCCGCGTGATCCGCATCTGCATATGCCATTAGTGCAATCGAAGAGTCCTTCGAATACCAAAGTCCCTGATTAATGGTTCCTTTAAGATATCGAAAGATCCGTTTCACAGTAGCCAAATGTAACCGAGTAGGTCGAGTTTAATACCTAGCACACATACATATAGAAAATTGAAGATCAGGTCGACTAGCTGTGATATACAGAAGAGTATCGATCATTCTACGATAAAGTGTCGGATCAACGGCAACTCCATGTGGATCTAAATCAAGCTTAGTTTTTTCCACCATTGGAGTATCCACAGGGTCGCAAGATTCCATCTTATATTTCTTTAGCGATTCAAGGGCATACTTGGATTGATTGATAAAGATGCCTCTGGGACTCTGAGATATCTGAAGACCTAAGAAGAATGATACCTTGCCCATCATTGACATCTTAAACTTGGAAGACATGAGTGTCCCAAACTCATCTGATAATGTTTGGGTTGAGGCTGCAAATATAATTTCATTAACATATATTTGTACCATAATCATATCTTTACCTCGTTTCTGAATGAACAGCGTGGGATCCACTTTGACTTTAGCGAAGCCTTACGTAATGAGGAATTGTGACAATAGATCATACCATGTGCGTGGAGCTTGCTTCAACCCATAGAGAGCCTTCTTAAGCTTGTACACATGATTAGGATAATTAGGATTCACAAAACCATCCGGCTGTTGAACATAGACCTCTTCCTTGATTTCACCATTAAGAAATGCCGTCTTCACATCCATCTGATAGACGATCATATTCATGTGGGCTGCATAAGCGAGGAATAGTCTAATAGCTTCCAAACGGGCAACAGGCGCAAAGGATTCCATAAAGTCGATGCCCAATAATTGCTTGTATCCATGAGCTACTAGTCTAGCTTTGTTCGTTAATAATCTGCCTAACTCATCGAGTTTCACCTTGTAAACCCATTTCAAAGTGAGTAACTGAACTTGATCCGGGCATGGGACAAGTTCCCATACTTCAAGACGTATAAATTCATTAAGTTCTTCTTGCATAGCTTCTATCCAACATGATTGAGTAAAAGCTTGTTGCCATGTCTTAGGTTCAGCTTCAGTGAGAAAAGCATCAAAGTGACAAAACATTGCACTTTCTTGTAACTGACTTCGTGTGGATACCGGACGATTAGGGTCACCAATAATAGAATCTATAGGATGATCCTTTGTCCACTTGCTATCATGTTCACGAATCCGTGGATTGGAGTAAACTGTAGAAGGAGCTTCCTCTGAGGTGGACGACCCGACTTGATTAGGGTCAGGAATTGGTACACCAAAGAAGGGAAGTTCACGCATTTGAGTGAATTCCAAATCGTGATCATCATCATCCTCTTCATCATCAATAGGCATGATATGGGTAGTTGAAACATGTGTTGGTTGAGAATTACTTGTTGAAGGTATATCTTGACCAATTGTAGGTGTAGATGTATCTGATTGTGCAACGGTTGCTGGAGCGACAACTTCGGTTACCGGAGAAATTACCTCAGGTACTGGAGCAACAATACTTGGAGGAGTAAAGAATTCATCAAAGAACGGTTGAAACAACGTATCCCATCCCTTCCTAGTAGGTGGTGTAAATGATGATGAAGTAGGGTTGTTTGGGACAAGACCAGAATTAATATTACTGGGTCCCATTTCATGAAGTGCGGGTTCAGAGCTGCTTTGCTCAGAAGCCATTGCTGCCAGCTCATCAAAATCAACATTCATAGTTTCAAGGATCTTGCGAGAGTTATAGTTGTAGATTCGGTATGCCTTGTTTGCGGGTGCGTAACCAATGAAAATACCAATATCAGCCTTTGGTTGAAGTTTTCCCAAATTGTCACCATCATTATTTGGATAGCAAAGAGAACCAAATACATGAAGATATGATAAATCTGGTTCTTTTCCATGGAGAAGCTCATAAGGTGTTTTACCATGGCGTTTAAGAATTAGTGACCGGTTTTGGGTGTACACTGCTGTAGATACTGCTTCTGCCCATAAAAACAATGGAGCCTTTGCGTAAATTAACATCGTTCGAGCAACTTCCATAAGTGTGCGATTTCGCCTTTCAACGACACCGTTTTGTTGTGGAGTGCGAGCAACGGATGTTTCATGAGAAATGCCAACTTCTTCATAATAATCACACAAAATTTGATTCACAAATTGGGTTCCATTATTTGTACGAATGCGTCAGACAGTAGTGTTGAGACGCACTTGAATCATCTTGAGAAATCCGATGATGAATTTGGTGCCTCATTTTTTTCATTAAGAAATTTCACCCATGTAAACCGAGAGTAGTCATCGACAATGACGAGGATGTACTTTTTGCCACTAAGACTTTCAACACGCATAGGCCCACAAAGATCCATATGCAACAGATAAAGTTTCTGTTGGTTGGTGTCTTCCGTTCGTGGGTTTGTATGATTTCTTAGTGCTTTTACCCATTGTACACGCGGAACACAAATGATCCTTGTGAAATGATATTTTAGGAAGACCACGAACAAGTTCGTTTTTCGCCAAGTGATTAATAGCGTCAAAGTTAAGATGAGATAACCGTCGATGCCATAACCATGACTTAGTCTTCGATGCTTTGGAGAGAAGACATACGGGAGAAGCGGCCATCATGTCTTGTAGAGACAAAGTATACAAATTATTCCCTCGAGTACCTTTCAATAAATCAACCCCTTCCAAATTATGAATGAAGCAGGTATGCTCTCGAAAAGCAACTTCTAGGTTTGCGTCACAAAATTGTCCCACAGAAAATAAGTTGTGACCGAGACCTTCCACATAATACACTCTTGAAATAATAACATTCCCAATATGATATTCACCGTAACCCATTATCTTTGCAATATGATCATTCCCAAATCAAACCGTACCAAGAAACTTGCTGAAGAAATTTCTCAGCTGAGAGCGATCTCCGGTCATATGCTTGGAGCAACCAGAGTCCAAATACCAGAGAACAATTTGGACCACCTGTTTTCAATAACAACAGTAGACAATGCATTGGAAACTATTGGTTCCGGAGTGTTAGCAGATACAGATAAAATATTATCAGAATGGCTAACATTTTTGTGACCAGTAGATTTCATGCGTTTTCTAATGTGAGTTTTAGCACTAACAGGTTTTACTGTTCCAACTTTCTTAGGTTTTTGATTATCCACGGGCACTATAGTGGGAGTAGACCTAGTTAAAGGGCACTTTGTACCTACAGTAGTGTTGGTGTTCCTAGTTAAAGGACACGCTTGTGTTTTGGTAGCCTTGGTACTCCTAGTTAAAGGGCACGCTTTCTTCGCTTTAGTGGGAGTGATCCTAGTCAAAGGGCACGTATTTCCTACTATAGTGAAAGTTCTACCGGTGGGGCGCCACATCCAACCAACTTGGGTTAACACTTTCCCAGTCGGTTTCCATTCTAATCCATTTTTCCGGGCATACATCTCATTCACATGGTCAATAAGGCAAGAATCATGACGACTAGAAAACATACATTCATTGCAATTCCAACATTTTAAATTAGAATTCCCAGTAGGCTTAGACGCTGCACAACCGCAGAGCCTTTAGGTTTAGCTACATGATTCTTTTTATTCAAAACAGAAATAACATTCCTAGGATGGGCTTCTATTTTATTCTTCACTTGACTACTAGATGGGGGCAAGATCCTATCATTCTTCTTGTTTCTTTTAAGCTTAGATCTTTGAGCCTTAGTAGTGGTGCTTACTCCTGTAGAAGGCAACACGAGAATTTTAGAAGCTGGTTTTGATTCCGCCTTATCTTTAGTGACCAAAGTTTGAGATGGTTTAGTCCTAGGGCCCTTGTTAAATGGTGTGACGGCTATAAGGTTCCTTTTGATTGCACTAGAGGACGATGCTGAGACAGTGGTTGCGTTATCCACAACATTCTTACCTTTTAGAGTACGAAGTGTTTCCTTTAACTCAGCCAAAGCCAGATTTTTATCACAAATTTGTTCCCTCAAATCAGATATTTCCACTGACTTTCGATTCAATTGTTCAATCAACGATTGATTCTGTGCAGTGGTGTTAGCACATGCGGGCTTTACTGAATCGAAGAGTCGTGTATGTTTCTGTTTTAAGTTATCAACTTTGGAAAAAATCTTGGAAACTCGATTATCTAGATCAAGTTTAAAATTTTCAGCGGCCTCAAGTACGTTCACACAGTTAAGCTCCTTAGATTTCTCTATTTCTATCGACAAAGATTTAGCAACTTTGTCACTTGGCTGACGCTGTTTTGATTGTAAATTCAATCGAAAATTCTTTTCAAAGTTTGCATCATCGATATTAACACCTTCGAATGACGTTTCAAAGATTTCTTGAATAAATTGTTGCTTGCATTCAAGAGAAATACAATATGTTTGAATCTCATCAAAACGTTTTGAAAGCGAAGAATATGAATCTTGAAGCTTTAAAAATTCAGCGTCAGATTCGTGACAAGTACTATCTACCACATTATCCACAGATTCAACATTATGCACAATAGAATCATTATCAACACTTTTATTCACACAGACAGAAACTATATCATGAGACATCACTTGCTTCAGAAGCTGATCATTTTGGCGTGAAACCCGTTCTATTTCGAGTAAACTGTTTTCAAAAGCATCTTCCATTTCATTGAAAACACGTCTAACTTCTTCTATTTCCAAAAACAAATCTTGATCAAGATTACTAAGACAAGCCTTAACATTGTCGACAAACGGAACAATTTCATTTCAGAACGCAGCTCTAGTGTGCTCAAAGTTCCATTCACCTTCCGTTATGGCCGAAGCCGTCGTACGTTCCAAAATGACCTTGTCAAAATCGGCTAAGTATTGGTGAACCGCATTTAAGTTAACGGACGCCGTGCTTACCGGTGGAATTAACTTTGTTAAATCCGTTTTGACAAGTGTAGGAGACGTACTAGGAAGGTTTTCATTTGACAAACTTTGGGGCACAAGAACTGTCAATTCTGCTAATTCCTTTTGTAAGCGAATGCGTGTCTTTTTCAAAAACTGATCTTTGTTATGTTGATCATAATCAATTGTATGGAATTTTTAAAGCATTTTAGAATGATTTTCATCCGCAAGTGATTGTGTCTCCTTAGTACTACGAACAAAAGGTGCTTCTTTCGATTTGCCAATTATGGTCATATCATAAAGATCGGGAATATATTCCTGAGCTTGTTTTGCATAACCAGGATTAGGTGGTAAATCTTGAAGACGTTTAAGTTCGAGTTCGTTAAATGATTTAGTTAAAAGATGAACCTTTTCTGTGGAAGCGTATTGTTTTAAAAGCTGTTGTTCCTTGAATTTAAGAAGTTTGGTAGCATTAATTTCTGATTCAACCTTTTTAGACTCGAGAGTTTCGAAATCCATTTTAAGTTTCTGAAAATCATTGACAACCGACTCCTTTTCATTTAATTCATTAGAAAGATTAGCTTTTAATGATTCTATTTCTTTCAAGTGTTCAATCTTTTCAAAACGAAATTGGTCAAATTCAGAACATGTTATTTTCTCTGCTTGAGGGACCATTTCAAAAGTTTTGACCTTTTCTTTATGCAACGCAAGCTCAGCAGTTAGGGTGGAATTGGTATCTACGGATTGTCTGAGGGCCATATGCATTTGATCAATAATATGTTTAGGCACCATGACCAAATCATGTTGAGCATAAGATTCCATACCCGTCATAGCATTTGGTTGAGGTTCACTCAAATGTGTAGGATTGGGTACCACATCATTTGAGTTACTAGTTCCCGAGTGCTGTTCGAGGTTTTCGCTTTCATGCCCAACTTGATGTTGGTTATCATCAATATTATTAGATGTGGTTGGTACCTCACTGACGACATCAGATTTGTAGTGAGAGAGATTAGCAACGAGAGTAGCTTGGGCAGAGTGAATGTCATCACAATCCGAATCATATGCGTCAACATCATCTGCTTGATAAGCTGCATTAGAAGTAGAAACGACTGCAATGCCTTCAGTATCTGCTGCCCCTGGGTCTGCAAGAAATGCTAACTCCTCTGAATCTAAAATCTTCCTCTTAGACTGAGCATCAACCAAATACATCTTCTCACGAAACCATGCATCATCCCTCCTCCTTTTCGGCTGAGTGCATTCCCTAGCCATATGACCTTGTCCTCGGCAATTGTAGCAAGTCACAACCTTCTTAGGACAAATAGGACTCCCATTTCCACTAGCTTAAGAATTAACAGCTTGATTGTTCCCAGTCCTTGTAGGAGGTCCATATGAATTTTGCCTTCCCTGAATTGGTTGCACCGTCACTTGACCATCTTGAATAGTGGCTTGTTGTCGAGGATTTGATGAGGTGCAGAGCTGATTGTTTGTTGGTGGGAATCCTCTAGTTGCAACAAGTTTTGACAAGTAGGCTGTGAGATGGTTTAGAACATCAGCTGGCGTATCATTTGGAGTAAAGACTGGTGCTTGGATTGGTGGAAGTTCATTAGAGTAGAAAGCTTGTGCTGGTTGTGCTTCTATTGGAAAATATCCTTGCTGAGGAGTATAGCCCATTGGAGAAGTGTTGGCTTGTTATGGTGATGTCTGCTATGATGGTTGCTGCGGAAAAGATTGTTGATGAACACCTTGTCTAAATGCTTGCTGTGGCATCATTGGTGGTTGATAAGATGGTTGCTGATAGGTGTGTGGTGGTGGTTGCTGCAAGTATGATGGTTGTTGATAAGTATAAGCCATGTTTTGTTGAGAAGCATACATTGCAAGTGGATCATGAACTTGAGGTGTAGACAACCGAGCCTCGATCACATGGCATTCGTGTTGTTGAAGAAAAGCTTGAAGTTGATTCACATTGGTGTTATGCAAGTCCTTAGCCAATTTAACATCCGTCACGTATTTTGTCCATTCTGAAGGAAGAGTGTTCAAATACTTGGTGTTCAATTGAAAGGTAGGAATTGTCATGCCATAGATATTGAGCTCATTCAACAATAGGGTAAATCTCAGATAGTAATCATTGAGAGTCTCCCCTGGCACATAGGCAAACTTATCAAAAGTATCATAAAGCTTACACTCTCGTTCTTGTTTAGTTAACGAGGTGCCTTGCATGAGAACACGAATTCTATCCCATAATTCTTTGGCAACTTTATGTTTGCTAACGAGTTTGTAGACATCTGGAGGAAGGGCTTGGAGAATGATGTTTGTAGCATACTTATCACATTTGTCTTGAATCTTCATATCTCCAGTCAATTCACCCGTTGTGCGAGGACGAGTAGTTGTACCTTCCGTCACTGTACCATAATCTAATGGTCCATTGAGCACCGATGCCCAAATGAGATGTCCATTCTCCTTGTTCAACATATAAAGTTCCATCCGGGAAGCCCATTCCTCATACATAGTCTCACATGGTGGACGATTATCCGTACCCGAGAGGATGGACTTATCCGTAAGAGATGTGTACTCCATTTCAATAAGTTAAGATTTAGAAACGTTGATCGATCAATGAAAGAAAGTAAATGTGTTTGTTGTTGTGAGTTGAAGTCGAGAAACAATGTTAAAATCCCCTAAAATATGTCCTCGATAAACCAAAAATTCCAAGTCAAAATTTTTGTATGGAATAATTTTTGATTATCGGAATATTGATCGGAATAGTGATCGGAATAGTGATCGGAATATCAGTCAGAAAGCCGTCAGAATAAACCCTGTTGGGAATAAATTAAGGCCAGATCACTTGAGCGCTGACAAGAACAATTCAAGCGTTGACAAGAGCAAAGCAAGCGCTGACAGCTCAAGCGTTGACAAGTTAAAGTCAAGCGTTGACACATTGAAGACAAGCACTGATGGAAGATATAATCTACACGTTTATTATATTCTAGAATACTTCTAGTAAGGATAGAAACGACAATGTATTTTCTATGTTTATCTTTACCTAGAATAGTTGATACGTAGCTTATTGTACAAGGCTTCTTAGTCTATAAAAGAAGGCCTTTAGGTTAAATGTTCAATATCAAGTTTTACATAAGTTTTCTTTCATAAACATCTTTCATTGTAAGCAAGTTCAACATTGATAATCAAAGTGAAAGTTTGTTTATATCTTGTGTGTTCTTGTTTAAGTGTTAAATTCCGCATAACACTTAGATTCACAAAGCATATACAAAGGTTTCTCTACGTGCTATACTTGATCTAATCTCGTATACACAAAGCTAATCGATCTAAGTTTGGGATCAACAAGTGGTATCAGAGCTTGTTGAGGAACTTTTGATCTTTGAAGAACACCAGAACCATACACGAACACCAAAACCCTAATTTTCTCAGAAACCCTAAAAAACACCAAAACCCTAACAACATCATGTCTGAAGCAATAACCTCCTCCTCCTCAGCCTTACCTAACATCAAGATTCCCATGCTTGATACAACCCACTTTGACTTATGGAAGTTCAACTTTGAACAATATCTGGGGATCTATGACTACACACTCTGGGAGATTATTGAATATGGAAACTCATTCAATAAGGCTCAAAAGATTCTTGATGCCATTACTCAAAGATCAGCTGTTGAAGGATGCCCTGATGAGGATAAGAAAGAAAAACCAGGAGATGGTAGAGCTATAGGTGCTGAAGATATTGCAAAGAAAAGGGTTGACATGAAAGCCCTAAATATTCTGAAAGTCTCCTTGGGACAAGAAAACCAGCACAAATATAGAGGCTATGAATCTGCTAAGGATCTTTGGGAAGCACTTGAAGTTGCATATGGTGGCAATGCAGACACTAAGGAAGAAAAGAAAAAGCAACTTCTGCATGATTATGCTGTCTTCAAAGCTCAACCCAATGAGAAACTGAGTAGTGTGAGAAGCAGATTGCTTGACATCACAAGTAAGTTGTCCTTCATGGGGACACAAGTTGGTGATGTTGACACCAATGCTACCTTTCTTAAAAGTCTTGGTGAGGCATGGAAGATTGAGGCAAGATCTATTCTTGCCAACAATACTTACAAGAGCTCATTGTTTGATGACATCTACAACAAACTAAGACTGTTGGAAGATGAAACTCTTTCAGATCATGGAAGCAAATCTAGCTCCAGCAACATGGCCTTCTTCTCTCATAGTGAAGGTCTATTCAATCAGAAGGACTCTTATATGCATCCAGTTACTGGATCATCATATGTCAGCGCTGGAAAAAGTCCTGTCAACGTCTCCTTTTCAGACGCTGACACATTCATGAATGACTCCCCAAGTGTTAAACCTGCTGGTTTGGATTTGGATACTGTTTGTGCTTACATTGCTTCTTTGCCCAATGGTTCAGTGATTACATATGAGGACCTTGAGCAGATAAGTGATGAGCACTTGGAAGAGATGGACATCAAGTGGAACATGGCTCTTGCTAGTATAAGAGCAAATAGGTGGAACAGAAGGTTTAAAAAGAAGATGACCTTCAATGCTAAAGACACAGCTGGATTTGATAAATCCAAAGTTGAATGCTACAACTATCATCGTATGGGGCACTTCATGAGGGAATGCAGATCTCCTAGAAGATCTGATGCTGGTAAACCCTCAAGTCAGATTGTTAAAGCTCAGGATTCCAAAGCTATGGTTGCAGTTCAAGGAATTGATGGTACAGGATGGGATTGGAGCTATCTGGCTAAGAATGCTGAAGAGGACAAAGCTTTGGTTGCTGATATTGAAGAAGAAGAGCATGTTGAATATGCTCTCATGGCACACTCCTCCTCTTCATCTGATAATGAGGTATATGATGATGCTTTTTGTAGCAAAGGTTGTAGGTTAAACACTGAAAGACTTAACAAAGAGGTGTTAAAACTAAAAGATGATATGAGCACTGAAAGGTGTAAATTGTCTAATTACCAACTAGCTCTTACTGAAACTGAGAAAACCGTTTTTGAATACAAGAAAATGGAATTTAACTTAAAAGATAAGATCAATATCTTAAAACATGAGTTAGAGGGTAGTATGGATGTTAGAAACATCATGACAAAGGTTAATAGAGATCTACAGGCTAAGTTAGATGAGGCCATTAAGAATAAAGATAATGTTGACCTCAAGATTCAAAGATTTGATAGAGCCACCCAAACCCTAGGAGACTGTGTAGCTAAGCAAAGGGATCCTAAGGACATGACTGGGATTGGGATGAATGATTACTCTCTGGTTCCACCACCAGTTGGTGACTTCTATGGTGTCCTTAGAAAGGATTTGTCTTGGACTGGTATACCAGAATGCCAAGAAGAGGAATTCATTCCTCCACCAAGAATTGTCACTCCAGTGGAAGAGTATCAACAAAAATTGACTGACCTAAATGAGTGGAAGAAAGCTAATCCTACTTTATTTGTTAAGGGAGGGTTGCTATGTGAAAGTCCCAATGAATCACCACCCATTAAGGTTACTCATCCAATCACTGGTAAAGCTGTTGACCTAGGCTCAAACACTGTTAGAAGACCTACCATTAAATATGCAGAGATGTATAGGAATAATAGGTCACCCAAGAGCCAAGTTAGCAATCATGGAACAGGTTTATTCTCTACTAGACCTAAGGTTGTGTCTAAGAAAGCCTGTTACACTTGTGGTAGCTTTTCACATTTGGCATACAAGTGTGTCAACGCTCCCAAAGCCAGCGCTGATAGGAACAATTTCAGCGCTGATAGGAAGAAAGTCAACGTTGTTAGGAAGTCAAACGTTGTCAAACCCAAACCTTGTGTGCAGCAAAGTCCACAAATGATTAGACCTGCCCCATTCTTTTCTAGAAGGTCTAACACTCATGGACAAAGACCTTTTCAAAAGACAAACACCTAGTCAAATAGGCAATGGGTTCCTGTAGCAAACCCTAGGTTTAACGCTGACAAGGCTAATTTCAGCGTTGACAGGACAAAATCCAACGCTGACAGAAACGTGACCAGACCTAAATATTTGCAGCCACAAGGTAAGAGGTCTAAAGCTTCTTCAAGCTTAACATGGAGACCCAAGAAAGATCAAAACCCTAATGATAATGGGATTTCAATGACCTGCAATAGATTTAATTACATTTCAAAGGTCATTACAAAACCTATTGGGGTTAACTGGGTATTTCATCCCCTAAAAAGGATGAGAATGGGGTTGTTGTGAGAACTAAGTCTATTCTTATTGAACAACCAGATGAATCCAAGTCTTCTGAGACTTGGGTTCCCAAAGAAAACTCATTTGTTTTCTTTATGTGCAGGGCATTCAAAGACAAATCAATGATTATGGATATTGGGATAGTGGATGCTCAAGGCACATGACAGGAAAGGAAGACTATCTGACGAACTTCACTCCTATTAAAGATGGTGATAAGGTATACTTTGGAGGGGGCTATGGCACCATTACAGGCAAAGGAACCCTTCTAACCAACAATCTGCGTTTTGAAAATGTCTTCCTGGTAAAAGAACTTGATTATAATCTGTTTAGTGTATCACAAGTTTGTGATAACAAAAATAAGGTTCTTTTCACTGATACTGAGTGTTTGGTGTTAAGCAAGGATTTTAAGATCCCTGATGAGAAATATATTGAGTATAGAACACCTAGGCATAAGGACATATACAATATGAATTTAAATGGGATTAAAATGAATACAAATATGTCTTGTTTTTATGCTAAGGCCTCAGTAGATGAAAGTAATTTGTGGCACAGGAGACTAGGGCACATAAATTTTAAAAATATAAATAGACTTGTGAAGCTTGGTTTAGTTGATGGTTTGCCTGAGAAGGCCTTCCACAATGACCACTCTTGTGTTGCATGTCTTAAAGGCAAGCAGCACAAGGTCTCATTTAAGTCCAAACAGGTGCATACTAGTTCCAGACCTCTTCATATGCTTCACATGGACCTCTTTGGTCCAACAAATATAGAGAGTTTGAATGGTAAGTCATATTGCTTTGTTGTCACAGATGACTTTTCTAGGTTCACTTGGACATTCTTTCTAGCTATGAAGAGTGACACAGCTGATGTTCTTATTGATTTTATCACTCAGATTGAGAAAAGGTATGGAAATGAGGTTAAAATGCTTAGGAGTGATAATGGTGGAGAATTTAGGAACAAGAAGCTAGATGATTTTTGTGCCAGGAAAGGAATTACTAGGCAATTCAGTATTGCTAGAACCCCACAACAAAATGGGGTTGCTGAGAGGAAAAATAGAACCCTAATTGAAGCAGCTAGAACAATGTTGGCTGATGCTCACTTTCCTATAGCCTTTTGGGCTGAAGCTGTTAATACAGCATGCTATGTGCAAAATAGAGCATTGGTTAACAAAATTCAGAACAAAACACCTTATGAGTTACTTTGGGGTAGAAAACCTAATATTGGTTTTCTCAAACCTTTTGGTTGTCATGTAGTAGTACTAGATACTAGTGATGCCTTAGGGAAATTTAGTGCAAAAGGTGATGAGGGTTACTTCATGGGGTATTCAGTCCAGAGCAAGGGTTATAGGGTTTATCTTAAAGAGTACAAACGTATTGTTGAGAGAGTACATGTTACGTTCTTAGAGAATAAACCTAGTGATCCTGAAAGTGGTCCTAATTGGTTGTTTGATTTGGAACCCTTATCTAGAACTTTAAATTATATGCCTGTCACTAATCCAGACATTGTGAAGGTAACTTCAAATGTTGTGGAGGAACAAGTTGTTGATGTTTCAGGTACACAGGTTAATGAGAGGGTTGGATCACAAGCAGAAAAGGCATCTCCTACATTTGAATATGTTACAATTCCCATTTGGACAGATGCTTTTGCTACTGCTGCTGCTGCTGGACAAGATAATGGTGGTTTCCAAATACCACCAGATACAAACATGCATGGTTCTTCAGGCGCTGACAAAGGCAAATCTAGCACTGACAAGACCAATTCAGACGTTGATGGCTCAGACGTTGACAACAACATTTCAAGCGCTGTTAGCCCAGACGCTGACAACCAAGATTCAAACGTTGACAACACTTATGGGCATCTTTTCTCTTCTAGTTTTGAACAATGTGGACCTTCCAATGTTCATGAAGAGATTCCTGTTGATCAAAGAGAGTCTGATGAAGAAGATATTGGCAACATGGAGCGTGAAGTTGAGGACACCAGACCTTTTGAAGGAGGGGTTCTCACTTCCACAATGAAGAATCACCCGAAATCTCAGATCATTGGTGATATTATGACTCCAGTTCAGACCAAAAGATCTCATCAAGGTCTTGGTGGGTTTATTGCCAATATACACAAGAAGGTTAATACCCCTCTTGTGCAAGCATGTTTGTTTGCATGTTTTCTGTCACAAGAAGAACCCAAGAAAATATTTGATGCTCTCAAAGAACCAAGTTGGGTGGAAGCAATGCAGGATGAGCTTCACCAATTTGCAATTCAGGATGTTTGGGAGCTGGTTGATTGTCCTAGATATGTCAGACTTATAGGGACAAGATGGGTTCTAAGGAACAAAAGAGATGAAAGAGGTATTGTGGTCAGAAACAAGGCAAGGTCAGTGGCTCAAGGTTATACACAAGAGGAGGGGATAGACTATGAGGAGGTCTTTGCACCAGTTGCAAGGATTGAAGCTATTAGGATTTTTCTAGCCTATGCTTCCTGCATGGGCTTCATAGTCTATCAAATGGATGTCAAGAGTGCTTTCTTGTATGGCACCATTGTTGAGGAAGTATATGTAATACAACCTCCTGGTTTTGAGGATCCAGAGCATCCAGATAAAGTGTATAGAGTCAAAAAGGCTATGTATGGCCTTCATCAAGCCCCTAGAGAATGGTATGGTACTTTGTCTACCTATTTGGTGGACAATGGATTCAAGAGGGGCACCATAGATCAGACACTATTTACAAAGAAGAAAGGCAAAGATGTTTTGCTTGTGCAGGTCTATGTTGATGATATCATTTTTGGGTCTACTGGTCCAAAGATGAGTGAGGATTTCTCCAAGCTTATGACAGACAAATTCAAGATGAGTGCTATGGGGGAGATGAACTTCTTTCTTGGTTTACAAGTTCAGCAGAAAGAGGATGGTATCTTCATCTCCCAGGACAAATATGTTGCTGAGGTCTTGAAGAAGTTTGGCTTTTCTCCACATGAAAAGAGGGCTACTACTCCTATGGATAGAGAACACCCTTGGGGAAAGATTGGAGATGGGAAAGATGTTGATGTCAGGCACTATAGATCCATGATTGGATCCTTGATGTATCTTACTGCCTCCAGACCTGACATTATGTTTGCTGTGTGTGCTTGTGCACGCCATCAAGTGACTCCTAAAGAATGTCACCTTTATGCTGTGAAGAGGATCTTTAGGTACCTAAGATGTTACCCTAGTCTTGGTTTGTGGTACCCAAAGGATTCACCATTAGAGCTGATTGCATATTCAGATAGTGATTATGGAGGTGATAAGTTGGATAGGAAATCCACAACTGGTGGATGTCAGTTTATTGGGAGCAGGTTAATATCTTGGCAATGCAAGAAACAAACAGTGGTGGCTAATTCTACAACTGAAGCAGAGTATGTGGCTGCAGCAGCATGTTGTGGTCAAGTGTTGTGGATTCAAAACCAGCTGTTGGACTATGGGTATAATTTCATGCATACTAAGATATTTGTTGACAATAATAGTACTTTATGCATCATTAAGAATCCTGTACATCATTCTAAAACTAAACACATAGAAATTAGACACCATTTTATAAGAGATTGCTTTGAGAAAGGTTTAATACAACCAGATAGGGTTGACACTGAGGAAAATGTGTCAGATTTATTAACTAAACCTTTTGATGCTGTAAGATTTCAATACTTGGTAACAAGTATTGGAATGGTTAATCTCACTTAATATGTGTTTTGGATTCTTTTTGTAAAAGTATGTACAGGATGATGCATTATTATTATTGGTCTTATTGATGATTTAGATTTTCCACTATATTTTTCTAACACTGACAAAGGTTGCTTGAACACTGATAAGTGTTTTTGCAACGTTGTCAGCAATATAATTGTCTAACGCTGACAAAGCTTCCCTCAACGCTGTCATGTGTTATCGGGGCGTTGTCAGCAACAATGTTAGTTTTGTGGTTTTCAATCTAAATGTGCAGATGGTGTTAGCAGTATACCATTGGATACAGAGTTGCTTATGGATCAATGGAGAAGCATTTGGACAAGTTTTTATTTATGGATGATGGTTGGAATGTTTCATTCCTATCTTGACATAAATTTTTTATGTTCATGCATGATTTTAGCAAACTTTTTGTATCATCGTTTAAGGGGAGGTTTTAGGAACCTTTAGGATGTTTGGGTATCCATATGATACTCTTATCACAATTCTAGATTGTGTCTACAGGTGAGTATGGGTTAGTTTTACTAAACCATGAGGCACTGTAGCATGCATAGTATATCAACTTTGCATGCTGCCAAGACATTTTTGGCCTAGAATTGGTTGTGGTCTGTTGGGAGACTTGGGAATGATTTTGATATGGGATTTACCTGGGAGTAACAAGGATTTTATAAGGTAACTTTGTTGTTAAGAGTTTTGGTTAGCAAGGGACACTAGAGGACTGTTATGTCTATCTTGCTTATGCAAGTGTGCATAACTGGACAGTGCTTGCCGCCCTATAATAATTATCAGCTTTTGGTTATCTTCTCTAGGATAAATTACTTGTTAAGGTCATTTTTCACTTTTTAAAACAATTTTATTTTTGGACGCTGACAAGAAATTTCCAAGCGTTGTTGTGACCAAATTGGACACTGACATGGCTTTAGGCGAACGTTGACAAGATTATAGCCGTTGGGCGTTGATAGGTTATTTTTGACCGTTGACACTCAATGGGACCTACCCAGTTGTTACTTTTTGACATATTTTCAAGCCGTAATTTTAGGAGTTGTTACTTTCATTTAATGCATGAGATAACTTATAAACTTTTTCAATATTTTCATGATTGATTTTTGAAAATCTTTGCCTATTTTTGGGCCAATCACATGCATTCTTTCTCTCCTATAAATTTGGCTCCTATTTTAAACAGGGTATCTATAATTCTTGTCTAACACTTTCCTCTTATCAACCTCATCTTCTACACTTAAAATTAATAGCTTTCATCAATGGCACCAAAGTTTAACTCAGCAGAATTGGAATTGGGGTTCAAGTCTCAACACAACATGATTGCTTATCTTGTTGCTGATAATGATCTGTTTCCTCAATACACACAAATGGTGGCGTATTTGAACGCATCCCCACTAAGGTATGCTCTTTCTCATGCACCACTCATTCCAGTCACACACATTAAGCAATTTTGGAACACTGTTAGTTCCTCAACAGTTAATGGAGTGACCACATTAACTTCTATTGTTCATGGGAGGTCTTGGGTGGTTACTGAGGCCTTGGTACGCCAGGCCTTGCATCTTGATGATGCTGATGGTATAGTCACCCTTCCCATAAATGAAATAGAACAAGGGCTTAGGGCTTTGGGATATCCTTTTCTTGATGAAGGTACTCTTAATAAGTATCATAAGCAGGAATTTCCCCCAGCCTGGAAGTACCTCATCCACATCCTTCTTCAATGTTTGAGTCCCAAATGTACTGCACACAATGAGATCAATAGATCCATTGCAAGTGCTATTGTGTGCATTGCAACAGGGCAAAAATATAACTATTCTAAAATGATTTTTGAAGGGATGTGTAAAAACAAGGGGACAAAAATGACTTTAGTTTATCCCCGTTTTCTGCAAATGATTTTTGATGATCAAGGTTATTGCTCAAGGGATCACAATGATTTTTATAAGATCCCTGAGCAAAAGAAAGCTATTTTTACAAAGATGAATTCACCACCCCATAGAGACTTACCTTTAACCCCAGCCATGCTTGCTGTTATTGCAGCAGCACAACCTCAGCCAGACCCCCAACCTCAAATTGAACCTCAACCACAACTTGAACCCATTCCTGAACCTTTACCCTCACCCGAACAAATGCAAATTGACCAAGAACCCTTTGACGCTAACACATCAAATGTTGGCGTTGATGTGCCTATTTCCCACGCTGACACACAACCTTCACAATCCCAAACACCCCTTAACCAACCCACATCTACCCATTCTTCCACACCATCTTCCACACCACCTGAATATAGGTTGATGAAACGCCAAAGGATTACTGGAGTGTTCTCCTCTGGTGGTCCTAGCCATGAAGCATAGAGAACCACCACCACAAGTGTGGCTGGTGACCTGGATGAGGCTGGGACTATTGGTTCTGGCTTAGATGCTGGCCAAGGCAGTCCCACCATAATTAAGTCCTCATACATGCCCAATGAATCTGACTTGGGAGGTCAAATCCCCATTTCAGAAGAGGGCAGACTGGAACCAATGACTCTTTTGGAATTGACGGCAGTCTGCATTAGCTTGCAAAAGCAAAATGAAGACTTAGTACAAATTGTCAGCTCTCAAGGCCTTGAACTCAAGCAATTGAGGGAGAGGATTGTTGTTTTGGAAAGTGATCGTGTTAGAAGGGGTATTGAGGAGTCTTCCAAAGGGGAGGAAGATCAAAGAAATCTGAGTGATAAGGGCAGCCAAGATGGTCAATCAATGGATGTTTCTGAAGCCCTTACAACTTTGAAGGAACAAACAGGTTTTGATACGTCCTTAATCTCTCCAACCAACCTAAATTTATCATTTACAGCTATGTTGAGAGAGGTTACACAAGGCGCTGAGGGAAAATATTTGAGCGTTGACAAGACAAATTTGGACGCTGATAGAAGGATTTTGGGCGCTGACAGGATAAATTTGGGCGTTGACAGACCTGCACATGAAGGTGATATATTCCAGTCATCATCTATAATCAAGGAAGTTTCTACTCAGGTATTACCATCTACCTTACCAACCATTGCACCATCAGATTAGGGTAAGGGTAAATTGGTTGAAGAAATTGTTCCAAAGGATGCAGCCCAAGTTGAATTTGATAGAAGATTGGCTGAACAAATGATGGAACAAGGTGAAAAGGAAAAGTCACCATTTGTTGTGACTTCTGAAGAAGAAAGTGATGGAGCTAGCTCAGACTCAAGTGTGATGATTATAGAACCAGAAAGGCTTGAGTATGGTGATGAGCTTGCTAGGGAAAAGTTGAGAGACTTAAAATTGCAGGTTGACTTTGACATGCCAGAGGTGGTTCAAATGTACAATTCTTGGGAAGAAAGCTGCATGGATAATCCAGACTTGACCATTTCAGATCAAATATGGGGTTTGGAGCTTCTTCTTAGAGTTCAGAAGGATTGTAAGGTGATTTTGAAGCACAAGGCAAGCAATATTCTCTCAGAGTTAAAAAGGGATAGAACGGAGCTCTATTTTATGTTGCTTAGATGTCATGGAGTTGGATGGACACATTAGAAGTTGAAGGCTTTGACATTTGATGAGTTGGAACATAGGGCTTATCCCATTTGGGTGAGAGTGCAGGAAGCAAACACTCCCAGACTTCTTTCAGATGAAAGAAAGGAGCAACTTGCAGAAGAAATGGAAATCAAGAAAGCTATGATGATTCCCAGACCAGTGAAGAAGGGATTTAAACTTGAGTTTCCAAAAGATATGGATCCACTATATCCAAGTGAAGCAGTTATAAGAAAGAGCCTCAAGCTCTCCCCATTAGAAGCTTCAGATATGGTGCAAGTGTTACCATTAGATTCCATGAATCCAATTGTGAGTTATGATGAGGATGAATGTGGATTCTGGAAGATTGGCAGATTTGGCAAGGAGGTACACACTTTTAGCACTCTCATATCTTTATTTACAAGTTGTGATAGAGAAGACTTGGTGGACCTTTGGAGGTTACTAGAGACCAAGTATGAGGCTGAAGCACCAACTTCAGCTAATGGAATAAAACTTTGGACCACATTCAAAAGAATGTGTGGGACAAAAGAGGAAGATCCTGAATTATGGAAGGATCTTGAAGATGACCTCAGTGGTCTTCAATGGAGGTTATATCCAGCTGCTGGTGTATACCATTTGAGTTCTACAAAGTTTGCTGAGTATCTACTTGTGGATGCTCAGTATTTCATATCCAAGGCTGTTTTGGAAAAGATGAAGGATACTCAGCTGGAGATAGATTATTCAAGTGACGTGGCAAAGGATTTGATCAGATTTATTCATTACCAATATGAGAAGATTTGTCAGACTCCTCCAAGTTCTTAATGCTTATTCAGAAACTTGATCATAAGAGTGGATATCAAGTTTAGGGGAGGATTGTTGGGAATAAATTAAGGCCAGATCACTTGAGCGCTGACAAGAACAATTCAAGCGTTGACAAGAGCAAAGCAAGCGCTGACAGCTCAAGCGTTGACAAGTTAAAGTCAAGCGTTGGCACATTGAAGACAAGCACTGATGGAAGATATAATCTACACGTTTATTATATTCTAGAATACTTCTAGTAAGGATAGAAACGACAATGTATTTTCTATGTTTATCTTTACCTAGAATAGTTGATACGTAGCTTATTGTACAAGGCTTCTTAGTCAATAAAAGAAGGCCTTTAGGTTAAATGTTCAATATCAAGTTTTACATAAGTTTTCGTTCATAAACATCTTTCATTGTAAGCAAGTTCGACATTGATAATCAAAGTGAAAGTTTGTTTATGTCTTGTGTGTTCTTGTTTAAGTGTTAAATTCCGCATAACACTTAGATTCACAAAGCATATACAAAGGTTTCTCTACGTGCTATACTTGATCTAATCTCGTATACACAAAGCTAATCGATCTAAGTTTGGGATCAACAAACCCTATCAGAATAAACCCTATCGGAATAAACCCTGTCGGAATGTCCTTGATCAGAATAAACCAAATCGGAATGTCCCTAATCGGAATAAACCAAATCGGAATGCCTAATCGGAATACCTAATCGGAATACCTGATCGGAATGTACCCAAAATCGGAATCCCTAAACCCTATTCCGATTACACTGATCAGAATGTCCTATAAACCCTTTTCCGATGACCTGATCGGAATAATTCCCACTTTTCTCGGACAAAACTCAACCAATTCGTGATTTTAAGCCAAAAAATGATCAAAACACCCAAAATTTTTGTGTTTTTAGCCAAAGTAACAATACCAAATCACTACCACAACTATGTAGATGATTTGTATCAAGAAAAAATCATAAATAACACAAAAAATTTTTTTGGACGTGTGTAATAAGGATCAAAATAGGCGTATGAATCAAGAACACAAACACATGAACAATACAATCATCCCATGGCTCTGATACCATTTGTAGGATATGTAAATCTTGCTTTTGTTATAGACAGAGAAAGATATAGAGAGATGGTGAGAACACACACACTTAGAGAGAGAAAGTGAAAGAAAAACACTTTTCAACTATGTGTAAAAATGAAGAACACACACCCTCTCCATCAAAGGAGAGGGTTTATATACCCAAGCCTTGTGATGGGCTTGGGCTTACAATGTTGGGCCGGCCTACACATGTTGTAGGCTAGGCTTGACTTTGTTTGTTTAATAAAGATATCTAGACTACGAGCTACTACTTAATATATTTTCGGAGTGACCGAATCTTCCTAAATACGTAAAAACGTATTTCTAACACCAACAATATGGTGTGTGCTACATTCAACACTATGGCATAGGTGGCAAATGAAGCTCGCAAGTTGGAGATGCTGCAAGAGAGGGATGAGTTTGGAGAGGCAGAAAGACCTGATAAGAGGCAAAAGACTGGGGACCGGTCCCAACCGGCCACTCAACAGCAGAACCAGCCTAAGGGAAACGGTCAGACTCAGGACCGTTCTGCATCAGATAGGCGTGACGGTATTGACAATTACCATAACAACGCCAACAACTCCAACATCAACAGGAACACTGGCAACGGAGGATCAGGACCGCAGAGGTTCACATCCCAACCGTGCAGCTACATCTGGCTCCCAACCAACTAGGGCACCTATTGGAGTGTACACTAACCCGATTTGCACCACGTGCAGCCTCAGGCATCCAGGGCTGTGTCGCCGTGCTAGCGATGCTTGCTTCAAGTGTGGCCAACTAGGCCATCGCATGAAGGATTGCCGTAAGGGTGAGATTGAGGGCACTTCTGGGCATGCTGACACCAAGCCACCTCCGATTACTGCACGTGTGTACACTACCTCGCGTGACTAAGCCAACAAGTCATCAGGTACCATCACTGGAATCTTGTTTATGTATGGTCAAGCTGCATGCGTTTTATTTGACACGGGTGCGACTCATTCGGTCATATCCACTATTTATGCAAATCGTGTTAGGATATCCCCTATACCACTAGAAAATGTCTTAAACATTTCCACGCCCCTGAGAGACTCTATACACATCACACATGGGTACAAAGATCTTCCTCTTGAGTTTGATGACATAATTCGTTCAGTTGACGCACTTCCATTGGACATGTGCGATTTCGACATGATATTAGGCATGGACTGGTTATCCAAACACCACGCCACCATAGATTGCCATTCATATCGGGTTATTTTCGATGATGTCAACGCGCCAGAGTACATCCACAATGGTTTTATAACAGGAAGGTCTGTACAGATAATTTCAACCTTACAAGCACGTGTCTTACTGTCACATGGTTGCGAGGGCTTCTTAGCTATTGTTCATGATATGGAGGCTGAATCTTCATCCATTCAGAATCAGCCTATCGTGTCAGAATTTCTCGACGTATTTCCTGAAGATCTTCCGGGCATACCACCTGCTCGTGAGGTAGAGTTTAACATCGAGCTCATTCCAGGAGCTGAGCTGATCTCTAAGGCTCCTTACCGTATGGCTCCCATTGAGCTTAAGGAGTTAAAGGAACAACGACAGGAACTTTTGGAACGAGGTTTCATCCGCCCTAGTGCATCTCCATGGGGTGCACCGGTTTTATTAGGGAAGAAGAAGAATGGCAGTATGCGACTCTAAATTGATTATCGCGAGCTTAATAAGATCACCATTAGAAACTGATACCCTTTACCACGCATTGATGATCTGTTTGACCAACTACCAGGCGCCAAACATTTCTCTAAGATTGATCTGAGGTCTGGCTACCATCAGTTACGGGTGAAAGAGAAGGATATCACCAAGATTGCTTTCCGTACATGTTATGGACACTACGAATTTGTTGTCATGCCATTTGGCCTTACCAATGCTCCAACGGTTTTCATGGATTTGATAAACCGTATTTTCCATGAGTTTCTGGACAAGTTTATTTTCATCTTCATTGATGATATCCTAATTTTCTCTAAATCTAAGGAGGAACACGAAGACCATCTTCGTATAGTATTACATATACTTCGCCAGAAGCAGCTGTATGCCAAGTTCTCCAAATGCGAATTCTGGTTGAGTAGAGTGGCGTTTCTGGGCCACATCGTATTCGTAGAGGGAATCACCATGGATCCTGCGAAGGTTGAGGCTATTACCAAGTGGCCAAGACCGACGTCGGCAACTAAAGTTCGCAGCTTTCTAGGCTTAGCCGGTTACTACCGTAGGTTCGTAGAGAACTTTTCCCGATTAGCACTACAATTGACCAAACTGATGCGGAATGGGGAGAAATTCGTCTGGACTGCTGAAAGAGAGAAGAGCTTTGAAGAACTGAAGCAGAAGTTGGTATCTGCACCTATTCTTACTTCCCCATCTGGTACAGGTGGATTTCAGATCTATAGTGATGCTTCAGGGAAGGGTCTTGGCTGTGTTCTCATGCAACATGGGAAAGTGATTGCATACGCATCACGGCAACTTAAGCCTTATGAGGAGAACTATCCTACACATGACTTGGAGCTTGCAGCAGTTGTGTTTGCACTGAAGATTTGGAGGCACTACTTGTATGGCGAATCATGTGATATCTTCACAGATCACAAGAGCCTGAAATATATCTTCACTCAGTGTGAACTGAACATGAGGCAAAGAAGGTGGTTAGAGCTGTTGAAGGATTATGACATTAATCTTCAGTATCATCCCTACAAGGCGAATGTAGTGGCAGATGCTCTTAGTAGGAAGTTGGGTATGATCAACGGCATTAAGATAGAGGAAGAAATTATACGTGACTTGGAACGACTGGACATTGAGTTTATGGTACGTGGAAAACATGGCTACTTGGCTAATCTTAGAGTTGAGTCTAACTTACTCTCTAGGATCAAGGAAGCTCAGAAGGATGATGGTGAAATCTGGGTGATTATTCAGAACATAGACCAGCAGACGGAGTTTTGGGTAGATGACGACGACATCTTATGGCAGGGCACTAGACTTTGTGTTCCTGATGATCTTACACTCCAAGAGGCTTTGCTGACTGAAGCTCATAGCTCCCTATTTTCTATTCATCCTGGTTCCACCAAGATGTACCACGGCATCAAGCAGTATTTCTGGTGGAGTGGTATGAAACAAGACGTTGCTACCTTTATCTCCAAATGTCTTACCTACCAGCAGGTTAGGATCGAGCATCAGCGATCTAGTGGTCTATTACAACCATTAGACATTCTAGAGTGGATGTGGGACAAGATCTCCATGGACTTTGTCACCAGACTTCCGCAAACCAAGTGGAAGCATAATGTCATTTTGTTTATCGTTGACCGACTTACCAAATCAGCTCATTACTTACCGATCCGCAAGGATGACACAGTTAGCAAACTAGCTGATCTTTATCAAAAGGAGATCATGAGACTACATGGTACTCCATCCAGCATCATCTCTGACAGAGATACTCGTTTTACTTCGCGATTCTGGAAGAGTCTGTAGAAAGTTGGGCCACAAGACTTAAGCTTAGCACGGATTTTCATCCTCACACAGACCGACAGTCGGAGGGTAACATTCAGACACTAGAGGACATGCTGCGAGCTTGTGCTTTAAAATGGACATGAAGTTGGGACAACTATATCTGCTTGGTAGAGTTTGCATACAACAACAGTTGGCACGCTGGCATAAAGTGTGCACCGTTTGAAATGTTGTATGGTAGAAAATGTCGCGCCCCAATCTGCTAGGATCAGGTTGGTGAGCGAATTATTGAAGGTCCAGAGATGATATAGGTAACCAACGAGAAGGTTGCTATAGCTAAGGCGAAACTGTAAGAAGCTCGTGAACGTCAAAAGAGTTATGCCGACAAGAATCATAGGGATTTACATTTAAATGTGGGAGATCATGTCTTTCTCAAGGTATCACCGGCGCGTGGAGTTAGGCGTTTTAGAATCAAGAGAAAACTCAGTCCTTGATTCATCGGACCGTTTGATATCCTCGAACGAGTCGGTGAAATATCATATCGTTTAGCGTTACCTCCACAGCTTTCTCACGTTCACAACGTATTTCATTCGTCCTTACTCAAAGGGTACAATTATCATCCCCTTCATATGGTTCAATATCCACTCGAACAGATTCGTGAGGATCTTACTTTCATTGAGGAGCCCGAACGAGTTCTTGATCGTCAAGAGCGAGTCATGAGGAAGAAGACGATTCCATTCGTCAAAATCCTTTGGAGGAACCATTCCGAGCGGGAAGCCACTTGGGAGACGGAGGAGTCTATCCGGACTTCTTACCCTCATTTCAAGTTTTGATTCAGGTATGTTTCTCTTTCATTTTACGTTATCTATAATTCGGGGACGAAATATTCTTTTTAGAGGGGAAGAGTTGTAAAACCCGCATATAAATACCATGAACAGTACACCACGTAAACATACGAACTAATTAAAACTTTACATTAATGTCATGTACACATGTCACGAATATTAAATACGAGAAACTACGTATGTTCTAATGCAGGATATATAATTATTATGTAGAATAATAATAACACGAACTAACACGGACATTTAAACACACGAACTAACGTGAATAATATTAAATATGAACAAAGCCCGGTTTTACCCTTGTTGGGCTTGGTGTCCGCGGCAACCAAAGAGAGAGGGGTCCCAACCCACCTTTGAACTTAACTAGTAAAAACTAAAACACAGGAAAAACATAATACAGAGTTTTAACAAAAATAAAAAACCTTAGCCTCCTTTTCTTCTCTATACCCACGACACACAAAAGAGACGTAAGGACGATTCGTAGTGTTTTGATCTTTGGTATTTACATACACGTGTTCTTGTTCTAGTTCTTTTCATTCAAGCATTCGGTAAAATCATCAAACCTTCTTCTTTTTAGATATTTTTATTTAATTATGAACACATGGGTTTGATTTTAAAAACAATTAATAAAAACATGTTCATGATAATAATTAAACAAGAAAAAGGGGCTTGTTTGGTTTGTTTGTTCGGCCATACACCAACCGAGACCAACCATTGGTCTCGGTGTCTTTTGGTTCGCCAACCGAGACCCCCAAGGGGCTCGGTGTGGCTGTGGTGTTCGGACAGCAAGGGGACCGAGACCCCTTTGGGGCTCGGTGTCGTTCTCGGACATAAAAATGGAACCCCAGCGCAAGCTGGGGTGTGTTTGTTTCGGGCAGTGGGTACACGAGACAAGGCAGGAGGAACCACCGGCTTAAGCCAGTGGGATATTTGATCGACCAGTGGCACCGGCAGCGCCGGTGTGAGCCACGGCCAAACCAGCAGCCGCCGACTGGGGGTGTTTGGTCTCGGGTTGTTTTGTCTCGGGCTTCGGGCTCGGGATATTTTTGTTAATTTATTTTAGAAGTTAATTAAATTAATTTACATGCCTAAATAATTAAATTAATTAAAACATTAACTTAGGTTATATTATTTTAATTAAATAATTCAAGTTTTAACCTAAGTATATTTTAGACTAAAGTTTATTAATTAATTATGTTATTTAGACTACATGAATTAATAATTAATTAATAATCCACGACTTAGGTTATTTTATTAAATTAATAAAACATGTATAACCTAAGTATTATACTAGACTTAATAATTAATTTAATTAAACCATGACCTAATGAAATTGTATAACCTATTGTTTATTAATTTAACCATGACATGTTATTAATTAATAAAACATGTACTTTCATTATTAATTAATAATCAGATATAACGTATAGTATTTAATTAATAAACTATGCTATTAATTCTATGCTTTATAACTTTTACCCAGTAATCACCAACTTATATTATTAGCTTATTAATCCAGCTTATCTTTATTTCAGGAAACTTACTATTTTTAGAAACTGGTCTATTTTTGGAAACCTTCTATTTTTGGAAACTTTCTATTTTGGAAACCTTCTATTTTTGGAAACTTTCTATTTTTGGAAACTTTCTATTTTTGGAAACTTCATATTTTTGGAAACCTGCTATTTTTAAAAAGTTACTTATTATTGCACTACAAGTATAATAATACAAGAATACAAGATAATACATAATCAAAGACATGTAAAACATGAATAATACAATATACCATTTAAAACAGTAAAATAAGACAAGAACATATAAAACAAGTTAGGAACATACAAGAACCAGTAACATACTCAGTAACCAGACAACTCATACATATCCCTTATTTATGTAGCAATAGTGAGGTCGGAGTAGGACTTTTCATCCTTTCATCTTTCCTCGTTCACTAGATATAAGGTACGGATATTCCGCCCTTTAGTATGGACATTCTCTTTCATTCTTAGGATTTTCGTTTACAACCAACTGTTTTCTCCAAGTATTTGTTTTATATGTTTTGATTTGCTGATGTTTAGTTTTAAATGCCTAAGCCATATAAATGCATGCCATGGCATCTAGTTGTGGAGGTACCATAACCATAACACTAGAGGCACCAGTGTTATGACTTCCCCACAGCGGAGTGATTGCTCGTGTCGTCCCTTTTCAGTTTTAGCCATATATTTATATTATCATGTGAGGCGTATGGGTACATCCTAATTACATGTTTTTATAGGATCTTCATGGTGAATGTGGGTCACAAGGAGTTGATCCCTCCTATCCAGACTAATTTAATTAGAGGCATCCCCTCTAATTGCATGATGAGGTCACCCCTCCAAGTATTCATGCACGGTGGAACCTCATGACCAGTGGCGGACGCAAAGGTAAATCTAAGGTGGTTCGTCGGCTTATCCAACACGACAAAATAACCGAGTCAACAAGTCAATTGGTCGATGGGTCTTGACCGGTCGGTGCGGTTTAATTACCATAGTTAAAAGATGTATCTATGTGACATGTCAAAACTCTGTATTAATTTAATTTTTTTAAATACATTAATAATGTGGGATTTTTATTGCCAAAAATTTCAGACAAACTAAAGAATTGTTCGATCCATGTAAACACACAAGTACCTACGTATTTTAAGAGCAGTTTTATACTTTTTTAGTTTTTTTATAAATTATACTTTTTTGTCTTAATATTATTATTCCCTTTTTAAGAGTTTTACTTTAATTGTCTATTACTAATAATAAAAAAATGATCAAATTTATTATATTAACATTGCTTGAAATTGTAGTTAAAAAATTTAAATAAGAATTAAATTAATTAACTAAATATATACTGTTTTGTCAAAAATTAAAACAAAAAATACTGTATATTTTTTATGAATTGTATGAACATTAATTTTAAAAAGAAAAAAGAAACAAGCCACAAAACAAAATAGCAAACGTTAGAGAATATCCAATAAAATTAGGATAGATGAAAAAGGAAGATTGTTTATTTAAAATAAAACTTTGAGTTTTATTTATATAGTTTAGTCATTTGACAATAAAAGTTATGTACTTCCAATGCCCGTTTATATTCTTTTTTTTCACCCAATAAAAAAAAAGGCAGCTACTGTATTAGTTTCACCTCTTTAGTTATTCTTCCTACAAACATAGATAACTTCATCTTCTCCGGCATCTCATGGCCGGAATTTGTACCTCTTTTCTTCTTTCTTTCCTTATCCGTTTCAAGCTAACGTGGTTCCTCCTTTATTTCCAAGGTAGGTCCCAAATAATTTTATGCATCGCTTCTATACAAATTCGGTGTCTAAGGTGGTTCCCGGGCACCACCTATCAATGTTGTAGGTCCGCCCCTGCTCATGACCTATATGAGCTATTAGCTAATGAAATACAGTTTTCATATAAAAACATAAGTCTTTTGAAACTATACAACAAGTTTTATGAACATGTTTCAGGTTATCTAGGACTTATACATTTCCGCTGGTATTAGTCTTATTATGCTTATGTCACTTCATGTTGCGCTATATATCCGTTCACTAGGCGTTTTGGTCAGCCGTTTTCCTTATTCCCGAACGGCAGGTACTCAGGGACGCTCGTAGGATGATTGTAGGAAAAACACGTCTCTTGTTTAGGAAAACAAAAGAGCGCACATGAGCGGTAAGTATTAAATACGGCAGTTTAGGAAAACCGTGTACTAATGACCCAATGAAGTTCAAAGATCGTTTCCCAAGGAAGTATATGTGTGTGAATAATTCGTAATAATTTTGGATTAATATGAAAGATAGAAGGGATGAGAAAAGAGAATGACATATATGTTAAAGTTATACTACGACGATAAAATTAAAAGCCGTAAAAAGTGACAAAATAAAAATAAATTCTAAAAATTCCCAAAAAATTACCAAAATCAATAAAAATAAACTAAGAGTTTACAAATGATCAAAACTTTTTCAAAAATTTAATTAATTAAATATTAATTTTTAAAGGCTAATTAAAGCCCTAAAAATCCAAATAACTAATAAAAAGCCCAAACAAAGATTTTTCACCTTGTAAAACTCCAAAATGACTTAATTATACTAAAAACTATTTTTATGAAATTTTAAACTAAGGAAAACTTTTTTAAATGATTAAAAACTATTAAAATATTAAAATAATTCTAAAAATTAATAAAATGATAAGAAAATTAATATAAGAGTTTTAAAAATCCTAACTTAATGTATTTAACCTAAGAAAAATGTAAAAGTTGCAAAAATATTAAAAATGAAATTTAATAATAAAATAATATTAAAAATCTAAAAATTATAAAAATTTCTAAAAACTTGCAAACAAATTTATTTTAACCTAAATTATCAGAAAATGAAAGTGAAATTACCAAAATACCACTAATGGGCCCCCAAATGGGCTAAAAACAAAAACAGTCCAAGTTAATGGGCTTTTGGGCCCAATAAGATGAAACTTAACCAAATAAGTTGAAAGTCACCAGTCTAGCTTAAAATTCAATTCTAAACACAAAAGTCTGAAGGCCCAAAAGCTGAATGTGAGCTTATCATAGCTTAAATAATCAACAACTTATTCTTAATGGGCTTTTTGGCCCATTAAGCTATAAGCCAATGCCATAAGCTCTAATTTGACACACAACCTTCTTTTGAGATGCCTAAGAGATCTGTGAAAAGAAATTTTCAAAAAGCTCAACCAATAAGCCAGAAATAAGCAAAGTAAAATTCCACTAAAAGGCAAAATAGTCGACTTAGAGTTCTAGACCACCTCAGACCTTGATTCAACTTGCAAAAGATTCTAAATGACTAGTATAAGCCAAATCAATCAAGAAAAGTTCAATAAGCAAAGCCAAATAAGCAGAATAAGCTGATAAGCACTTATGTAAAAGTCAAAGGAGTTGGTTTTCTAGTCAAAGCTTAAAGTCAACAATCCAAATGCTCCAGAATGAACAAATGGGTCAAATTATGAGAACCTATTACAAAATTAAAGTTGTTGCAGGTTAAAATAAGCTAGAATATTGATAAGCAAATCTGAAAATAACACTAGCAGTGGCTAGCAGTAGGGGAAAGGAGTTCCCATTGCTTTGATAATTTGACTTGAAGATTTAGAGAGTTCTAGTTGGATTCAATGGAAAACAAAGGCACCCTTACAACTAGTGAGTTGTAAGGAGTCAATATCAAGCAAGAAATCACAAATCCACTCAGCCAATAAGCACATAATAAGCAAACAGTTACCAGATATGATACAGACTTGCAAATAAGCAGATTATGAACAAATAAGCAGTTAAAGCAGGAATAAGCCAACCAAAATGAACCTTATGCATACACAAGCTATAATAAACTCCAATAAGCACAAATAAACTTTTTTAACACAATGATTCAAAGACTAGAACATGATCAAAGCTCAAACAGTTACCGATGAACAAAAGTGATACCAAAAACCTTTTGCGGATCTAAATGACCACATATCCAATTTCAAACCTTTAAATCCCTTATCCTGGTTGTATGAACTAATATTTAGCACTAGTTAACCTTAGTCTACCCTTAGATCTAGGTGTCCCCAAATTTTTAGTCAAAAACAACAAGTATATCAGATTTTATGGCCTTTTGTTGGATTTATGTGATTAGAACCTCAAAACTTGTAGATAAATATTCAATAGCACAAGTGAAACAAGAACAAACACAAACCATAAACCAGCAACTACTCAAATCAACCCAAACTTAGCTTATGCAGTTAACCCAAACACCCCTTTGATCACTAATTTAACAATTTTTTCAAAGGATTGTTAATTTTAACCCATAAATCAAGTCCAAATCAACTCAGTATCAACAATCAAACTCCAAAACACAAGATCCAACAACAAAAACACAGATTCATAATCAAGTACTCATAAACATAAAAAATCATGCAATATTCAGAAAACATAAAAGGGTTTAGAAATGAGCACCTCTAAAACATACATCCATGCTTTGGGATGTGTGAGCTTAGGTGCTAGCTAAACAAGCACCAGCTTCCTTGTACCTGCTAAGATTCAACAAACACAAAAGTAAACAAAAAACAATGAAAACTGATTTTTTGAAAACAAGAGTTTTAATCCATAAAATCTTTCCTCAAAAACCAACAAACAGATAAATGGAACTCAGATCTTAACTTATCAGACACCAAACTTTTATAAAACACAAAAGGAAATCACAATTTTCAGAAAATCCAACTTTTATTTAATAAAAAGGAATTACAAAGATTTAAGATAAAATCTGGAACAAAGGGCTACTCACATGTTGAGGCTCCTTTTATAGACTACTTAGGACGATTCTAGAATGCAAAATACATCAAAACCCTAGCTATGAAATCTCAGAAATGCCCTTGATCTTCTAGACGTGTTGGATGTTTGTGAGTTGTCAAATTTGATCTTGGTCGTTCATTTTGTGCTTGGGGACCAAGTAGTAGCCTTAAAGCGTTGATCTTGCCACATAGGATTCCTTGGAGAGGAAGTTGGCATTTCATTGGCTAACGGGTTGGATGGTGGGGTCACTTAGGTAGTGGGATTTGGGATTTTTGGTGTGGGATGAGTTTGGGGTGAAGTGAATCAAGCGTGGGAATGGGTAATTTAAATTTACCCTTTGTTAAAGTGGAAGGAGTTACTGGGTTCTTGGGGTGAATAATAACTCCCTTTGATCCGAAATCAGTGGAAGGTAAAAGTGTTTGGCGCAATAAACATTTGAATGTTTCATTGGTACAACTTTGGTCCTTGGTTTTTGGGAAATGTTGTAAACAAAGTCTTTCAGCCTTATCAAACGTATTCCCTTTGTTTTTGAAGTTTCTGTTTTCACACATTGGCCACCAAAAGTTTAGGAAAAGGGATTTAGGGCTTTTATCACTTTGGTATAATTACACAAATGGCCCTTTTGATGTTTAATTCATTTTAAAAGGACTAAATGTGTAATTTTCTTGAACTTGAAGGTCTTCATTGGATCTTTGACTTCATGAGGGACCATTATTGACAATTTAGACTTGTTGAGGGACTAAACTTGCCAATTCTTCAAAGTTGAAGGACCTTTTTGTAATTTTGACAAACTTAAGGGACCAAACTTGTAATTATGAATATAAAAGGGTTTTAAGTGTCATTTCTTCATAGATTAAGGATCATTCTTGTACATCTTCAAGTCTTCAAGGGTTTTTCTTTGATAAATCAGAAACTAGGGCCCGGTTAATTGTGCGGCTTCGTTTCTCGTGTTTGTTTTTCCTTGTTTCTTGTGATATTTTGTCTTTTTCACGATATCCATACCTAAAATACATAAGTAAACAAACACAAGCATATATATGGTATTTTGATGACATTTTATGCATTTAAAGATCGAGAAGAATGATGAGATCATGTATAAATGCCATCTCATCACTCCCCCATACTAAACCATTGCCGTGCCCTCACGCAATGCTAGAATAAGTATCTAAGCATCTCCCACGAAAGTGAATTTTAGGGTCAATGAATAGAAACAAGTGAATGTCTCATAGAGTAAAGTTCGTCATCCTTGATTGTCATACATTCCATGCTAAGTGAAAAAACGAGATTATTGTTGGTACAAGTCACAATGCTAACACTACTCATACGTCCAAATTGTGTAATACTTTTTCTCCACGCAATCCTAGTTATTATAAAAAGAAAAGGTTTCTAGAATTTTTTAACTATTTGTTATGGATCACAAGTGATTCATATTGACTTACTGGTATTTATTAGTCGGAAAATAAAGTAGCACGATTTAATCGATAGTTAGCTAAAGGACAAAATCTTTTAAAACGGCTTCTCGTGTATCTCCTTAAGTTCATTTCTTGGCATAACGCGTTTCACGATTTGAGACCTTTCTCGGACCGATATTTGGCATGTACTTCATACTTCAAATCTTTGGAAGACGTTCTTGAAATTATCGTCTTCTCTTCATATTTTGGAATTTCTTCACTTGACGTTTTTGAGAGATTCTTCATACTTGGACCACGACTTCATCATTTTTCTTCAATATTTATTTTGGCTTTGATATACAACGATCCGCATCCTTTTCGGACTTGGATATATTTATCCTCATACCTTGTTAGGGTCTTTTTGGATAGACTTTCTCCATGATCTTTAGGGGAGTAATTTCTTTTCATCGTGTGTCTCGATCCTTCATATTGATTTTGGAATAATGATACTTCACATCATCTTGAATCTTTAGCAACAAAATAGAGCTCCTCATGCCTTCTTAGGGCCTTTTTGTATCTTCACCAATCTTCGCATCCCGCTTTAGTAAGTTATGCCTTGGCTGTGAACTCTATTCAACCCCGAGCAACTTTTAAATGATCTTGGGCTAGAAGCTAAGTAACCTTTCAAATCGTACGACCTTACTTATTGCAATTATTTTTATTCCTAAGGCATTGATCTTATGGGAGAAAAAGCCAAAATTAAAAACATATGAGTTTTTGAAAGAACATTTTTATGTTCTACGTTTAGCATGATCACTTGTCTAACTCTATCACTTCTCGTTCTTCACTATTTAAAGACCTCTAATTAAAGAGACTCGTGAATACTTAGCCATGCAAGTCAAAATTAAGCCAAATTTGGATTAGCTTTCATTAATACTATATCAAATCGAAGTTTTGAGTTTTCAAGCCACCTATAGGATCTTGCACTTTCTTGGACTTTTTCAAGTTTAGAGAATGCATTTTAAAGTTCCCTTGATAAGTGAATTTCTAGGATCAATTTAAGGAACTTGCGAAAAGTTATTGTTCTTAACCCGAATGAGCTAAGACTTTCGTGTTTTAAAGTTCCCTTTATAAAAGTCTAGCAAAACTTGATTCAAGCGGGTTAAGGAATGCAAAGGGCTCCAAATGCCCATCAAGTCAAAAATTACCTCTTATTCTAACCATCAGAAAATATACATTCGTGTCTTAAAAACACTAATGAAAACTAATTTTTTTTTTTTGAAATTTGGCCATTTTTGGCCTTATTAGTAACAAAACAAAACAAAATGTTGAAAGTTGGAAAACGTGAGGGTGTATAAAAGCAAGTACCTATTCACCCCATACTAAAACTAAACATTGTCCTCAATGTTTTGAGTCTAAAGGGGGAGCACCCCCATACTAGAGACGAAGAGTCAAATGCTTAGGATCTAGCATGGAAAGGGTGATCAACAATATATCTAAAGCCGTTTATGAATTATGCTAAAAGATAAATGTTAGAACAATAAAGGATATGTCATGGATTCGTCAAAAACTCTTCAAGCAAACGATCGAGGCTCACGTAAACGAACACGAGAGTGTTCAATCGTGGCGATGATGATGATCTAGCTAAAACATTCACAAACAACCACGAGACAACGATTTGAAAGGGCACAAATCCCCTCTTATTAGCTACATTAGAAAGCATAAAAAGGATAAGCATGGGATCTCCCCCACGAGGCACCTAGTTTTTGATTACAGAGTCATGAGCTCAACTCGATCCCCTCAATGCTAATTATCATTGGGGAAGGTGACTTGGTCGAGGTCGTCCAACGAAGGGACTTCCCCACCGAAGTAGTGCTTATGCCTATGTCCATTCACCTTGAAGTTAGGACCATCATTTTGAGCTAGCTCGATGGTCCCATAAGGAAACACTTGTGTTATGGTGAATGGACCCGACCAACAAGATTTTAATTTCTCGGAAAATATCTTCAAACGAGAGTTAAAAAGTAATACTTGATCACCAACGTTAAAAACCCGGTTTTTAATCTTTGAATCATGAAACTTTTTAGTCTTTTCTTTAAAAATTAATTAATTTTCATAAGAATTATCTCTTAATTCATCCAATTCATTAAGTTGTATTTTCCGGTGATCTCCCGCGGTCTTCAAGTCATAATTGGCATGCTTTAGGGCCCAATATGCCTTATGCTCCAATTCAATGGGCAAATGACAATTCTTTCCATAAACAAACTTATAAGGAGTACAACCGATAGGTGTCTTATAAGCGGTCCTAAAGGACCATAAAGCATCATCGAGTTTGTCGGACCATGAAGCACGGTTTTCTCCAATCGTCCTTTCCAAAATACTCTTCAAAGCTCGGTTTGAAACCTCGACTTGCCCACTCGTTTGCGGGTGATAAGCCGTAGAAAGACGATGTGTAACTCCATATTTATTTAGAACCTTTTCGAATTGGTCATTACAAAAATGGGTTCCATGATCGCTTATAATAGCACGGGGGGTTCCAAACCGAGAGAATAGTTGCTTCAAAAACTGCACCACCACACGAGCATCATTAGTAGGTAAATCCTTAGCTTCCACCCACTTTGAAAGGTAGTCGACGGCGACGAGGATATACTTGTTTCCATGAGACGATGGGAACGACCCCATAAAGTCAATTCGCCAAATGTCAAAATCTCACACACTTGAATTATATTTTGCGGCATTTCATCCTTTTGTGATGATTTTCCTTGGCGTTGGCAAGAATCACACGACTTCACAAGTGCGTGTGCATCACGATAGATCGTAGGCCAAAAGAAGCCGTCATCGAACACTTTCTTAGCCGTGAGATAAAAACCGTGGTGACCACCCGTGGGTCCCTCGTGACAAGCTCTAAGGATGTTAGAAGCTTCAGTACCAAATACAAAACGTCGAACGAGTTGATCCGCACAAACCCGAAAGAGATAAGGGTCGTCCCAAAAATAGAACTTGACGTCACGAAAGAATTTTCTCTTTTGTTGTGTCGTCATACCCTCGATTATGAAGTTCCTCGCATGGTAATTTGTAATGTCGGTAAACCATGGGGTGGTGTCTTTAGAATTCACTACACCGAGAGTCTCGTGAGGAAATGTTTCAGTAATTTCCTTGTTCTCAAAAACATCTTTGTGAGGATCTTCTAGACGAGAGAGATGATCGACCGCTAGATTCTCGGCTCCTTTTTTGTCAAGCACGGTGACATCAAATTCTTGGAGGAGGAGCATCCAACGATCGGCTTAGCATCTTGCTTAGCTAAGAGGTATTTGATAGCCGAATGGTTCGTATACACGATGCTTTTAGTCAAGACGAGATAAGGTCAGAATTTCTCAAAAGCATAGACCACGGCAAGGAATTCCTTTTCCGTTGTGGTGTACTTAAGTTGAGCCTCGGTCATCGTTTTGCTAGCATAATGGATAGGACGGAAATGCTTTTCATAACGTTGCCCTAAGACGGCCCCTATAGCATAATCACTTGCATCGCACATGATTTCAAAGGGTAGATCCCAATTAGGAGCAACAAGAATGGGAGCTTCGGTAAGTTTCCTTTTAAGAGTTTCGAAAGCTCAAACACAATCCTCATTGAAGTTAAAAGGAGCATCCTTCTCGAGAAGGTGTGTCATAGGTCGAGAGATTTTCGAAAAGTCTTTGATGAAACGACGATAAAAGCCCGCGTGGCCTAGGAAACTCCTAACTCCCTTGACAGTTTTGGGATGAGGTAACTTGGCGATGACGTCTATCTTAGATTTATCGACCTCAATCCCCGCTTTCGAGACCTTGTGCCCTAAGACGATTCCTTGTTTACACAAAAATGACATTTTTCCCAATTAAGCACAAGGTTGGTTTCTTTACAACGTTTTAACATTTGCTCGAGATTAGATAAACACGACGTGAGCGAATCACCAAACACCGAAAAGTCATCCATGAATACTTCCATCGACTTCTCGATCATATCATGAAAAATAGCCATCATACACCGTTGAAACGTACCCGGTGCATTTCAAAGTCCGAAAGGCATTCTACGATAAGCAAACGTTCCATAAGGACACGTAAACGTAGTTTTCTCTTGATCACGAGGGTCCATAAGGATTTGAAAGTAACCGGAAAAACCATCTAAAAAGAAATAGAATTCATTTCACGCGAGTCGCTCCAACATTTGATCCATGAAGGGCAAGGGAAAGTGGTCTTTACGAGTGGCGTCATTTAACTTTCGGTAGTCAATACACACCCTCCAACTGGTCACAACACGAGTGGGAATTAACTCGTTGTTTTCATTGGGCACAACGGTCATTCCTCCCTTCTTAGGGACACAATGGATTGGGCTCACCCATGGGCTATCGGAGATAGGATAAATCATTCCCGCGTCAAGAAGTTTTAAGACTTCCTTTTTATGACATCGTGAATTTTGGGGTTTACCCTTCTTTGACTTTGAATTGCGGGTTTATAGTCCTCCTCCATTAAAATCTTGTGAGTACAAAATTTTAGGTCAATACCCTTAATGTCGGAAATTTTCCACGCAATTGCCCCTTTATGAGCTTTAAGAACTTTCAAAAGTACGGTTTTTTCATCATTAGCAAGATCTTTTGCAATAATAACCGGCAACTTGTCATCACCTTCCAAGAATGCGTATTCAAGGTGAGATGGAAGATCTTTCAATTCAAGGATAGGTGGTTCCTTGATCGAAGATTTTTGTTTGACACTCATAACTTCCATCGGTGGAAGAAATGGTGGAATAAGAGTATCTATACCAATAATCACCTCATCTTCATTGTCGATTTCATTTAAAATTAAATCGCCTCCTTGGAATGGAGTGAGATTTGGTGTAGAATTAGCAAGAATCAGATCCAAAATAGTGGGATTGCCACTTGATGAACTATCGGAAAAACCTAACACTTCTTGTGAAAACTCATCTCAAACCACATCGACTAAGTCAATGTGATTGATGGTAGCGATTGCATAAACATGAGAAGGTGTAGAGTTTTGAGTAGCGTTTATAACAAGTTCCTCTTCGTTGAATCTCAAAGTAATAGTTCTTGCATGAACTTCGATAAGCGTTCTCGAGGTGTCTAAAAATGGACGACCTAAAATTAGAGGAACTTGAGGATCCGCAGGGATGTAAACTACTATAAAATCAACGGGATAGTAGAACTTTCCCACTTTCACGAAAACATCCTCGGCTACTCCACATGCTAAAATCATAGAATGATCGCCCATCTCGATAAACATGTTTGAAGAAGTAAGAGCCGGAAGCGAAAGCGATTTCCAAATGGAAAATGGCATCAAATTAATGCTCGCACCAAGATCGGCCAAGGCGAGGCATTCTTTCATATCTTGTATATCACAAGGAATGAGAAACTTCCCGGGGTCACCAACTTTTTCCTGTATTCGATTAAGATAAACCAAAGAACAATTAGATAGCTTTGAAAGCTTCTCTTTATCGTTCATCATACCTTTGAAAGTGGAAGCGAAACGAGGCATGTATAACAACGCGTCGGCTAAACTTACATCAAAATGAACTTGTTGAAACATTTTTATAAAAAGCCCGATTTGTTATTTGTTACGTTCTTTCGTTTTCTCTTTGTGTCGTCTCTATGGGTAAGTTAAGGGTGGTGTGGGTTGGGGCATAGGCAACGGCCTTGGAATCACGTGTTCCATAATTGGTATTGGTTCAACCGTAGGTGTGGTATGAGCGGTACTTCATGGGCTTGTGATATGCTCCTTTTTGACCATCACCTCAGGCTCTTTCTCGAGTTCCTTCTCCGTAGAAGTACTTGGATGAGAAATGGGTTCTTTAAAAGTTTTACCACTACGAGTAGTAATAACCTTCATTTCTCGCTTCGGGTTTGCAATGGTATCACTAGGAAGACCACCCGAGGAAGAGGGTTTACACATGATTGCTTCAAACATTTTTGCCATTCGATCTTCAAATTTTGATTGCCTTAAATCTGCTTTTAACAATTCTTGCTTAATCTCATGTTGACCTTGTTCCATCTTTTGTTGAATACGTTGAACGTTTCCTTCCATTTTATTAGCATGAGTTTTCAATTCATTAGCAAGTTCGTTTTTAAGCTCGTTTTACAACTCGGATCTTAAGCTAATCATTTTACGTCTCATGTTATCAAACTTAGCATCGTTTGCTTTTGCATAATCCAAAATTCTCCATTAAGATTTTTAGTGTGAGCATTTTGAAAACCTTTTGTAGTGTTTTGAAAATCACGGTTTTGGTTTTGATTTTGAACTTGCCCATTCCCACTTTGGTAATTCCCTTTGTTGTAGTTATGTTAATTGCCTTGATAACCACCATTTTGATTGTTGTTTCGATAGTTGTTAACATTTTGATTTTGGGGAGCTTGATTTGGGCGGGAACCTTGGCCGTTTTGGTTGTAAGTTTCCATTGGTACGTAAGCACTCGAAGTGTTACCACCGGCGGTAGGTGCACTCGGAAAGATCATGAGCTCCACCACAAGATAAACAACTGTTTTCAACCGCTTTAACCGATGCGGAATTCAAAGCATCTTGTGCTTTCCAATGTGTCATAAGCGTCGAAAACCTATCGAAAAACCGATTTTCCTCATTTGCTTCATCATGTAAGGCGTTCATGTTACGAGACGATGACGATGAACCCATATTGTCAACATTCGGTGTGTTACGAGGGTTATAAACCTTAGATTTATTCTCGATAATCTTTAAAGCCTCATCGGCCGTTTTGCACAAAAATTACCACCCGCGGCGGCATTCAAATAATCTCGTTCATGATCGTTAAGCCCATTATAAAAGTATCTATTTGATGCAATTCCGAAAAATCATGGTGTGGACATTCATGTAACATTTCTTTAAATCGTCCCCATGCCACTGAAAAAATTTCATTATTACGTTGTGTAAACCTTTAAATATCATTTTTCAAATGTGATGTTTTAGATGGTAGAAAAAATTGGTTCACAAACTTAGAAACGAGATCAGCCCATGTCAAAATCGAATTTGGCGGTTCTTTCTCGAGCCAAATTTTTGCGGGTCCATCCAGCGAGTATGGAAACAACATCATATTAATGGCGTCATGCGGAACAACCTTAAACTTACTTGTTACGGTGAGACGATTGAAATTCCTTATGTGGTAATGCTGGTTGTCTTTCTCATGGCCTCGAAACTTGTTTGCTTGTAACATTGATAGGTGTGAAAACACCCATCCTTTTACCACTTATTTCTTGCTAAAACAAGACCAAAACGCGTATTTAATGTCATTTGTTTGGAATTATGCGTGGTTTGTGTGTTTGTTGTGTTTTCAGAGCCAACCGGATAAATATTGAAGAAAACATGGGATTGCACGGGTTTTATCGAAGAAAAAGACGAAAAGACAAAGTCTATAGTCCAAGAGATGCAAAAGGTTTGAAGTCAATGGGCCTATTTGAAGATTTATCGAAGAAAAGGACCAAAAAGATGGAAGATTTACATATGTCGAAGAACTCAAAGTCTATTAAACGAAGAAATTAATAGACGAGTTGAATTTATTCGTCGACAAATCCCGAATCAGAATCAAAAACGTCAACTTTACTGAAAAGACGAGAATACAAAAAGAAAGGAAGAAAGCCCACTCACCAACCAAGCCCAAGGCACTATAAATAGAGATCCCTTCACAACATTGGAGACTAGTTTTTCATTTTTAGTTTTTTCTTTCCTTTATTTTCGTAGGTAACCAACACCATTAAGGTGTTGGTGATTTTTCATCTTTGTTAAATTCACAAATCTTGTAAGTTTTAATCTTTCCTTTGTTTGTTTAACCTTAATCTTTCAATATAATCTTTCCTTTAATCTTGTTCATCTTTCTCTTGTTGATTTAATGTTTTAAAGTTTTATTTGGTTGATTTTAATCTTCTAAAGTAAGTGGGTTTTGTGTTTTTATTGTTTTGGTTTGATGTATATCATTAGTTAATGATTGGTGGTTAAATTGGTTTATGTTTTGGTTAAAAACTTGGTTGATTTTGGCTAAAAATCGATTCGTTGTTGTTTCCCTGTTCTTCGCACCATTCAGTTTTCCCAGATTCCGAATCAACAAATTATTCCGGATAAGCAACCTTTATTCCGAATGAAGGATTTAGGTTAATTATTCCGGATAAAGCATTTCTCTTAAACATTCCGAACCAGCAGTTTTCGTTTAGATATTCCGAATCAATGTGTTCATTCGGAATAATCAATATTCCGGATGAGCATATATATTCCGGATGAGTAATTCTGGCATTTTATTCCGAACGAAGTAACATTCCGCATGAAGCCTTTATTTTAATTATTCCGAATGAGTGCAAAATATTCCGAGTAAAGTGTTATTCTGAATCAAGCTTTTATTTTATTTTATTCCGCATGAAGCCCATATTCCGAACCAAATAAGTATTCCGGATCAAGCAAAGTATTCCGGATCAGTGTTATTGATAGGTGTGAAAACACCCATCCTTTTTACCAATTAATTACAATAATAACCGAGCCAAAACGTGTATTTTATGTCATTTATGTCGGAATTATGCGTGGTTTGTGTTTTTGTTGTGATTTAGGACGAAAAGGTGAAAAGTGGAGAAAATATGGCATTCACGGGCTTTTATCGAAGAAAAAGACGAAAGATGAAGTCGAAAGATCAAGAGTGGAAAAAGAACGGAAGTCCAAGACTAATTCTGAAGATTTATCGAAGAAAAAGTCAAAAGACGGCAGTTTACTACAAGCCGAAGAACTCGAGTCTTATTTATGAAGAAAACTCAAGACGAGTTCAAAGAAATCCCGAGACAAAGTCATTAAGTCCAAGATTAACAAACAATTAAGAAGAAAAGGACTTAAGTGTGCAAATAAGGAAAAGAGGAAAGAGGGAGGAAGCTTCCTAAGCTACTCCCTAATCACCCCTATATATAGATTAGGCTTAGTTCATTTTCAAGTTGTTGGTGGCTTGACAAGCCACACTTCCACCATTTTCATTTCTTGTCATTTAATTTCTTGCAATTTAATTTCATGTTATGCACTTTTAATTTCTTCAATTCAAGTAAGTCTTTTTATTTTGGAATCTTTTCTTTTAATCAAGTTCTTATCTTTAATCATCTTCTTCTCCCTTTCTTACTTTGCTTCTCTTTGATTCATGTTCATCCTTGATTTGTTTTCATCTTAATGCTTATTTGATCTAAAGTTTTCTTAAAAAGTTCATCTTTTTAAAAGTTTGATTTGAAAGTTTGCTTATTTTTAAGTTTGATAAGTTGTTATTCATGCTTATTAAGTGAATTTCGATTTAGATTCGTGCAAGTTTTAGTTTGAGCTTATTAGCCATAGCTTATTGCTTTTGCTTAATTTTCGGATCAAAAAGTTAGATCGGAAAGGGTAAACCCCTTTCCAATCACGTATTCCAATCAACATTCCAATCAACATTCCAATCAGCATTCCTTTCGCATTCCTTTTACATTCCAATCAGAATTCCAATCAACATTCCAATCAGCATTCCAATCAACATTCCAATCAGCATTCCTTTCGCATTCCTTTTACATTCCTATTAGCATTCCAATCAGCATTCCAATCAACATTCCAATCAGCATTCCAATCAACATTCCAATTAGCATTCCTATTAGCATTCCAATCAACATTCCAATCAGCATTCCAATCAGCATTCCAATCAGCATTCCAATCAACATTCCAATCAGCATTCCAATCAACATTCCAATCAGCATTCCAATCAACATTCCAATCAGCATTCCAATCAACATTCCAATCAGCATTCCAATCAGCATTCCAATCAGCATTCCAATCAACATTCCAATCAGCATTCCAATCAACATTCCAATCAGCATTCCAATCAACATTCCAATTAGCATTCCTATTAGCATTCCAATCAGCATTCCTATCAGCATTCCTATCAGCATTCCTTTTAGCATTCCTTTCAGCATTCCTTTTACTTATCGCAATTTACATTTTCATTTTACTTAGTAATAGATAACCAAACCATTTTCATTTCCACCAAGAACAATTGAGTCGCACTTTGAACCAGAAATCAATTCGAGAAGATACCGAGAAAACGAACTTTTTCAACTAGTAAAATCTCTACATTAAAATGGCGCCGCTGCCGGCTCTTTTCGTGAGGATTAAAGGTTTTTTGTGAGAGACGCGTTGGCTTTTGCGACCCGTTCACTTGTGAACGTTATTTTTCAAGTCCAAAAATTTTCAAAAATCACAAAAACATTTGTAAAATCATAAAAAGCATTGCTTTTTCAAAGTTTTGCACCAAAAATATTCTTCTTGCTTATCTATCTTTCTTTATGGATTTTTATGTCCATTGCGTCCGGTGTGGGAAACAATTATCTGGGAACAACACTTGTCAATGGTGTACATGTGAGCGGTGCGGAAACGATATCGACAACACACAATTCGGATTTTGTCCCTTGTGCAACTCGACTAATTCATTCTTTTTGAACCCACCTCCTGTTCCCCCGTGCATCTATTGTGGAAGCGATTCTCATTGGCATGTTTCGTGCCCGGTTCGATACCCGTATGGTCACGGGCAAGAACCGGGGTATAATTATGACAATGATAATAGCTATCCACAAGACGCACCTGATTTTTCTCCATACCCGGTTTGCAACAACTGTGGGGGTCCTCACGATACTTATTATTGTCAACCAGTGAATTATTATGAGCAAAATCCACGTCCTCAGTTTTCTTCACCAATGGATTATTATGAACCACACCCGGTTTCTAATTCTTCCCAACCGATGACCTACTATGAGCCACAACCATGCTATAATTCAGGTTTTCAACACTTTGAGCCCCCACATCACACCCTCAATCATCAATACTCTCAGCAAATTAATCTTGACCCACAACGCACTACTTTGAATGACAAACTACACTCCATCATTCTGCAACTTCAAGAAGCCGTTGTTCTTACAAAAGAAGCATGGGCGGAGGAAAAGCGACTGCAACAAGAGAAAGTATCTAATCTTAGTGATTATACCCCTCCGCATGTGCGTCAATACTATTATGATGATGATGACGATGATGTTGTATGCACTTTCAACACATCTTCTAAAGTTACTGCTCCTACTGTCGATGTTCCTACTGCATCTAAGGATCTAGATTCGTTGAATGAGCTTAGTGATGTTGGTCTCGACAAAGTATTGGATGATGAGGTTTGTGACTTACCTGCTATGGAGCCTGAGGACGACGTTGCTCTCACAGAAGAGGTCGATCCTAATGATGTCGATTTTTCTCCAAGCTATGAGAATTTCACTTTTGAAATTTCTCAATCTCCACCGAGAGATGCAGACGATGACGATTTATTCTCTCCGGTTTACGAGAAGTTCACCGATAAACATGATCCTGTGGATAAGGTGTAAGACGTGCTTCTTCGCGATAGATTACGGAAAGTTCATCTTCTTATTGCTCAAATCGAAGAGTTGAATTCTCCTTCTCTTTCCAAGTCTTTACCTCCATCTATTCCTCCCGTTGAAGATAATGACCCATTGCTGGAAGAAATCGATATCCACCCCATCCCTCCAGGTATTGATGACTCTGACACGGAGGGGGGCATTATTTTTGATAATTTGCTGCAGGAAGATATTGTCCCAAGTCCCCCTCCCGAACACCTTTCATCCTCCCCTTTAGCCACTATCACGGAGGATGAGTGCTTTGACCCGGGAGGTGACATTGATTATGCTATGATTGATAACAATACGGCTTTGCCGCTTGCTCAGCATATATTGTCTTTGGGGGAGGACAATGTGCTTACTTTACCCAACCCACCTCCCGTGGATCTTGATTTCACATACTTTTCGTATGTTGAAAGGACCTTTCTCCCATTCAAGACTTATCCCCCCGCCTCTCCTTTGTTGATGTCAACCGGGAACGAGGACAAGGTCTTTGATCCCGGTATTGCATTCGAGGCTTCCCAATGGACCATTTAATTCGGGGACGAGTCAGGCTCGTGACTCGGTTAATATAAACAAGCGCTTTTTGGGAGGCAACCCAATTATCTATCTATCTTTACCATAAGTGTAGGGGGAGCCCCGTGGTGTTTCTTGCTTTCTTTCTTATCATGTGCAGGGATTAGAGCTTCAAAGACACACTCTTGATGACTTTTGACGAACCGTGACTCCGTGTTCCCTTCTTCCCGGTTCTATCCTAAACTCTTTTCGATTCACTATTTTATATTTTCTCAATATTAAAATAGGAATCTCTTTAGTTGTCTTTTCTTTAGCAAGATTTAAACAAAAGTGCACAATGTCCTAAGTGTAGGGGAGTTTACTCCCACATGCTTAAACATTGAGGACGATGTTTATATTAAGTGTAGGGGGGGACTTCTATCGAAGTTAAGTGGCCTTTTCCTTGTATTTGTCCTCATTTTAACCGGAAAATCGATTTTTCGACATTTTTCAAAATTTTTAATCTGTTTTGGCCTAGTTGTAGTTCCCTTTATTTTTGCTATTTTTCTCTTATTTTAATAAAATGGTTTTAACAAGTTTAGTTATCTTAGATATATTAGGCCCGTTGTGAATTTTTTGACCCAACCCGAGTTTACTTATCCAAGTTCACTCTAGCTAGTATCCTTAACCGTGTAGACCTTAATTGGTTTATTGGGCTAAGCATCCACGAGTCTCATTCCTTGAGATTTTAAATTGTGGAGAACGAGAAATGATAGAGTTGGTTACAAGTTTGGTATTCTTTCATTAACTTATGTGAGTTAATTATGATCTTTTTCTCCCCTCGCTTGTAAATAAATAAATGCAATAAGTAAGGTCGTACGATTTGAAAAGTTACTTAGCTTCTAGCCCAAGATCGTTTAAAAGTTGCTCAGTAATGATAAGAGTTCATAGCCAAGGCATAACTTATGAAGCGGGGCGCGAAGATTGGCGAGTCCGAAAAGGCCCTAACAAGGCATGAGGATTCAATTTTATTGCTGAAGATCCAAAGTGATGTGAAAAGCATTATTCCCAAAATCAATATGAAGGATCAAGACTCACGACGAAAAGCAATCAACTCCCATAAAGATCATGGAGAAGTCTACCCGAAAAGACCCTAAAAAGGTATGAGGATAAATAGATCCAAGTCCGAAAAGGAGGCGGATCGTTGTATCTCAAAATCCCAATTAGAGATTGAAGAAATAATCATGAAGTCGTGGTCAACAAAGCTGGAGTACCCCTCAAAAGTCTCCAAGTGAAGAAACTCTATAACGAAGAGAAGACCATTATCTCAAAAACGTCTCTCGAAGATATGAAGTATGAAGTACATGCCAAATATCGGCCCGAGAAAGGTCTCAAATCGTGAACCAAGTTATGCCAAGATATGAACTTTTTGATATCCCGAGAAGCAGTTTTAAGAGATTTTGTCCTTTAGCTAACTATTGATCAAATCGTTCTACTTTGCTTTCAGCCTAAATAAATTATCGAAATAAGTCAACAATGCATCCTCGTGATCATTCAAGACATCAATAAAATATAAGAGATACTCGTAGGAATAAGGGAGTTTAAGTGATTAATTGAACCACATGAGTAAATGTTTGTTATGCTAACTTGTACTAACAATGATCTTGTTTTTAAGCTTGGCATGGGGAACGTGAAACTTGAGGGTGATGAACATTCATGACACACAAGCCCTAATGTAAGTCTTAGATTTCTTTACAAGTTTCTTCCTTGTTGCATCTTGTTATTTTCTATCTTTTTGATTTTCCTTAGTTGTTTAATAAAGGCCAAGGTAGGTTGATTATGATGGAAAGTGTAAAACGTGCTTTGTAACTAATGCATTGCATGAGGACATTGCAATGGTTAAGTGTAGGGGATTTGATAGGTGTGAAAACACCCATCCTTTTTACCACTTAATTACAATAATAACCGAGCCAAAACGTGTATTTTATGTCATTTATGTCGGAATTATGCGTGGTTTGTGTTTTTGTTGTGATTTAGGACGAAAAGGTGAAAAGTGGAGAAAACACGGCATTCACGGGCTTTTATCGAAGAAAAAGACGAAAGATGAAGTCGAAAGATCAAGAATGGAAAAAGAACGGAAGTCCAAGACCAATTCTGAAGATTTATCGAAGAAAAAGTCAAAAGACGGAAGTTTACTAAAAGCCGAAGAACTCGAGTCTTATTTATGAAGAAAATTCAAGACGAGTTCAAAGAAATCCCGAGACAAAGTCATTAAGTCCAAGATTAACAAACAATTAAGAAGAAAAGGACTTAAGTGTGCAAATAAGGAAAAGAGGAAAGAGAGAGGAAGCTTCTTAAGCTACTCCCTAATCACCCCTATATATAGATTAGGCTTAGTTCATTTTCAAGTTGTTGGTGGCTTGACAAGCCACACTTCCACCATTTTCATTTCTTGTCATTTAATTTCTTGCAATTTAATTTCATGTTATGCACTTTTAATTTCTTCAATTCAAGTAAGTCTTTTTATTTTGGAATCTTTTCTTTTAATCAAGTTCTTATCTTTAATCATCTTCTTCTCCCTTTCTTACTTTGCTTCTCTTTGATTCATGTTCATCCTTGATTTGTTTTCATCTTAATGCTTATTTGATCTAAAGTTTTCTTAAAAAGTTCATCTTTTTAAAAGTTTGATTTGAAAGTTTGCTTATTTTTAAGTTTGATAAGTTGTTATTCATGCTTATTAAGTCAATTTCGATTTAGATTCGTGCAAGTTTTAGTTTGAGCTTATTAACCATAGCTTATTGCTTTTGCTTAATTTTCGGATCAAAAAGTTAGATCGGAAAGGGTAAACCCCTTTCCAATCACGTATTCCAATCAGCATTCCAATCAACATTCCAATCAGCATTCCTTTCGCATTCCTTTTACATTCCAATCAGCATTCCAATCAACATTCCAATCAGCATTCCAATCAACATTCCAATCAGCATTCCAATCAACATTCCAATCAGCATTCCTTTCGCATTCCTTTTACATTCCTATTAGCATTCCAATCAGTATTCCAATCAACATTCCAATCAGCATTCCAATCAACATTCCAATTAGCATTCCTATTAGCATTCCAATCAACATTCCAATCAGCATTCCAATCAGCATTCCAATCAACATTCCAATCAGCATTCCAATCAACATTCCAATCAGCATTCCAATCAACATTTCAATCAGCATTCCAATCAACATTCCAATCAGCATTCCAATCAGCATTCCAGTCAGCATTCCAATCAACATTCCAATCAGCATTCCAATCAACATTCCAATCAGCATTCCAATCAACATTCCAATTAGCATTCCTATTAGCATTCCAATCAGCATTCCTATCAGCATTCCTATCAGCATTCCTTTTAGCATTCCTTTCAGCATTCCTTTTACTTATCGCAATTTACATTTTCATTTTACTTAGTAATAGATAACCAAACCATTTTCATTTCCACCAAGAACAATTGAGTCGCACTTTGAACCGGAAATCAATTCGAGAAGATACCGAGAAAACGAACTTTTTCAACTAGTAAAATCTCTACATTAGTTATTCCGGATCACGGGTTTTTATCATTTATTCCGGATCAACTCGTATTCCGAACGAAGGTGTTTTATTCCGCATGAACAGATATTCCGAATGAAGCATCTTTCTTGTTAAACATTCCGAATCAAGCTTTTCATCATTTTATTCCGAGTCAATCAATTATTCCGCATGAAGCAAGATATTCCGAATGAGCAGTTTGTGTTAATTATTCCGGATGAAGAGTTATATTCCGAATGAAGGTTTCTGACTAACTTATTCCGGGTCAAGCATTTTATTCCGAATCAATAACTTTTCTGAGTTAAGGTTTTTAACTGTTTTATTTTAATTCAAGTTTTATTTTTATTAATTATTTTTAATTAATTGCTTTTAGTTTATCTTTATTTACTTCACGCATTTACCTTTTTAGTAGCATAGAAAACCAAACCCCCTTTTTAGTAACCAAGAACAACTATTCCACTTTGAACAGTGATCGATTCGAGAAGATACCGAGAACTTAATTGAACCTAGCAAAATCTTTGTATCAAATGGCGTCGATGCCGGCTCTTTTCGTAGAGATTAACGGAACTTTGTGAGAAACTTGATTTTGGGATCCGTTCACCGTGAACGTTACTTTTTCATTAAAAATTTTCAAAAATCCTAAAAAATATGAAATTTTCAAAAATACAAAAAATGTAAAAAACATAAAAAACCAAAAAGATTTCTGCTTTGTTATTTCTTTTGCAGGTGCATGCGTACACGATCAACGTCTTATCCCGAGCCCGAGACTCTCGATAACTTAGACATGGCCGGTGTACACAACAATAATAATCCACCTCAAAACAACATGAATAATAACAACAATGAACCTCTACCGGACAATCGTCCTATGATCGAACTTTTGCAAGCACATGTAGAGGGCAACAACGATCCTATTGTCATACCCGCGATTGCAGCCAACAACTTTGAGCTCAAATCTGGCTTCATTCAAATGGTCTCTGCTCAACCATTCTTGGGGCGTACCATTGATGATCCTCATGACCACATCAAAAGGTTCCTTCAACTCACGAATACGGTCAAATTCAATGGTGTTCCACAAAGGTAATCCACTTACAACTTTTTCCTTTCTCCTTAGAGGGACAAGCCCGGCATTGGCTTGCAAAGGAACCGCCACAAAGTATTCTTACGTGGACGGACTTAGAGACCAAATTCATAAACTACTTTTTCCCACCCTCTCGTACTACCGCTTGCGGAATGAAATTATTAATTTTGAACAAAAGTACGATGAGACTTTTAGTGAATCTTGGGACCGTTTTAAAGACCTTTTAAGAAAGTGCCCACAACATGGTTTTACCAAAGTGCACCAAATTAATACTTTTTACAATGGTTTAAGCATGAATGACCAAGATTCACTAAATAGTGCCTCGGGGGGTAATATTTTGGTTAAGTCTTCTAATGCCGCTTGGGATATTATTGAGAATAAATCTAGAGTGCAAACCAAGAGTGTTCGGACCAATGCCGCTAGTGCTAGTACTAGTGACAACGACAAGAGAATTGACAAACTTACTTCGCTTATTGAATCACTTGCCGTCCACACCGCTAACAACACCAAAAGCATCAACACTCAAAACGCTCAAGTCAATGCTGTAAGCCAACCATGTGAAATATGCGGGGGTCCTCACTCTTACACCACTTGTACCTCCACCCAAGACTATCTTTGTGAGAATGTTAACGCAGCATACGGTACCTATCCTCTGGCAGGCTATCAAGCTCGTCCTCAAGGAGACCGTAACTTGCTAAGTTATCGTTCCAGAAACTTTCTTTCCCCACCCGGTTTTCCTCCAACCAATCAAAACCAACAACAAAACCTTAACCGAACCAATCAAAACCAACCTCGAGCACCTTACCAACCACCTCAAAGACAACCATATCCACCTCAAAATTCTACTCAAGTTTACCAACCCGCTCCTTACCAACCACCTGCTTATCAAGCACCTCCTCCTACCCAACCCACCGTTTTCAACCACGAGGTCCAAACGTACATGAGGACGAATGATGTGTTGATGAAGAATCTGCAGACCCAAGTTATTAATTTGAAGGGAGATATGGTGAAACAAGGGAATGATCTTAGAGCCGATATGCGAAACTCTTTGAGTAGTCAAACGAATGACCTAAGGGACATGATGGCTGGTTTCATCTAAGGTAATCAACCCTCTTCTTCGGGTACTCTTCCGAGTAACACCGTTGCTAATCCAAGAGGGGAGATGAAAGAAATCACCACTCGCAATGGAAAAGGTACCAAGGAACCCGAGCTTCCTATACCTACACTGGTGATTGTGACAAAGGAAAACGAGTCACCTACTCATATTCCTCAACTTTCTACTTCCCTAATTCCTCCACCTCTTACTTCTACCCCTCCACCACCCAAGGATGTGAGTGATCCTACTATCCCAAAGCTTTACTCTTCTTCTGATATACCTTATCCCTCAAGGTTGAGGAAAGAGAAACTCAAAAGCAAGGACGATATTCAAGTTTCAAACTTTCTCAAAATGTTTAAACAATTGAATTTCAACATCTGCTTCGCTGAGGCTCTCGCTCACATGCCTAAATATGCGAAGATGTTTAAGGATCTTCTAAGTGACAAGGAGAAGATTCTCGATATTGCTCAGAACCAACTTAATGAGAATTGTTCTGCAGTGCTCTTAAAGAAATTGCCAACCAAACTTGGTGATCCGGGTCGCTTCTTAATCCCTTGCAACTTCCCAGGAGTAGAGAATTGCATGGCCCTAGCCGATCTAGGTGCTAGTATCAACTTAATGCCTCTAAGCGTTTGGAAGCAATTATCTCTCCCTAAGCTAGTCCCTACCAAAATGACTTTGGAATTAGTTAACCGTACAGTTGCTTATCCAGTGGGGATAGCCGAAGACGTTTTCGTTGGCGTTGAAAAATTCACCTTCCCGGTGGATTTTGTTGTCGTTGACTACGAGATGGACCCTCGTGTTACATTAATCGTTGGACGTCCATTCTTGAGGACCGGTCACACTCTCATCGATGTAGAAGCGGGTGAGCTTATCATGAGAGTTGGTGACGATCAAATTGTCTTCAACATGGGTAAGATTTCTAAACGGCCTTATTCTTACGAGAATGTTAATTGTATCGACGTTCTTGATGAGGCTTGTGAAGAACACTTTAATGATGCTTGCAAAAATAGTCTTACCTCTCTTCCCAATGTTGAGACCGTTGCCTCTGTTGCTCCATCACCAACTCCATTTGGAGAAAGTGATTTCCTTCTGACTGAATTTAAAGCAACTTTGGGAGATTTGAACTTACAATATGACGATTCTCCCACCGATTGGGATGAAGATATTCGTATCATTGAGAAACTTCTCAATGCGGACTATATTTCTCTACCATCTCCCAAGGATATTGCTATCGATGAACCGAATTTGACTGCGCCTTCCATCGAAAATCCTCCAGATTTAGAACTTAAGGAATTACCGTCCCATCTCGAGTACGTGTTCCTTGAATACAAGAAGAAGTCACCCGTCATCATCGCTAAGGACTTGAAAGAAGAAGAAAAATCTCGCCTTATCGCCATGCTTAAAGATCATAAGAAGGCGATTGCTTGGAAAATTTCCGATATCCGCAGAATTGATCCAAACTTTTGCACTCACAAAATTCTCATGGAAGATGACTTTAAACCCGCAATCTAAAGCCAAAGAAGGGTTAATCCTCGAATTCACGACGCCATCAAACAAGAGGTTATCAAACTTCTAGATGCCGGAATGATTTACCCTATTTCGGATTCGCCATGGGTAAGTCCCGTCCATTGTGTGCCAAAGAAGGGCGGAATAACCGTTGTTCCCAATGAACACAATGAGTTGATTCCTACTCGTCTCGTTACTGGGTGGAGAGTTTGTATCGACTATCGCAAACTCAATGATGCCACGCGAAAAGATCACTTTCCTCTTCCTTTCATGGACCAAATGCTCGAGCGTCTAGCGGGTAATGATTACTGTTGCTTCTTAGACGGTTTCTCCGGGTATTTTCAAATTCCCATCGATCCAAAAGACCAAGAGAAAACCACATTCACTTGTCCCTACGAAACATTTGCTTACAAATGCATGCCTTTCGGTTTATGCAATGCTCCTGGGACGTTCCAAAGGTGTATGATGGCTATCTTCCATGACATGGTTGAAGAAACTATGGTAGTCTTCATGGATGATTTCTCGGTTTATGGCGATTCTTTCTCTGCTTGCCTTGCCAATTTAGAACGTATGCTTAAGCGGTGTGAAGACACTCGCCTTGTTCTAAATTGGGAAAAATGCCATTTCATGGTAAAAGAGGGCATCGTGCTAGGACACAAAATCTCCAAAGCCGGTCTTGAAGTGGACCGTGCTACAGTTGATGTCATAGCCAAATTACCTCCACCTTCAACCGTGAAGGGTGTGAGAAGTTTCCTCGGTCATGCGGGCTTCTACCGTCGATTTATCAAAGACTTTTCTAAAATCGCTCGCCCGATGATCCACCTCTTGGAAAAAGATACTCCTTTTATCTTTTCCAAAGAGTGTATTGAAGCCTTCAACCTTCTTAAGGATAAGCTAACTAAGTCACTGGTCTTGGTTACCTCTAATTGGGAGCTACCTTTTGAGTTGATGTGCGATGCTAGCGACTATGCTATTGGAGCGGTTTTGGGCCAAAGAGTGAACAAACACTTCCAACCGATCCATTACGCTAGCAAGACAATGACAGGGGCTCAATTGCATTACACGACAACCGAAAAAGAGCTTTTAGCTGTTGTCTATGCTTTTGAAAAATTTCTCCCCTATCTTGTCCTTTCCACTACCATCGTGTACACGGACCATTCCGCGTTGAAGTACTTGTTAACTAAACAAGATTCTAAACCAAGACTTCTTCGCTGGGTTTTGCTACTTCAAGAATTTAAAATCGAAATTCGTGATAAGAAGGGAGCCGAAAACCTAGCCGCAGATCATCTCAGTAGACTTGAGGATCCTTATCAAGGGGATCATCCGAACTAAGAGATCAATGACTCTTTCCCCCTTGAGACCTTAATGTCTATCAACTCGAATTTTGATGAAACCCCGTGGTTTGCGGACATTGCAAACTACTTGGCGGGTGGAATTCTCATTGACGGGTTAACATCCCAACAAAAGAAAAAGTTCTTTAAAGATATTAAGACTTACTTTTGGGATGACCCGTATCTCTTCAAACAATGCGCTGATTTGATTATTCGCCGATGTGTTGATGGACCGGCAGTTTAGACATTCTCGAAGCTTGCCACAAAGGACCCACCGGTGGTCACTTTGGTCCCAACTTCACCGCAAAGAAAGTGTTTGACTCGGGATTTTATTGGCCCTCCATTTATCGTAACGCTCATGAAATGGTGAAAAATTGTGATGCTTGCCAACGACAAGGCAAGATCACACATAAAGATGAGATGCCCCAAAATTTCATACAAGAATGTGAATCTTTGATGTATGGGGCATCGACTTTATGGGGCCATTCCCTTCATCTAAAGGAAACAAATACATCCTTGTAGCCGTTGACTATGTTTCTAAATGGGTTGAATCCAAAGCTTTACCCACTAACGACACAAGGGTGGTTTGTAACTTTTTGAAGTCGCTATTCGCTAGATTCGGTGTGCCTCGTGCCATTATTAGTGATCACGGGACTCATTTTTGCAATGATCAATTCGCAAGAGTCATGGCTAAGTATGGTGTCAATCATCGTCTTTCCACCGCATACCACCCACAAACTAATTGGCAGGCTGAAATCTCTAACCGAGGGTTAAAGCGAATTCTTGAACGAATCGTGGGAGAGCATCGTGCCTCATGGGCCGATAAACTTGATGATGCTCTGTGGGCTTTTCGTACCGCATACAAGACTCCGATTGGTTGTACACCATATCGTCTCGTGTACGGGAAAGCATGCCACCTCCCCATTGAGTTGGAGCACAAGGCTTACTGGGCCTTGAAGTGGGCTAACTTCGATATCAACAAAGCCGGTGACCTACACAAAATCCAACTCAATGAGCTCAATGAACTCCGGAATGAAGCTTATGAAAATTCCTTGGTCTATAAGGAAAGAACTAAGCTCATTCATGACTCTAAGATTAAAAACCGAGAGTTCCAAGTTGGGGACAAAGTTTTACTCTTCAACTCTCGGTTGAAAATCTTTTCGGGCAAACTCAAATCTCGTTGGTCCGACCCATTCACCATTGCCCAAATTTTTCCATATGGTACTCTCGAGCTCGCTCAACCTAATGGACCCAATTTTAAGGTGAATGGCCAACGAGTGAAGTTGTACCTTGGAGAGGACATCTCTCATGAGATGATTCCATCCCTCTCCACCTTTCCTTTGAATTAGTTCAGGACCGAGTCAGGCTCGTGACTCGGTTATAAAAAACAAGCGCTCCTCGGGAGGCAACCCGAGTATCTATCCCTTTCCGTTTTACCTCCTAAGTGTAGGGGGACCTATATAGGTTTTTTGTGTTTGTGTGGTGATGTGATTACAGGGATGAATGCACCTTTGGAACCTTTGAAGAACCGTGCTCCCGTGTTATCCGCAATCCGGTTCTATCTCTCAACTATCGTGATTCAATTTTCTTTATACTCACATTCGAAATTGATCACGTTAGTTGTCTCCTCCTTAACTTGATTTAACCAACGTGCACAATGTCATAAGTGTAAGGGAGACTTTTCCCACATATTTAAACATTGAGGACAATGTTTATATTAAGTGTAGGGGAGGCTTCTATCCAAGTTTTAAGTGGACTTTTCCATTAAAATGCTTTCATTTAACCGGAAAATCATCTTTTTCAGCATTTTTCAAATTTTTAATTAACTTTGGCCATATAGTCGTAATTTTTAAATTTTTATCGTTGCTTTCATATGTATATATTCCACAATAAAATCTAAAATATTAATAAAGTGGTGTAGCAAGTTTAGAAGTCTTTGACATATTAGGCCCGTTGCGATTATTTTGACTCAACCCGAATAGACTTATCCAAGTTTATTCTAGCAAGTATCCTTAACCATGTAAACCTTAATTGGTTTATTAGGCTAAGCATCCACGAGTCTCATTACTTGAGATTTTAAATTTGGAGAACGAGAAATGATAGAGTCAATTATAAGTCGGTATTCTTGCACAAGCACACTTGGTGTGATTATAAGCCTATTCTCCCATCGCTTGCTAATAATTTATCTGCAATAAGTAAGGTAGTACGATTTTATTGAATAACTTAGCTTCTAGCCCAAGATTGTTTAAAAGTTGCTCGATAATGATAAGAGTTCATAGCCACGGCATAACTAATGAAGCGGGGCGCGAAGATTGGCGAGTCCGAAAAGGTCCTAACAAGGTATGAGGATTCCATTTTATTTCTAAAGATCCAAGGTGATGTGAAAAGCATTATTCCCAAAATCAATATGAAGGATCAAGACTCACGACAAAAAGCAATAAACTCCCATAAAGATCATGGAGAAGTCTATCCGAAAAGACCCTAACAAGGTATGAGGATAAATAGATCCAAGTCCAAAAAGGAGGCGGATCGTTGTATCTCAAAATCCCAATTAACGATTGAAGAAATAATGATGAAGTCGTGGTCAACAAAGTTGGAGTATCCCTCAAAAGTCTCCAAGTGAAGAAAGTCTATCAACGAAGAGAAGACCATTATCTCAAGAACGTCTCTCAAAGATATGAAGTATGAAGTACATGCCAAATATCGGCCCGAGAAAGGTCTCAAATCGTGAAGCGAGTTATGCCAAGATATGAACTTTTTGAGGTCCCGAGAAGCAGTTTTAAGATATTTTGTCCTTTAGCTAAATATTAATCAAATCGTCCTACTTTGCTTTTAGCCTAAATAAACTATCGAAATAAGTCCAAAAATGCATCTTCGTGATCATTCTAAGACAAACATAAAATATAAGAGATACACCTAGGAATAAGGGAGTTTAAGCATATAATTAAGCCATGTGTGTAAGTGTTTGTTTTGCTAACTTATAATAACAATGATCTCGTTTTTAAGCTTAGTTTGGGGAACGTGAAACTTGAGGGTGATAAATCTTCACAGCAACCAAAGCCCTAATGTAAGTCTTAGATCTCTTTGCAAAGGTAGCTATTTTCAAGTGAAAATGGTTTTCTATCCCTTTTGTTTCCTTTAAAGCTTTATTTCTTCATAGTAGTTTAAAATTTTGTTTTAGTAGTATGTTAATAAGGCCAAGGTTGATTGATTATAAGAAAAGTGTAAACTTGCTTTGTCACTAAGTATTGCATGAGGGCATGACAATGGTTAAGTGTAGGGGATTTGATAGGTGTGAAAACACCCATCCGTTTACCACTTATTTCTTGCTAAAACAAGACCAAAACGCGTATTTAATGTCATTTGTTTGGAATTATACGTGGTTTGTGTGTTTGTTGTGTTTTCAGAGCCAACCGGATAAATATTGAATAAAACATGGGATTGCACGGGTTTTATCGAAGAAAAATACGAAAAGACGAAGTCTATAGTCCAAGAGATGCAAAAGATTTGAAGTCAATGGGCCTATTTGAAGATTTATCGAAGAAAAGGACCAAAGATGGAAGATTTACATATGTAGAAGAACTCAAAGTCTATTAAACGAAGAAATTAAAAGACGAGTTGATTTTATTCGTCGACAAAATCCCGAATCAGAATTGAAAACGTCAACTTTACTGAAAAGACGAGAAGACAAAAAGAAAGGAAGAAAGCCCACTCACCAACCAAGCCCAAGGCACTATAAATAGAGATCCCTTCACAACATTGGAGACTAGTTTTTCATTTCCAGTTTTTTCTTTCCTTTATTTTCGTAGGTAACCAACACCATTAAGGTGTTGGTGATTTTTCATCTTTGTTAAATTCACAAATCTTGTAAGTTTTAATCTTTCCTTTGTTTGTTTAACCTTAATCTTTCAATATAATCTTTCCTTTAATCTTGTTCATCTTTCTCTTGTTGATTTAAAGTTTTAAAGTTTTATTTGGTTGATATTAATCTTCTAAAGTAAGTGGGTTTTGTGTTTTTATTGTTTTGGTTTGATGTTTATCATTAGTTAATGATTGGTGGTTAAATTGGTTTAAGTTTTGGTTAAAAACTTGGTTGATTTTGGCTAAAAATCGATTCGTTGTTGTTTCCCTGTTCTTCGTACCATTCAGTTTTCCCAGATTCCGAATCAACAAATTATTCCGAATAAGAAACCTTTATTCCGAATGAAGGATTTAGGTTAATTATTCCGGATAAAGCATTTCTCTTAAACATTCCGAACCAGCAGTTTTTGTTTAGTTATTCCGAATCAGTGTGTTCATTCGGAATAATCAATATTCCGGATGAGCATATATATTCCGGATGAGTAATTCTGGCATTTTATTCCGAACGAAGTAACATTCCGCATGAAGCCTTTATTTTAATTATTCCGATTGAGTGCAAAATATTCCGAGTAAAGTGTTATTCCGAATCAAACTTTTCTTTTATCTAATTCCGCATGAAGCCCATATTCCGAACCAAATAAGTATTCCGGATCAAGCAAAGTATTCCGAATCAGTGTTATTCCGGATCACGGGTTTTTATCATTTATTCCGGATCAACTCGTATTCCGAACGAAGGTGTTTTATTCCGCATGAACAGATATTCCGAATGAAGCATCTTTCTTGTTAAACATTCCGAATCAAGCTTTTCATCATTTTATTCCGAGTCAATCAATTATTCCGCATGAAGCAAGATATTCCGAATGAGCAGTTTGTGTTAATTATTCCGGATGAAGAGTTATATTCCGAATGAAGGTTTCTGACTAACTTATTCCGGGTCAAGCATTTTATTCCGAATCAGTAACTTTTCTGAGTTAAGGTTTTTAACTGTTTTATTTTAATTCAAGTTTTATTTTTATTAATTATTTTTAATTAATTGCTTTTAGTTTATCTTTATTTACTTCACGCATTTACCTTTTTAGTAGCATAGAAAACCAAACCCCCTTTTTAGTAACCAAGAACAACTATTCCACTTTGAACCGTGATCGATTCGAGAAGATACCGAGAACTTAATTGAACCTAGCAAAATCTTTGTATCAAACATCGACATTAAACCCGTCTTAATCTCTAAATTCTCCGTAAGGATGGCAGGAATCACAATAGCTTCTCCAAAACCCTCAGTGGGTGCTTGAAGCAACTCCATCATAGTACGATTAGCCATGGTGACTATTGGTTCTACAACGGGTTCGACAATTGGAGTTTCCTCTTGAATCAAATTTCCTTGGTTTTGACGACGTTTGCGACCTCGTTTTGCTTGATTACGAGTTTGCATAAACGTGACGTAGAATGAAGGTGAGCAAAGAAGATTCTTTTGGTGTTTTGTGAATTTTCAATTTTTTTTTGTGTTTTTGCCTGTTTTTAATGTTTTTTTGGATTTTGTGTGTATTCGTAGTCAACAATCTACCAAATCTCTCCTCGAATCAAACTCTTGATTAAAGAAGCCTCAAAAGAATGAAAACGATCACGTGGAGTGAACGCTTTCGATTGACTTTAGAACTTTGGTGAAAACCAAATTGTTCAAGAGGGTTTAATCACAAAGAAACGAAGTAAATATATATGATACGTAATAATACTTTGGGTGGCAAAACCCTCGATTAGCCTTCAATCTCAAAATACTCACAAGCAAGCGGAGAAACGAGGCGGCGCGTAGCACTTAAGAGCCTTTTTCTTTAGGGTGTATTTTATAATACCCGCCTTATACCCACCTTATAGTTTGTATTTTTCAAAATCGAGCTTCACGAAATTATTTATCTATTTTTGCCTTTTTCTTTTTGTTTGAGATTCGAACACAATGATCGAGTGATGAAATCTTGAGTCAAGGTTGTGTTTTCACACTTTTGGAGATATTTTGAATTTGTTGTGATACTTATACAATATAGTAATACTATTTCACAAGAAAATGAAAAACCGATAATACGTAGAGTTCTACTAATACAAATACTATTTATGGTTAGATATTAAAAACAAAATGAACAAATTAATCACGACACACCTCCCCAGCAGCGGCGCCAAAATGATTGTAGGAAAAATACGTCTCTTGTTTAGGAAAACAAAAGAGCGTATATGAGCGGTAAGTATTAAATACGACCGTTTAGGAAAACCGTGAACTAATGACCCAATGAAGTTCAAAGTTCGTTTCCCAAGGAGGTATATGTGTGTGAATAATTTGTAATGATTTTGGATTAATATGAAAGAAAGAAGGGATGAGAAAAGAGAATGACAGATATGTTAAAGTTATACTACGACGATAAAATTAAAAACCGTAAAAAGTGACAAAATAAAAATAAATTCTAAAAATTCCCAAAAAATTCCCAAACCTTTTAATTAATTAAATATTAATTTTTAAATGCTAATTAAAGCCCTAAAAATCCAAATAATTATTAAAAATCCCAAACAAAGATTTTTCACCTTGTAAAACTCTAAAATGACTTCATTAGACTAAAAACTATGTTTTATGAAATTTTAAACTAAGGAAAACTATTTTTAAATGATTAAAAACTATTAAAATATTAAAATAATTCTAAAAATTAATAAAATGATAAGAAAATTAATCTAAGATTTTTAAAAATCCTAAATTAATGTATTTAACCAAAGAAAAATGTAAAAGTTACAAAAATATTAAAAATGAAAATTAATAATAAAATAATATTAAAATAATATTAGAAAAATCTAAAAATTATAAAAACTTCTAAAAACTTGCAAACTAGTTTATTTTAACCTAAATAATCAGAAAATGAAAGTGAAGTTACCAAAATACCCCTAATGGACCGCCAAATGGGCTAAAAATAAAAACAGTCCAAGTTAATGGGCTTTTTGGCCCAATAAGATGAAACTTAACCAAATAAGATGAAAATCACGAGTCTAGCTTAAAATTCAATTCTAAACACAAAAGTTTGAAGGCCCAAAAGCTAAATGTGAGCTTATCACAGCTTAAATGATCAACAACTTATTCTTAATGGGCTTTTTAGCCCATTAAGCTATAAGCCAATGGCATAAGCTCTAATTTGACACACAACCTTCTTTTGAGATGCCTAAGAGATCTGTGAAAAGAAATTTTCAAAAAGCTCAACCAATAAGCCAGTAATAAGCAAAGTAAAATTCTACTAAAAGACAAAATAGTCAACTTAGAGTTCTAGACCACCTCAGACCTTGATTCAACTTGCAAAAGATTCTAAATGACTAAAATAAGCCAAATCAATCAAGAAAAGTTCAATAAGCAAAGGCAAATAAGTAGAATAAGTTGATAAGCACTTATGTAAAAGTCAAAGGAGTTGGTTTTCTAGTCAAAGCTTAAAGTCAACCACCCAAATGCTCCAGAATGAACAAATGGGTCAAATGATGAGCACCTATTACAAAATTAAAGTTGTTGCAGCTTAAAATAAGCTAGAACAGCTTATTGATGAGCAAAACTGAAAATAACACTAGCAGTGGCTAGCAGCAGGGGAAAGGAGTTCCCACTGCTTTGACAATTTGACTTTAAGATTCAGAGAGTTCTAGTTGGATTCAATGGAAAGCAAAGGCACCCTTACAACCAGTGAGTTGTAAGTAGTCAATATCAAGCAAGAAATCACAAATCCACTCAGCCAATAAGCAATCAGTCACCAAATATGATACAGACTTGCAAATAAGCAGATTATGAACAAATAAGCAGTTTAAGCATGAATAAGCCAACCAAAATGAACCTTATGCATTCATAAGCTATAATAAACCCCAATAAGCACAAATAAACCTTTTTAACACAATGATTCAAAGATTAGAACAAGATCAAAGCTCAAACAATTACTGATGAACAAAAGTGATACCAAAAACCTTTTTGCTAATCTAAATGACCACATATCCAATTTCAAACCCTTAAATCCCTTACCCTGGTTGTATTAACTAATATTTAGCACTTGTTAACTCTAGTCTACCCTTAGATCTAGGTGTCCCCAAAATTTAAGTCAAAAACAACAAGTATATCAGATTTTATGGCCTTTTGTTGGATTTATGTGATTAGAACCTCAAAACTTACATATAAATGTTCAATAGCACAAGTGAAACAAGAACAAACACAAACCATAAACCAGCAACTACTCAAATCAACCCAAACTTAGCTTATGCATTTAACCCAAACACCCCTTTGATCACTGATTTAACAATTTTTTTCAAAGGATTGTTAGATTTAACCCACAAATCAAGTCCAAATCAACTAAGTATCAACAATCAAACTCCAAAACACAAGATCCAACAACAAAAACACAAATTCACAATCAAATACTCATAAACATCAAAAATCATGCAATATTCAGAAAAAATAAAAGGGTTTAGAAATGAGCACCTCCAAAACATACATCCATGCTTTGGGATGTGTGAGCTTAGGTGCTAGCTAAACAAGCACCAGCTTCCTTGTACCTACTAAGATTCAACAAACACAAAAGTAAACCAAAAACAATGAAAACTGATTTTTTGAAAACAAGAGTTTTAATCCATAAAACCTTTCCTCAAAAACCAACAATCAGATAAATGGAACTCAGATCTTAGCTTATCAGACACCAAACTTTTATAAAACACAAAAGGAAATCACAATTTTCAGAAAATCCAACTTTTATTCATAAAAAAGGAATTACAAAGATTTAAGCTATAATCTGGAACAAAGGGCTACTCACATGTTGAGGCTCCTTTTATAGACTACTTAGGACGATTCTAGAATGCAAAATACATCAAAACCCTAGCTATGAAATCTCAGAAATGCCCTTGATCTTCTAGACGTGTTGGATGTTTGTGAGCTGTCAAATTTGATCTTGGTCGTTCATTTTGTACTTGGGGACCAAGTAGTAGCCTTAAAGCGTTGATCTTGCCAGATAGGATTCCTTGGAGAGGAAGTTGGCATTTCATTGGCTAACGGGTTGGATGGTAGGGTCACTTGGGTAGTGGGATTTGGGATTTTGGTGTGGGATGAGTTTGGGGTGAAGTGAATCAAGCGTGGGAATGGGTAATTTCAATTTACCCTTTGTTTAAGTGGAAGGAGTTACTGGGGTCTTGGGGTAAATAGTAACTCCCTTTGATCCGAAATCAGTGGAATGTAAAAGTGCTCGGCGCAATAAACATTTGAATGTTTCATTGGTACAACTTTGGTCCTTGGTTTTTGGGAAATGTTGTAAACAAAGTCTTTCAGCCTTATCAAACGTATTCCGTTTGTTTTTGAAGTTTCTATTTTCAGACATTGGCCACAAAAACTTTAGGAAAAGGGATTTAGGGCTTTTATCACTTTGGTATAATTACACAAATGGCCCTTTTGATGTTTAATTCATTTAAAAGGACTAAATGTGTAATTTTCTTGAAATTGAAGGTCTTCATTGGATCTTTGACTTCATGAGGGACCATTATTTACAATTTAGAATTTTTGAGGGACTAAACCTGCTAATTCTTCAAAGTTGAAGGACCTTTTTGTAATTTTGACAAACTTAAGGGACCAAACTTGTAATTATGAATATACAAGGGTTTTAAGTGTCATTTATTCATAGATTAAGGATCATTCTTGTACATCTTCAAGTCTTCAAGGGTTTTTCTTTGATAAATCACAAACTAGGGCCCGGTTTATTGTGCGACTTTGTTTCTCGTGTTCATTTTTCTTTGTTTCTTGTGATCTTTTGTCTTTTTCACGATATCCATACATAAAATACACAAGTAAACAAACACAAGCATATATATACGGTATTTTGATGACATTTTATGCATTTAAAGCCCGAAAAGAATGATGAGATCATGTATAAATGCCATCTCATCATAGCATTTGAGAGTATGTGCATACAGATGGAAGATATCTAGCCTTCATTACTTTATGCATTTCCATACAATACTTTACTTCATTTCTTTTGGGCATTGTTTTGTCCTTTTCCTTTTAGAACCTATATTCATTTGTGTGTGAGCTTATTTTGGACTACTGATGTTTGTTCCGGTATTTTCGTCTATGGTCATTTAATGTTTTAGACATTTACCTTGCATGCTTTGATGACACACCATAATTATCCTATGATATTCCATTTGTCAAAATGGGGTGTTGCAGATTTCCTAATTTCTAACCACATATTTTTGTTTTTTGAGAACCTAATATCGTCAGCATATTACTCCTTTTTATTTAAAATCTACACATTGCATATTGATTAAAAAAATAATAAGTTGACAATAATCACATATAATTCATCAAAAGCGGTATTTAATGAAAGCTAACAATAGAATAATGAAGTAATTTGTGTTTTATACCTTTTTCCTTTGATGTGATGGGTATTTGGCTCGTTTGTTCCCTAGAAGCTTCAATTTGATCTTCATATTTCATTTTCTTTTGACGTGTTTTTTGGTGATGATGATCGACGTTTTTTTGTAGCGGTTATGTGTGTTTTTTAGAGAGAGAGAGAGAGAGTGCGTGTGTGTGTGTGTGTTTTGAAAGAAAGCTGTGTATGAAAGAATGAAGGTAGGGTTTGGTTGGTGGAGCAGGGGTGTGAAAACACCGATATACCCTTCCGCTTTTTTTAATTAATAAATACTGAATAATGTTGATCGCTGGATTAAATGGTATGGAAGGTAGGAATGTGTCCCCGGATACAAGGTGTGCAAAGTAACTTAAATCTTTCTTTTTTCTTTTAATATTTTTATTTTATTTCTTATATTTGACTCTTTCTCTCTCTCCGAGTCTCTCTCTCTATCTCTCACATACACACACAACTGATGACCACCACCACTAACGACCACCACGGTACCACCACGGATGCTCATGACCATCCACCACTACCAACCACAACTGACGTAATCATCGGCCTAACACTTACCTAATAAACACCCACCACAGATCTGATCGGATCTTGCAACGATCATGATCAGATCTTGCACCATCCGATCCATAAGCACTTTTTTCATATAGAATAACAGCCACACATATTAGATCTATAAGAATAGTTTTTTTCTTATTATTTATGAATCACAAATATTTGTCACATATATGATTTAAATCTGTATGTGATCACCCCATCAACCATTAACACTATAGCCACCGCCAAACCCATCAACTAATAACCCGTACACGCTGCCACCTAACAACACCACACCCATCATAGCCTCCATGGCCGTCGTCACAGTTTTACAGCGGATGGATTCATCAAACTCATATTAGCGTAAAGGAGGTATGGTGATGTGGGTATTGATGGTGCCATGGTCTCTAGTTACACACAGTCATGGTCTGCAACTAGTGTTAAAACAAGAAAACCCAAGGTTTTTAAGATCGGGATCTTATGTATGATCGTTTTCGTCTTTTCAAGATCGAGATCGTAAGTAGGATCGGGATCAAAAGATCCTACTATAATGTAATTTTCTTAATATTCTTGGCAATATTTTACAAATCAACAAATTAATATACATCGTAAACACAAAATTATACGAATATTTCTTAAAAATTGTAGTCTAAAATTATGATGATGAAATGTATAAAAAGACTAACACGTACCGGAACGGGATTCGGGTACTGAGAATAGGTGATGCTAGATGAAGATAAAGTAAATAAAGGGATGAGCATTTGGACCCGAATCTCGGAACCGAACCGGAACCGTACCGGAACCGTACCGATTCTCGGTACCCGAATCCCGTTCGGTACGGTATCGGTACCACGAAATAGGGTGAAAACAAATTTGGTACCACTAATTCGGTACGGGACCGGTACCAAATCAGGAATTTCCTGAAAAAAAGGGGAAAATCCCGATTTCCCGGTACCGGTACCGATACCGGTACTAGTACCGATATCCGAATCCCGTTCGGTATGGTACCGGTACCCTTAATTTATGCTCGGGAAAAATTCGGTACCATCAATTCGATACCGGTTCGGTACGGTACCGGTACCGTGCTCATCCCTAGGTGGAGTGATCTACCGTAATTTAAAAGAAAAAAAATGGATTGAAGAAATTAAAACAATGTCAAATAAAGAATAGGACGAGTTTATCCTTTCAAAAGTACACTTAACGAAAAAAGATAACACGCATCTAAAATAAGGATCATAAATGTTATAACTTTTGAAATTAGGGACGATCAGTGTATTTAATTTGACTTAGGGACGAATCATGATTTTTTATGCAAACCATAGGACGAAACATATAATTTTTGTTTTTTTATTACAATAATGTATAAAAAAGTTTATACCCACATTTAATTACCCCCTTATTCAACAAGGGGAATGATAAATCAAATCAACCGTTCTAAATAGGTATGGGATTTTTGAGAAACCTCTTTTCTAACCGTAGATCTGTTCTTAGGCCATACCCTTTTTTCTTCATTTCCCCTCACACTCACATGTGTGATAAAAAAAACCCTCATACCCTCACATACAACAAAACAGCCGCCATCACAACCCCTCTCTCTAAAACATCCGAGCTACTTCTGATCGGTTTTGATCCACAATCAATTTGATCTCGACTATGTGTGCAAGTTGTTGATTCCATGATATTTTTTCTTTCTGGGTTAGTGAACTTTTGTTATTGTGTTCCTTAGTGATAAGACTGCATTTATACATAGTCTCATCGTTCAAATCGGGTTTAAAATGCTTAAAAATATCATAAAATACCCCAAAATATGCTTGTGTTTGTTCATTGTGTATTTAGATACGAATATCGTGAATTCAACAAAAGATCAAAAGAAACAAGCAAAAACGAACACGGGAAACGAAGTCGCACAAAGAACCGAACCCGAGCCTTGATTTTCCAAAGAAGTCCTTGAAGTTTTGAAGATTATCAAGAATTGTCCCTCAAGAATTGAAGACTTGTTATTTTATACCCTTGTAAAACATAAAAATTACATATGGATCCCTAAAATGTCAAGACATTACATGTTTAGTCCTTGGAGAATGCAAAATATGCATATATGGCCCTTGTTTAAAGTTTGGTAATGCCATGTGCCAATTTTGACAACCATATCAAAGATATTAACAAAGGAAGTGGAGATTTGAGTTGTAAAAACTTTTTATGACAAAAGTTTGGAAGTCAGGGGGTCAATTTAGCCAAAACTCAAACCCATACCCGGATACCACCCAGCTTATACCCATAATAGACCCATCATCCCACTCCCTGATGAATCCAAGAGTTAGGATTCATATCTTTAAGCTACTAGGAGCATGCATTATTCACTTGATTGAATCAAGGCGGAATAGAATAAAACATGCTAAACAAGGTGTTTAATAACAAGAACCGAAGAACATTTTTTCCCAACGATTGCTTATTATACTAATAACAAATAACCACTAGGCGTGTATACATTTAATCCCACGCCTAGTATGACACACACTTTAGGTTTACATTCTATATGAATTGAAAAAATAAATAAGCCTAATACCCTTGGTTCCTTTTATAGTGTAAGTAATAGGGTTTACAAGAGATAAGAACAAATAAACATGCATATCTTCTATTTAAATAAACCATATAAAAAATATTGATAAACAATATTCTGAATATTCAACCTAAATAGAATTCCATCAGAATAGACATCTGTCAGCGGCTAGACACAACGTGTCAGCGGCTAAAACAAATACCTTCATGTTTTCTTCGTTTTGAGTTTCTGCCACATCAACTTTTTATACCCAACAGTCTTCCCCTAGTTGATGTCGGCAAAACTCTTTGTGTATCTCTTGTAAGTGGTACATCATCTTCAAATTGCTTCCCCTCAAGTTAAGCACCGATATCTTCCCCTTTTTGCGACATCAGTTTTAGGGAAGGAAACAATGTATGCAATCGAAGATTCTCCAAAGGTAGGCTCTGGGTAATGACCTCGAAGAAAAAAATATATAATAATTTTGATGTAGAAGTAGAATAACCCAAACCTGTGTTCCATGTCTCGTACTATCCACGTGACGTCGAACTTATATGAATGCTTGAAAATATAAGCAGACCTCGATCTCTTTGTCAAAATACTCATCCTTTTGTGAGACAATGAGCACGATAATGTAACTCCTTCAAGTAATAGCAATAGTCTTTTTGCTAAATTTGACAAGTCTTCTTCACCAACCATGTATGCACGAACAAGTTATCTTAAAAGTAATGTTGATGAGTCACGACTATTAAGATATGAATGAACACATACTTGCGAAAATCTACTTCGAGCATCAAATTTATCATAAGAATTCTTCACTTTAATCATTTACGTCTTCTAATAAAAATATCTAAGCCATAAATATCAAAATGATATTCTATATAAACCAGAGATCACATGTACCTGTGTGTATAACCTCCTTGTTTTGTGTGCCAAAACTCAACCAAAAATGCAAAAATTCAATCTTTATTTTTACCTCTTCCTTTTCTGAATTCATGCCTACAATACAATTAATTTCATCTCTGCTAGGGTTCAACATTGATCCCGGATCAACTTACCCTAACAAGTCGAAACAACAATAACAATCGATTGGTCCCGGACCAATGCTCATCATTATTATCAGATGAAATTAATAGCCTTATAAATATGAATTAAATTAGAAAGAAACAAAAGAATGATCAAACCTCATCAAATAAACCAAACAGCAGGGAAATCTTCATCGTCCAATATCCTTCTTTGTCCAAGATCTATCAACATGTGTTGTCCAATATAGGATAACACTTGTCAACGGATGAGAATCAACATCTCGGATGACACAGTCTTTCTGTCAGCGGCTCGGTCAACCGTTGACACCACTTGTGGCTATAATCTAAGTGACAATGGGTAATAATGACAGTGGCTAGCATAGAACTTCCTTAGCCCATGTTAAGCTGACCCAGTCCATGCAAAATAAGAATGTATACCTCACGTTTTGTGCATCTTAACTGCTGGGTCCCCCACAAAACTCTCGTATAATCATATCCATGTATATCTTTAATCCCATGAAGATAGAAACAATATAATGCAACCAGAATACTCCTCTACGTCAATATCAAAACCATATATAATATTCAATCTCTTTATTGCATCAAAGTAGTATACTGAATAACATGAAAGCCTACGTGATCAATAGACTGGAACCACTTTTCTCATTTCTTTCTGTTCATACGTGAGGAAGAACAATTCATTGTGGAACCTTTCTACTATTTAGACGAACAGTAATATAAAACCTTCGCCCTTTTTCTTGTCTATTGCCCCACGTATTACAGATTCGTGAATGAATCTGATTTGTTCCATCCTTCATTCATTTAAACAGAATATTGGTCCATAAAAACATAACCATGTGAACACTAAGTTAAGTAATCATGTGAACACAATTACATAACCGTGTGAACACAACATGTTTTTCTCTTTTTGGTCGTGTGAACACATATCTTTTCCACCAACAAGAATTGAATGGATCACATACCTTTTAAACACTTCACGTGATGTACGTCTACTGTTTGTTCATGTCCTGTTGTCCATAACTCCATCGTACATCTAGGGTTTAAGAAACCCTAATATTCTACTGCTACTCATCTTTGAATTATGGAACTAGGGTTTGTGAAAACCCTAAGAATGAAAAGTATCACAGCGGCTATGATCGAATCATACATGGTTTATCATGATTTTTAGAAAATCACTCACCAAAGCTAGTATGCTCAATCATTATGGATAAGAACACATCACCTTTTTTTGTTTAAAAACGATCTAGGGCTTGAAAAAACCCTAAATCATGATTTTATGTCAAAACATAAACTTAAAACTATCATCTGATGTCAACATCGACACTGAATAACTTTCTCTCGGAGACAGATCTTGAAAATCCCTCCGGTGAACATCTAGCCACATATGTGTAGAACACACATACCAAACTTCGTGGCAATCCAACGGTTCACGAAAAAGTTATGCTTTTTTACTGCTGCTGCGCACAAAAAAACGACCAGAAAAACCTAATACGGATTTTCTTTATTGCTCACCAACACGAACACCTTGTTGATCCTAGCATCAAGAGCCACGAGGCTCTAATACCAATTGATGATCCCAAACTTAGAAATCAGATCTTTAAGCTACTAGGAACATGCATTATTCACTTGATTGAATCAAGGCAGAATAGAATAAAACATGCTAAACAAGGTGTTTAATAAAAAGAACACAAGAACAAGTTTTCCCAACGATTACTTATTATATTAATAACAAACAACAACTAGGCGTGTATACATTTAATCCCAAGCCTAGTACGACACACACTTTAGGTTTACATTGTATATGAATTGAAAAAATAAATAAACCTAATACCCTTGGTTCCTTTTATAGTGTAAAGAATAAGGTTTAGAAGAGATAAGAACAAATAAACATGCATATCTTCTATTTAAATAAACCATATACAGAATATTGATAAACAATATTCTAAATATTCAACCTAATAGAATTCCATCAGCTTAGACATCTGTCAGCGGCTAGACACAACGTGTCAGCGGCTAAAACAAATACCTTCATGTTTTCTTCGTTTTGAGTTTCTGCCACATCAACTTTTTAGACCCAACACTCCCTATCCCACTCCATACCCTTTTACCCGAGCCCAATTCAAACCAGTCAAACCCCACTTAACTCTTTTTAAACCAGATATTATATTAATAAAGGATGGAGGGAAACTTTCACTATTTTTATTAACCACCATTAATCCACAACTCAAGAACTATAAACCCTAATTTACAATTCCCCCAATAACAAAGGGTTTTTAGCTGAAAACATTTAGATCCTCAACTAACCTCACTTTAATCAAAACCCACACCCCAAATCCCTCATCACGTGAATCATATAGACCCTACGTTGTCCCCCGCTTCTCTATATTTGGAAAAGAAGGCATCCAATAGTACGTCAAGGGTTATAATCATTTTCTTCATCCCAAAGGCTTCAATGAATGTTTGAGATCAAGTCAGAACAGCTAGCACATCGCATGATCAAGTTTGACCAGAAAATTTCATAATCAAGTAGGGAAAATTCGGATTTATATGCATTAGGGTTTTATATTTACTTGTAACCTAGAACCTTCTTTCTAGTTGTATATAAGAGGTGGCTTGTACCTCTTATAAGTTTGTTCTAGATTTAACTTTGTAAAATTTTTATGTTAATGAATAGCTAGGGTATTTTCTAAAAACCTTGCAAGTTAATTTTGAGTTCCAATTTTCTTTACTTGTTTTAATTTAACATTTACATTATTTTGCATATTAGTTTAAATTCTATAAAAAAATATTTTATGTTCAAAGTTCTTGGCATTTAATTTCTTTTTTAGATCCAAGGGTGTTTGTTTGATTGTGGATGCCCGGTTTGACAACCCACGCATCAGCAAGGGCAAGGATTCTTGTTACTTTTATTGTTTATGTTACTCATATTGGGTCACAAGCTTCTCTTAAAATATGTGGTCACTACCTCACACTTTACTGTTTCATAAGCTAAGACAAAAGCTCTTGACACCAGCCTTTGACTTAGTTTAGGGAACTTGAATCTTTGTTTCACTTGTGTTATGTTTCAAGACAGGTGCAAGACATACCTCAAGTTGACTGTAGTAGTCTTCTTTGAGGGGACTGATGCTGAGGCCACATTTAGCTCACCTACTTCCTCACCTCTTGAGGAAATTCCCGAGATTATTCTTGAGCCTACTTTACCTATTGATGACCCCATTTCTTCACTTACTCCTTCAAATGACTTTATGATTTCTTCAAATTATCTTAGTGAGACTTGTTTTGATAAACAAATTTTTGAGGAGTGTGAAGAACTTTCTAATGAATCCATAGAATAAGAACCCTTAATTGGTCCTACACCTAAGGAGATTGTCGATAAGGATGAGTTATCTTGTGATTCGGACTATACTTTTAATTATTCATCGGGATCGGATGAAGATGACTCTGCTATTTTATCTAAACCAACTTCTACAGAGCTTAAGGACGAGTTCGCTTTTCATAATGATTTCCAATTCGAGCCCGAGATTGAGGAAATTATCGAACGAGATCTAGCTCTTTTACCTCCGCTTCCACCTACAAGCGAGGTTGATTTTTCCAACGTCGAGGCCGAGCTTGATGAGTTGGAATGTCTTATTTTTCATAATAATGACGAACCAGCTCACTTGACCAATCATCCATTTCTCGAGGATTTACCTAATCAACACTCCTCATATGAGAATTACGTTTACCACATTCGTGCGGATTTAACTTATCAAAAATCCCCACAAATGAATGATGGTTTCGTACTTGATCGTGATCTTTTCGAGCGAGTTTCTCAAATCCTCAATGACGGGAACGACAAACCTTGGTTTGACGCGCCTATCTATGATGACGAAATCGAAGAGATTAACGTTCATGAGGATGAGTGCTTTGACCCGGGAGGTGAAATTGACCATTCTATGATTGACACCTTTACGGCTTTGCCGCTTAGTGACCATCAATTGTCTTGGGGGGATAACAATTTGCTTCCTTTACCCACCCCACCTCCCGTGGATCACGATTTCACATACTTCTCGTATGTTGAGAGGACCTTTTTACCTTTCACGACTTATCCTCTGGCCTCTCCTTTATTATTTTCCTCCGGGAACGAGGACAAGATCTTTGATCCCGGTATTACAATAGAGTATTCCCCATGGAATATTTAATTCGGGGTCGAGTCAGGCTCGTGACTCGATTAACAAAAACAAGCGCTTCTCGGGAGGCAACCCGTTAATCTATCCTTTTATCTGTTTTTCATCCTAAGTGTAGGGGGAGCCCCGTAGGAGTTTGTTGTTTTCTTTCTTATGATGTGCAGGGATCGGAGCTTCAAAGATCCACTTTTGATGACTTTTGACGACCCGTGATTTCGTGTTCCCGTCTTCCCGGTTTTATCCTAAACTCTTTTGATTCACTATTTTATATTCTTCAATATTAAAATAGGAATCACTTTAGTTGTCTCTTCCTTAGCAATATTTAAACAAAGTGCACAATGTCCTAAGTGTAAGGGAGTTTACTCCCACATGCTTAAACATTGAGGACAATGTTTATATCAAGTGTAGGGGGGACTTCTATCGAAGTAAGTGGGCTTTTCCACAAATTTGTCTTCATTTTAACCAGAAAATCTAATTTTTTGACATTTGTCAAATATTTTAATCTATTTTGGCCTAGTTGTATAGTAGTATTTTCCTTTGTTAGCGTTATTTACTTTCTTTGCTAGAATAAACTTTCAATAAAGTGGTTTTAAATTTTTCAACGTTGTGAATTTTTTTGACTCAACCCGAGTTTACTTATCCAAGTTTACTCTAGCTAGTATCCTTAACGTGTTTAAGTCAAGTTTTGCTAGGCTTTTATACAGGGAAATTTAAAACGCAAAAGTCTTAACTCTCACGGGTTAAGAACAAGAACTTTTCGCAAGTTCCTATAATTGATCCTTGAGAGTTGTTTATCAAGGGAACTTTAAAATGCGATTTCTAAACTTGAAAAAGTATAAGAATTTGCAAGATCCTATAGATGACTCGAAAACCTAAAACTTTGATTTAATTGGCTAAGCATCCACGAGTCTCATTCCTTGAGATTTTAAATTGTGGAGAACGAGAGATGATAGAGTTAATTATAAGTTTGGTACTCTTTCATGAATTTATGTGAGTTAATTATGAGCTTTTTCTCCTATCGCTTGTTAATAAATTTAATTGCAATAAGTAAGGTTGTACGATTTGAAAAGTTACTTAGCTTCTAGCACAAGATCGTTTAAAAGTTGCTCGGTATTAATTAGAGTTCATAGCCAAGGCATAACTTATTGAAGCGGGATGCGAAGATTGGCGAGTCTGAAAAGGCCCTAACAAGGCAGGAGGGCTACATTTTGTTGCTAAAGATCCAAAAGTGATGTGAAGAATCATTTATCAAAAATCAATATGAAGGATCGAGACACACGACGAAAAGCAAATACTCACCTAAAGATCATGGAGAAGTCTATCCAAAAAGACCCTAGCAAGGTATGAGGATAAATAGATCCAAGTCCTAAAAGGAGGCGGATCGTTGTATATCAAAGTCCTAAATAAAGATTGGAGAAAAATGAAGAAGTCGTGGTCCAAGTATGAAGAATCTCTCAAAAACTTCAAGTGAAGAAATTCCTATTATGAAGAGAAGACCATAATTTCAAGAACGTCTCTCAAGATTCGAAGTATGAAGTCACTGCCAAATATCAGTCCGAGAAAGGTCTCAAATCGTGAAGCAAGTTATGCCAAGATATGAACTTTATGAGGTCCCGAGAAGCAGTTTTAAAAGATTTTGTCCTTTAGCTAACTATTGATTAAATCGTCCTACTTTATTTTCAGCTAAATAACTATCAAAATAAGTCAACAATGCATCCTCGTGATCATTCAAGACAATAATAAAATATAAGAGATACACCTAGGAATAAGGGAGTCTAAGTGAATAACTGGGCCACGTGAATTTGTTAGTTTGCTAACTTATAATAACAATGATCTCGTTTATAAGCTTGGTTTGGGGAACGTGAAACTTGAGGATGATAAACATTCATGTCAGCCAAAACCCCAATGTAAGTCTTTAATCTCTTTATTTGTTTCTCTTCCTTTAATTATGTTTAATAAAGGCCAAGGTAGGTTAATTATGATGAAAAATGTAAACGTGCTTTGTAATTAATGCATTGCATGACGGCATTGCAATGGTCAAGTGTAGGGGATTTGATAGGTGTGAAAACACCCATCCTTTTACCACTTGATTATAATAATAACCAAGCCAAAACGTGTATTTTATGTCGTAAATGTCGGAATTATGCGTGGTTTGTGTTTTTATTGTGTTTTAGGAGCAAACGATGAAAAAGGGAGAAAACACGGGCTTTCACGGGCTTTTATAGAAGAAAACGAGAAAAGACGAAGTTAAAAGATCAAGAGTGCAAAAAGAACAGAAGTCCAAGACCTATTTTGAAGATTTATCGAAGAAAAAGTTTAAAGACGAAAGTTTAATGAAGTCGAAGAAAACTCAAGTCTAATTATTGAAGAAATTATAATACAAGTTCAATTTATATCGACAAATCCCGAGACGACGTCGAGAAAGACAAAGAATTAAAAGACGAGAACGAGAAAGAGAAAGAAAGAAGGAAGCAACACATGCACTCCCCACTTCTTATATATACCCCCCTAATGACACATTAGGAGGCTGTTAGTTAGTTAGTTTAAATTAGGAGTAAAGTAGTTTCATTTTCTCTCTCTAGTTTTTCACTTTCTCTCTCTAGTTTTTCTTTAAAGTTTTAAGCTTTTTACTTTAATCTTGTATTTGATCCTTTAATCTTCATCTTATTTCAAGCTTTTTACAATCATTCTCATTCTACATTTCATCTTTATAATTATGTTTGATTCAAAATAATCTTTGATTTTGTTTAATCTTGATGTTTGATTGATTAAAAAGTTTATCTTTTTATCAATCTTTAAGTTTTATACAACTTAAGCTTTGAGCTTATCATGCTTATTGGCTTATTTTGTGTTTAGCTTGTTTACTTTTTAGTTTTCTTAAAAAGTTTAGTCTTTTTGAAGTTTGATTCATAAAGTTTGCTTATTTCGTAATTTAAAAGTTTTCAAATTTGTGCTTATTGAGTTGGTTAAGTTTTTGTTAAGTGTCCTTTTTAGAAGTGCTTATTTGATTTTTAGCTTATTGTACTTCATCCGAATATTGTGATTTTTCTATCACAATAGGGTTTGACATTGTGATAGCTTTTTTCGATAGCTTTATTGTGATCGCAATAACCCTAGGGGTTCTACTTTACGATCGAAGTGTAATATCCCTTTATTCCGATCGAGGATTGCGATTTCCCCTGGCATCGTGATTGCGATCGCTCATTGCGATCGCACATTGCGACGGGTCTTAAGGTTTTAGTAAGACGAAACTCTGCCCAATTTTAGTTAGCCATATTCCGATAGAATTTGTATTCTGATAGACTTGAACATTGCGACAGAATTACATTCCGACAGAAGTGTTTTCAGTATTCCGATAGCTTTGATTTCATACATTCCGATAGACTTGATCTTTATTCCGATACTTATCATTCAGATAGATTATTCCGATAGAATTTGTTCACTTATATTCCGATGCTTAATTTGATATTCCGATGGATTTTACTTTGATATTCCGATGGTTTTGCTTTCACTACATTCCGACACAAACATTCCAATGGATTAAGTTTTTAAGTTTTACAAAGTTATAAGTTTTAAGTTCATTACGTTTTAATTTCTAAAAATTGCATGCTTCCCGAAATCTCTATTTTTACCAAGTGTTTTTCTAGTAATTTTTAGTTTATTTATTAAAAGCTTTTATTTTACTCAACGGCATTTTCATATTTACCTTTAGTTTAAAATAGACAAACAAACCATTTATTTTTCCACCAACAACAACTAAGTCGCACTTTTAGCTAGTAATCAATTCGAAAAGATCGGACAATAACTCTTTTATAACTAAGCAAAATCTAGTTATTACATGACCACGAAGGTAAACTTGTCATGGTGAAACAAACAAAAACAAATAAGTTAACGTTGTCGTTGTGCAACATTTTAATATCTTTGATTTATATCTAGGTATGTTAGAAATACGTTTTAACGTATATTAGAAGTATCGGTCACTCCACAATATTATTTATGTTGTAATAGCTCGTAGTTAGTCTTACTTATTAAGTTAAGTAAGAAACCGACCCATGGGCTTGTCATGGGTCGGCCCAAGCCCAAATAAGGCCTTGGATATAAATACCCCTTTCCACCATGGAAAGGGGTTGGTTGTTGATCATTACACTTTTCATTTGAATAAAAACACACATAGTTTCTCTCTCACTTTCTCTCTCTAGTTTCTCTCTCTAGGAATCTTCAACCTACTTCATAGATTCATAGGTTATCAAGATTCTACATTTGGTATCAGAGCTATGGGGTGATTTAAGGTAATGATTTGTGTTGTTTTTTAGTTTTTGATTGTATTAGTGTTCTTTAAGAAGATCCATCTTGATTCTTGGAGTTTTTGGTGTTTTTGTGATTGGGATTAGTAGATAAGTATTAGTTTTTACTTATTATTGTAGAAATCACAAAACTTTTTGGGTTATTTGGTAAAAATCTGGGTTTAATCTTCATATTTTTTGATCGACTGTACTCGAACAAGGTTTCTGTTTACCCAGTAAAGTTCCGAACCAAAAACATCCGGATCAAAAAGTTCCGGATCAAGGAAAGTTCCGGATCAAAAAGTTCCGAACCAAAAGTTCCGGATCAAGGAAAGTTCCGAATCAAAAAGTTCCGAACCAAAAGTTCCGGATCAAGGAAAGTTCCGGATCAAGGAAAGTTCCGAACCAAAAGTTCCGGATCAAGGAAAGTTCCGGATCAAGGAAAGTTCCGGATCAAGGAAAGTTCCGAACCAAAAGTTTCGGGTCAAGGAAAGTTCCGGATCAAGGTAAAGTTCCGGATCAAGGGAAAGTTCCGGATCAAGGAAAGTTCCGGATCAAGGGAAAGTTCCGGATCAAGGGAAAGTTCCGGATCAAAGGAAAGTTCCGGATCAAGGGAAAAGTAATCAAGGTTTCCAAGCCAAAATCTTCCGAATCAACACTTCCGAATCAACAAAAGTTCCGAATCAAGGGATATTTTACTTGTTTTTTCGACGATTTTTTAGAGGATTTAATCTTGGTTTCTTACAACAAAAACTCAACACAATTCACAAGCTTTACTTCACTGCTCGATCAACCGATAATCTTTGTCTCTTTGAAGTGAACAAAATGAATCCGAATTCATTAATGCCTCAGATGACATCACTTACCGACATTTCCGTCATTACGGGAACGGATAATAGCCCTCCAATGCTCATTAAAGAAGTCTTTGAAGCATGGCAAGGCCGTATGATGTCATACCTTAAGGGAAAACCGGTATATGGGAGGCTTATGGTTAAGTCAATTCTGAATGGTCCACTTGATTATGGTACCATCGTGGTTAACAATGTGACTCGACCAAGGGGGTTTGAAGAACTTACACCAGCTCAACAACTTGTTGCCGATGCAGACGAAAAGGCTCTTCAAACCATTCTCCAAGCTCTTCCACATGACATCCATTGAATCCATTATGCCAAAACTGCGTGATGAGTTGAAGACACTCGCGGCTGATAACTTGATGATCAAGTCATCCAACCCTTTAGAATCCGCCTACAAAATTGCCTATGAGTTAACGGATTTTGAATTAAAGAAGATCCTCAAAGCTCCCATGAGGGAACTTGGATCTTTTGATAAATCTAAGATTCAACGGACACTCTACAAATCCCTGAATGACGCTATCATGGAGGATGACCGTTTGTTCAAGATGTTTGGAAGTGTGGTACCTTACCACATTCTGCCTGAGGAAGAAAGGGAAGAAAGTGAACAAGAAGAGGGTGACGGGGAAGAAGAAGGTGAAGAAGAAGAAGAAGAAGAGGATGATGATGGTGACGATGATGGTGGTGATGATGATGAGAATGATGATGATGATGATGATGGTAATGATGGTGGCGATGGAAATGAGGAGAGTGCTAAGGGAAGCAACGAGGGTGACGATGAGGATGATGATGGTACACAGCCTAAAAAGGGGGACAAGGTAGCCAACACAAAGAAACCATCTAAGTCTGGTACCAAGTCTCAAAAAGATGCTGCGCAGAAGAAAAATCCACCTCAACGGAATCAAGACGATCCAAGTGGCGCCACGATGTGAATGCTACTACGGCGTCATCGCTTCCCGGTACATCTATTGCTGTGTCTATACCTGTTACCACTAACCCTGTTAGTTCTATTGTTGCTCCTGTGATTGCAGAATCGGTAACTGAACCTGAAGCTGCACAACACTCGCCTTTTCATGACACCGCCGAGATGCCTGAATCAGAACCAGCATGTGTTCATGTCTCTACTCCTCTACAACAAGAACCACAATCTACTGTCCCTGAGTCAAGCACATGGGACTAGGCAGACACATTGGAGATTGACGAGACTGCACCGCCACAAGCTTGGATCACGACAGCGGCTCAATATGATCCAATCACAGACGCTGACAGAGATGTTCTATATCTCCGTATCCGTAGTCCGATTGACTTGTGTGCATTTCTGGCTCATGAGTATAAGACTTCGGTTACTCTGTCTTTGGTGAAGAGAGCGCTAAAGGATAAGAGAATTCGCGCTAAAACTAGGTTAACCCGAATGGAGTTCGAGTATTATGCTGACGAGGTCCTGAAAGCTCTTAACACCGTTCAAAGGCCAGGCCTCCATGAATCAGAAAGAGCTCCACCTCCACTTGATCCTTCTCAAGATAATCAAATTGCTCTCGACTTCTTCGTCACCTATGATCTTGAGTATCTTCTGAAGGGTTCATCAAAGTAAGCAACCTCCCTGACCTTGCTGAAAGCTGCCAACTGGGGGACAATACCCTGGATCGAGGAAAAGGTAAACCGACTCTGGGTCCCAAGGGTAAATCGTAATTATGATATGTATGCTGTTATAGGTGCATCTCATTGGGACGAACGAGTCCGAAGGGCGTACAGGGGTTGCTGCTTAGCTAATTCAGGAAGTAACGTTAGATCCGATATCCGCATCTCCAGTATTTTAGGGCTGAAAACTGAAGCCAAGAATGGCTATTATCATGTGACAGAGATTCGTCTGAAAAGGGAGGATGACAGAGAATACAAAATCCAGCAGGGAGATTTTTCTATCATTCGCCTTGAGGATATCGAAGACATGTTGCTTATGATGACCCGGGATCAACTCACCCATATTGCTCGTGAAGACATCATTGCTTTGAATACAGCACTTCGTATGTTCACACGAAGCGTTGTTATCAAGAAACGAGTTGAAGATCTTCAATTGGGAGTCGAAAGCTACCAAAGGAAGCTTAACCTCACCCGTCCAATGAATCAAGTTCTACCTCAACATGTAGATAGATGTCCCTATACCGGCATTTCTGTCCCGAATTACGGCATTTTCTACTTGAACAGTCGAGGGTTAATGAAGTTTATGAGGGTGGGTGAGCTTTATAAGTATAGTGATGGGACTCTCATATATATCAGAGGAAAGTTGGAGCATCTTAATTCGGGTGGGTCTTTACCAGAGATGACTGAGGATTGGCATCAGGGTTATCAGCAAATGGCGAAGTATGTGATCAAGAAGATTGATCAAAAGCTCCGTGAACGTAGATTGATGAGGAGTTTAGAAAGACTCGTTGGTGGTAGACCATATGGAGTGCACCACAAGTTACTGCAACGATCCATCTAATGGGTCGTACATTTCAGGTCTACTTTATATTGGTTTTTTAATTGTGAATATGTAAATTTGTGAATATTGTGCTTTTACGGCTTGATGTAGTGTTAAGGTATGATAATTTTTCAAGAATTTCTCACGAGATTCTAAATCTTTCAAAATATATCATACTAAAGCACTACAACTATCCCTTATTAATTTAAAGGGGAGCATTAACATGTTCAATGGCCAAACATCAATTTCATTTTTTACCCAAAGACCGGTTAATCCATTCAATATCCCAAATATTAATGGTTAACATTTTGGATAAGGGGAGAAAATGGGATTAAGGAGACTTAAATGATACTTGGCTAAAAGATGAAAAAGACTTAACGATTATCCAACTTAATATGTGTAAAGCACGTGTTAAGGGGGAGCGTTTTTGATGAACAAAACACCTAAGGTACAAAACTTTTGATTTCAATATCACAAGTACTTTAGGTGATTTTTCAATGATTTTTCATGGTGGCTATACTTTCCCAAAACACGCTTAATTCACGATGAATGTGGTGACAAAAGGGTGGTAGGAATAGGTTTAGTCCAATGATTCATCAGAACCGATGGAATCTTCCCAAGGACAATTCCCTAGATAGAATTAGAAGTCCTAGGAAAGTTGGAGAAAGTGTGTGAACGTAGCTGAATGCCGACCAAGTACTTAAGCTAGCACTGGAACAATCACAACAAGGTGATAGTTATGACGTATTGGTAAGCATTGAAGGGGTTGAAGAATGAAAAAGAATTGTAAAGATAAAGGGTGTAAAGAAAGAAGCCCTCCTTACAACTTTAGGCAGAAACCGGGTCAATGCATATGCTATTGAGATCATTTTTGTTAATGATTCTCGATATTGAAGAAAGACATCATGGACCCAGTGATGCAATGCACAACCCTTCCCAGCTAACTCAAATATCTCTCAAAAGGTATTTGTTTTAATCACACGGAGATCAACACGTTATCTATTGGTTTATTCACTCCGAATAGACTGATATTGAAAAGGTGGCACTCCTCTCCAGCCATCGCTCACTAAATCAAAACGCACTATCGAGTCTAGAGCCACGAGATCATCAAAAGTCTCATTAGGACACTTTCCATTTATTCCTTGCTTTCTCACACACTGTGAAAAGTAAGAGATTTTTCATGAGTCCTACGCAGTATTCATGTAATATTGCCAGAACGTCCGAGTAATACGTAAGTATTACAATGAAGATGGAAATCCTGCTTGAGCCAACATCAAACAAGCTCATGGTAGGTTACACGTGCGGTTCTTTTAGAACCAATCTTGTGAAAAACTGGAAAGAAACAGTGGTTTAATTCTTGATTGAACTTAAACTCGTTCCAGGCCTCTACGCATTATCATATGATCTTGCCAGAACACTCAGAGTGACTCTTTATTGATCACAGTGACGAGTGGAAATCCTTCTAGTGTTAACATCAAACAGCACTTGGTAGGTGACGTGCAAGATTCTTTATGAATTGAGCTCGTGATAACTAGAAAGCAACGATGGTGAAAATCTTAATTGAAATTCACTTGTTCCAGGTTTCATGAATTGACGGCTTCAAATCACAAGGATAATTTATCCAAGTGATTCACTCTTTATGTTCGCAGTCAGCTTTGGACGGTCGAATAAAGAGAACGGGTTTACCCGCGAAATCCTGTCAGGAAGTTACTTAATTGAAACTATCCGTCACGGGTACGATATCTAATATCGTCCAACGGTCTTCACCGACCGGAGGTAAAATGATACCGAATTAGAATAAAATGTCAAAGCCATTTTATTCGTGTCGTTGCTGTGTACTTGTTAAAGACGGTGGCGTTGCTGTGTACCTGTTGAAGACGGTGGCGTTGCTGTGTACCAGTTGAAGACGGTGGTGTTGCGGTGTACCTGTAGAAGTCGTTCCCACATGCTTATGTTTTTCTGCATCAAAGTTCAGCAAAATTCAAGAAAGTGCAAAATGAAGTCTTCCGCTGTACCAAACTCTGAAGCTTTCGAGAATTCAACAAAAAGACATAAGTGTGTGGAACATGGAGTCACGAGGAGGCAAGTTTCACAAGAAGGCAAAGATCGCACGTGATTGGTCAAAAGAACAATGCTCTCAAGCTAAAGCCTAAAAGATCAAATCAAAATATTCACAACAAAAAGAAAGAAGAAAAGACTACGAGCTGAAGAACGAAGACTTAGTATAGTATGCTAGGTTTAGAACTTTGTAACGTGGAGTGACCTCCCTTAGGGGGAGATTGTTAGAAATACGTTTTAACGTATATTAGAAGTATCGGTCACTCCACAATATTATTTATGTTGTAATAGCTCGTAGTTAGTGTTACTTATTAAGTTAAGTAAGAAACCGACCCATGGGCTTGTCATGGGTCGGCCCAAGCCCAAATAAGGCCTTGGATATAAATACCCCTTTCCACCATAGAAAGGGGTTGGTTGTTGATCATTACACTTTTCATTTGAATAAAAACACACATAGTTTCTCTCTCACTTTCTCTCTCTAGTTTCTCTCTCTAGGAATCTTCAACCTACTTTATAGATTCATAGGTTATCAAGATTCTACAAGGTAAAACAAGCCATTAACAATATTTTCGAATCCAACCTCTCACCTATTCTATGATATGTGTACAAGCAACTCAAAACCCTTTATATCTAGATATAAACATTGATAGAGCCTTATGTTTTAATAAGTACATCGATCTGAAAACTACGAGTTGCTTTATATCTAGATGTAAATCAAAAATTATGGCTATGTTATTTTATATCTAGATATAAAGGGCAATTTAGAAATTACTACTTTCTTTATATCTGGATATATATCACAATTTAAAAAACACGGTTACTTTATATCTAGATATAAATTAACAAATTCTCAAAACGTAATATAAATATTGTGTGTTGCTTTATATCTAGATATAAATCGCAATTTATGGTTGAGTTACTTTATATCTAGATATAAATATTAATAACAATTTAGAAATTATGATTTACTTTATATCTAGATACATATCACAATATAAAAAAACTGATTTTCTTTTTATCTAGATATAAAATAACATATTCTCAAAACCTTAATATAAAAACTGTGAGTTACTTTATATACAAATATAAATCACAATTTATGGATAAGTTACTTTATATGTCGATATAAAGAGCAATTTAAAAATTATGACTTAATTTATATCTGGATATATATCACAATTAAAAAATTGAGTTACTTTATATCTAGATATAAAGTAACAAATTTTTAGAACTTTGATATAAAAACTATAAGTTTCTTTATATCTAGATATAAATCACAGTTTGTGACTGAGTTACTTTATATCTAGATATAAAGGGAAATTTAGAAATCATGACTTACTTTTTATTTGGATATATATCACAATTTAAATGAACTCGGTTACTTTATATCTACATATAAATTAAAATATTCTCAAAACCTTGATATAAAAATTGTGAGTTGATATAAATCACAAATTATGGTTGGGTTACTTTATATCTAGATATAATGGGAGATTTAGAATTTATGATTTACTATATATATCTGGATATATATCACAATTAAAGAAAACAGGTTACTTTATATCTAGATATAAATTAACAATTCTCTAAACCTTGATATAAAAACTATGAGTTGCTTTATATCTAGATTTAAATCACAATTTATGGATGAGTTACTTTATATCTAGATATAAAAGGCAATTTAGAAATTATGACTTACTTTATATCTGGATATATATATATATATATATATATATATATATATATATATATATATATATATATATATATATATATATATATATATATATATATATATATATATATATATATATATATATATATATATATATATATATATATATATATATATATATATATATATATATATATATATATATATATATATATATATATATATATATATATATATATATATATATTAGTGGCAAAACCCGTCCGATGGACGGGTATGACTTCTGATTGTTGTTTTATTTTATTTTATTTGGTATATATTTTTATGTAATGTCTGATTGAGTATAACCGTTGATTGTATTTTATTTTTTTTATCTAGTAAATATTTGTTTTTAATTTGTTAATTAGTTTGATTTTTTTAATGCATTATCAATTATGATGACTTATATTTGTTGTTTGATTTTGTTATGAAACTTACATTAAATATTTAAAGTAAAAGACTTGTTTTTCTTTAAAATATAAAGAATACTATGTCTTTTTATCAATATATATGTTTTTAAAAAAGTATATTAAAAGATTTTCTATTTTGATACATCACGCTACATTTTTCTCGATGCTGAAACCTAACTTTAAGATTTATTAAATGGAACACAAAGAGAAGACTTTAAAGACTTTCGAGTGATGGAATTTTTATAAGCTTCACATATCTTTGAAACTTGAATGTATTTATATAGTTTTATTATGATTCAAAAATAACCATAAATAAGTAAATTTTTAATATTATATTCTTTGAGTTATTTAGTTATGTTAGTTAATAGAAGTTATTATGATAATGAGAAAACTACATCAATTCAAGAACACATAAATTATGCATCTATAATATGGTGTTCCAAGTTTAAGCATTGACCTAAGCATTAGTCTTTAATGACCATAGGCCCATAGTGAAAATAATTTCTTTCCTAAACATAGCACAATAAATACAATTTTTTCGTAAGTCCCTGGCATAATAATTCAAGTTAGAAATTATGTCATATTTTTAAATCAGGTTTAAATCAACTATGGTCATATCTTTTAGTGCATATCAAATGGATCCTTTCCTCCGTAGTCACATATGCGCATCATTATTTAGTTGTATTTATCTTGACAACCTTAACGCATGAATACACATAAGTCTTTTGCAACATACCTTTTTAATTATTTTACTCTTTTTTATACTTATTAAACTAAAGCCCTATTTTAATGTGAATACCGTCAATCTGTTAATTTTCAGCTAAAATAATAACTCTAATTGATTTTTTATAAGAAAAATCCATGTAAACAATAACAATTTCAATCGGAGCGTTGGTTTGGAACTTGAACAATGGTATCGTATGCGTCGGGAATGAAACTATTCAAAATATGGTATTGTTTCTTATATGAGATGGCTGTTGTGCTGAGTGTCCTTTGTAGCAATATTAGTTTTTATATTTCTAAGTAAATATATTTTGTCATGTTTTAACATTAATATTTATTTTGGTAGTAATTTGGTGTTAATAGCAAAAGTGAATCTACTACGTATATTTTTTACCTTTCATAAACATATTCTAAATAATAACTGAACATATGTCTCTATATTATTATTAAAATTGTTTAAGTTATATTTGGTGTAAATATATTGTTTTACGATGACTATGTTTTTATACACAAATTCTCTATTATTTTTGTCACCATGCCGTTGCAACTCTACGAGTTTGCTAGCATGGGTAGTTTTTGGTACAAATTTTATAAACTTGTAACATGCTTCATCATAATAACAATCTATTAAAAATCATTTATGAATTATTAGAAAATGGTGTTGATAAAAAGAGATATAGATGCTCTTACTCGTCAAAAGTTAAATGAACCAAAGCATACCAATAGTTAGTTTGCGTAATATCATAAGGCCAAATAAGCATATCCACACCGATAAGGTAATACATGAGTTCTAAAACAACTCTAATTTAAACGTTTCCATCTCTTGAGTCATAATTAGTAGCAAACGGTGTATACACATAAAAAAAGGTCTATATCCATAGGCGAAAATTACTCTTTTTGTAGATAAATAATTAAATACCGAGCACTTGTACATATAGTAACAACTGTTGAACGTTAAACTTAGCCCTAAGTAACTGAAATCATGGAATTCGCCACACCAGACTTGCCAAACTTTAGTCATGTGCTCTTATACTTGAGGTCTTTCACAAGATAGCTTGAGTAAATCGTAATGGCTTCTCCTAACCACAGTTTGCAGCACAAATTGACCACAGCAGCTAGAAACATTCGATATTACTTTTTTGTTTAATCTCAATCGGGTACAATAAAGAAGTTGCTAGAAGACAACGGGTCAAATTTAGCTAAAGAGTTGTTTGGTTAAATGAAAGACTGTTAAAAGTCGCCAAGGGCTAAAGAGACTGTTAAAATTTTGCAATTTTGACAAACTTCCCTTCAATAAAATTCTTTGGTAATATATTTTTATCATATTTACCACATATTCTTTTTTTTTGAAATACTCATAATTAAACGAAATAATAAGGATGCGTTTAGTTGGGAAACATTTTCCATCATTTTCTATTTTCTATTTTGTAGAAAAAGAAAAAAAATTCTTTTTTAACAAAACACTTAAATTTATTAAACGCGTTTAGTTGGAGAAATTTGTGTATTCCATTTTCCAAAACTATAAAGGAAACAAAAGGAGAAATGAATTTTCTATGTTTAAAGGAAAACTTAGAAAACAAAAAAAGAGTTTTTTTGTTTTTTTGTTTTGCATTTTCTAGAAAATATTTCTAGAAAACTATGATTTGAACGCATTTTCTGTTTTCCTTGTTTTCTAAAAAATATTTGTAAAAAATAGGGTGTTTGTCATCCAACTAAACGCAGCCTAAGTGTTTTTGAACCAAAGTGTGTGCTCCAAATGAGAATTACTCTTTTTACCCGTTACCAAATCTGCCTAACCCTCCCATTTTACCACCTCTATTGATAAAACACAGACAACTTTTCTTTTACCTGTATATGATTAGAGCTCAAGAAATTCCTTTGAAGCCTTTTCCCATCTGGAAGCCGGACTCCAACTCTATTACATTGTAAAGCATAAAAACAAAAACTAAGTAGAATATGTGCGTAAAGCATAAAAACAAAGAATTTAACACGTTAAGTATATAAACTTAGAAAAGATAAAATCCATGTCTATGGGAGGAGAGCAGGGGACATGACACACCACATAGAATTTATGAGGTGACGACTGTGTCATTCTGTTAGCGAGAACGAAGACCGAAAAAACGCTTTTTCACATTTACCTAATTTAACTGTTCCAATTATGTTTACTGTATTTGATAGCAATTGGCAGTACCATAACCGAACCTGTGGAAGTAGTTCCAAATGTGACAGCACGACTGCACACATTCTATTCAATTTCCCTATTGAAGGTCGGTGAAGATGACTGAATGGCCTGACGAGTTGAAATCCCGTGCAATATCAGCCTTTAAGAAGTAACTTGGTTGAAATCCCGTGCAACATCGAAAAGAAGCTACAAAGAAAGAATAAAAACAATAAATAATAACTACTGAAATAGAAGGCATTAAAAAATAAGCCAGATGTACTGTTTGGGAGCATCCAGTCTGTGGGTGGATTAGGAAAAGAGCGTGTGACCCTAACGCTATTGGTATTAGCAGCATTTGCTACATTTGTAGAAGCTCGAGGTCTTACATTTCGTGTAGCAACCTGATACTGGTAAAAAGTGTTCCTTTGGGATTGATCTATTTAAACGATTTCCAAGAAGAGACTCATGTAACATATACCACTATAACCGAAAATGATATCCCATTTTAAATTTTTATGAATTCATGCATTCAGAAAGACATACATGTTCAAAATTTTCTTCAATGGATTGTCGTTCGGGAAGGATGGTACCAATTAAAAGTTGCAAGCTAAGTCACTGTAGAAATTAAAAAAAATCAGTAACTATTCAGTTTTTTACTAATCCTCAAGTGTGTCATTATGCAAGTGACATACCTGAAGAGAAGAAAACAAAATAAATTGCAAATTTATTTCACTAAATCAAACTTACAGATTGACACATTTTGATCCAAATTTTTCTAACAGTAGACAAAAAGCCAACCCAAGTTTACTGTTTCCATTCACCATCAACCTGGCCATAAGCCATATAAACAATCATCCTGTTTCGTCGCCTTCTTATTTAGCATCGATGTGTATCTATCAATCTTTGATCCATCCACACACTGCAGTCCAGTTTTCTTATTTGATGTATTAGATCTTTAGAAGCGTTATCTGAGGCCTTCACAAACCGGAGGTTTTTTGCTATCATCCGTATTAAAAGTATAAGTTGTATTTTGATAATGTGCCAATCTTAATGGGTAAGAAAGGTAACTTTTTCCTTTGTTATTTCTTTTGTATATATTTTGGTTTAAGTTTGTGCAGGTGTGGATAGTTGAAGGACTAAATGTGGCAAGCTGATGGAAATCATCTCAACCCTAGCTAGCTTCGTATATATTCATCTTATTCTCATTTGTGTTTATTCATTCTGTTTGTTAGCTTTTATCATCTCTCACTTTGTTTACTCCGCCTTTGTTGATACTTGGAGTTCTGGTTTGATACTTGTTTGTGTATATTGATCTTGGTTTGTAAGATCATTAATACACTTGTTTCTTTCTTTCTGCTTTGTAAGTACGATCAAAAAGCTAGGTATCACATTTGAAGTGATAGCCTAACGCAGTTTAATAAAAATAAAAGGGGAGGTTGGTTGAATCACTTGATTCTTGTTTTGTTTTATAAAATCGAATATGGTATCAGAGCACATGGTTCTTGATACTTGTTTTTAAACACGTTTTTAACTCTGATTTCAATTAGCTACTGGTTAATTGAATTTTTGATCAAATCTCAAAAATTAGGGTTTCTTAATTTTTGGGGGTTTTCTGATTACTGGTGGTCCTCTTGGTTTAATTGGGTTCTTGGTTGGTTATTTAGGTTTAATTTCATCTCTGGTAAGTTTAATTGAAAAAACCCTAACTTTCAGAAATTAGGGTTTCGTTCAATTTTTGGGGATTTGTTGTTTTTCGTTGGTTATTTTTTATAACTAACTCTCTCAGGTTGTTATTCCGCTATGCTTATTGATTTGTTGTGAGATCTTCTTGATCTCATTGAATCTTGGCTATTCTTTGCTTGTAGCTGCGCGTTTTGTAACACCTCTCTTGCTCTCTCTTTAGTTTTGGTTTTTGTTTCTGTTTAGAGGGTGATTTAGGTGTCGAAGGGATTAGGTAGTCTTGGTGGATTGATTCAGTTTTCTTTTGTGATTCTTGGTAGCTGTGTGTAGAGGATATATAAGGGTTTTTTTGTTTTTGTGTTTTTTGTGTGATATTTTTGTGTTGTTATCATGTCTGATCCCAAGAAAGGTGATCAAGTTGATAACCCTGTTAGTGATACTGAAACAGAAGAAAATGAAACTGTCATTCACACTAATGACCCATTATACTTACACCCTACTGATACTAATGGGCAGCCCATTGTGAGTGTTAAACTAACTGGACCAGAGAACTATAAAGTTTGGGCTGTTGCATTTAAGCTTGCTTTGCATACTAAGAACAAATTGGGTTTTATTGATGGTACTTGTGAAAAAAATAATGATGATGTTGTTTTGGCTGATCAATGGGATAGATGTAATGCTGTGGTTTATCTTGGATTCTTGGATGTATCTCTTTTGAGTTATACCAAGGACAATTTTTTTCTAAAAATGTTAAAGATGTGTGGGATGAGTTTAAAGAAACATATGATAAAATTGATGGATCTGTTATCTATAATTTGCATTATAAAATTTGCTCTCTCACTCAATCAAGGTCTTATTTGTCTGAGTATTATCATAATTACAATAGCTTATGGAGGCAGTTTGACTCCCTTGTCAATCTTCCTTCTTGTAATTGTGATGGTGCTCCTCAAATAAAGAGCCATAATGCTCTTATGAGGCTTATGCAGTTTCTCATGGGTCTTGATGACACTTTTAGTGTTGTTAGGAGTCAATTGTTAACTGCTGACCCTTTGCATGATGTTAAATCTGCTTTTGCTACATTGTCAAGGGTTGAGTCTCATAAGAATAGTCATGTTCATAATGGTAATGATAAGAATATTGCTTCAGCTTTTGTGGTTAAACCTGATAATTGGTCTAATAATAGAAATAATCAAAGCAAAGGTTCTAATAGAAACAATAATAATAAATTTGTTTGTACTCATTGCAATATGAATGGTCATATAGTTGATAGATGTTTTGAGCTTAATGGGTATCCTCCAAGTTTCAAGAAAAGAAATACTGGAGGATCTAATGGTTCTAATAATGTCACTAGCTCTCATGGTAATGGTGTTGATCAGGGATCTAGGAATTCTCTTCCCTTTACTGCTGATCAAATTAATAGACTCATGGCTTTGATCAATTCAAAGCCTGATATTAGTGATGTGCAGTCTTGTGCTGCAGGTATAAGATTTGGTTCTAATCATGTTATAAGTTTTGTTACTTGTCAATTCTTTAACTATAATACAAATATAAGTACCTATAGCACTTATATTGGTTGGATCTTTGATTCTGGAGCATCCCAACATATGACTTTTTCTACTGAACATTTGTTTGATATTATTGATGTTTCAAATTTGAATATATCAGTTTCACATCCTAATGGTACTATTGAACATGTTAAGCATGTAGGAAATTTCAAACTTTCAGATAAAATTACATTAAAAATGTGTTGGTTGTTCCAGGTTATAAGGTCAGTCTTATATCTGTACACAAGTTGGCTAAAGATAATAAGTTTGTTGTGTCTTTTACTGAGTCTAGATGTTTTGTCCAGGATTCTCTTCAAAAGTTCCTTCTGGGGACTGGTAGTGAAAATAATGGACTTTACTTGTTTAATTCAGGTAGGAAGTTTATTAATAGTGCTATCAATAAGTGTTATCTGTCTAAGTGTGTCTGGCATAACAGACTTGGTCATCCCTCTGACCAAGTCTTAGCTATTCTTAAGGATAAAATCCAACTTGATTCTACTAGTAATGTTCAACCTTGTGATGTATGTCACATGACTAAGCAAACTAGAGATCCTTTTCCTATAAGTGACCATAAGACCAAAGATTTGGGTGATATTGTTCATCTGGATGTTTGGGGTCCTTATAGAGTAAAAAGAAAAGATGGATTTAGATTCTTTCTTACTATTGTTGATGACTATACCAGGGCTGTGTGGTTATACATGCTTAAAGGCAAAGATGAAGTTTTTTATAAACTTGTTGAGTTGTTTAATCTAATCAAAAATCAGTTTGATGTTTCTATCAAAGTTTTTAGAAGTGATAATGGAACTGAGTTTATAAATCATAAATTTGAAGATTTTACTAAGGTTAATGGGATTATTCATCAAACTACTTGTGTGTATACTCCACAACAGAATGGTATAGCTGAACGTAAGCATAGACACTTGCTTAATGTTGCTAGAGCCCTCATGTTTCAGGGGGGATTACCTTTGAACATGTGGCCTGAATCTATTCTTACTGCTGTTTATCTGATTAACATGATTCCTAGCTCAGTTCTCTCTAGAAAAAGTCCTTATGAAATGATTTATAAAGTAGAACCTAATATCTCTCATTTAAAAAGTTTTGGGTGTCTTTGTTTTAGTACTGTGCTTAATAATGTGGATAAGTTTGCTGCTAGGTTTGAAAAGTGTGTGTTCATTGGGTATTCTTTTACTAAAAAGGGTTATAAATTGTTTGGTCTTGAGTCAAAATTGATGTTTGTAAGAGTGATTTGATCTTTGAAGATCAGGGTATAAACAATTTAAATATTTTTGACTTAGTAGTAAACAAATCTGATGATCCCTATGATGATATGAGAGATGAAAGTTTAAGAGATAGAGGTAGCATTTTAAAAGAGTTTATCTTAGCTGATAAAGTATCTACTGATACTCCTATCATTGTTACCAGTCATTCTCAGGGGTCAGAGTCTATGACTAATAAAGAACATAGTCTTGGAAACCAGAATGACTTAGGTAATAATGAGGCTAATGATTTAGATCATAATGTTGCCCTTAATGATGAAAATTATGAGTCTGAGGGTGAGGATTTTATAGAATTTAATCAACTTTTTCAAAATAGTCCAGAGAAAGCTGAGCTAAGAAGGTCTAGTAGACAACATAAGCTTCCTACTAAACATGGTGATTATGTGCTTGATAAAAGAGTTAAATATGATATTAATACTGTGGTGAAACTACAACAACTTGTCTATTCATAATTTTGTGTTCACTAATAACTTGAATAAAATACATGAACCTAAGTCTTATGATGAGGCTGCCAAAGACCCTAGGTGGGTTGAGGCAATGAATGAGGAGATGGACGCACTTAATAGAAATAATACATGGGTTATAGTTGATCTACCTCAAGGTAGAAAACCTGTAGCATGTAAATGGTTATGGAAAGTGAAGTACAAATCTAGTGGAGATGTTGAAAGATTCAAAGCTAGGGTTGTAGCTAAAGGTTTTAGTCAAAAAGAAGGAATTGACTATGAAGAAACATTTTCACCTGTTGTTAAAATTGTTACTGTCAGATGTCTTCTTTCTATTGCTGTGCATAATTGTTGGCCTGTTTATCAATTAGATGTCAATAATGCATTCGTGTATGGAGATTTAGATGAAGAAATTTATATGAATCTACCAGAGGGATATGGATCTAATTCTGATAATAAGGTTTGCAGATTGACTAAATCTTTATATGTCTTAAAACAAGCACCTAGAAAATGGAATGAAAAGCTGACTAGTGCTTATTAAAAATGGGTTTAGTCAAAGAAAAAGTGATGTTTCTTTGTTTACTAAGACTGAAAATGAGTCATTTGTTGCCCTGTTAGTCTATGTTGATGATATAATAATAACAGGGAACAATGAAAGTATTATTAATACCTTTAAGAATATTTGAGTTCTAAATTTAAAATAAAAGATTTTGGTAAACTCAAATATTTTCTAGGTATTGAAGTACTTGATAATGAAGCTGGTTTATGCCTTAAACAGAGGAAATATTGTTTAGAATTTCTTTCTGAGTATGGCATGTTAGCTTGCAAACCAGCTAAGTCTCCTATTCCAGATCCTTCTAAGAAAAAGAAAGATCAAACTAAATGTGATGTTGATGTTATTCTTGATAACAAGACTTGTTATCAGAAGATTGTTGGAAAGTTGATCTATCTCACATTGACTAGACCTGATATTGCTTATGTAGTTCATTGTCTAAGTCAATATATGCATGCTCCTTATAGATCTCATCTCAAACTTGCATTTCATGTTCTTAGATATCTAAAAGGATCTCCTGGAACTGACATATCTTTTAAGAAGCATAATGATTTAAATCTTAATGCTTATGTGGATTCAGATTGGGCTAAATGAAAAATAACTAGAAAATCTGTTACAGGGTATACAGTTTATCTGGGTAACAATCTTGTTTCCGGGAAAAGTGAGAAACAATCTGTTATAGCAAAATCTTCAGCTAAAGCTGAATACAGAGCTATGAATAGTGTTGCTTGTGAAATAGTGTGGATTCTTAAGATCATGAAAGATCTTAAGATTGATGCTAGGTTTCATGTGACTATTAACTGTGATAGTAGCTCTACAATTCAGATTGCTGCTAACCCTGTCTTCCATGAGAGGACAAAGCATTTTGAAATTGACTTGTATTTCCTTAGGGAAAAAGTATCTGCAGGTTTGATTAAAACACTTAAAATCAAATCTGAAGATAACATTGCATATTTGTTTACCAAGGGATTATCTATCAAAGATCACAAATGGTTGTGTGATAAGCTGAATCTGATTGACCTATATCAACATTCAACTTATGAGGGGGTATTAAAAGTATAAGTTGTATTTTGATAATGTGCCAATCTTAAGGGGCAAGAAAGGTAACTTTTTCCTTTGTTATTTCTTTTGTATATATTTTGGTTTAAGTTTGTGCAGGTGTGGATAGTTGAAGGACTAAATGCGGGGCAAGCTGATGGAAATCATCTCAACCCTAGCTAGCTGCGTATATATTTATCTTATTCTCATTTGTGTTTATTCATTCAGTTTGTTAGCTTTTATCATCTCTCACTTTGTTTACGCCGCCATTGTTGATACTTGGAGTTCTGGTTTGATACTTGTTTGTGTATATTGATTTTGGTTTGTAAGATCATTAATACACTTGTTTCTTTCTTTCTGCTTTGTAAGTACGATCAAAAAGCTAGGTATCACATTTGAAGTGATAGCCTAACGCAGTTTAATAAAAATAAAAGGGGAGGTCGGTTGAATCACTTGATTCTTGTTTTGTTTTATAAAATCGAATAATCCGTATTAACAATCACCTCTCGATTGTTAAATTGGATAAGATTTCAAGATCAAGCTTTCTCACATCTGACTCCCCAAAGAACTTGATACTACCGTAGCCATGGTGTCCAACTACAAAGTCCTTCACACATCTGCAAATAACCTGGCTCAACCCTTTCTTTTTCTTTTAACTCTAAAATTTGAAGTTGTGTGTAGCAGTCGGGTTGTTGACGTTTTGATGATACATTATCGCACTTATACCATCTAAAATATAAATAAAACAACTTGTCATGAACTGAACCATACTTGAGAATGCTACCGTGCTTAGACATGGTGAGCTTCAAGAAGTTACAATGCTTCATTTTGTTAATGACCTCGGCAGACCAGATGGTGACTAAGACTCGTTATGAATAGGAACCACATGCCCCTGACACAAACATATTAGTATTATACAAATCAGCAATAATGTGTTTGCTAAGCATAGCTACAAAAAATATCTAGATGGCATTTTCAATTGAAAAATAAAAAAAATATCTAGAAAAATCAGTAGTAATATGTTTGGTGAGCATGGCAATGGCTACAAAAATATACAGGCAATCGCAATATATTATCATATGGCCTTTTCGAACTGTGAATACACAATGTTATGCTACAAATTTAAATTGTTAATTAATTGACTAACCATAGCTAAAAAGTCCCGTGTTTTATGACCATAGCTAAAAAGTCCTGTGTTTGATGACCATAGCTAAAAAGTCGTAGTTAGAAATTAATGTTATGTGCTCTTTGTGAAATATATATTGTAGTCGTAGTATCTAGATGAAGAAACAACATTTTTTTCGCCTTCCATAACACCAGAAGCTCTTCTTGAGGGACAGCTCATAAGTAACATGGATAGGATAGGATGAACTTGCACTGGACACAACTATGAATACTTTTCTGATTAACAAACAAATTAAGCTTATCTTGCAACAACTAACCTTCAGGAAAGAATTCAGTGTATGTGAACTTTTTCTCCAATTCGTGTTCCTGTTATGATCTTCGTGTTCCTGTTATGATCTGTACTTCTATCAGTTTTGTCATCATATTTGTGACGATCATCCTTGTGCCATTGCATAATCCGCCTGCGAGATTAACATTACTTAAAAGCATAATCAGTGAACCAACCTTAAGTTCAAGCCGATGGGAAGGAAAATCCTGGTAGTTTAAGTGTGTTCATGTGTTCCATGAGATAAAGCATTTCGGTGTCTGCTGCAGATCCAGCAGTCGGAGTGGCTTGATCATCACTCATCTATACTGTGCTTTTTCCGTGAACCATATCGAGAACCAATGAATTTATCTTGTCGGCCGTTTCATTTTTCGGACACACGATTGCCTTCTGTTGCAAGGTTAAGGCGGAAGGGCTTTTGAGAGTGCTTTGGTCGTAAATGAAATCAATTAGTTGTAACATACCATGTTCATTTGGTGTGATGCAATACGCCTGTGGAATCTCTATCCAAGAAGCATTCTATGCATCTTTGGTATCCGCATCGCCCATGTTTCCATCCCCAATATCAAGGAGCCACACTGCAAAGGAGCTTATCAAACTTTGTTCATCCGCTGTAATATCTGATCTTTCCAGACGCATGTTCTCTGTGAGTGTAAAGACTTTGAGTGATGCGATAGGTGCGATTCAGAGATACAACATGATATGATTTCTATTTTAGAAACGCATTTCTTGACTGGAAGTGTTTGTCGGAAGTCCTCGCCTAAGATAACTGACTTTCCGCCAAACAATGAATGTGGTGTGTCAAATATATCTCTTAGGCTTCGAGTGCTTCCAAACATCTACGATCGTTCATGGGAGCTTCATCCCAGATTATAAAGATCGGTATCGGACAATAGTTTTCCCAGTTGAGTGTTTTTTGGGATCCTACATAAACATTCTTCTGTCAATTCAAGTGGTAACTTAATCTAGAATGCGCAGTCCTGCTGATGGGAAAAGTAACGAAGCTATGCCCGATGATGCGACTGCCAATATGCATATGATTTTCCCTTCTGATCGTAAAGCATCGATAATGGTTTTCAAAAGGAATGTTTTATCTGTGCCACCGTGAACATTGACAAAAATGAGTTGTTTCTGCTTTCTTGCGGTGGCCTTCATAATCAGATCATATATTCTCCGTTGTTGAAAATTCAACCTTGGGACTGACTCGTTTGTTTCTTATGCCAATGCTGGACGGTTATAATTTCTTTCTTCCATCCGCAATCTGTTAGCTAGTTGGGCTAACATATCTTAAGGAGGCCTTGGTAGGCCATAATGTTCCACTGACTTGCTGTAGTTATTAAGGATAACTTCCAGTGATAAGCACCATTAGGATCTAAAGACCGTTAATGGATAACAAGGGCTTGGATTAACAAATGAAATAAGAGTTGTGAATCAGAAGCTTTCTTGAATTATCAATGGAGAATTTGTTACAAACGGTTACACACAGTTACAAGGGAATTGAGAGAGAAAAAAGGGAATTATTATCAAAAGCTAAGAACAAATGAAAACAATCAAGGAGTATTTAAAATGTAATTTGGGAGGGAAAAGTAGTTAGAGTGATTTGGGAGAGAAACACACGTGCACCTCACATGTGAGCTCTGCTCACACGTGCACCTCACGCGCTACCCAATACACTCCTAACAATGCATCCTCCTTAAATGATGCTTGACCTCAAGCATCTATATCAAACGCAGGAAATTTTTGGCATAGCTCCTCCAAAGGCTCCCAAGTAGCATCCTGTGGGGTGCCACTCTTCCACTGAACCAATCCATAAACTGCCACAGCATTTCTGCGCTTCACAATCTTCCTATCCAACAACTTCAGAGGATGAACTTCCATAACACCTATAGAATCAAGCTGTGGTAAGGCTACAGGAGTGATGGTGTGGTGATCTCCCCTGCATTTCTTCAATTGTGAAATGTGAAAACCATTATGGACTTGAGCATGAGCAGGCAACTGTGATTGATAGGCAACCTCTCCAACCCTACTTGTAACCACAAAGGGACCAAAGTACTTGGGTGAGAACTTATTTTTCTTTCCTTGCCTCAAAGTAACTTGTCTATGTGGTTGTTGTTGGGAATAAATTATGGGTCAGTTCACTAGGCGCTGATAAGAAGAGTTCAAACGCTGATAAGATGACATTGGACGCTGACAGCCAAGCGTTGACATTGAAGAAGTCAACACTGACAGCCTTGAAGATTGACACTGATGGAATATATCTTCATACGAATCTTTTTGTTTATTTGTTTCTTTATTTGTGTATGGTAAAGATAAGCTCGACATTGTATTTTCTATTATTATCTTTACCTAGAATAGTTGATTCGTAGCTTATTGTACAAGACTTCTTAATCTATAAAAGAAGATCTTTTAGGTTAAAGTTAATTATCAGTTATCATAAGTTTTCACAAGTTAAACCTCTTTCATTGTAATCAAGTTCGATCATTCTAATACAAGTGAAAGTTTGTTTAACATCTTTGTGTTTTAGATTAAGTGTTAATTCCGCATAACACTTAGTTACTTTATTCATAAGCAAAGGTTTCTCTACGTGTATTACTTGATCTAATCTCGTATACACAAAGCTTAATCGATCTAAGTTTGGGATCAACAAGTGGTATCAGAGCTTGTTGAGAAACTTTTGATCTTTAAGTAACGCAAGAACCCTAAAACACCAAACCCTAAAAACCCTAAATCTCTCAAAACCCTAAAAACATCATGTCTGGCACAAATCAGCCTTCTGCTTTGCTACAAAACAACTCCACAAACCCTAATATCAAAATTCCCATGTTTGATGCCAGGAACTTCGAGCTTTGGAAGTCTAACTTTGAGCAATATATAGCTATTCATGACTACACTCTTTGGGAGATTGTTGAATATGGGAACACATTCAACAAAGCTCAAAAGATTGCTAATGCTATTGCCACAAGGATAGCTCTTCCTAATTGTCCTGAAGCTGATAAGAAGGAAAAGCCTGAAGATGGAAGAGCTGTATCTGCTGAAGATGTAGCCAAGAAAAGGGTGGACATGAAAATCTTGAACATCATGAAACACGCCCTAGGTCATGAGAATCAGCACAAGTACAAACGCTTTGAGTCTGCAAAAGAGCTTTGGGAAGCTCTTGAAGTAGCACATGGTGGCAATGCTGACACAAAAGAAGAAAAGAAGAAGCAACTCATGCATGAGTATGCTGTCTTTAAGGCTCAACCCAATGAGAATCTCAGCAGTGTGAGAAGTAGACTGCTTGACATCACAAGTCAACTTTCCTTCATGGGAACACAGATTGATGACCCTGACTTGAATGCTACTTTTCTCAAAAGCCTTGGTGATGTATGGAAGATTGAGACAAGATCCATTCTTGTCAATAATACCCACAAGACCTCCAGGTTTGATGACATCTTCAACAAACTAAGACTGTTGGAGAATGAATGGCTTTTGGAGAGTGATAATAAATCTTCCAGTAGCAACATGGCCTTCTTCTCACAAAGTGAAGGCCAATTTGATTCCATGAACTCCTATGGACATCCAGTCACTGGATCTCAATGTGTCAACGCTAGATCACAGTCTGTCAGCGCTGGATCATATCCTGTCAACGCTTTATACTCAAGCGCTGACACACACAACTTTGGCGCTGATAGAATTAAACCTGCTGGTTTAGATCTAGATACTGTGTGTGCATTTATTGCTTCTTTGCCCAGTGATTCAAGGATTACATATGAAGATCTTGAGCAGATAAGTGATGAGCAATTGGAAGAGATGGACATCAAGTGGACTATGGCTCTTGTAAGTTTAAGAGCAAACAGGTTTAATAAAAGGTTCAAGAAGAAGATGACCTTTAATGCTAAGGATGTTGCTGGATTTGACAAATCCAAAGTTGAGTGCTACAATTGTCATAGGATGGGGCACTTTATGAGGGAATGTAGATCTCCAAGAAGATCTGATGCTGGTAAGCCTTCAAGCCAAATGGTTAAGAGCCAAGATCCCAAGGCCATGGTTGCTGTTCAACAAATTGATGCTGTTGGAGGATGGGACTGGAGCTGGAACTTTATGGCTAAGGATGAGGAAGAGGACAGAGCTTTGGTTGCTGAAGTTAAAGAAGAGCATGTTGAATATGCTCTCATGGCACACTCCTCCTCTTCATCAGATAATGAGGTATATGATGATGCTTTCTGTTCTAAGGGTTGTCGTTTAAATACTGAAAAACTAAATCAAGAGATAGTAAAATTATTAGATGAGGCAAGTACTGAAAGATGCAAAGTATCTAATTATCAAATTGCTCTTACCCAAACAGAAAAGACAGTAGCTGAGTATAAGAAAATGGAGTTTGATTTAAAGGATCAAATAAATATCTTAAAACATGAGTTACATCAAAGTAAAGATATTCAAGATATCACAAACAGGGTTAATCTTGATTTGATAGCTCAGTTAGATGAGGCTAACAAAAATAAAGATAATGTGAGTCTTAAAATCCAGAGATTTGATAAGGCCACACAATCCCTAGGAGAGTGTGTTAGTAAACAAAGAGACTCTAAGGACATGAGTGGGATTGGGATGAAAGATTATACTGGTGTTCCACCACCAGCTGGGGATTTCTATGGTGTCCAATCAAAGGACTTATCTTGGACTGGCTTGCCAGAACTCCAAGAGAAGGAATTCATTCCTCCACCTAGAGTGACTTCCCCAGTTGAAGAATACAAACAAAAACTGACTGACCTAGATGAGTGGAAGAAAGCTAACCACACTTTGTTTGTTAAGGGAGGGTTGTTGTGTGAAAGTCCAAATGAGCCCACACCAATCAAGAGCCATGATCCTACACCTATTAAAATCACACACCCAACCACTGGCAAAGCTGTTGACCTTGGCCCACAAACTGTTAGAAAACCTAGTGTTAAGTATGCAGAGATGTATAGGAATACTAGGTCACCAAAAAGCCAAGTTAGTAACCAGGGAACAGGCTTCTTTGCTTCTAGACCTAAGATTATGTCTAGAAAAGCTTGTTACTCTTGTGGTAGCTTCTCACATTTGGCATACAAATGTGTCAACGCTTCCAATGTCAACGCTGATAGGAACCATTTCCGCGCTGACAAAAGTCAACATAGGTCAAACACTGTCAGACCCAATACCTTTGTGAACAAAAGTTCACAAGTTGTTAGACCAGCCCCATTCTTTTCTAGAGGGTCTAACACACAAGGCCTAAGACCTTTCCAAAAGTCAAACACTTGGTCCAATAGGCAATGGGTTCCTGTAGCAAACCCTAGGTTCAACGCTGATAAAGGCAATCGGGGCGCTGACAAGAACAATTTCAGCGCTGACAGATACACTGCCAAACCTAGGTATTTGCAACCACAGGGAAATAGGTCTAAAGCTTCTACTAGCTTAACATGGAGACCAAAACAAGACCAAAACCCTAATTTTATTGGTCTTTCTATGACATGCAACAGGTTTCATTATATTTCAAAGGCCATGTCAACACCAGTTGGGGTTAACTGGGAATTTCATTCAAAAAGGGATGAAAATGGGGTTGTTATGAGAACCAAGTCTGTTCTTGTTGAACAACCAGATGAATCCAAGTCTTCCAAGGCTTGGGTTCCCAAAGAAAACTAATGTGTTTTCTTTATGTGCAGGGCATTCAGAAGAAGATCAATGATTATGGATATTGGGATAGTGGATGCTCAAGGCACATGACAGGAAAGGAAGACTATCTGACAAACTTCACTCCTATTCAAGATGGTGATAAGGTATACTTTGGAGGGGGCTATGGCACCATCACAGGAAAAGGAACCCTTATTACCAATAATCTACGTTTTGATAATGTCTTCCTGGTAAAAGAACTGGATTATAATTTGTTTAGTGTATCACAAGTGTGTGATAACAAAAATAAGGTTCTTTTCACAGATACTGAGTGCTTGGTGTTAAGCAAAGATTACAAGCTCCCTGAGGAAAAATACATAGAATTTAGAACACCAAGGCATAAAGACATTTATAATGTGAATCTTAATGGAATTAAGATGAATAACAAAATGATGTCATGTTTTTATGCTAAAGCCTCAGTAGATGAAAGTAATCTTTGGCACAGGAGATTAGGGCACATAAACTTTAAAAATATCAATAGACTTGTGAGGCTTGGTTTAGTTGATGGTTTGCCTGAAAAGGCTTTCCACAATGACCACACTTGTGTTGCATGTCTTAAGGGCAAGCAGCACAAGGTCTCATTCAAATCTAAACAGGTGCACTCTAGTTCTAAACCACTTCACTTATTGCATATGGACCTCTTTGGTCCAACTAATATAGAAAGTTTGAAGGGTAAATCATATTGTTTTGTCATCACTGATGATTTTTCCAAGTTTACATGGACTTTCTTTTTAGCCAAGAAAAGTGAAACTGCCCAAAGTCTGATTAATTTCATTACCCAGATTGAGAAGAAGAATGGTAATGAGGTCAAAATTATTAGAAGTGACAATGGGGGTGAGTTTAGAAATCAGTTGTTAGATGATTTTTGTGCCAAGAAAGGGATTACTAGGCAGTTTAGCATAGCTAGAACCCCACAGCAAAATGGGGTTGCTGAAAGGAAGAATAGAACCCTAATTGAAGCAGCCAGAACCATGTTGGCTGATGCCCACTTTCCTATAGCCTTTTGGGCTGAAGCTGTTAACACAGCTTGTTATGTTCAAAATAGGGCATTGGTCAACAAAATACATAATAAGACACCTTATGAGTTACTTTGGGGAAGGAAGCCAAATATTGGCTTTCTCAAGCCTTTTGGTTGTCATGTAGTTGTTTTAGAAACTAGTGAAGCCCTAGGTAAATTTGATTCAAAAGGTGATGAAGGCTACTTCATGGGTTATTCAGTGCAGAGCAAAGGATATAGGGTTTACATTAAAAAGGAAAAACGTATACTTGAAAAAGTACATGTTAGGTTTCTAGAGAGTAAACCTAGTGATCCTGAAAGTGGTCCAAATTGGTTGTTTGACTTAGAACCTTTATCTAGAGCTTTAAATTATATGCCTGTTACTGATCTAGACATTGTGAAGGTAACTTCAAGTGTTTTGGAAAAGAGAATTGGTAATATTTCAGGTATACAGGTTGCTAAGAAGGATGGACCACCAGCAGTTGAGTCATCTCTCACACAAGAATATGTTACACTTCCTATATGGACAGATGAGTATTATGCTGCTGCTGCTGCTGCTAGAAAAGATAATGGTGGTTTCCAAATACCACCAAGTACAAACATGCATGGTTCTTCAGGCGCTGACAAAGGGAAATCAAGCGCTGACAAGAGCAATTCAGACGCTGATGGCTCAGACGCTGACAACAACAGTTCAAGCGTTGTTAGACCAAGCGCTGACAAACAAGGTTCAGACTTTGATGACACCTTTGCACATCTTTTCTCTTCACATTTTGAACAAGGTGGACCTTCCGATGTCCATGAAGAGATTCATGTTGATCAAAGAGAGTCTGATGAAGAAGATATTGGCAACATGGAGCGTGAAGTTGAGGACACCAGACTTTTTGAAGGAGGAGTTCTCACTTCCACACAAAAGGATCACCCCTCATCTCAGATCATTGGTGATGTTATGGCTCCAGTTCAGACAAGAAGATCCAATCAAAATCTTGGTGGATTTATTGCCAATATACACAAGAAGGTTGATACCCCTCTTGTACAAGCATGTTTGTTTGCATGTTTTCTGTCACAAGAAGAACCCAAGAAGATTTTTGATGCTCTCAAAGAACCTAGTTGGGTGGAAGCAATGCAGGATGAGCTTCACCAATTTGCTATACAGGATGTTTGGGAGCTGGTTGATTGTCCTAGATATGTGAGACCAATTGGGACAAGATGGGTTCTAAGGAACAAGAAAGATGAAAGGGGTATTGTGGTCAGAAACAAGGCACGTTTGGTAGCTCAGGGATATACACAAGAGGAAGGAATAGATTATGAAGAGGTCTTTGCTCCTGTTGCTAGAATTGAAGCTATAAGAATTTTCCTAGCTTATGCCTCTTGTATGAACTTTACTGTTTATCAAATGGATGTGAAGAGTGATTTCCTCTATGGGACAATTGTTGAGGAGGTATATGTCATGCAACCTCCTGGTTTTGAAGATCCTGAGAATCCAGACAAGGTTTATAGAGTGAAGAAAGCTATGTATGGACTTCATCAGGCCCCAAGAGCATGGTATGGTACATTGTCCACCTACTTGGTGGAAAATGGTTTTAAAAGGGGCACCATAGATCAGACATTGTTCACAAAGAAGAAAGGTAAGGATGTCTTACTTGTTCAGGTCTATGTTGATGATATCATTTTTGGATCTACTAATCCAAAGATGAGTGAAGACTTTTCCAAGCTTATGACAGATAAATTCAAGATGAGTGCAATGGGTGAGATGAACTTCTTTCTAGGTTTACAAGTTCAGCAGAAAGAAGATGGTATCTTCATCTCCCAAGACAAGTATGTAGCTGAAATCTTGAAGAAATATGGTTTTTCTCCACATGAAAAGGATGCTTCCACTCCTATGGATAGGGAACACCCTTGGGGAAAAATTGGAGCTGGAAAGGATGTGGATGTTAGGCACTATAGATCAATGATTGGTTCATTGATGTATCTTACAGCCTCAAGACCTGACATCATGTTTGCTGTGTGTGCTTGTGCACGCCATCAAGTGACTCCCAAAGAATGTCACCTTTTTGCTGTGAAAAGAATTTTTAGGTACCTAAGATGTTATCTAGATCTTGGTTTATGGTACCCAAAAGATTCTCCATTGGAGCTTATTGCATATTCAGACAGTGACTATGGTGGTGACAAGTTTGATAGGAAATCCACAACTGGTGGATGTCAATTTCTTGGGAGTAGATTAATATCTTGGCAATGCAAGAAACAAACAGTGGTGGCAAACTCTACAACTGAAGTAGAATATGTTGCAGCAGCTGCTTGTTGTGGACAAGTCTTATGGATTCAGAACCAGCTGTTGGATTATGGGTATAATTTCATGCATACCAAGATTTTTGTAGACAATAACAGTACTTTATGCATTATTAAAAATCCTGTACATCATTCTAAAACCAAACACATAGAAATTAGACATCATTTTATAAGAGATTGCTTTGAGAAAGGTTTAATACAACCAGATAGGGTAGCCACAGAAGATAATGTGGCTGATTTATTAACTAAACCTTTTGATACTGGAAGATTTCAATATTTGGTAACAAATATTGGAATGGTTAATCTTACTTAATATGTGTTTTGGAACCTTTTTGTAAAAGTATGTACAGGATAATGCATTGTTATTGGTCTTTGTGATGATTTAGATTTTTCCACTTTATTTTTCTAACACTGACAAAGGTAAATGTAACGCTGATAAGTGTTATTTTGACGTTGTTAGAAATATTATTGTCTAACGCTGACAAGAGTTCCTTCAACGCTGATAAGTGTTGTCGGGGCGCTGTTAGCAACAAATGTTAGTTTTGTGGTTTTCAATCTAAATGTGTAGGTGGTGGTAGCTTTATGCCATTGGATACAGAGTTGCTTATGGATCTTTGAAAAGTTATTTGGACATGTTTTTGTTCATGGATGATGGTTGGAATATTTATATTCCTATCTTGACATAAATTTTTAATGTTCATATATATTTTGAGAAACTTATGTATCATAGTTTAAGGGGAGGTTTAAGGAACCTTTAGGACTTTTGGGTATTCTTATAATACTCTCATCACAATTCTAGATTGTGTCCACAGGTGAGTATGGGTTAGTTTTACTAAACCATGAGGCACTGTAGCATGCAAAGTTGCCACACTATGCATGCTGCCAAGACATTTTTGGCCTAGAATTGGTTATGGTCTGATGGGAGACTTGGGAATAGTTTTGTTATGGGTTTACCTGGGAGTTACAAAGAATTTTATGAAATAACTTTGTTGGTAAGTATTTTGGTTAGCAAGGGACACTAGAGGACATTTGTGTCTATCTTGCTTAAGCAAGTGTGCATAAATGAACAGTGCTTGCCACCCAGTAATTATTATCAACTTGTAAGATATTTCCCTTAGGATAAATTACTTTGTTAAGGTCTTTTTCTTTTTAAATATTTTTTATTTTTTTAGACGCTGACAAGTTTTTCTCCAAACGCTGTTACGTCCAATCGTGACACTGACAAGGCTTTAGGCAAACGCTGACAAGAAAATATAGCCGTTGGGCGCTGATGGGCTATTTTTGACCGTTGACACCTAGCGGGCCCTACCCAGTTGTTATTTTTGACTAATCTTTGGCCGTAATTTTGGAGAGTTGTTACTTTTAATTAATGCATGAGATAAGTTATATTTGATTCAATATTTTCATCATTGCTTTTTGAATATAACTGCCTCATTTTTGACCAATCCAAATCATGCATCTCTCCTATAAATTTGGCTAAACTTTTTGTTCTGGGTATTCATATTTTCTTGTCTAATATTTTTCTCCCAGATTTTTCCCATATCACATAACCTCAACAGCTTTAACATGGCACCAAAGTTCAACTCAACCAATCTGACATTGGAGTTCAAGAGCCAACATAATATGGTAGCTTACTTGACTGCTGATAATGATTTGTTCCCTCAGTATTCACAAATGGTGGCATTTTTAAATGCATCCTCATTAAGGTATGCACTTTCTCATGAACCATTAGTCCCTGTCGCACACATTAGACAGTTTTGGAACAATGTTAGTTCCACAACAGCTAATGGAGTGACCACATTAACATCTACTGTTCATGGAAGAACATGGGTGGTCACTGAAGCCTTGGTTCGCCAAGCTTTGCGTCTTGATGACGCTGATGGTGTGACTACCCTTGCCGTTGCAACAATAGAACAAGGTCTTAGGGAATTGGGTTATCCTATTCCTGCTGGTAAATCTTTAAATAAATATCATAAGCAGGAATTTCCCTCTGACTGGAAATATTTGATACATGTCCTTCTCCAATGCTTAAGTCCAAAATGTACTTCTTTTAATGAAATAAACAGGTCAATTGCAAGTGCTTTGGTTTGTATCACACGTGGGCTTAAGTATAATTTTTCAAAAATGACTTTTGAAGGGATGTGTAAAAATAAGGGAAGTAAAATGACTTTGGCTTACCCAAGAACTTTGCAAATGGTCTTTGATTTACAAGAATATTGTACTAGGGATCATGACACTTTTTATGAGATCCCTAAGCAAAAGAAAACCATTTTTGACAAGATGAGCTCCACCAACAGATCCATACCTCTTACCCAAGCCATGCTTGAAGTAATTCAGGCTGCTCAACCACAACCAGACCCTGCACCCCAACTTGAGCCTATCCATGAACCATTACCTTCCCCTGACCACATGGACGTTGACCAACCCAATGTCAACGCTGACACTCAAAATGTTGGCGCTGACACAGCCAATCCCAACGCTGATGCCATCCCTGAACAATCCCAAACACCCCTTAACCAACCAACACCCACACAATCTACCTCATCTTCCACCCCATTACAATCTAGGTTGAATAAACGCCAAAGGACTACTGGAGTGTTCTCCTCTAGTGGTCCTAGCCTTGTAGCAGAGAGAACCACCTCCACAAGTGTGGCTGGTGCCATGGATGAGGCTGGGGCTATTGACACAAGCTTAGATGCTGGTCAAGACAGTCCCAACATCATTAAGACCTCATCCATGCCCTATGATTCTATTTTGGGAGGTCAAATCCCCATTCTAGCTGAGGGCAGATTTGAACCTATGACATTGAATGAATTGACGGCTGCTGTCATTAGCTTGCAAAAGCAAAATGTCAGCCTTGTACAAATTGTCAATAATCAGGGCCGTGAACTCCAAGTATTGAGGGAGCGGGTAACTGTTTTGGAGAATCCAAGTAGCAGGAGTCGGATGGAGGAATCTTCCAAAGGGGAGGATGAAGAGGATGAGCTGATTCATACAGCCAGTGAGAAGAGTTCAGAGAAGAGTTCACACTTTAGTGAATCTTTACATGTTGCTGAAGCACTCACCAAATTGAAGAAGCACCCAATTATTGATACATCCAAGGTTACTCCATTGAACTTGGAAGGATCTTTCATAGCAACAATGGGCGCTGATACAGGTTTGAACGCTGACACATCCAGCGCTGACAAAGGTAATCGGGGCGCTGATAGAGGTAACTTGAACGCTGACAAAGTTGCAGGTGGTGTTGATGTATTCCAGTCATCAACAATCATCAAAGATGTGTCCACACAGGTTTCTTCTTCTACCTTACCTATTATTGATCCAAAAGACAAAGGTAAAGGCATTTTGGTTGAAGAAGATGTTCCAAAGAAAGATGCAGCACAAATTGCATTTGATGAACAGTTGGCTGCACAACTTTTGGAAAGAGATTTGAAGAGGAGTGGTAGATCACCATTTGTTGCCACTTCTGAGAGTGAGGAAGAAAGTGATGATGACAAGGAAGGAGATAACTCAGATTCAAGTGTTCAAATTATTGAAGATCCAGAAAGACTTGAATATGGGGATGAGTTAGCAAAGGAAAGATTGAGTGATTTGAAGAATCAGATTGATTGGGACCTTCCAGAAATCACCAGAATGTACCATGCTTGGGAAGACAAGGTAATGGACAACCCAGGAATGAGTTTGTCAGATCAAATTTGGGGGTTGGAAGTTCTTCTCAGGGTACAAGATGATATAAAGGTGATTTTGAGGTTTAATGCACAAGAGGTCAAGACTTGGCTCAAAAGAGATAGAAGGCAGTTGTATTACAAGTTGCTTAGATGCCATCAACCTAGATGGACATACAAGAAGTTGCTGGATTTATCTTTTGAGGAGCTAGAGTATAGGGCACATCCTATTTGGAGGAATGTGCAAGAAAATAATGTCTACCAGTTTCTTTCAGAAGAAAGGAAACAAGAGCTTGCTGAGGAAATGCAGATTTAAAAGGAGATGAGGATTGCTCAAAGACCAGTGAAGAAAGGAGATCCTCTCCAATTTCCCAAAGATATGGATGTGTATTATCCAACTGAAGGTGTCATAAGGAAGCATCTCAAGCTTTCTCCTTTGGAAGCTTCAGATTTGGTTAATGTAGTACCTCTAGATGATAGAAATCCAATCATCAGTTTTGATGAAGATGAGTGTGGATTTTGGAAGATTGGCAGGTTTGGAAAGGAGGTACATACTTTCACTTCAATTATTTCTATCTTTGCAAGCATAGACAGAGAAGACTTGGTGCATCTATGGAGATTAATAGAGGCCAAGTATACAGCTGAAGCACCTACTTCAGCAAATGGAATAAGACTATGGCACACATTTTTGACTTTGTGTGGTCCAAGGGAAGCAGATCCTGCCATATGGAAGGATCTTGAAGATGATCTCAGTAATCTTCATTGGAGGCTTTATTCTACTTGTGGTGTATTTCATTTGAGCTCTACAAAGTTTTCAGAGTATCTACTTGTGGATGCTAACTATTTCTTGTCCAAAGAAGTGTTGGAGAAGATGAAGGAGACACCCTTGGAGATTGATTATACTAGTGACGTGGCCAAGGACTTGATTAGATATGTTTATCACCAACATAAGAAGTTTTTGCAAGATTCCTCCTAAGCCTTAAGTTTTTATTCAGAAACTTGATCATTGGAATAGATATCAAGTTTAGGGGAGGATTGTTGGGAATAAATTATGGGTCAGTTCACTAGGCGCTGATAAGAAGAGTTCAAACGCTGATAAGATGACATTGGACGCTGACAGCCAAGCGTTGACATTGAAGAAGTCAACGCTGACAGCCTTGAAGATTGACACTGATGGAATATATCTTCATACGAATCTTTTTGTTTATTTGTTTCTTTATTTGTGTATGGTAAAGATAAGCTCGACATTGTATTTTCTATTATTATCTTTACCTAGAATAGTTGATTCGTAGCTTATTGTACAAGACTTCTTAATCTATAAAAGAAGATCTTTTAGGTTAAAGTTAATTATCAGTTATCATAAGTTTTCACAAGTTAAACCTCTTTCATTGTAATCAAGTTCGATCATTCTAATACAAGTGAAAGTTTGTTTAACATCTTTGTGTTTTAGATTAAGTGTTAATTCCGCATAACACTTAGTTACTTTATTCATAAGCAAAGGTTTCTCTACGTGTATTACTTGATCTAATCTCGTATACACAAAGCTTAATCGATCTAAGTTTGGGATCAGCAGTTGTAGCTTCAACCACACCAGATCACCAACTTCCAAAGTTCTCTCAGTCCTGTGTTTGTCACTTTGTTGCTTCATTCTGTTTTGAGCTCTCTCTAAATGGAACTTTAACACCTGCAAAGCTTTTTCCCTAGCCTCTAAAGACCTATCAACTGCATCCACCTTGCTTAACCCACCTACATAAGGTACATGAACTGGTGGTGTGTGACAATCCGTCAATTTATGGTTGATATTTTATTCTCAATATTATTTAAAAACAATTTACAATATGAACTCACATATTTTTGGTAAGAAATTTGGATTTACATCTTGGAGTAGCATCGACTACGTCTAAACCGGAGGATTCAACGTTACGTGCTTACGTTTACGTACACCGTCTTTGGTGACAGTCTGACATTTTAGAAAATAAATTTATCCGTAAATATTATTTTGGAGTTTTAAATTTGTGTTAGTTCACAAACTCACAAATTTACGAGAAGAGATTAGGACTTACGATTTTATTTTAACGTCCTTTACGACTAAACCGGAAACCTTAGGATTACGTATTTACGTTTTCGAACTCCGTTTTTGATGAAACAATTTTTATTGGATTCGTTTTATGACGTTGATTCATAATTTATAAAAACGTTTTTCGTAAAACGACCCGAGGGCACGCAAATCGAGGAAACTATAATCGAGGAGTACCCGTAAATAAGTGGGATGAGACAAGTGGGACACTTGTCCCACCCCACTCCCAAAACCGGCCAACTTAAGCTAACATACCCTTAGGTGTCAAACATACACATGCTAAGTTACACTTGTAACTTAGCTTCACATGGAAGCTTATACCATCCAACAAAACCATCAAACCTTCACACATTTTCTCATTCCACTCATGCAAACTAGCTACATCTCTCTCTCTAACTCCATTTATGCCGTCCCATATCTCACAACAACACCCTCATTTGATCTAAATCAACCACAAAATCTCATGTTATTCATATACATATTGATGCCCTTTTGAAGCCCTATTGATTGGTGCAAGTTATAACATTCTAGGAGGAGTTTTCTTGGTGTCTTGGGGCTGATTTTCCACAAGGAGTTGATGAAGATTGGAGGTCTTGAAGATGGTCTTGGTGCAACACAAGTTTCTCCATCAAAAACCATGTCAAACTCATAAACTACATCAAGTTGGTGGTATAAAGATTGTCCTCCTCATCTTCTTAATATTTTGATTATGTAAACATGTATTTTATTTCCTATTGTATATATTTATGATGATTATATGATGATAAAAATGTTATGTGGGGATTTGTTGTTGATAATCATGGATAAAAAGGTGAAAAACTATAAGAAACAAGGTTAAAATCTTGATTAATTTGCATGGCTGTATAAAACAGTAAAGAACCAAGTGGTGAACTGATAAAATGATGAAATAAAATGGATTTACAGTAAGCTATGGGTCTTGTACACATGTGAGAGTTGGCCATGCAATGGAATCAAAGTAATGAGTGAGATATGATCAAAACAAGGTTAAGGTATAAATCTGAGGTTACTGTTTTGGAAGATTTTTAGAAAATAATTAGAAGATGATTCAACAGTAGCTATAAAAGAATTAAATGTAGCACATATCATGTAGTTTATGTGATAAAAATTTGAGCTTCTATTTCCATGTAGAACTCAAGATATGGCAGTTTTGGTGAAGATGAAGTTAAAAATCAGATTTTTGGAAATTAAATAATAATAGTATTATATAAGCACTCACATTTTAATATATAAAATGTAAAATAAAAACCCACTAACATATAAAACTTATTTATATAAATATATATAAAAGGTTAATCAAATGGATAAATTATATAAATGGTGGTGAAATAATGTTTATAAGTACTAAAAACTATAAACTTGATTTTTACGACTTTTTCGGCTATCGCCGTAAAATTAACGTTTTTGTTAAATAAAACTTAGACGGTTGGACCCGTCTAATGAAAACTTTATAAAACTTATATACTGATATATAGACATGTATAACAAGTAAAAACCGATAAAACCCGAACTATAGGGCATACGGACATTAACAAGTTAAATAAACATATTGGACTAATAAAGGGACTAAATAGGATAAAAACTTGTAAAAAGAATCTATTGGGCTTAACCCATTTAGGCCCAACTTGAAAAGTATACATACTGATAATATAGGTACAAAATGGATTAAAATAAGTTAGATAACTTATAATAAGCTTATTGGACTTAAGACACGTAAACGAGTAAAACTAGTAAACTAGTATAAAAGTTATCGACATATAACACTAAAATGAGTAAACGAGAATATGTAAACCCACTTGATCATCATATATATAATCATCATATGTATACATAGATGTTATTTTTATAAAGTCATTGGACAAACGTCTAAGACCGAGTATTATTTGTCTAGGTTTCCGTGATTGAAGCACGTACCGTACGTCCGAATTGCCGATAACCCGCCTTCCCACATCAACGTGAGTTCATAGCCTCGCACTCTTTTAAATGTTTTTATAAATGTTTTATAAACCCGCGAGGGAGATAACATGTTAGTTTTAGAAAATAGGACACCATTTGTCCCGATTGTTTGTTTATTGATTTTGGACCTGAATGATTGAATGACCCGATTGTATGACCCGATAAATGATTAATGGACCCGATAGATGAAATAAAATGGATTATTAAAGTTAGGTTATGTCACTAAAAGTCCCATTAGCATGAATTGTGAACTACCGGGAGTTGGTAGACGCTTATGCATTTAATAGTACTATTTGGGGACGATCACCCCAGTTCGCGCCTTGATGGTTGATCCCCGTCGTGCCACATTGATTGGTAAGCGAATTTATGTATGAGAAGATTTCCATAGCATGACCTTTGTGACGACACGCTACTTTAGATGGGCAAAATTGGTATCGGGTTAGCTACCCGTTGTTGGTTTAGTAAGGTAACAATGTCATGCGGCTTGTAATAATCCAAAACTTAACGAAATACTATTAGACGCTTCGAATTACGATGTATTGCCTGACTAGCAATACTGGGTCATACTATTGATATTATGTTTGTGTTTTGGTTTTCATAACCATATTCATATAACGGTTTTTATTGGATTTTATACAACGTCATAAGACGTATTGTATGATATTTTTACGACATTGGCTCGTATAATAATTTTTAAGGCAAATGCCTATATTATGATTTTCGAAAAGGATTTGTATAAAATGACTTTGGCTATTTTATGGCCTATCAAAACGATTTGTACAAAATGATTTTCAGTAATACTTTTATACTGATATTATATTGATGGAATTTATTAAACTCTATGAATTCACTCGGCGTTATCGCTGACCTTTTCTTTTAACATGTTTTATCTCAGGTACTTGAAGGTAATTCTCGGGAAGACGACAAGAATTCATGGCCCGCACTTAAACAATATTTTTCCATTCAAATACTTGTAAAACTTTGTATTAAATACAATGACTTGGGACCGATGTATCTTTGATATTTATGAATGGAAATGTTTTATTATTAAACGACGCGATTTTTATGCGTTGTCTATGATGTGAGTAATGTGCTATCCCGTAACACCAACTAGTCTTCCGCTGTATTGAGTTGTATAAATTTGGGGGTGTTACAGTTTGGTATCAGAGCTCTCGTTATAGAGAACGAAAGATTTTTAAAACTAAGGTTTTGAATAAAACTTTTCAAAATCTTTTAACTATAAACATTTTTCTAAAAATGTCTAAAAATCTTTTGACTATAACGGTGCCGAAGAATTCCCGAGTTACCGACAAGGCCAAGACTGAGAAGTGTTATTTTAATATATATAACTTGGATTATATATATATATATGATGTAATTTTATTACATGATTGTTTGATGATTATTTTGATTTTTATACGAGGTATTTATACGACGTAGATTGTCACAAGTAACCCTAACTCCCCTAGTAAATTAATCGAAGCTATTCTCGTAGGAATTCTAGCTATCATAGATCTAAACCAAGTTGTGGATATTTATGATCCCAACAAATGGTTGATATTCGTAGAAATGTAAATATTAGTTGATTAAGATATTGAAAAAGAATTGGCGAGATTAAATCTGATATCGATGTCATGACGATCTTTCCTTATAGAGTGGAGTTTGACAAAACGTTATCACCTGGAAAGATGTCATCTGATTCGTTGTCATCCAATTCTTAAATTAAAATCGAAAGGGTGAATGTTGCACTTGAGGCTGTTATTGGAACTATTACCCAAAAGCCTCATGCCACTAATACCTTTCCGAGAAGTCTAATTGAATGATCGAGTCATCTCATGTTAATGACTCATTTGATAATTGTCGTTGTAAGAGATATAGGATTGGAATTAAGTGTTATTCATATTGAGCTTGTATTGCCCTTTTAAGGCCGAAGAATAAGGTTGAAAGTATTGGAGAATAAGGTAGGATATCGAATTGAGTATAAAATTGGTTAAAACTTGAATAAAGTAAAAATTTAACCCATATGGAATATGAGATTGTTAATAGAAGTCGTTAAGTTTTGTGATTGAATTATAAGGTTTTATATGATTGTTGATTCGTGTTAAGGGTTGTTCCTAGGCCATTGTCCACTAACAAGGATGCCCAGTGTCCAATAAATAAATTGAAGAAATCTTCTTCTGAATTGGGACCGATGGATCTTTCGGGACATGTGGAACACCTAATGACTCTTGTAGATTAGTATTCATTGTGGTTTTTTTTAAAAATCCCTAACTTAACTGAGAAATCAGTTGGTAGGATGAGTTCTGAGAATTGTATGACATAGTGACACGTAATGTGTTACGGTACAATTTTGACTTGTTTGTGATTAATGAAAAGACTACCTTCGATTGCTAAATTCTACATGTATCGATGTTATCTATCCTTTATTGCTTCATCCTAATGATCGCATTGGTGATGTAACCATTGAACAAGTACTCATCTCGATTTGAGTTACGTTGTGGATTATTCTCTTTGTATTCCTGAGTGCCATCGAGATCATGAACCTCATGATTAATTGGCTAAGCTCATTTCCTATCATATCGTAGTAAATTCTTGGTGAACAAGCTTTCATCACTCTTTTGCAGATCACACATTGTTTTTATAAAGTTGAAACGGTATCCTTTGAGAAAAATTGAATTTTCATCACTATAAGGATTATTCATAGTGAGATTTATAAGTGATTGTTATTGAAATGAAGCTGTTTATAAAACACTTTGGAAAACCTAATTGTTTTCATAACAAGGAAAATCTTTGTAAATTTATTTTGATTCTTATTTAAGAATTAAACATGTAAATGTTTTTATTATAAATATGATGATAAAATTTTGACGAACTGAGTATTGCATCGTTAATCTTGAAATTGTATATAGTTGCGCGCCTACATACAATTTGGAATGGACTATGCAAGACTGATTAGTAGTCACCATAAAACTAATGAATAAACAATACATTTTCTGTGAGGATTGCGAAAGATTAAAATTTTATGAGATCTGCAAGAAGTGAAAAATAGGGACATATTGATAGGGACACCTACATATGTGCCTGTAGCATCTATTCTTCTGAGTTGAATTTACTCATCTGTGGAAATTGTCTTATTTAACAATTGACAATTCTTTCTTGTCTAATTCTCCCGTAGTGAGATTCCTAGAAAAAGTATCTGATTACCGAGTGTTGATACCCGACCGGATGTATTGACGTTCTTATCATTTCTCTTGATTTGATTTCATTTGAATGACCTGGGTAACGATCCAAGGAGCTTTCAAATGCGTACTCAAATTATGAAAACATGGGATATATTCATATTCGTTAAATGTTTTCGTCTGAATCTGATTTGAAATTCTCTCGCGTAGATTATGCGTTGACCTTACTCTTTTAATAGTAGTTGTGTATCCAGATATCCTTGAATTTGTGAAGGATTAAGAGTTATTATTAGTCTTTTGAGAAGTTCACATCTTATCAACGGCAATAAAACTGGAGAGTTGATAGTGCCAGTGGAATGGATTGATTAATTATGACATGACGACATTGTCTTAATTGATGGGAACTCGAGTAGAAATCCCCTAAAAGATAAGATGTTGATTATCAAAAGTAATCTAAATAATTCTCGATGGATGATCATATCCTGTATTTAGACTTGAGATTATACCGTGAATGGTTGTGAACTAGTTATAGATATTATAATCTAGAAAGAACTTAATGTGAATTTATTAAACGATGTTTCTGTTACCTAAAACTTTAGTAAGTATTTGTTGATGAATTACCTAGACTTTCGCCATTAAGGCAAGTTGAAATTGGTATTGATTATATTCTCGGTGCTGCACTTGTGGCTTGTGCACTGTACGACAGCACCATCTGAATTTAAGGAATTACCGTACAACTGAGAAAGTTGTCGGAGAAAGATTTTATTATACCAAGCCTGTCATCCTGAAGAGCTATGGTGTTATCTTTCCTTATATTTATAGATTACTGTGACTGAGTAAATTGACAATCGAAAACGATATCCATAACTCGAAATGGAAGATTTGTTCGATCATTTACAAGGTTCTAGCAAATTTCATCCATAGCATGGTTATCATCAACTTCGCATCTGCGAAAGAGATTATCTATTCCAATCGCCACATCCAGAACTTGTAATGGACATTATGAGTTTCACGTGATGACGTTCGGATTGACCAATGCACATGTAGCATTCATAAATATGATGAATCACGTGTGTAGGCTGTAATTTGATAAATTCATGCTTATGATCATTAAGGATCATTTGTTTGTTTACAAGAATAGGAATGAGTTAATAAATATTTATAGATTGCCCTGAATTGGCCGAACGGTGAAAACCTGAACCTTGAATAATTAACACATGATTAAAGACTTGAACCTTTACATGATTTGACTATGTGATTAAAAGGATAATAGAATATAAATTGACTCTTCAAAAATTAAGAGCCCTTTTAAGACTTTAGATTTTACCAAAAAGAATTGGAAATATGTTTTGACAAATGTTTTAACAAAGGCTTTTTAAAGAGATTATTCCCTTATACACAAACCATTTAACTAAACTTCTGTTTAGGGGTAAATGTTTGTGTATACCTCAAGATAATTTAAGAAGGATTGAGTAAAACCATTTAAACCATGACTTAAACTTTGAAACGACAATTTTTGCTTTTCAACTAAGAAAATGTTGACCAAAGTATAACCAAAGATTTTTCGAACATTTACGAATCTTAATAATTATTTTCAATAAATCAACGAAAATCTTGCTAATTAAATTCAAATTTATTTTTGAACATTTTTATAATTGGTCGAACTAAGAAAATTAAAATTTTTACGTTATGTTAATAAAAATTAAATGTTTATTATTTAATTAGTTGTAATAACTATTGACGCTTTAGACGTCAGATTTAGTAAAACGGATAAGAATGATAGTTGAGAAGAAACTAAAACATAGAAGATATGAAGAAAGAATTTTGAATAAATACGGTTGTGATATTTATTTCATCAGGAGAAAGTGAACGAAATTACTGACACTTAATATAGAAAGAATATCTGAGTGAATTGTGGACATGATAATTATATCATCATGAGAAGTGAATATAGATACCGATGCATTATGTAGAAAAGATAAAGAACCAGTTAGGACATGTTTCTTAATAATGATTGTGCAAAATAAATTGTCGAACAATTTAAAAATAAACAATGTTTGTAAGAAGGATATTATAAATAATAAAAAGGGGTTTGCGGATAATGTGAACCATTAGAATTGAGAAGCCGATGGCGTTAAAATGTATAAAATGGCCGTTTATGGTTGCCTAAATATGGAAAAATTGTGAGATATAGTTATGTTGGAATTTGTAAGTATAAGTATTCTATTTATGTCATTTATGACTAAGAGTATCTTTGTCTGAATAGGTTGTACTAATGACAAATTATGAAGGCATAGATCGCCTCATACATTAGTAAACGTCTAGCTATTGTAAAGGTCATCATATGAATTTAATTCGATTTGGGTCATCGTCGACAGACTGACCAAATCTGCTAATATCATTCCCGTTAATGATAAATGCAAAAGAGTTGTGTAAACATAGCGTGCCTGTATCAATCATCTATATCAAGATCTTCGCTTCGCATCAGATTTCTAGAGATTTGCTCAGAAATCATTGAGAACGAACCTTGATGAGAGTACTATGTACCATCCCAAATCGAAGGGACGAGGTAAAGTAACGATACAGAGTAGTATAAGTGTTGTTCTATGTTTGAATGATTGACCTTTGGTAATAGAGCGTATAATCGTTTCCCTTTGGAAAAATTATCATTGATAATCATCGTGTTAGGATTGAGATCGAATCTTGTTAGGATCTAAATCTTAGAGCATCCGTAAGCAAGATTTGAGATGGAGACACCCGACATACACCCATTGTGAGTTGGACATGTCTCTTAGGTTTAAGGTTTCCTATGATGGCGAACCTATCCTTGCAAAATACCCGACCCGCGAGATCTGAAATGATTGTTGAAATTAGGATCTGATTATTAACTGCCGGTAGTGGGCAAGAGGTTATGTGAATATGAAATGTAGATCTTGAAGTGCCAAATGGGTAGGGAAGTTATGCCACTATTTTAAACTTGGAAAAATGACTTCATGATCTGACAAATCATGGGATATAAGTCCCCGTTGTATGGGACCATTGAGATGATGTAAAAGTTGGGATTAAAAGGCATATAAGCTGGATCTACCCTAGGACTTCAAAGACTGCGTGAATTATGTTTCGTAAATCGAACTTGATGGAATATCTATCAAGTGAAAATCTGAATTCTTCTTAGTGAAGTTTAGATCGGCAAAAAGTTGCATTCATCAAAAACCCGTGAACATCACGGATAGAGAAAGTAAGTCAACATTAAGCCTGATCTTATTCCCGTAGTTATGTTTGATAGAACTCGCGTACTGTAATGAATTGCACTTGTGAGAAAAGACCGAATGTGGAGGAAATACCCACATGGATTTAACTCTATAAGAAGCGAGTAGTAAGGTAAGATGATCTTTGAGGACAAAGATCCTGTTTAGGGGTAAATGCTGTGACAATCCGTCAATTTATGGTTGATATTTTATTCTCAATATTATTTAAAAACAATTTACAATATGAACTCACATATTTTTGGGAAGAAATTTGGATTTACATCTTGGAGTAGCATCGAATACGTCTAAACCGGAGGATTCAACGTTACGTGCTTACGTTTACGTACACCGTCTTTGGTGACAGTCTGACATTTTAGAAAATAAATTTATCCGTAAATATTATTTTGGAGTTTTAAATTTGTGTTAGTTCACAAACTCACAAATTTACGAGAAGAGATTAGGACTTACGATTTTATTTTAACGTCCTTTACGACTAAACCGGAAACCTTAGGATTACGTATTTACGTTTTCGAACTCCGTTTTTGATGAAACAATTTTTATTGGATTCGTTTTATGACGTTGATTCATAATTTATAAAAACGTTTTTTGTAAAACGACCCGAGGGCACGCAAATCGAGGAAACTAGAATCGAGGAGTACCCGTAAATAAGTGGGATGAGACAAGTGGGACACTTGTCCCACCCCACTCCCAAAACCGGCCAACTTAAGCTAACACACCCTTAGGTGTCAAACATACACATGCTAAGTTACACTTGTAACTTAGCTTCACATGGAAGCTTATACCATCCAACAAAACCATCAAACCTTCACACATTTTCTCATTCCACTCATGCAAACTAGCTACATCTCTCTCTCTAACTCCATTGATGCCGTCCCATATCTCACAACAACACCCTCATTTGATCTAAATCAACCACAAAATCTCATGTTATTCATATACATGTTGATGCCCTTTTAAAGCCCTATTGATTGGTGCAAGTTATAACATCCTAGGAGGAGTTTTCTTGGTGTCTTGGGGCTGATTTTCCACAAGGAGTTGATGAAGATTGGAGGTCTTGAAGATGGTCTTGGTGCAACACAAGTTTCTCCATCAAAAACCATGTCAAACTCATAAACTACATCAAGTTGGTGGTATAAAGATTGTCCTCCTCATCTTCTTAATATTTTGATTATGTAAACATGTATTTTATTTCCTATTGTATATATTTATGATGATTATATGATGATAAAAATGTTATGTGGGGATTTGTTGTTGATAATCATGGATAAAAAGGTGAAAAACTATAAGAAACAAGGTTAAAATCTTGATTAATTTGCATGGTTGTATAAAACAGTAAAGAACCAAGTGGTGAACTGATAAATGATGAAGTAAAATGGATTTACAGTAAGCTATGGGTCTTGTACACATGTGAGAGTTGGCCATGGAATGGAATCAAAGTAATGAGTGAGATATGATCAAAACAAGGTTAAGGTATAAATCTGAGGTTACTGTTTTGGACGATTTTTAGAAAATATTTAGAAGATGATTCAACAGTAGCTATAAAAGAGTTAAATGTAGCACATATCATGTAGTTTATGTGATAAAAATTTGAGCTTCTATCTCCATGTAGAACTCAAGATATGGCAGTTTTGGTGAAAATGAAGTTAAAAATCAGATTTTTGGAAATTAAAGAATAATACTATTATATAAGCACTCACATTTTAATATATAAAATGTAAAATAAAAACCCACTAACTTATAAAACTTATTTATATAAATATATATAAAAGTTTAATCAAATGGATAAATTATATAAATGGTGGTGAAATAATGTTTATAAGTAATAAAAACTATAAACTTGATTTTTACGACTTTTTCGGCTATCGCCGTAAAATTAACGTTTTTGTTAAATAAAACTTAGACGGTTGGACCCGTCTAATGAAAACTTTATAAAACTTATATACTGATATATAGACATGTATAACAAGTAAAAACCGATAAAACCCGAACTATAGGGCATACGGACATTAACAAGTTAAATAAACATATTGGACTAATAAAGGGACTAAATAGGATAAAAACTTGTAAAAAGAATCTATTGGGCTTAACCCATTTAGGCCCAACTTGAAAAGTATACATACTGATAATATAGGTACAAAATGGATTAAAATAAGTTAGATAACTTATAATAAGCTTATTGGACTTAAGACACGTAAACGAGTAAAACTAGTAAACTAGTATAAAAGTTATCGACATATAACACTAAAATGAGTAAACGAGAATATGTAAACCCACTTGATCATCATATATATATAATCATCATATGTATACATAGATGTTATTTTTATAAAGTCATCGGACAAACGTCTAAGACCGAGTATTATTTGTCTAGGTTTCCGTGATTGAAGCACGTACCGTACGTCCGAATTGCCGATAACCCGCCTTCCCACATCAACGTGAGTTCATAGCCTCGCACTCTTTTAAATGTTTTTATAAATGTTTTATAAACCCGCGAGGGAGATAACATGTTAGTTTTATAAAATAGGACACCATTTGTCCCGATTGTTTGTTTATTGATTTTGGACCTGAATGATTGAATGACCCGATTGTATGACCCGATAAATGATTAATGGACCCGATAGATGAAATAAAATGGATTATTAAAGTTAGGTTATGTCACTAAAAGTCCCATTAGCATGAATTGTGAACTACCGGGAGTTGGTAGACGCTTATGCATTTAATAGTACTATTTGGGGACGATCACCCCAGTTCGCGCCTTGACGGTTGATCCCCGTCGTGCCACATTGATTGGTAAGCGAATTTATGTATGAGAAGATTTCCATAGCGTGACCTTTGTGACGACACGCTACTTTAGATGGGCAAAATTGGTATCGGGTTAGCTACCCGTTGTTGGTTTAGTAAGGTAACAATGTCATGCGGCTTGTAATAATCCAAAACTTAACGAAATACTATTAGACGCTTTGAATTACGATGTATTGCCTGACTAGCAATACTGGGTCATACTATTGATATTATGTTTGTGTTTTGGTTTTCATAACCATATTCATATAACGGTTTTTATTGGATTTTATACAACGTCATAAGACGTATTGTATGATGTTTTTACGACATTGGCTCGTATAATAATTTTTAAGGCAAATGCCTATATTATGATTTTCGAAAAGGATTTGTATAAAATGACTTTGGCTATTTTATGGCCTATCAAAACGATTTGTACAAAATGATTTTCAGTAATACTTTTATACTGATATTATATTGATGGAATTTATTAAACTCTATGAATTCACTCGGCGTTATCGCTGACCTTTTCTTTTAACATGTTTTATCTCAGGTACTTGAAGGTAATTCTCGGGAAGACGACAAGAATTCATGGCCCGCACTTAAACAATATTTTTCCATTCAAATACTTGTAAAACTTTGTATTAAATACAATGACTTGGGACCGATGTATCTTTGATATTTATGAATGGAAATGTTTTATTATTAAACGACGCGATTTTTATGTGTTGTCTATGATGTGAGTAATGTGCTATCCCGTAACACCAACTAGTCTTCCGCTGTATTGAGTTGTATAAATTTGGGGGTGTTACATGGTGCCTGTCCATATAGGGCTTCAAATGAAGTAGTTTGGGTAGAGGTATGATAATTGGTGTTGTATCATAACTCAGCCAAGGGTAACCAATGACTACACTCCTTTGGTTTTTCTTATGTCATACACCTCAAGTAAGTTTCCAAACATCTGTTCACTACTTCAGTCTGGCCATCTGTTTGAGGGTGATATGAAGTAGACATGTGTAATTTGACCTTAAGCAAAGTGAACAATTCCTTCCAAAAAGTACTCAGAAACACCTTACCCCTATCAGACACAATAGATTCAGGCATGCCATGTAACTTGTATACTTGATCCAGGAAAACTTGAGCTACTTGTGTTGTAGTAAATGGATGTGCTAAAGGAATGAAATGAGCATACTTTGTCAATCTGTCCACCTCCACCAAGATGACATTATACCCTTTTGACTTTGGTAAACCCTCAATAAAATCCATGGATATACTAGACCAGACAGATTGTGGAACTAGTAATGGCTGTAAAAGACCTGGATAAGCAGAGAGATCTGGCTTGTATTTTTGGCATACCAAACAATCTTTGACCAACTATTTTACTTGTTTCCTAAGTCCCTTCCAGTAGAATAGTGAGCATATCTTGTGAGTTGTAACTTTAACTCCTAAATGTCCTCCAATAGATCCTTCATGGAAGTAGTGCAAAAGTTCTTTTACTCAAATCTTCATCTGCTCCAACCACCAACCTACCTTTCCTCAACAATTGGTTATTGAACCAAGAGTAGTGTGTTCTAGTTTTGCCTGATTTCAGTTGGTTACAAATGTTGAGCAAGTGACCATCTATAGTCCAAGTTTTTTTTAACCTTCTCATACAGTTCAGTACCCACTGTGGATGTATTAATTGTTAAACACTCTCCTTCTCCTTGTTTTCTGGACAAAGCATCAGCTGGTGCATTATCTTTACCATTCTTATACACCACCTCATAATCAAACCCCATAAGCTTAGGAAGCCACTTCATTTGAGCTGGTGTGGAGATTCTTATATCCAACAAGTACTTGAGACTGTAGTGATCAGTCTTGATCACAAAATGTCTGTTAAGCAAATAACCTCTCCACTTCTCCAATGCTAACAACACATCTAGAAATTCTTTTTCATAAGTAGAAAGGGACTGATGCCTAAGTGACAAAGTCCTGCTAAGTTATGCAATGTGGTGGACATTCTGTTGTAAGACGGCACCAATGCCAACCCCTGAAGCATCTGTCTCAATAACAAAGGACTGGCTGAAATCATGTAAAGCTAACACTGGAGCCTGCACCATAGCCTGCTTTAGCACCTCAAAAGCAGCTTGAGCTTTTGAATTCCTAGAAAAAGAATTTTTCTTAAGGAGTTGTGTGAAAGGCCTGCTCATGGTAGCAAAATCTTGAATGAATCTCCTATAATAACCAGTCAAGCCCAAAAAACCCCTTAACTGTTTGATGTTCTTAGGAGTTGGCCATGTCTGCGTAGCTTGAACTTTTTCTGCATCAGTAGCCACTCCTTAAGCTGAGATTACATGTCCAAGATACTCCACATGTGTGGTGCCAAACATGTAACACCTGGTAATTTTCCCTACTTTGTAAAATGACGATTTTATCCTTTGACTTTTATTTAGTCAACTATGTGATTTAACTGTGTTGGAACCGGGGGGTTATCCCGCGTTTTCTGAAAAACTGTTTGCTGAGGAGTAATGACCTGACACTGTGCTCAGTCATTATTCTGAACATTTTCTGTGAACCTGACCAAAGTGCTGAGACGGTCAATGAATTGACGATGATCCATGAGATTATTCGTTATCTGTGAATTATGTGCTTAACTGTTTAGTTTTTAACAGCGTGATCGTATTTTCATGAGCAGCGTATTTAAATATTTCTGTATATGTTTATATGCCTGTATTTTAGTATTTTTGCTATTTATAGTAATAAATCGTATTTACTGTGAATATTTAATTAACGTATCGCGTTTTCGTATTTTACGTCGTTTTTACGTTTAACCGTCGTTAGCGTGCATAAAATACTTTATAAATTATAAAATGTCAGTTTTCGTCGAAAAACCGTAAATTTAATATATTTCGTCAAATTTCTAAGTTTTACGTAATTTTATACTTAACTATATACTTTTCGATATTTACCTAAAACTAACAACCTTTTTACCTTAAACCTTCTAACTAGTTACCATGGTAAAAAATTTGAATTATTTACCCTAAGTGGGACCCCCATAACCGGCCAAACAACATCACACATGCTAGCTAAACCAAAATTTCTTCCAATTTCCATTTTAAGCTTAACTTACATAACCTTACACATTTTAACCCATTACCCCTTTAACCTTAACATCACCTCACATTTATTTACTCTTACACTTCAAAAAAAACACACACACTCTCCATCTCTCTCTAAAACTCACGGCACCAAACACTCCACCATTTTCCACCATTGTTGATTTTCTTGAAGCTCCATTTTAAGAAGATTTGACACAAAATGAAAACATCCTAGGGTTTATACAAGTATAAAGAAGAATGGGTTTTCTTGGTTTGTAGATTTGAGAAGTTTTGGTCGTTGTTATTGAAGTTGAGTTCTTGTTGATTATTAGTGGGTTAGAGCGTAGATCGGGTTGTCGTGGTTACGTAGAGTCGTTACTCAAGGTTACTTCTTAAACCTTTTTCATCTTTTTCATTTTTCATGCATAATCTTTGTAGATCTATGCATGCATGTTACTCATCAACTATTTTCTTGAAATAAAATGATAAAAACTATTTTTGGTCATGAAATATTTTAGATCTATGAAAATTATGTGTGGATCTATTAGATCCATGCATAAAAATGGTTTAATAGAAAGACTTGTAAAAATATAAAAATATTTATTTTTAGATTTGTGGACTTGAAGTTATATCTTTGATTTTGAGTGTGTTTATGAATAATTGGAGGGAACTAGTAGTGTTACTACTAGTGGTTACGCTTGAAAATGGTCGAAAACGAGTTTTTACGAAAAGTATATAATCTGCCCGATTTTTATAAGAGGCATAGAGGGTCGTATTGTTTTGACATGAGTTTACTATGATATTATGAAAATATAAGTTAATACCTTCGTTTCGATATATTATGGGCTAAAAACGGAGCTAAAATGAGTAAGATATGGTCGTTTAAATTTCGTTGTCGGAAAACTTAATTTTTGTGAAAAACACTATAATGTGTTTGCTGTCTAGATTTTTAAAATGGTCGAAACGACATTTTCGAGTTAAACGGAGTTGTTTTAAGTGTCGAAATGGTTACTAAAAGTTGTGTATAAATGTTGGACTCGTTTTGTAAAAGGGTATTAGCGTGAAATGTGAATACTTGGTGTATCATTAAAAGTTTGAGCGTTGAAAGTGGAAATTGATACTTTTGCGGGAAAATGACTTGTTGAAACATTGGTTATTGAGAAAGTGTTGAAATTAGGGGTTTTATGACGAGATTTGAGTACTTACTAAAAATGGCAAATTTTTATGTGACGCCGAAAGGCTGTCGAATTTTCGTTAGAAACCGTGTTGGAAAATTTATTAAGATAAATTTGGGTAAATAAAAATTTACGCCGAAAGGGTGTCGAAATTTCGTCGAGTAAAAAATAAATATTTTTGCCTAAGTATATATATACTATAATGTTTATAACGATATAACATTTATAAGTCACGATTTTAACAACAAAATATATATATGATTGATGAGTAACGTACGTGACGAACTATTATGACTTATTTGCTAGCGCCTAAACTATAGTATTATATTTAGGTTGTTGCTAGAGTCGCTCACTACTATTTGATCATACTTGTGCGGTTTGAATCGTTCCTTGAGGTGAGTTTATAAATCCATATTAAACTGTTTTATATGTTTAATGTTTTGGGATGTGATAAATGCTTTCGATGCTTGCTTCTGGATGCAAGTAAAACTAGATTTCTTTGAACGTTTTGTGAACACTGTTTATGAGATAGCTTAAGTTGCTTTAGCCATAGTCCCCACTATCGTGAATCGTTAATTAATCTGCTGGAGTAAGCTCTTATGATATGGATAGATCTATTGAGGGTTGACAACCTCCGCTCGGGCATTCTAACGCCGGACAAGTGTATACCATTTGTGTGAACGGAGTTATCTTGGCTAGGTACTCCATTGGGGAAAAAATTTATGTATACAATCTATTGTATGCACTTGATCATTAGTTTCGATGTCACGAGCTTAGCTACCATAAATATTGTGAACACCCAATTTATCCTACACTTGGCACTATACCTCCTATAGTTGCATGTGTACATGAAATGAAATCTGAAATTGAATTACTATGAATTTTTACTTGAAATCTTCATTCTCACCAACTTTATGTTGACCCAATTTAGCATTTATCTCAGGTAATTAATGATGAGTTGTATCTGCTGTGTGAAGTACTTGGAGTCCGCATGCATTTCTTGGCTATCTTCGGACATTTATTTACTTATGCTTTTGGAACTATTATCTCGTTGATTTTTAGAACTTTTATATTCCGCTACACAATCTTTTGAAACTGAGACCTTTTGTACTGTGATGCTTTTATTTAAATTCAACGAGGTATTTTTATAAAACGTCTCATTTAGAGTCGTTCTCTTGTACCTTGAACTATGATACAATGACGTAACAGCCCCCGAGCTTCACCGCTTCCGCATATCACATTTTGGGGTGTTACAGATTTGGTAATCAGAGCCTTGGTTATAGAGAACTAGGTTTGCATCTTAGGCCTAGACTATAACCGATGTGGCTACTTGTTACTCTGTATACATATGTGTACTACGTAATGTATTACGTAGGATAACACTATAAGTAATATGTAATATATATTATGTAATACGTAATATGTATTATATACATATGCATTTCGCTGATTTGCATACTTTAATTTCTATATATGATTATTTCATGCATACCCTACAACTGCTTTAATACGCATTTTGGTTGTTGTAGGATATGTCATCGTATATATCACGTATCTTTTCGATTACATCTATAGTCTGATTTTATTCCAATCACCATTTTTGGTGTTATTTTTTGTTTTGTTTTGATCTTTGGTATTTAATCAAACTCTTATTTTATGACTATGTACTCGATATTTTGATTATGAATGGGAATTAAACTTTATGACTTTGACCAGTGACTATCCTTTCTATGTTTGTTGTACTGTTAAATTCTGCATTCTATTTTAGCATAAGAAATATATAACGTGTATATTTGTGCTTGAACCTTAATTGCATTGTTGTCTTAACGCAGAGAAACAATGGTGAACACACGTAACGGAATGACTGACGCACAATTGGAAGAACTGATTACGCAACGAGTGACTGTTGCACTGGCAAACATTCAAGCTAACAACAACGTGAACGAAGCACCACCGAACGATGTTGACAATCGACCGCCTAAGCCGTGTACTAACAAGGACTTTAGGAGTTGTGACCCTTTGAATTTTAATGGTACTGAAGGAGCTGTCGGATTAGGTCGTTGGGTTGAAAAGATGGAATTTGTGTTCCGTGTCAGTGGATGTACTGTTGAAAACCAAGTGACTTATTCTACTTGTACTTTAGCTGCTGGAGCATTGACATGGTGGAACACCCATGTGTAGACGGTTGGAGCCGAGGAGGCGTATGGAATGAGTTGGGAGGAACTTAAGAAGTTGTTGACTAAGGAGTACTGTCCTCGTAATGAGATTCAGAAAATGGAAATTGAACTATGGAACCTGACTGTGAAGAACAATGACATTGGTGCATACACTAGGAGGTTCCAAGAGTTGTGTTTGCTATGTCCTGGAATGGTTCCAGATGAAGAAAAGAAGGTTGAGCGCTATATTTGGGGTTTACCTGGTAGAGTTCAAGGGAATGTGACATCGTCTGGACCGATAAAAGTTAGTGATGCTATAAGGATGGCTCACAGTCTGATGGACCAAGTTATTCGAGCAAATGCTGGGAATGCTGCGGACAACAAGAGAAAATGGGGTAATAACCAAAGGAACAACCATGGGAACTATCCGAATAAGAGGCAAGACACCGTGAAAGCGTACACTACTGGTACTGGGGAAAAGGGAGTATACAATGGGATGTTACCTTTGTGCAATCGATGCAAGCGTCACCATAATGGACAATGCAATGTACAATGTCACAACTGCAAGAAAACTAGACACATTGCTAGAGATTGTAAGTCACCACCCAACACGAAAGCCAACGTAACTTGCTTTGGATGTCAGCAAAAGGGACACTACATTAATGAGTGCCCAAAGAAGAAGAATAAGGACCAAGGAAAGATTGCTAAAGCTGGGGAAGCTCGTGGAAGGGTCTATGTGATAGGAGGAGGAGAAGCGCAACAAAACCCCGATGTCGTGACGGGTACGTTTCTTCTCACTGGTCGTTATGCTTCTATTTTATTTGATACTGGAGCCGATAGGAGTTTTGTGTCGACTGTTTTTAGTGTTTTACTTGATGTGACCCCTTCGCCCTTAGACACTAAGTACACTATTGAGTTAGCTAATGGGAAGTTGATAGAAGCCGACACTATACTTCGTGGATGCACTTTAAATCTTCTAGGTCATCCTTTCGTAATAGACCTTATGCCTGTTGAGTTAAGGAGTTTTGACGTGATTGTCGGAATGGATTGGTTGTCGAGATATCATGCTACGATTGTATGCGACGAGAAGATCTTTCGCTTACCATTTGGTGATGAAGTTTTGGAGGTACAAGGGGATACAAGTAACAGAAAAGGGAAGTCACGACTGAACATTATCTCGCGTGTCAAGGCTCAGAAGTTGTTGTCGGAAGGTTGCCACGTATTTTTAGCCTGTGTTACTGAAAAGCAGACGGAAGAAAAACGGTTGGAAGATGTACCTATCGTACGGGATTTTCCGGAAGTCTTTCCTGAAGATTTGCCTGGATTACCGCCGGCCAGACAAGTTGAATTCCAGATCAATTAAATACCGGGAGCTGCACCTGTTGCTCGAGCGCCTTACCGTTTAGCACCGTCAGAATTGCAAGAACTAGCGACGCAACTACAAGAGTTGACTGATAAAGGATTCATAAGACCAAGTTCTTCACCCTAGGGAGCTCCAGTCTTATTTGTAAAGAAGAAGGATGGGAGTTTTCGGATGTGTATCAACTATCGTGAGTTGAACAAACTTACCATCAAGAACCGTTACCCGTTACCTAGGATCGATGATCTGTTTGATCAGTTGCAAGGATCGAGCGTTTACTCGAAGATTGACCTTAGGTCTGGTTATCACCAATTGAGAGTCCGTGAGGAAGATGTTGCAAAGACCGCTTTTAGGACTAGGTATGGACACTATGAGTTCCAAGTAATGTCGTTCGGTTTGACAAACGCACCTGCTGTGTTTATGGACCTCATGCACCGGGTGTGTAAACCGTATTTGGACAAGTTTGTCATTGTGTTCATCGATGATATACTGATTTACTCAAGGAATGAGAAGGAACATGAGGAACATCTTAAGATAATATTGGAATTGCTTAAGAAGGAGGAATTGTACGCTAAGTTCTCGAAGTGTGATTTTTGGTTGCCAAGAGTACAATTTCTAGGTCACGTTATTGATAACAAGGGGATTCATTTTGATCCTGCCAAGATTGAATCAATTAGGGAGTGGACTGCTCCTACGACACCAACTGAAATTCGCCAATTCTTAGGACTCGCCGGATATTACCGAAGGTTCATCGAGGGATTCTCGAAGATCGTGAAACCATTGATGAAGTTGACTCAAAAGAAGGTGAAATACGAATGGGAGATAAAGAGGAATTAGCATTCCATAAGTTGAAACAAATGTTGTGTAGTGCGCCTATTCTATCGTTACCAGAAGGATCGGAAGACTTTGTGGTCTACTGTGATGCGTCAGCAAAAGGATTGGGAGCTGTGTTGATGCAAAGGAAGAAAGTTATCGCCTACGCGTCACGGCAATTGAAAACGCATGAGAAGAACTACACTACGCACGACTTGGAGCTAGGAGCGGTGGTATTTGCCTTGAAATTTTGGAGACACTACTTGTATGGAACCAAGTGTGTCGTCTATACCGATCACAAGAGTTTACAACATATTCTTGACCAGAAGGAACTGAACATGAGACAACGTCGAAGGATCGAGTTGCTCAACGATTATGACTGTGACATCCGCTACCACCCTGGGAAGGCCAATGTAGTGGCGGATGCGCTAAGTAGAAAGGAACAATTGATGACACGTAGAGTTAGATCGTTAGCTATGGTTATCAATCCGAACTTACCTGTGCAAATTCGTGAAGCCCAAACTAAAGCCCTTAAGCCTGAAAATGTTGAAGCTGAGAAATTAGGAGGAATGGTTACTAAGGAATTGGAGACTAGAACTAATGGAACGCTATGTCTGAATGGTAGAAGTTGGTTACCACGGTTTGGAGGACTAAGGGACGTGATTATGCACGAGTCGCATAAATCTAAGTATTCGATTCACCCAGGATCTGACAAAATGTATCAGGATATGAAGAAGCTATATTGGTGGCCAAATATGAAAGCTGAAATCGCTACGTATGTAGGGAAGTGTCTGACTTGCGCTAGAGTGAAAACAGAACACCAAAAACCATCTGGATTGTTGGTTCAACCTATAATTCCTATGTGGAAGTGGGAAAACATAACCATGGATTTCATAACTAAGCTACCTAAAACGACAAACGGATACGACACAATTTGGGTAATTGTGAATCGACTTACGAAATCTGCACACTTTTTGGCTATGAAGGAAGATGATTCAATGGATAAGCTTACGAGACTTTACCTGAAGGAAGTAGTCACAAAACATGGGATACCGATCTCGATAATTTCCGATAGAGACGGTATATTCACTTAAGAGTTCTGAAAATCACTTCAGAAAGCATTGGGTACGCAATTGGACATGAGTACTGCTTATCACCCGCAGACTGACGGACAGAGTGAGAGAACTATTCAAACGCTGGAGGACATGTTGCGTGCTTGCGTGCTTGACTTTGGGAAGCAATGGGACATACACTTACCTCTAGTGGAATTCTCTTACAACAATAGTTATCATACCAGTATTAAGGCTGCACCTTTTGAAGCATTGTATGGTCGTAAATGTCGCTCGCCTGTGTGTTGGAGTGAGGTTGGGGATAGTCAACTCACTGGCCCTGAACTCATTCGTGAAACAACTGAGAAGATTGTTCAAATCAAGAGCCGAATTCAAGCAGCCCGAGATCGTCAGAAGAGTTACGCCGACGTTCGACGTAAGCCTCTCGGATTTCAAGTGGGAGACAAAGTGATGCTAAAAGTATCGCCTTGGAAAGGTGTGGTATGTTTTGGCAAGCGAGGAAAGCTGAACCCCCGTTATATTGGACCTTTCAAAATTCTGGCAAAGGTTGGAACCGTAGCATATCGTCTCGAACTACCACAAGCGTTGAGCCGCGTGCACAGCACTTTTCATGTATCGAACTTGAAGAAGTGCCTTTCTGATGAGACACTCGTTATACCATTGGAGGAACTCCGAATCGACGACAAGATGCAATTTGTCGAAGAACCTGTTGAAATCATGGACCGTGAGGTCAAACGATTGAAGCAGAGTCGTATTCCGATCATCAAGGTGAGGTGGAATTCTAAACATGGACCTGAGTTCACTTGGGAGCGTGAGGATCAATTTCGCAAGAAATATCCGCAACTCTTTGACAACTCTAGAAACCGTGACACTCCTAAGCTGTGAGGACAAAGCTTCTCTATCAAGGGGATGATGTAACACCTGGTAATTTTCCTTACTTTGTAAAATGACTATTTTACCCTTTGACTTTTTTTTAGTCAACTATGTGATTTAACTGTGTTGGAACCTGGAGGTTATCCCGTGTTTTCTGAAAAACTGTTTGCTGACGAGTAATGACCTGACACTATGCTCAGTCATTATTCTGAACATTTTCTGTGAACCTGACCAAAGTGCTGAGACGGTCAATGAATTGACGATGATCCATGAGATTATTCGTTATCTGTGAATTATGTGCTTAACTGTTTAGTTTTTAACAGCGTGATCGTATTTTCATGAGCAGCGTATTTAAATATTTCTGTATACGTTTATATGCCTGTATTTTAGTATTTTTGCTATTTATAGTAATAAATCGTATTTACTGTGAATATTTAATTAACGTATCGCGTTTTCGTATTTTACGTCGTTTTTACGTTTAACCGTCGTTAGCGTGCATAAAATACTTTATAAATTATAAAATGTCAGTTTTCGTCGAAAAACCGTAAATTTAATATATTTCGTCAAATTTCTAAGTTTTACGTAATTTTATACTTAACTATATACTTTTCTATATTTACCTAAAACTAACAACCTTTTTACCTTAAACCTTCTAACTAGTTACCATGGTAAAAAATTTGAATTATTTACCCTAAGTGGGACCCCCATAACCGGCCAGACAACATCACACATGCTAGCTAAACCAAAATTTCTTCCAATTTCTATTTTAAGCTTAACTTACATAACCTTACACATTTTAACCCATTACCCCTTTAACCTTAACATCACCTCACAATTATTTACTCTTACACTTCAAAAAAAACACACACACTCTCCATCTCTCTCTAAAACTCACGGCACCAAACACTCCACCATTTTCCACCATTGTTGATTTTCTTGAAGCTCCATTTTAAGAAGATTTGACACAAAATAAAAACATCCTAGGGTTTATACAAGTATAAAGAAGAATGGGTTTTCTTGGTTTGTAGATTTGAGAAGTTTTGGTGGTTGTTATAGAAGTTGAGTTCTTGTTGATTATTAGTGGGTTAGAGCGTAGATCGGGTTGTCGTGGTTACGTAGATTCGTTACTCAAGGTTACTTCTTAAACCTTTTTTATCTTTTTCATTTTTCATGCATAATCTTTGTAGATCAATGCATGCATGTTAGTCATCAACTATTTTCTTGAAATAAAATGATAAAAACTATTTTTGGTCATGAAATATTTTGGATCTATGAAAATTATGTGTGGATCTATTAGATCCATGCATAAAAATGGTTTAATTAAAAGACTTGTAAAAATATAAAAATGTTTATTTTTAGATTTGTGGACTTGAAGTTAAATCTTTGATTTTGAGTGTGTTTATGAATAACTGGAGGGAACTAGTAGTGTTACTACTAGTGGTTACGCTTGAAAATGGTCGAAAACGAGTTTTTACGAAAAGTATATAATCTGTCCGATTTTTATAAGAGGCATAGAGGGTCGTAAAAATTGTTTTGACACTAGTTTACTACGATATTATGAAAACATAAGTTAATACCTTCGTTTCGATATATTATGGGCTAAAAACGGAGCTAAAATGAGTAAGATAAGGTCGTTTAAATTTCGTTGTCGGAAAACTTAATTTTTGTGAAAAACACTATAATGTGTTTGCTGTCTAGATTTTTAAAATGGTCGAAACGACATTTTCGAGTTAAACGGAGTTGTTTTAAGTGTCGAAATGGTTACTAAAAGTTGTGTATAAATGTTGGACTCGTTTTGTAAAAGGGTATTAGCGTGAAATGTGAATACTTGGTGTATCGTTAAAAGTTTGAGCGTTGAAAGTGGAAATTGATACTATTGCGGAAAAATGACTTGTAGAAACATTGGTTATTGAGAAAGTGTTGAAATTAGGGGTTTTAGGACGAGATTTGAGTACTAACTAAAAATGGCAAATTTTTATGTGACGCCGAAAGGCTGCCGAATTTTCGTTAGAAATCGTGTTGGAAAATTTACTAAGATAAATTTGGGTAAATAAAAATTTACGCCGAAAGGCTGTCGAAATTTCGTCGAGTCAAAAATAAATATTTTTGCCTAAGTATATATATACTATAATGTTTATATTTTAACAACAAAATATATATATGATTGATGAGTAACGTACGTGACGAACTATTATGACTTATTTGCTAGCGCCTAAACTATAGTATTATATTTAGGTTGTTGCTAGAGTCGCTCGCTACTATTTGATCATACTTGTGCGGTTTGAATCGTTGCTTGAGGTGAGTTTATAGATCCCTATTAAACTGTTTTATATGTTTAATGTTTTGGGATGTGATAAATGCTTTTGATGCTTTCTTCTAGATGCAAGTAAAACTAGATTTCTGTGAACGTTTTGTGAACACTGTTTATGAGATAGCTTAAGTTGCTTTAGCCATAGTCCCCACTATCGTGAATCGTTAATTACTCTGCTGGAGTAAGCTCTTATGATATGGATAGATCTATTGAGGGTTGACAACCTCCACTCGGGCATTCTGACGCCGGACGAGTGTATACCATTTGTGTGAACGAAGTTATCTTGGCTAGGTACTCCATTGGGGCAAAAATTTATGTATACAATCTTTTGTATGCACTGGATCATTAGTTTCGATGTCACGAGCTTAGCTATCATAAATATTGTGAACACCCAATTTATCCTACACTTGGCACTATACCTCCTATAGTTGCATGTGTACATGAAATGAAATATGAAATTGAATTACTATGAATTTTCACTTGAAACCTATATTCTCACCAACTTTATGTTGACCCAATTTAGCATTTATCTCAGGTAATTAATGATGAGTTGTATCTGCTGTGTGAAGTACTTGGAGTCCGCATGCATTTCTTGGCTATCTTCGGACATTTATTTACTTATGCTTTTGGAACTATTATCTCGTTGATGTTTAGAACTTTTATATTCCGCTACGCTATCTTTTGAAACTGAGACCTTTTGTATTGTGATGCTTTTATTTAAATTCAACGAGGTATTTTTATAAAACGTCTCATTTAGAGTCGTTCTCTTGTACCTTGAACTATGATACAATGACGTAACAGCCCCCGAGCTTCACCGCTTCCGCATATCACATTTTGGGGTGTTACAAAACACACACTTACTCCTTTTAGAAAATAAACTGTGCTCTCTCATTTTAGTTAACACAGCTGTCAAGTGTTGTTTGTGATCCTCCATAATCTTGCTATATACTAAGATATCATCAAAAAAACCAGAGTAAACTTCCTCAAGAATTCTCTAAACACCTCATTCATTAGAGCTTGGAAAGTAGAGGGTGAATTTGTTAACCCAAAGGGCATCACCAAAAACTCATAGTGTCCTTCATGGGTCCTAAAAGCTGTCTTAGCAATGTCATCCTCAAACATTCTGATTTGATGGTAACCTGACCTTAAATCCAGCTTTGAAAATACTATTGACCCATGTAGCTCATCTATTAACTCTTCAATTATAGGAATTGGGAATTTGTCCTTAATAGTACTCTTGTTAAGCTGTCTATAGTCCACACACATTCTCTAAGTATTATCCTTCTTTTTAACCATCACCATTGGAGAAGCAAATGAACTCTGACTATGCTTAATCACCCCAGCCTCAAGCAATTCTTTAACCATGGCCTCAATAGCATCTTTCTGCACTGGTGGATGTTTATATGGTCTAATGTTAACTGGTGGAGTACCAGGTAACAAAGGAATTTTGTGATCATGGGATCACTTTGGGGATAGGTGTGTAGGTATTGCAAATACATGTTCAAACAAACCAATAACTGGTTGCAACACACAAGTATCATGGCTTTGGGTTGTGAGTTTTGTGTCCATTGTCAACAGAGATAAGACAGTGTTTGGGTAAACACTGAGCATCATTAATTCAGCTTGAACATTACCTTCCACCTTCTGAATCTGTTTCCTGTCTTCAACCCAATGAGCCTCAGCTTTATTAGAACCTCTCAAACATAGTTTCTTGCCATTGTACTTAAACTGCATTTTCAATTCTAAAAATTCCATTTAATGTCACCCAAAGTAGCCAGCCATTGGATGCCTAATACCATTTCACATCCTCCCAATGGCAATAACATCACATCAGCTGTAAATGTCTCTCCCTTTAATTGCCACTGGAATCCTTTACACTCACTGACAGTAACCAATTGTTTACCACCAGCTACAGTCACTGATAAAGGACAAGTACTGACTATATTGCATCCCAATTTCTTTGCCATTTGAATGTCTAAAAAGTTATGGGTTGAACCAGAATCAACAAGGATGTGTAAAGCATGTTGTTTGGCTACCAATCCTACCACTCTCATAGTCTGAAAGGAACTAATACCAGACAAAGCATTCAATGATATCTGAGGCAACCCCTCCTCATTGGTTATCTCAATTATCTCTTCCTCAGCATCAAGGAACTCTTCCTCCTCTTCACCCTCAGCCAACAATACCAATGAAAACAATTGTCCTTCACATTTGTGACCAAGTACAAACTTCTTATCACAGTAAAAACATTCATTTTTTACCCTCTTGTCCTGATACTCCTTTTGGGTCAACTGTCTGCGTGGCTTAGGCTTATTGGTAGGAGTAGGCAAAGGCAATAAGGGAGCCTTAGTCACCTTAGCACTTCCCATAGAATCGCCAAATCTCTGATTATTTCCCTAACTAGACCCTCCCATTCTGGTTTTCTTCCTAATGGCATCCCAAGTGGCCTCTTGTAAATTAGTCAACTTATAAGCTACAGCCAAAGTAGTAGGTCCAAACATTCTTACCCCAGACTCTAATTCTGGTGGTAACCCTCCCAAATAAAAACTAACAGCATGTTCTTCACTAACTTCCACTCTACTCAACAGTGTATCAAAATCATCTTGGTATTGCTTAGCAGTTGTTTGGTATTTAACATTCCTTAATTGACTTATTAGATCATCAAACACAGTTCAAATCTTTGCAATATTCCAGCCTTATACACAGCCCAACTAACATTTTCTCCATTCAATTTGATGATCTGTTTATGCCATAACAATGGTGTATCAGACAAGTGAACAGAAATGAGTCTTACCTTCTGATTTTCAGGAATGTCATCAATGGTGAAAAACTGTTCACACTTGTAAATCCACCCCTTAACACCATTCTCCGTAAATATTGGGAACTCCACTTTTGTCATTCTTGTGAAATGGTGTTGATTCCTTCCTCCACCATTCATCTGGATAAACTGTTGCATTGTTTGTTGGAGAGTTTGTTGCATGGTTTGTTGCATCTCTTGTCGTAATGCTTCCATTTGTTCCGCCACAATCCGCCTAGTAGCCTCAGTTGCATCATCTTCACCACTGGTAGACGCAAGTGCTCTTGTTGTAGGCGCCATTTTGAAACAAATTTGGGCGGAAAATAACAGCTTTAACAGTCTAACAAGATCCCAACAGTCTAACAAGATTCCAACAGAATCCCAACAAACTCAATGCATGAACCCCAAGAAAGTGCTCTGATACCAATTGATAAGCACCATTAGGATCTAAAGATCGTTAATGGATAACAAGGGCTTGGATTAACAAATGAAATAAGAATTGTGAATCGGAAGCTTTCTTTAATTATCAATGGAGAATTTGTTACAAACGGTTACACACAGTTACAAGGGAATTGAGAGAGAAAAAAGGGAATTATTATCAAAAGCTAAGAACAAATGAAAACAATCAAGGAGTATTTAAACTGTAATTTGGGAGGGAAAAGTAGTTAGAGTGATTCGGGAGAGAAACACACGTGCACCTCACATGTGAGCTCTTCTCACACGTGCACCTCACGCGCTACCCAATACACTCCTAACATCCAGCTCATATAGTATGTAGCCTTGTAACTGATCGTCGTTAAGATGGTAATTTGGGATACGTGTGGCAGCTGCAACTTTATCTGGGTTTTCGTGGCCCATCTCTTTCCAATACTCCATCCATAGTTTCGACGGATTAGACACATCACAATGAGTGAGTAGTTGTGCAAAGATAACTCTTAAATCCAATGATATTGCAGACACGCATGCTTCTTCTAGTGGAATATACCATTCTTTATCGTCGCCAAGCAGACCCATTGCTCCACACGTAAATCTGTAATTTGGGTATCATAGTCACAAGAAACGCTGACTCGGCCACGTTTCACGTTTCGGATCGTACGTACCCGAACATGGTACGATCACGACTCAGATCGCTCGGGATCACGATCTGGATCGCTATATTCGGCGTTTCCAAACATCATCAATCAGCGTATCAAAGTATATGGGGTCGACGTACCAGAATGGATCGGTACGTCGTACCAGAATGGATCGGTACGGCATACCAAAGTGTAGCGGTACGATTATTTACACTCCTAATGTACAATTATTTATTAAATCTACTTTTAACCACTCATTACTTCCACCCTTTCATTTTATCAGATTATAGATTATTACTATACTAATTTTCTACTGGTCTCTACCTATTCATATTCCATAAAGACCTACCAAATCTATGCACTTCCTCACATTATAGATCCATCTTATCTAATCCATCTAATTTAGAAGTATTATTAATATGGTACGTCGTACCAAATTGGGTACATCGTACCGAATTATATGGTACGTCGAACCAAAGCGAACCGGGGCGTACTGAAATGAGCCTACCCCCTTCATATCGAATTTTAAGACCCGCGTACCGCGTACCCATTTTTCGTTTCCGTACCGCAGCGTATCGCGTTTCGTGTGACTATGTTGGGTATATTACGCTGTTAATGGTTTGCACATCAAGAAAATTCCTACAACCTGTCTGATGGTAGAGCAGGATTCGGAAGAAAAAAGTTCTCCTGAAGTTGGATGAACATAGGCTAGACACCTGATTGACCCTTTATCAGTCTGTCGTCGTAACCACCTTTTGCGATTGGCGGCGTACCATACAAATTCGGATGGGAAATCTAAATAAGTCAGGTGTCCACCACATGTTTCTTCAGCGTTAAAATTAAACCATTATGTGAGTGTTGTTTCTTTTTTCCCCAAAAGATTGATCACCGATTCTAACCTATCTCTAACTCGAAAAGTAACTCTTTGCATATCTTCTAGATGAACTGCCAAAATTTGAACTGCGGGTTCTCTGCAATGGATGTCAAATTTTAGAATTCGCCAGCATTCTTCATGGTGTTAATATTATAAAATCACACAAAACTACATGGCAAACATATATTGGTAAAATAATTAGCCTTATCATGTTCAACATTGCACCCACAAAAAACCATTCCTGAAACTTTGTAGAACGTGGATCCATTCCAAAGTTTATCATGATGCATACCTGTTACATATATACAGAAGGAGAAAGTATGTTATAAGTTTTATGACCATGATACATAATAGATGAAATAGTAGTGACAACCATATAAATTATACGTCTTTTGAATACTCACTAAGAATGATAACTTTAAGCTTCATATGCTTGTAGAGTGTTCCAACAATAATGCACTATTTCCCTTCCTCTAGCCCCAATGCTGTACAGACTGCATCATAGCAGATATAGAAAAGGATAAGAATAATAATATCACAGAACCATAGATAAAATCCAACCTTAAAAAATAACACAACATCCAACATAACACAACATGTCCTACGCCAAAATCACATATAAAGAATTGAGAGAATAGAAGTTCAAAGTTCAACAGAAATGATATTAGCAAATCACCATGGAAATACTTTATATAATATATCTATTGTTAATAGATGGTCAATCTGATCTGAAAAATGTAAATATATATGAATATATAGTGCCACACTGCCACTTATTGTTACTCCATGTTTTTTAAAACCTGAGAAGTGGCCATTTTGACCCGTTCAATTATAAATGGGTCAGTTCATAAGTATCCCTGCCCCCATCGATAACAAAGCCTCTTTATTTGATTCTTAACCAAGTTTTCCTCAATTATTTTATATATAACCATCCATGTACCCCTTAATGAATAACCACACTTTCAAAATCATTAGACTAACCCCACTCAAAAGATCTGACATTTTATATATAACCTCCGAAAATAATCCGACTTTTTGAGTCAATCCTCCAAGCCATGTACAAAACATAATAAAAACTTTGGATAGTAACTCAATGATGATATAAAAATGAATTGAAATTTACCTGATTGGTTGTTACATCTGCGATACTATAAACCTGTGTCAACCATAAACATAAAAAAACGGCAGAAGCAATCAAAATAATAAATTTAAATAAAGTATTTGTTATTATCCAAACTGAACATATTGTGACAAGATCGGATCAATTTAAATAAACAGATTATTTACTTACTTTGAATATAATCTGATTCGCGGATTTATGAGAAGTTTCAATTGAATCCGGTTTATTTGGGCTATATAGCAGAAGTTGTTAATAGAACAATGAATAGATTACAAGTATTTTTGAGAAGGATTTCATGTTTACGTGTGTATATGTATTTGACTTTCAGTTATATATCGCAACAGTTGGTATGGTACAATGGTAGAGGTTGTTTGTCTTGAACTGTAAGACTCAAGTTCGAATCTTGACATGATCCAAAAATTTTAAACATAAAGGACGGCAAAAAAAAAGAATACTAAAAATAATAAATGTGACATGGCATTATGAGGTGCTTATGTGGCATATCCCTCCTCTTATATATAATATATATATATATATATATATATATATATATATATATATATATATATATATATATATATATATATATATATATATATATATATATATATATATATATATATATATATATATATATATATATATATATATATATATATATATATATATATATATATATATATATATATATATATATATATATATATATATATATATATATATATATATATATATATAGAGAGAGAGAGAGAGAGAGAGACAGAGACAGAGAGAGAAAGTAAGGATCACATGAGAAGAAACCTTAAAATAAGAAGGATTAGAAAAAACTATAACCGCATATTCGAGATGCATGCACTTAAATTAGATGCGTCTTTGTAATCTTAGATGCATTATAATGCATCATAACATGTTTTGTAACTTTTAATTAGATGCATATACGTATATTAGATGCATTTCTTGATTTATCTTTATTTTTGTTCCTCTACATGTGCCCAAATCATGAAAATCAATTTGTACCATCTACACATCAAATTAACTTTCAAAACTCAAGATCGTGCATCTACCTGAATAGAAATGCATCTAATTCAAGTCGTTGCATCTCAAATAAGTGATTTTAGTTTCTTCTCACCACTTCTTATTTAAAGTTTCTTCTTATATATATATATATATATATATATATATATATATATATATATATATATATATATATATATATATATATATATATATATATATATATATATATATATATATATATATATATATATATATATATATATATATATATATATATATATATAAATATATATATATATATATATATATATATATATATATGGTGAGAAAAGACTAAAATCACTTATTTGAGATGCAACGACTTGAATTCTTATTTAAAGTTTCTTTTATTATATATATAATATATATTATATATATATATATATATATATATATATATATATATATATATATATATATATATATATATATATATATATTATATATATATATATATATATATATATATATATATATATATATATATATATATATATATATATATATATATATATATATATATATATATATATATATATATATATATATATATATATATATATATATATATATATATATATATATATATATATATATATATATATATATATATATATATATATATATATATATATATATATATATATATATATATATATAAATATATATATATATATATATATATATATATATATATATATATATATATATATATATATCACAATTTAAAAAATTTAGGTTGATTTATATCTAGATATAAATAAACAAGCTCTCAAATCCTTGATATAAAAACTCTGAGTTGCTTAATATCTAGATATAAATCATAATGTATGGTTGAGTTACTTTATATCTAGATATAAAGAGCAATTTATAAATTATGACTTACTTTATATTTGGATATATATCACAATTTAGAAAAACTGGGTTACTTTATATCTAGATATAAATTAAAAAATTCTCAAAACCTTAATATAAATATTGTGAGTATAAATCGCAATTTATAGATAATTTACTTTATATCTAGATATAAAGGGAAATTTAAAAATTATGACTTATTTTACATCTGAATATATATCACAATTAAAAAAGACTGGGTTACTGTATATCTGGATATAAATTAACAAATTCTCAAAACCTAAATATAAAAATTGTGAGGGGTTTTATATCTAAATATAAATCATAATTTATGGTTGAGTTACTTTATATCTAGATATAAATAACAATTTAGAAATTATGAATATATATCACAATTTAAAAAAAAAACTGGTTTTCTTTGTATCTAGATATAAAATAACATATTCTCAAAACTTTGATATAAAAACTATGAGTTACTTTATATACATATATAAATCATAATTTAAGGATGAGTTACTTTATATCTCGATATGAAGGGAAATTGAGAAATTATGACTTAATTTATATCTGGATATATATCATAATTAAAAAACTGGGTTACTTTATTTCTAGATATAAATTAACAAATTTTCAGGACTTTGATATAAAAGCTATAAGTTTCTTTATATCCAGAAATAAATCACAATTTGAGACTATGTTACTTTATATCTAGATATAAGGGGAAATTTAGAAATTATGACTTACTTTATAACTGGATATGTATCACAATTTAAATAAACTGGATTACTTTATATCTACATATAAATTAACATATTCTCAAAACCTTGATATAAAAATTGTGAGTTTATATAAATCACAAATTATGGCTGGGTTAGTTTATATCTAGATATAAAGGGAGATTTAGAAATTATGACTTACTATATATATCTGGATATATATCACAATTAAAAAAAATCATGTTACTTTATATCTAGATATAAATTAATAATTCTCAAAACCTTGATATAAAAACTATGAGTTGCTTTATATCTAGATATAAATCATAATTTATGACTGAGTTACTTTATATCAAGATTTAAAAGCAATTTAGAAATTGTGACTTACCTTGATATATATATCACAATTTAAAAAAGTTGGGTTAATTTATATCAAGATAAATAAACAAATTCTCAAATCCTTGATATAAAAATTCTGAGTTGCTTAATATCTAGATGTAAATCATAATTTATGGCCGAGTTACTTTATATCTAGATATAAAGGGCAATTTATAAATTATGACTTACTTTATATCTGGATATATATCACAATTTAGAAAAACTGGGTTACTTTATATTTAGATATAAATTAACAAATTCTTAAAACCTTGATATAAAACTATGAGTTGCTTTATATCTAGATATGAATCATAATTTATGGCTGAGTTACGTTATATTTAGATATAAATGACAACTTAAAAATTTTGACTTAATTTATATCTGGATATATATCACAATTTAAAAAAAACTGGGTTACTTTATATATAGATATAAATTAACAAATTCTCAAAAACCTTGATATAAAATTATGAGTTGCTTTATATCTAGATATAAATCACAATTTATGGTTAAAAAATATGTGATTTAGCAAAGGGTTTATTAGAGTTGACAAAAAAAACAAAAGATAGTGAACAAATAAAAAAAATATCATGAACTAATTGAGTATAAAATATTAGTATGTTCTATAGAACTAAAGATAAAAATGCTATGTGAAGTAAACCAAACAAAATAAGAACAGAGGAAAAGGAAAATCTCTACTATATATTAAAAGAAAAATCTTTCTATTTATAGAAATATTACAAAATCAACTTACTCTTTGTAATGCTTCATGTACAAATCAACATAGCTTCAAAATTGGAAATAGAAATAGTAAATATCATTTAATACTCATTATTATAAAAACTAATCAGTATATAATATTAAAACTAATTAATACATAATTTAATATTCATATTAAAACAAACTAATTCATATTAATTAATACACACATAAAAATAATTAATACACCCCACTACTTAGAAATGCTATTATATATTCACATTTGATATTAATCAACAAATCACCCTAAAACACAAGAAAAATACCTAAACTTTGTTCTATAAAGCGGAATTATGTGGTATGTTTTGTGTTTGTGTACAAATAGGTAAGAAGGATGCATTTTCAAGCAAACAAGGAGGAAATCAAGCTAATTTGGATGAAAAGACAAAGAAGGATCAAAAGTGACAAGTTATTTGAAGACAAAGGACCTATCTTGACAATCTGCCAAAGTTAAAGGATCAAAATTGTAATATTGTCAAAGTCAAGATCAAAGTCAAACCTGGTCAACTATCAAGTCAATCAATTCAAAGGGCTTAAATGTTTAAAAATGCAAGTAGAAGGACTGAAATTGTCAAAGAAATGAAGATTCTAACTCAAAATATCAAACTGCCAAGTACAAGGACCATTTCTGCCATTTTTGGAAAGACATTTGTGCTTGATCCGTGTGAAGAAGAATGGACCAATGAGGAGTCAAGAAAGAAGTAACCAGGATTGCCACCTGGCCACTAGCAGCCACCAAGCATTTATTAGCGAAATCCTAACAGTGCAACGCACTTACTAGTTCTCCACCAATAGAATTTCGGCATTCAATAATCACTTTTATCCAATTTGGATAACGATCCGCGTGATTATTTCTTACCCAATAAGAAAGTTCCACGTGTCATCTTCTTCAACAAAGAACCCAGGGACGGGATTGAGCTAGAAAGCATTTCAGAAGAAGTTATAAATATGAAAGTTGCTCAAAATCAAGAGACCAATTCAACCCAACAACTTAATTGGACTGAAATTAAGTCATTCAAAAATCCCCAATTGTGTTCGTAACCTGCAAATTGTAATTTCCAGAATTAAGCCACGTGGAAGCTTGGGATTGGATGCAACACGCCACTCTCCCTCACCAACTCTCATTTGAACTCTATAAATACCCCTAGATAGCTCTCATTTCTTGTAATGTAGAAAAGTGTGAAAACACACACACTTTTTAGTTTTCTCCCAATTCTGTTAGTTTTTAGCATAACAACTCAAGAGTCTGACAAACTCTTGAGTCTGTTATTAGTTGTAACCAATTTACCAGCTTTGTAACCAACTCAATTCCTAAATAAATAAAAATTCACTTTCATCTTCCTTCATTACTGTTCATTCATTGAATCCTGTTACTCTTTGTGACGCTGTTAGTTTGTTATGATCTCACTTGATCATGATTAGCTATTTGTGAAGTCCTGTAGTTGTTGTACCTGCTTTGTTCATTCCAGTTCAAGTTTGAGTAGAATTTGAAGTTTTCAAGCTTATTAATGGAGATTTAGATGATGGTAGCTGTTGATTAGTTGATGATTGATTGATTCTAGTGCTAAGGTGGTGGTTTAGCATTAGCTAGAAAGCTCAGCGCTTCTCTACTCCCCAAAGGAGGCCTAAGCTAAAAGGTGTTGGATTTCTGAATTTTAGTTCCACTCTAATGTTGCCTGCATGCTCAATATCTAGTGTAAACTTGTTTGAATGCATGATCAAGTGTGTTACTGAGTTGATGTTGATGTTTGAGTAGCTTATTTGTAGTCTAGCACTTAATCATTAGCTGAATTCTCATTTCTAGTTGCTTAATATCAGTCAATTTAGCTCATTAGTGCATTTAGAGTATAAGTCTGTTTCATAGCCTGAATTTGGTTCTTATTCATCACATTATAGTTTTAACACCCCAAAATTTACACGCAGCGGAATACATCTTTGGGTGCTAAACAATGATACAACAACACATAATTTATAAAGAACGACTCGAAAAAGAGACGTTTCAAATTTATCGTTCCTAAAACATTTGTCAGAGTAGCGTAGTCCCAAGTAATCGTTACCAAAAGATAAGTTAAAACAACATATTGGTTTGTTTTAAAAAATGGAACGATAAATAAATCAAAGAGTTTGAACAACAAAAGCAGTGCACAACTTCATTCCCCGTGACCTCCAAGCTTCCACTTCTTGATTACCTGAAATACATGTGAGTAAAACAATCAGCAAAAATGCCGAGTGAATTTATAGGTCTATGAAATCAATTTGAACACAAGCAAAGATTATAAGTTTGTGGCATGCTTATAAGCATCAAATAATAATTTGCATCAACAATGATAATTGTATATAGCATAAATTGCAATAAGCTCATTGAACCGAGCCCTTAGACACTCCCATATCAGTCTAATAAGACGATATATTTATTAATTGTCGGTTACCTCCAGATTATTGGTACATTGCCGTATACCTGACTTCTTAATACAATATGTTCAAACAGTGTGGAGGTCGGGCCTAAGCTTCTATGACAAGTCCACAAAAACTGAACCGGGGCGGCTTCCCCCATAGATCTATTAATTGTACTAGCGGTTAACCCATCATAGGTTAATTAACGGTCCATAATTGAGGTTTTAACAAAGGCAATCACTTAATGCAATTTAAAGGCAACCACGGGTCCATTCATAGAGGGACAAAGCATACCATAAAAATCTTGTGTTCTAAGTTTATAAAAACATGTATTCCCCCTCGCGGGTTTAAAATCATTTAATAACTAGTATAAAGCGAGGCTATAGACTCACCTTAGCCGATAGTGGTAATGAGACGATCGCCGACGATAGATGATGCCTTTCAAACACGAGAACCGCAACCTATCAAATGAGGTGCGTTCATTAATAATAGACTCGAGAAATAAACCATACATAAGAATATAAAACTCGACTCATAAAATCACGACAAAATCGAGAAAAACGATACAAGTGATACTATTACACTCTCCTATATATTCATTTTATTATTCTACGCCTTTAATAAAAATCTGCCGGAACATACCGAATGTCCAAGCCGTTTTCCCATACTTAAACATTTCAAATTTTTATGATACTACTCAGAGAACTTACTTACTATATATAGAAAGTCCTCCCAAGAGCCCATCAAAAGATTTTACTTATAAAGTTCCCTGCCCGACTCATCTTTGAATCACAAAATCCAGACAGTTTAGCGACCTTGACTTACGAAACCATTTTGACCATTCTAAACAACTCCATTTGTAAAACCGCCACTTGATTCTAGAAATAGACTCAAAATGCTAAACTTGGAGCCTGAGAACAGACCTTGAATCATTTTGAAACTCATTTTATAGTCCCCGAGATTCGATCCAAATATCGACAACAATTTTCGGATTGTGTCGACACTCGTCTCCCGGTACACGAAAATCAAACTAGTGTATCTTCCACCTCGTTTGGAGTTGGAAGGCCTACTTTATATCAAATCGAAGCTAACGAAATTCTCTACAACATAATCCCATAATATCAACCTATTATCAGACTTAAGATCTCCGAAAATGCCTTTAAACCTACTGCCTAAAAATGACTATTAAAATCTCTTATAAAATCAAGTTTTTGATCAATTCCAACAACTTTTATCATCATTCTAACATCCTAATATCATCACAATCTAATCATAACACTTGTATCATCATCTAAATCAAAAACCCAAAATCAAAAATATATTTTCTTTACAAAAATAACATGATATACACATGATTATCACTAGATAATCACATGCAACATCATCTAACAACTTTACTCACCAAGATTCTTGATCAAAATTTCAAAGTTCATGCATGTTGATGAAAATGGTACCAAAAGAATCCCCTTGAAAAATTAGGAAGTGGACTTGTTTTGTTTTTGGATGGATCAAAGTTTTGATCAAGAAAATTGATGGATTTTGGTGGTGGTGGGTTTATGGTGTATGGCTAGAAAGAAAAAGGATGAGAGATTTTTTTTTTTGTAGCTAGTTTGTATGTGTGTGATGTTAGGTAAGAAAAATCATTTTATATGGTGGTGGAAAGGTTAATTTTGCCAATTTGTGATAGTTTTGGTCCAAAATGAAAATAGTTAGCTAAAAAGTGGGAAATGACTATTAGTAAATTTTACAAATATTTACGGGACTCGGGTTTCGTAAAAATATTTTTTATTAAAAAAGTTTAAACGCACACGAAAAATAATAATATAACGACTCGCTACGTAATTAAAACGATATCGTCGAAAGTATTAATTATCGAAACGATCGATAATAAAATATAAAAATTTTGGCATCCGTCGGTATCGCGATCACTAGTAGTCCTCATTGCTCGTCAAAATATTAAAGTAAAATATTTAATATCGGTTTCAACTTAAACCGTTAAACATAATAATATTTAACGTTATAAAATACTTCAAAATAAATGAAAGTAGAATTAATTATGACCTTATTTTTACGGGTTTTACATCCTCACCACCTTAAGGGAGCGACGTCCCGGCGCTCAACTCACCTCATACACGAGTTTTTCACTACCCGGAAGGATGAGGGCATTCCTTATAAAGAAGTCTTCACGTTCCCACGTGAATCTCGATCCACGATCTCCACTGGTTCTTTTACAAAACGCAACTTGTCGTCAAGTTGTATCTCACCAAAAAGGAATAAATAAATCCTTATCCACAAGTCACCCGTCAAGCTCGACACATGAAAATTTTATGAATCACACGAAGCTAATTTGACGACAAGAATAGATGACAGGATTTTCGGGTACGTCCAGTAAAAAGGAAGGTTGTAATTTAAAGGATATCCATCGGCCGGATAGCCATGGACACACATCAAAAGGAACTAACAAGAAAACATTTTCGTCATCGAAGGGTGCTCACACGTGGGTCCCTACTCAAAAGATAATACAAAGAAACCATCTCACTTTCGCCAATGCGCAATAAAGTCTCAATAAACATCGTCGCTAAAAGTAAAAAAAAGATATTACATAATATGTGTTCTACATGATCGGACGTCATCGGATGATGCCGTCTCAAGTTCTCACAACTTACGATCATTTGACTAGATCACACACCACATAAGTACATAAAAATAAAAGGTCGAACAATAACATCAAGTATAGATTTCCATCGTTAATCATCGAGAAAACCTTGAACGAACCCTTGATAATAACCACTTGATCTCAAGTGTCTTTCCACTTGCGGTGTCGGCTTCAACATACTCCTCGAGGTTGTAACGAATTTATTAACTCCATTCATTAAGAGATTCGGTCCTCAATCATTTCAGAAGTACACGCATAAATCCTGGTGACACTTATCGTTTCTTCTTATACACTGCTTCCCGAGATTCATATTAAACTCAGAATAAAATAGTGATCTTCAATACGGGGAACAGAACGAGATAAAAATGAATTCAATAAACGCATAGACGGACAAGATGTGGTAAAATGATTTAAGGTTGACGATCGACGAGGGATCTCGAATCACGTAACCGTAAAACATAATAATTCACAATACTAGAAAAATTGAGAGCGAAGAATGAATTAAATGTTAACATTAAAATAACATTTGTCACAATTATCCGTCCCGGATTTGGTATTACCTTAAAACTCAATTGAGGTACTTTCTTGATAAAGATGATATATTAAAGATAGAAGTTAAATAGCTTCATAATTTATTTTGGTTGTCTTAAGAAACTTTGAAAGAATGACATGAATTTTATAAATTAAACTCATATTGTTGGTTACAATTAGAAGATATAATTTCCAAATTAAATTATTATTAGGAATATAAATTAAACCAGTAATTTCATTACATTAAAAGTAAAGTATGATAAGTCAATTAGTTCAAAAGGTGAACATAATTTTATTTTTAACATTAGTTTTAGTTATACAAAATATGATGTATAAATTTGACCTTTTTCTTGTAATGGTTATTTTGATAATTGAAAATCATTGGAAAATGTATAAAAGTTCCATAAAAATTTTGTAATACTTTGTAGAAATACATAAAGGTGTTTATTATTTCAAGATAACATGGGATATATTCGGGTTTCAAAGTGTGACAAGATAACAAACGAATACGAATGGTAATAATGTCAACAATTAGTACGAAATCAGCGGTACAAAAGAGGACGAAGCAGATGTCGTATGAATTCTTAAAGAGAATAATAAAATAAAGGCGTCGATGGTAAGACGATAAGAAATAATATCTTAAACAAGTAGTCAATTTTGTTAGTGCGGTTGATGGTTCACCAATATCAGCTCGTTAACTTAGTGGTGGTCGATACATGATCGGAAAGAAGATCCATACAAAAATTTTAATCTAAGAAAATTCCTAATAATCACTTGTAATTAAAACAAATCAAATGAACGATGTTAGTGTTTAAAGAGAGAAGTCAAAGTACGGTTCACAAGAGTGGATTTCGAGACAAACGAGAGTGACGGATGTCATCCCGGATACACGGAAATCAATCTAGTAATATTTCATTATTCACGTGCGGAGACATTCCAAAGATCTACCTAGTCGCATAAAGAAGATTGGACGAGAAGGAAGGATAAAACATTGAGACTTTTAGGTCATTTATTAACAATCAATAATTAGACGAACGGTCAAAAGAAATCAGTTATAAGATAAAATGAAGTAACAAGTGGAAAAACAATCATCGAGTAAAAACGTACTTATAATCACGTAATTCGTTTAACAAAAGATAAGAAAACATATGCGGATGCATAGAAATTGTGCTACTTGCATAAAATATAAAGGTTTTCAAAACTTCTTTTCAATTTATTTCATTTTATTTATCTTTATCATAATTACAAGTAAAAAGTTGATTATCATCAAGATTTTTAAGGTGACTACTATTCAGCCTAGCATGGCTCCTTCTAAATTAGACATAGGTGATCAGGCCATGTATAATTTAGGGCTAGCAATGCAGTGCTCAGTTTCGTCGAAGAGTATTACGTTTCTTATATTTATATATAAACTATGCCATTTGTAAAATGGAATTTAAAAATAGTTTATAAATTTATAGGATACAAGTAATTTGTGAGATACTTAATAAGCAACTTTTAATCTTACGAAAAGTATTTTATAAGACCAAAGTAAAAATAATTGGTGAAAATAATCGTAAAACAATATCAGATTTATTTATAATATGACATTATGACAACGGATAAAGTAGTCTAAGTTTTGCAAAAAGTGGCAAATAGTAGCTCATAAAACAACCAATGAAATGGTTACAAGTTGTTAAGGTTTCAAAAGGTTATAAGGTTTAGACGAAAACGCCATGAGACACGCGATAAGAATGTCAACGAAGAATGTGAAGGCAAAACTTCAAAACTCAACTCAAATCAGTGGAAGGTTAGAAGAAAAATAAAAATAATATCGAATGACAAAAGAGTCATATATATAAAAAGAATAAAACAATCAAAACGTGTACTCATCGTAAGCTACACGATACATACATGCTTTTAAGAAAATATATTATTCGTTTTCAAATTACACCATTAATCTGGTAATTGCTAATCGTGTAATGTTTCTATTTTTAATCATTTTCACATGCAACTAGTATTAGTTAGTTTTAAAATAATATTTGTTAAAATTTTACGATCTCAAATGAAATCAAAACAGCTTAGAAACATTTAAAACTCATGTTCTGAATTTTCTATCAGATTTAACTTTTAAATATGATCCGATTAATTGACCCGATAAACGACATTTCCAAGACTCGGAGTCTAAAGCATTTTGATGCAAAACGACGTTTCAGACGACTTTCTAGTTTTACCCGAGACCTGAAAACCAATGTAACATGACCAAAATACCCCTGCAAGTTCTGTGCAGGTTTGACTATTTTATTTTTTTAAAAAACGCAGGTTTTACTTTTAAGTTTTGACCTGTTTATACTGCCCCTACAGTTTCTACATAAAATGTATTTTTCGACACTTTCTAACGGCTCAAAATATATACACACATGTCTTGTGGATTTTACAACAATGAAAAATAAATCTCATAATGAGCATCAAATAAAAATATAGTATAATGAATGACATAAGATGCTTCAAGGTATTCAACACGAAATTTAGGAAGCAAAACGGTGAATGACGTTACCAAGATATAAGCGAACAATACACTTCGGAGTCGATCCATATAAATGTCAACGAATTAAATCTTCACATGTCATATAAAACGGTGATAAAAATCAACAAAATATTATGAAAACCATGATATTATTCAACACGATTATAGGAAATGTTTCAAAATGTGTGACTCACACGATAGCGGTAAGTCTATTCCAAGGACACATTGAGCTACACAATGGTCTAGACACTACGTTTCAAGACGTCCAAGCACAAACAGCCGAAAGACGATTTGGATGTCTATATAGATATCACAAAGGGTTAAACAATGAAAGTAACGTGCGCAGATGAAGGTATATAAGGTCATAATATAAAATTTGTAATAAAAGCAATTTAAATACTTCAAAAATAAATACAGAAAGATCTTGAAAATTCAATGTATTTATTTATGTTAATCATTAATAAATGATAAACTTTTATCGAAAAGTTTAACGACATAAATATATATCGATAAAGGGATCCTAGATATAAATATATATCCATAAGTGGATCATAGTATTTATTTATAAATACTTGGCAATAAGGTATACGTAATAACGCATACTAAAGTGGTAATCCCAGAAGTAGCTTGAACCTGAAGTCACGCGAAGTCCTGTGCACCGACTCTTTGAAAAATAAAAACTGACAGTTATAGTTTAGGTTTTTAGAAAAAGACCTAGTTCTCTATAACTCATGGCTCTGGTACCAATCTTTAACACCCCAAAATTTACACGCAGCGGAATACATCTTTGGGTGCTAAACAATGATACAACAACACATAATTTATAAAGAACGACTCGAAAAAGAGACGTTTCAAATTTATCGTTCCTAAAACATTTGTCAGAGTAGCGTAGTCCCAAGTAATCGTTACCAAAATATAAGTTAAAACAACATATTGGTTTGTTTTAAAAAATGGAACGATAAATAAATCAAAGAGTTTGAACAACAAAAGCAGTGCACAACTTCATTCCCCGTGACCTCCAAGCTTCCACTTCTTGATTACCTGAAATACATGTGAGTAAAACAATCAGCAAAAATGCCGAGTGAATCTATAGGTTTATGAAATCAATTTGAACACAAGCAAAGATTATAAGTTTGTGGCATGCTTATAAGCATCAAATAATAATTTGCATCAACAATGATAATTGTATATAGCATAAATTGCAATAAGCTCATGGAACCGAGCCCTTAGACACTCCCATATCAGTCTAATAAGACGATATATTTATTAATTGTCGGTTACCTCCAGATTATTGGTACATTGCCGTATACCTGACTTCTTAATACAATATGTTCAAACAGTGTGGAGGTCGGGCCTAAGCTTCTATGACAAGTCCACAAAAACTGAACCGGGGCGGCTTCCCCCATAGATCTATTAATTGTACTAGCGGTTAACCCATCATAGGTTAATTAACGGTCCATAATTGAGGTTTTAACAAAGGCAATCACTTAATGCAATTTAAAGGCAACCACGGGTCCATTCATAGAGGGACAAAGCATACCATAAAAATCTTATGTTCTAAGTTTATAAAAACATGTATTCCCCCTCGCGTGTTTAAAATCATTTAATAACTATTATAAAGCGAGGCTATAGACTCACCTTAGCCGATAGTGGTAATGAGACGATCGCCGACGATAGATGATGCCTTTCAAACACGAGAACCGCAACCTATCAAATGAGGTGCGTTCATTAATAATAGACTCGAGAAATAAACCATACATAAGAATATAAAACTCGACTCATAAAATCACGACAAAATCGAGAAAAACGATACAAGTGATACTATTACACTCTCCTATATATTCATTTTATTATTCTACGCCTTTAATAAAAATCTGCCGGAACATACCGAATGTCCAAGCCGTTTTCCCATACTTAAACATTTCAAATTTTTATGATACTACTCAGAGAACTTACTTACTATATATAGAAAGTCCTCCCAAGAGCACATCAAAAGATTTTACTTCTAAAGTTCCCTGCCCGACTCATCTTTGAATCACAAAATCCAGACAGTTTAGCGACCTTGACTTACGAAACCATTTTGACCATTCTAAACAACTCCATTTGTAAAACCGCCACTTGATTCTAAAAATAGACTCAAAATGCTAAACTTGGAGCCTGAGAACAGCCCTTGAATCATTTTGAAACTCATTTTATAGTCCCCGAGATTCGATCCAAATATCGACAACAATTTTCGGATTGTGTCGACACTCGTCTCCTGGTACACGAAAATCAAACTAGTGTATCTTCCACCTCGTTTGGAGTTGGAAGGCCTACTTTATATCAAATCGAAGCTAACGAAATTCTCTACAACATAATCCCATAATATCAACCTATTATCAGACTTAAGATTTCCGAAAATGCCTTTAAATCTACTGCCTAAAAATGACTATTAAAATCTCTTATAAAATCAAGTTTTTGATCAATTCCAACAACTTTTATCATCATTCTAACATCCTAATATCATCACAATCTAATCATAACACTTGTATCATCATCTAAATCAAAAACCCAAAATCAAAAATATATTTTCTTTACAAAAATAACATGATATACACATGATTATCACTAGATAATCACATGCAACATCATCTAACAACTTTACTCACCAAGATTCTTGATCAAAATTTCAAAGTTCATGCATGTTGATGAAAATGGTACCAAAAGAATCCCCTTGAAAAATTAGGAAGTGGACTTGTTTTGTTTTTGGATGGATCAAAGTTTTGATCAAGAAAATTGATGGATTTTGGTGGTGGTGGGTTTATGGTGTATGGCTAGAAAGAAAAAGGATGAGAGATTTTTTTTTTGTAGCTAGTTTGTATGTGTGTGATGTTAGGTAAGAAAAATCATTTTATATGGTGGTGGAAAGGTTAATTTTGCCAATTTGTGATAGTTTTGGTCCAAAATGAAAATAGTTAGCTAAAAAGTGGGAAATGACTATTAGTAAATTTTACAAATATTTACGGGACTCGGATTTCGTAAAAATACTTTTTATTAAAAAAGTTTAAACGCACACGAAAAATAATAATATAACGACTCGATACGTAATTAAAACGATATCGTCGAAAGTATTAATTATCGAAACGAACGATAATAAAATATAAAAATTTTGGCATCCGTCGGTATCGCGATCACTAGTAGTCCTCATTGCTCGTCAAAATATTAAAGTAAAATATTTAATATCGGTTTCAACTTAAACCATTAAACATAATAATATTTAACGTTATAAAATACTTCAAAATAAATGAAAGTAGAATTAATTATGACCTTATTTTTACGGGTTTTACAGTAGTCACTATACTTAGCTTGATATCTGTCTTAAATCATTTTGGCTTTTAACTCAAATCTCTTTTACAAAAGTTTAATCAGTTCAGCTAAACTAGTGTTTGGGAGTAGGTATTGATCTGTGTTCAAGTATTGGTAGTTGGCTCATTCTAGTACTTTTTCAGTCAGTAAGTCATAGCAAACCAGTTTTCAAAGTTTTCAGGTCAAGTTTTTAGTCAAACAGGCAATTGGCAGTCTAAAAAGTTTGGGTCAGTTTTGGATAAACTAGTTTTCAGAAAGTGTTGAATTTCAAATCATTGGCATTTATTTGTTACTGGATGAATTTACTTGAAACCACTTTCTAAGCATCACACAACATCCATAGTTTTAGTGTGTAGTTGGAATTTCTACAGTATCTAGTTTTGGGAGAGAAATAAGCATTTAAATAAGCACTTGAGCATTTGCCATTCTCTGTGATAAAGAGCCAATCTGTTTTCTCATTCCAGCTTATCTACTTCACAAACTTGTCCATTTAATTTCACAGTCCTCTTTAGAAAGTGTTCCTTGTTAAGTTTTGAAAATTTCAGCTTTTTGGAATTTTGGTCAACAAAAGTCAACATAAGCTCTTTTTAGCTTAATTTCAATTTCTGAGCTTATTTCTGGATCATTTTTGTTAAGACAAAACATTCCATGCTTCTTTAGAGATGATTGATAAGTTTTTTAAAAAAAATTCAGTTGTTCATGTATGGCTTATTAGATAGCTTAAACTTAGCTTATTGGAAATAGCTTATTAGATTTTTAGTAAGTTTTAGCTTATTTCCTTTTACTAGTCTAGCTAAAATTGAATTTTAAGACTTTTGAAATTGGTTTGAGCTTATTTGGTTAAGATTTGAGCTTATACGAGCTTGTTTAAGTTCACTAGCCCGTTTTTGGTAAAACTTGGTTGGAAATTTCACTTAGGTCCCTAGTTTGTTAAACAATTTTCATTTTTAGCTAATTTCCCACTTAATTAAGTTTTGCAAAATATTAGTCCTTATAGTTTTGGAATTTGTTAAAATTAGTTAGGCAGTTTTGGAAATTGTTACAAGTTAGTTAAAATTTAGTTATATTTTCACAATTAGTCCTTGTAGTTAATTGATTTACATTTCAAGCATTTTAAATTTCAGAATTTACATTTTCAGCCCTTTACTTTCATAGATTTACACTTTTGTCTTTACTTGAATAATAATGTGGTATTTGACAATTTTTTTTACGGTTACGTAGTTAATATTTTTCCATTTTTTTACGTGATTGTTGAATTAGACGTAGAATATCCAAATACCTTTACCAACCAAAAACAATTATAAACCCGATCTTGTTAGGACTTTCAATTTGTTAAGAACTGAGAAAACGAACCTCAATTATACACATTTCCCCGGCAGCGGCGCCATTTAATATTTTTCTTTTTTTAGTATAATCGTCTCGGTATCTAATCGAATTGATATAACAATTTTAAGCTTGACTTAATTGTTTTTGGTATTAATAGCTTGATTGGTAATCTATGTCTACTTGGCACAAAGCATTCAAAAAGGTAAAAATATTAACTAATACTACGTATACGTACTATCTAAAAACACATTGCAAATACAACAATTAAATGCACGAAATATAAAAAAACGGAAAATACAAATTTATTCTACAAAATTAAAGTGCAAAATACATAATATAAAACTAAATCTAATTTTTTTTAAACTACAAATGAAATATATATTAAAACTATTCAACAAAATCAATTCTAACTTTACAAGTTAAAACTAGCAGTAGATCAGTAGTAAATGAAATTTGCCCAATCAAAAACTAAAACAAATCATAGCAGGCCCAAAACATGCTACAGCCCATGAATGACCTAGCTAACGAATCACTGTATCTATTAGACCAAAAGGACCTAAAACGCAACTGATATTCTAATTGAGGGTCAAATTGCAACTAACTATGGCTAACTTTGGACTGTAAGCGTAACTAAAGCATTCAAAGTGAAGGATTAAAACTGACAATTAACAAAACTTATGCAAATTGACTTAAAACTTCAAATATAATAATGACTACAACAATTTCGCTTCTGTGAATGAGATTTGGTCATTTCCTATTAAAATGTTTACTAAAATATAGGATGGTTTCAAGGCTTATATTGGCAGAAATCGGTAAACAACAGAATTACTAGCTATCTAAGCAACTGATACAAATCATCTATCTTACAAGATTCACAAAAAAAACATGATGATTCAAACTATCCAAACTCTGAACATATGAGATGAAACTTAAGATCATATTAACAATCAGTAGAGAAAAGAAATCAAGGACAGTTCTAAAGTCTCACTTATAAAACTGAATATGCTAAGAAACAAAGTATATGCTAAGAAACTAATAACTAGCAAGAATCAAGCAAAAATCAGATACTAACAGACTATACGTTTCATGCAGGGAAACAAATCAGATGTCCACTAGCTGAACTTAACAAATTCTAGCTATGAAAATATCACAGAAAATCAAATGAGTAAAGTTTAACTAGATGAACTAATCAAATGCCACTAAATTGTAACCTACACACGAAGCAGATTGATAAAAGCAATCAGCAGTCAATCATCTATCTATCTCAACTAAAGCAGAATACACAATATAATTCACCAAAAACTAAATGCGCTTAACCTGTTTCTTCCAGGCCACCATTGAGGTGAAGCGGAGCGCTGAGCTCGCTTAAAACGAACAATGCCTTCGAAATTCGAACACAAGTATTGAGCATTGCCAGCTAATCTGCTATCTACTCAACAGTAAATCCAAATACCTGCAAAACTAAAACAAAGCACAGATGAGAATGGACGAGATCTTTTGATTCAGGAACCTGCATATACTTGAAAAAATATGTATCCTTTTGCAAAACTGACTACTGAACGAAATCAAGTATCTGACTAATGATTAGAAAACTGTTTAAAATGAACAGAGAAGGGTAAACGAAAACAGAGCCATCTCCAAATTTTTAACCAAAGTTCGAACTAACTACTATCGTTAAGTGACTGACATGGACTAATAACAATCCATAATCTCTAAAAAACTTCTTTTCACTTATGGTAGAAAAAGGTAACAGCCGTAACAAAAACTAACAAGTTTTCTTAACAGAAGACTAGATCTTATCCATTAACAGTTATATCAAACTGACAAACTTAGAAAAAAGATAAAAGCTTGATAAACACGATTATATGAAAAGCTTGAATGCACAATATCCAAAAAAATCAAACACAATCCTCTTAGAACTTAAAGAAAACAGAATTCATAGCAGTAAGAAGAGAAAGGGAAAGAGCTTTGTGAAAATGTGAACTTTCATTAATGAGGAATTAGTTACAACTGTGTTAACAGAAATCTTAACCGAATCACTATGAGAGTAACTGACTATTTAAACTAATCCTAACTAACTAATTTCCTAACTATTTGTGTGTGTAATCTATACCTAAGCTAACCGTCTGAAATGAAGGTCTTGATCTTCTATTTATAGAGGTCTTCGAGAGATGTTGATGTAGTTTCGACGTGTTCAACCCAATTAAATCGTGCCACGTGGAAAATACGGTGATCTTGACCTTCTTCATTCTTCATCCGATTTGGGCGTTTCTTCTCCATTCCATTTTTATCAAATTAAGTGGTACCATCATGTAGAGGAGATGGTGATGAGTACTTTTGTAGTTTTGATCATTGCCAGAATCCTTGTAAATTTCTTGTGATATTGATTTGTAGGTTATGCGGTGAAGAAGATATGGACCGACTGTTAAACCTTCTTTCTCTCTCTTGTATTCGTTGAAGAAGAAAGTAGACGCGTGTGTTTGTGTCTGACTTTGACCGAGCCTTATTGAAAGTTAAATAACTTTCATAATTTTCCATTTTGCCCTTTATCTTACTTCTTTAATCAAAAGTATATAAAGGCTTAAAGTAAATTCCTTTTTCATCCTTCATATTGTTGAAAGTTATACTTTTAGTCCTCGATCTTTGAAGTAGTGACAAGTAAGGTCCTCGAAAGCTCTTTCGTCATTTTCTTCATCTTTTATTCATAAAAATCCTTTAAAACGTGTCTTTGCTCCAAAATGTATCTTTTTACCTGAAAACACATGAAACATAAATACCCACGTGATTCTGATTATTTTCAGTTAAATATAATGTATTTGACTGTGTTTTAAGTGGGTTTTGGATCATTATTGATGAGTGTTTTCACACTTATCAACTCCCCTCCACTTGACCATTGCCATGGCCTCATGCAATGCAGCATTTTAAAGCACCAAGTTACACTTTTCTCATAATTAACCCACCTTGGCCATTATGGAATGTTTCTACACTATGCTATGCTATATGATGCATGATTTTGATTTTATACAATGTAATGCAAGAGAAAACAATTCTATTTACATCTTTTTGTATTTTCTTGAAATAGGTTTGATGGAAATAACTCATAAAGACTCAATGACTTGGATTAGGGATTTTGTATCATGGACACTTATCACCCTCAAGTTTCACTTTCCCCATACCAAGCTTAAAAATGGGATCATTGTATTCACAAGTAAAAAGTGCATCAACTTATTCATGACAATTAAATGTGGAACCGGTTATTATTTGAGCAAAATCCTTATGGAGGATGATTACAAACCCTCCATTCAAAGTCAACGAAGGGTTAACCCAAAAATCCATGAGGTCATTAAAAAGGAAGTGATCAAACTCCTTGATGCGGGCATGATTTACCCCATTTCTGACTCTCCATGGGTTAGCCCGGTACATTGTGTTCCAAAAAAGGGTGGAATCACCGTAGTACCTAATGAGAACAATGAGCTTATTCCTACGAGACTTGTTATCGGTTGGAGAGTTTGTATTGACTATAGGAAGCTCAATGAGGCTACTAGGAAAGACCACTTCCCATTACCTTTTATGGACCAAATGCTTGAACGCTTAGCGGGAAATGAGTACTATTGCTTTCTTGATGGCTTTTCGGGTTATTTCCAAATACCCATTGACCCTAAGGATCAAGAAAAGACCACATTCACTTGTCCCTACGGTACATTTGCTTACAAGAGGATGCCTTTTGGCTTATGTAATGCACCGGGGACGTTTCAAAGGTGCATGATGGCAATTTTCCATGATATGATAGAGCAAACAATGGAGGTTTTCATGGATGACTTTTCCGTCTTTGGAGATTCATTTACCTCATGTCTCACCAATTTAGAACGAATGCTTAAGCGTTGTGAGGAAACACGTTTAGTTCTTAATTGGGAGAAATGTCACTTTATGGTGAAAGAGGGAATTGTTTTGGGTCACAAAATATCCAATAAGGGATTAGAAGTGGATCGAGCTAAAATTGATGTGATTTCTAAGCTTCCCCCACCCACTACGGTTAAAGGTGTAAGGAGTTTCTTAGGTCATGCGGGGTTTTATAGGCGCTTCGTACAAGATTTTTCTAAGATAGCTAGACCGATGACTCACCTCTTGGAAAAAGAGGCTCCTTTCATTTTCAACCAAGATTGTTTAGAATCTTTTGAGACTCTTAAGGAGAAATTGACAAAGGCTCCCGTTTTGGTTTCTCCAAATTGGGAATTACCTTTTGAGCTTATGTGTGACACTAGTGATTATGCGGTGGGGGCCGTCTTAGGACAAAGAGTGAATAAGCATTTTCAACCTATACACTATGCGAGTAAAACCATGACCGGTGCACAACTTCATTATACTACCACGGAAAAAGAGTTGCTTGCTATAGTCTATGCTTTTGAGAAATTTATACCATACCTTGTGCTATCCAAAAGCATAGTGTATACGGATCATTCCGCTCTCAAGTATCTAATGACAAAACAAGATGCTAAGCCTAGGCTTTGGAGATGGTTTTTGTTGATTCAAGAGTTTAAGATAGAAATTCGAGATAAGAAAGGAGCCGAGAATTTAACGGTGGATCACTTGAGTAGACTTGAGCATCCTTTTCAAGGATATTTTCCTAATCAAGAAATCAATGAATCCTTTCTATTAGAGGAGCTGATGTCTATTTCTTCCCAAGAGGATGCCACCCCTTGGTTTGCGGATATAGCAAACTATCTTGTGGGGAATGTGCTTATTGAGGGTCTTACTTCCCAACAAAAGAAGAAATTTCTTAAGGAAGTTAAGTACTACTTTTGGGATAATCCTTATCTTTTTAGGCAATGTGCGGACCAAATCATTAGACGATGTGTAGATGGGCCCGAGGTATTTAAAATTTAGAAGCATGTCATAAAGGACCTACGGGTGGACATTTTGGGCCCAACTATACCGCCAAGAAAGTCTTTGATTCGGGTTACTATTGGCCTTCCATTTACAAAGATACCCAAGAGATGGTGAAATTTTGTGATGTGTGTCAAAGATAAGGAAAAATTACGCAACGTGATGAGATGCCACAAAATTTTATTCAAGAGTGTGAGATTTTTGATGTATGGGGCATAGATTTTATGGGACGTTTTCCATTTTCCAAGTAAAACAAGTATATACTTGTGGCGGTGGATTATGTGTCTAAATGGGTTGAGGCTAAAGCCTTACCTACCAATGATGCTAGAGTTGTTGTGAAGTTCTTGAAGCAATTATTTGCTAGATTTGGTGTACCTCGGGCCATCATAAGTGATCGTGCTACGCACTTTTGTAATGATCAATTCACGAGAGTTATGAAGAAATATGGAGTAAATCATATACTTTCTACCGCGTATCACCCTCAAACCAATGGTCAAACCGAGGTCACAAATCGTGGTTTAAAGAGAATTTTAGAGAGAACGGTAGGAGAGCATCGAGCTTCTTGGTCGGATAAGCTTGATGATGCTTTGTGGGCTTTTAGGAAGGCTTTTAAGACACCAATTGGTTGTACCCCTTATAGGCTTGTCTATGGAAAAGCGTGCCACCTCCCATTCGAGTTAGAACACAAGGCATCTTGGGCTCTCAAGTGGGCTAACTTTGATTTAAACCAAGCCGGTTCACATAGGAAAGATCAACTTAATGAGAAGGATGAATTGAGAGCCAATGCCTATGAGAATTCTTTGCTTTACAAGGAAAAGACTAAGAAATTACATGATTCTAAGATCAAGAATCGTGAGTTTAAAGTTGGAGAGCCGGTTCTCCTCTTTAACTCAAGGTTGAAACTTTTTGCGGGCAAGCTTAAGTCGAGATGGTCCGGTCCATTCACTATTGCCCAAGTGTTTCCATATGGAACTATTGAGTTGTCACAACCCGATGGTCCAAACTTTAAAGTGAATGGTCACCGTGTGAAACATTATTTTGGGGAGGACATTTCCGTTGAAATGGTCCAAGAGATCCCCATTTTCCCCATGAATTAATTCATTGAGGGAAGAGTCGAGCTAGAGACTCCTTAACTCAAGCATCGTATAACTAGGTTTAGAGTGTTGTAGGTTAGAAATAAGGGTATAGAATTGAGGATAAGTGTAGGGGAGACCTTCTTTTGTCTTCATGTTGTTTGTAGGGTTGCTCACTCATTTCATGCCTTGGAGCTTATGGAGGAGGCCCTTGTATCCGGTTCACTTCGTGACTATTGTGATCTTTCATATACACCTTATGCTTTCAAAATGAATTCACTATAGTTGATCTTTCCTTAACTTGGGATAAGCAAAGTCTATTCATTGTCATAAGTGTAGGGGAAGTTTTATACTTCCATGCTCTTAAACATTGAGGACAATGTTTAGCTTAAGTGTAGGGGGGTGTTCTATCGAAGTGACCTTACCTAGAACTTGTCATTGAACTTCATAATAAATTGGAAAATTAAATTTTCAAACATTTTTCAAGTTTTTGATCTACTTTGGCCACCAAAAATATGCATTCATAATTTTTGTATCAATCATTTTTCATTTGCATAACACATTTGCATTGTATATATTTCTTCTTTTAGTTTTCATCAAAAATATATAAAAGAAAAAAATATAATAAAGGACATGGTTTAACAAATTTAGATCTCTTTGACATATTAGGCCCGCCATGAATTTTTTGACTCAACCTGAGTTTGCTTATCTAAGCATTCTCTAGCTAGTATCCTTAACCATGTAGTCCTTCATTGGTCTATTAGGCTAAGCATCCACCAATCTCATTATTTGAGATTTTAAATTTGTGGAGAATGGGAAATGATAGAGTTGAAGCAAGTATAAAAGGGCTATATAAACCTCATGATAATTACTTGTGGCTAAACCTTTCTCTTCTTTACCTCTAATTTCTTCGCATGTATATATGTTAATAAATAATCAAGAAGGGTTTTAATTGGTTTGTAATCTCTTATGCATTTTTGTCTAATCATTCATGGTTGATATAAGTACGTCTTAAGATTCTAAGTTAGAACGTTTTATGTGTACTAGACTTATGTCATGCTTAATATTTAGCGGGTGTTTTTCCTTTTATTCTTTTCAAATTTCTTTGTGAGGAATAAAGAAAAATGAGAGCGGCTTACAGAAAAATGAGTGGCTGGAAAAAAAAAAAATAAATAAATAATTATACAAGACTCCCAAGAGGGGCAGTGTGGTGTTAATTATAGTGACTATTGAATTCCAATATTACCTTGACGGGCTGCGGGGATTCGATAGATTGCTCCAATCCAATATTACCTTGACGGGTTGCGGGGTTGAAGATCCAAGGTCTCAACAAGGCGGCAGATGTAAATTATTGCGTGAGTTTTATTTTTCTTTCCTTGGCGAGTGTGTAGCTACTTATGAAAGCATGACATGAGGATTTTACACATAAAACGAATGACTTATTACTCTTGAAACGGACTTATATTAATTATGAGCGGTTTTTCAAGTAATGGATGAGAGGATTACTTAGGATTAAAACCGTGCTTCCTTATTTTTGGATTTTGCATTTCTTATACTTCACGCTTGAAATAATGACAAGTTTGCCCACAAGCAATTTGCTCAAATAATAACCGGTTCCACATTTAATTGTCATGAATAAGTTGATGTACTTTTTACTTGTGAATACAATGATCCCATTTTTAAGCTTGGTATGGGGAAAGTGAAACTTGAGGATGATAAGTGTCCATGGTACCCAAGCCCTAATCAAAGTCATTGAATTCTTTATGAGTTATTTCCATCAAAACCATTTCAAGAAAATCCAAAAAGATATAAATAGAATTATTTCTTGTGCATTGCATTGTTAAAAATCAAAATCATGCATCATATAGTGTAGAGTAGTGTAGTTGCATCTCATAATGGCCAAGGTTGATTAATTATGAGGAGAATGTAAACTTGTGCTTTAAAATATAGCATTGCATGAGGACATGACAATGTTCAAGTGTAGGGGATTTGATATGAGCAAAAACTCATATCAATTAATCAACAAATCACCCTAAAACACAAGAAAAATACCTAAACTTTGTGCTATAAAGCGGAATTATGTGGTATGTTTTGTGTTTGTGTACAAATAGGTAAGAAGGATTAATTTTCAAGCAAACAAGGAGGAAATCAAGCTAATTTGGATGAAAAGACAAAGAAGGATCAAAAGTGACAAGTTATTTGAAGACAAAGGACCTATCTTGACAATCTGCCAAAGTTAAAGGATCAAAAGTGTAAATTTGTGAAAGTCAAGATCAAAGTCAAACCTGGTCAACTATCAAGTCAATCAAGTCAAAGAGCTTAAATGTTTAAAAATGCAAGTGAAAGGACTGAAATTGTCAAAGAAATGAAGATTCTAGCTCAAAGTATCAAACTACCAAGTACAAGGACCATTTCTGCCATTTTTGGAAAGACATTTGTGCTTGATCCGTGTGAAGAAGAATGGACCAATAAGGAGTCAAGAAAGAAGTAACCAGGATTGCCACCTGGCCACTAGCAGCCACCAAGCATTTATTAGTGAAATCCTAACAGTGCAGCGCACTTACTAGTTCTCCACCAATAGAATTTCGCCATTCAATAATCACTTTTATCCAATTTGGATAACGATCCGCGTGATTATTTCTTACCCAATAAGAAAGTGCCACGTGTCATCTTCTTCAACAAAGAACCCAGGGACGGGATTGAGCTAGAAAGCATTTCAGAAGAAGTTATAAATATGAAAGTTGCTCAAAATCAAGAGACCAATTCATGGACTGAAATTAAGTCATTCAAAAATCCCTAATTTTGTTCGTCACCTGCAAATTTCAATTGCCAAAATTAAGCCATGTGGAAGCTTGGGATTGGATGCAACAAGTCACTCTCCCTCACCAACTCTCATCTGAACTCTATAAATACCCCTAGATAGCTCTCATTTCTTGTAATGTAGAAAAGTGTGAAAACACACACACTTTTTAGTTTTCTCCCAATTATGTTAGTTTTTAGCATAACAACTCAAGAGTCTGACAAACTCTTGAGTCTGTTATTAGTTGTAACCAATTTACCAGCTTTGTAACCAACTCAATTCCTAAATCAATAAAAATTCACTTTCATCTTCCTTCATTACTGTTCATTCATTGAATCCTGTTACTCTTTGTGATGTTGTTAGTTTGTTATGATCTCACTTGATCATGATTAGCTATTTGTGAAGTCTTGTAGCTGTTGTACCTACTTTGTTCATTCCAGTTCAAGTTTGAGTAGAATTTGAAGTTTTCAAGCTTATTAATGGAGATTTAGATGATGGTAGCTGTTGATTAGTTGATGATTGATTGATTCTAGTGCTAAGGTGGTGGTTTAGCATTAACTAGAAAGCTCAGTGCTTCTGTACTCCCCAAAGGAGGCCTAAGCTAAAAGGTGTTGGATTTCTGAACTTTAGTTCCACTCAAATGTTGCCTGCATGCTCAATATCTAGTGTAAACTTGTTTGAATGCATGATCAAGTGTGTTATTGAGTTGATGTTGATGTTTGAGTAGCTTATTTGTAGTCTAGCACTTAATCATTAGCTGAATTCTCATTTCTAGTTGCTTAATATTAGTCAATTTAGCTCATTAGTGCATTTAGAGTATAAGTCTGTTTCATAGCCTGAATTTGGTTCTTATTCATCACATGGTAGTCACTATACTTAGCTTGATATTTGTCTTAAATCATTTTGGCTTTTAACTTAAATCTCTTTTACAAAAGTTTAATCGGTTCAGCTAAACTAGTGTTTGGGAGTAGGTATTGATCTGTGTTCAAGTATTGGTAGTTGGCTAATTCTAGTTCTATTTCAGTCAGTAAGTCCTAGAAAACTAGTTTTCAAAGTTTTTAGGTCAAGTTTTTAGTCAAACAGGCAATTGGCAGTCTAAAAAGTTTGGGTCAGTTTTGGATAAACTAGTTTTCAGAAAGTGTTGAATTTCAAATCATAGGCATTTATTTGTTACTGAATGAATTTACTTGAAACCACTTTCTAAGCATCACACAACATCCATAGTTTTAGTGTGTAGTTGGAATTTCTACAGTATCTAGTTTTGGGAGAGAAATAAGCATTTAAATAAGCACTTGAGCATTTGCCATTCTCTGTGATAAAGAGCCAATCTGTTTTCTCATTCCAGCTTATCTACTTCACAAACTTGTCCATTTTCTTTCACAATCTTCTTTAGAAAGTGTTCCTTGTTAAGTTTTGAAAATTTCATTTTTTTGGAATTTTGGTCAACAAAAGTCAACATAAGCTCTTTTTAGCTTAATTTCAGTTTCTGAGCTTATTTCTGGATCATTTTTGTTAAGACAAAACATTCCATGCTTCTTTAGAGCTGATTGATAAGTTTTTGCAAAAAATCCAGTTGTGCACGTATGCCTTATTATATAGCTTAAACTTGGCTTACCGGAAATAGCTTATTAGATTTTTAGTAAGTTTTAGCTTATTTCCTTTTATTAGTCTAGCTAAAATTGAATTTTAAGACTTTTGAAATTGGTTTGAGATTATTTGGTTAAGATTTGAGCTTATACGAGCTTGTTTAAGTTCACTAGCCCGTTTTTGGTAAAACTTGGTTGGAAATTGCACTTAGGTCCCTAGTTTGTTAAACAATTTTCATTTTTAGCTAATTTCCCACTTAATTAGGTTTTGCAAAATATCAGTCCTTATAGTTTTGGAATTTGTTAAAATTAGTTAGGCAGTTTTGGAAATTGTTACAAGTTAGTTAAACGTTAGTTATATTTTCACAATTAGTCCTTGTAGTTAATTGATTTACATTTCAAGCATTTTAAATTTCAGAATTTACATTTTCAGCCCTTTACTTTCATAGATTTACACTTTTGTATTTACTTGGATAATAATGTGGTATTTGACAAATTGTTTTACTGTTACGTAGTTAATATTTTTCCATTTTTTACGTGATTGTTGAATTAGACGTAGAATATCCAAATACCTTTACCAACCAAAAACAATTATAAACCCGATCTTGTTAGGACTTTCAATTTGTTAAGAACTGAGAAAACGAACCTCAATTATACACATTTCAACATTGTACAACAATTAAAAGCATATATATCTATGAAATCGTACATATTGTCTACATAAAATGATGAGGTTCAACTGGGAACCCGAGTCACAGTCGGTTCAATTAGCAAAAAACGTCAGAAGGCGAACGTGGAGAGGACCCACCGAAACTAATAAAACGACACCGTTAAATTAATTTGTACCACTTTTTTTGAACAACACATAAATTTGTACTACCTATAAAAGATATTGTAATCCCTATCTCCACAATTTTAAGTAGTACATCGTTAGAAAGTTTTGGTACAAACCTTTACAACACAAAAATTTCATAAACTTATTTCTATATAATTGGTGGGCACTAAACACTAAATGACAAATTAATACAAATTAATATGAAACATGTAAAAATGATTATTATAATTTTTTAGATATAATTATTTTAATTATCCACCAATGTAAGTTTAAAATTAAATTGTTATGTTTGATTTTAAACCATTCAATTTTTATTTCTTCATAAATTTGCATTTTTAAAGACATATATCGTCTATGTATGCATTTTAGTACAAATTTGGTGAAATACTTATCATTTTGCTAATGAATTCGATTAAATCGTACACATCAAAGTAGGAGGATTTTAAGGTCATTATGATGTATGAAAACGTGTAAACATATAAATTAAGAAGATTTTTATATTTATATATTATATGATATTGCGACGAATATTACACATATTTACAAATACTTTTCACCATCAATTATCACAATCTCGTAATACTATTTCTATATGAAATGGTTTATTATTGATCAATTTATCCCAACTTAAAGTTATCGTTATTATTAATAAATATAAATATAAAACATCGCGCTTCAGAATTTTAGTTTCAGGGTAGCCGCAACGCGCGGGTACCCTGCTAGTTATTATTTTAAAACAAGACTATACTAATCTTGAACAACACGAGGTAGTTTATTTGGAGCAATCAATGAGACTCACACGGTTAGAGTGCTAGGAGCGGTTGGCACCACTTTCTGGTACCAAAACCGTCACGTAGGATTTTCGGGCTTTGGCACTAAAATCCATTTGGCACCACATTTCAGGGGTAACAGTTGGCACCAGATTTTCTGGTGCCAACGAACTTTTTTTTTACACTTTTTAACTTAAATAAAAACTTCTTTAATTAAAAAAACATTACAATAAAAAAATACGAACAATAAGAATAAGGAAAATACATAAATGGAAAGAAATAAACTAGTTCTAAAGAGGGGCATACGATGCGTGAATCGCATCTTTTCGTAGCTCGATTTAAAGATGCGATTCGCGCATCGTATGCCCCTCTTGAGACAAAAGCTAAGTTGGATATCATGGAGCGTGAGTCAACCGCAAAAATCAACTATTTCAACACGCATAAGGTGGATATCATGGATCCGAGGCACTCATCTTGCTTGTGTCGATTTAAAGATTTGTGAATTATTGGGCCACCTTATGCGTGTTGAAATAGTTGATTTTTGCGGTTGACTCACGCTCTATGATATCCAACTTAGCTTTTGTCTTATGCTCGTATTTTTCTTTCATTATTTGTTGATAAGCTTTCGGGTTTGAACCGGAACTAGCCCGTTGAGTTGGATGAGGGTTGACTTTTAGCAATACGATACGACCCGGGCGGCCGTGGGATGGCGTCGGGACCGAAGAACTCGGGCCCGTCTTCGGTAACACGAAGACATTGTCGCCTTTCTTGGTCGGATTGTGGTGTAGGTTGTGTTTGTGAACCCATTTGGGATTGTTAAAATTGTTGAAATTTCGCCCATTACTCTTGTTGGTTTTTCATATATGCTTCATTTTGTTGTGGGGGGGGAAACTGGGGAATAGTTGAATTATGGTTAATAAGAAGCACCCGGATTCGAAGATGAATCGAGGTTGTATTTTTGGAATTGGTTTGAAGGATCGTTAAGCATGTTGTCGGTCCAATTGGAATCCATTTTTTAGTGAAATTGAAAGAATTTGGAGAAAAATGAGATAGAATTGATTGTCAAAAATTGGGTGAAAAGAGGTTTAATATATAAAGTGATTTGGGGTTTTTTTTTGAATTTTTTTCCCAACGGCTAGTAAATTCAAACCAAACAGCTAGTTTTGACCTTATTTTTTAGCAAAAATACCCCCTCCAACGGCTAGCTTTTTGAATTTTCAAAAAAAAGAAAAAAGGCTTGGCGCGGGCTGGTGGGATTGGCGCGAGATGGTTTGGCGCGACAAGGGGAGTGGTGCACCAACGACAACCAGACGCCAAAGGCTACTAGCTGAGCTAGCAGCCCACCGTTCCCCCACTCTTAGAAGTTAATTCCCCCTTGTAAGAATCCAAGTTTAGAGCCTTAACAGTATTGTAAATTTCACGAATAACTATATGAAAGCCTCTTTGACATTTGTGGAATCGAGTGCAGATGTCTCAGTGAAAAACAATCCTTCCTCTTTTACAAGTCTTTTATTCTCGTCAACACTCACATCTCTAATATTCTCCAAGTCACTTTTGTTCCTTACCAGCATTTTTGTGGTCTTTTGTATCACACTGAGCTACAACAATTCAAATTTAAAAGCCTTAAACACAATTACATTAACATTAACTGAAATGGGACGCTATTGTTATGGTTTTATATGGTCGGAAAAAAAACCAGATTCATAAAATTTAAAATTCGAATACATAGTCATACAATTCATCAAAACCCATTTTGATTCACTTTTTCGTTTCTCATTTCGTCCATTAATTAAAAAACCTCTAAATTTCACTGATTAAGATTAGAAAAAAAAAACTTACACATGGTTTTGTACGTGGGTCAGTTCCTTTTGAACCATTTTTTTTTTCCAAGATCGGTTGATTGACTAGTTACTTATTCTATTTGTGTGTTTAATCAGTGATTTTTAATGTCAATTATTGTAGATTTTTTACTTTTTTCGTTAGGGTTTGAGGTAGAGAGATTGTGTCTGTGAGGTGTGAGTGTTTTTAGTGAAAGTTGGGGGAGATTGGTGTTTTTATATATTTTCACTATTAGTCCCTTCATTATCATTAGCATATTCTCAAGTTTAGCCCCTCCGTTTTTTTATTCTAAGATCTAGTCTCGTCTTTTCAACGGCCAAGATTAGTCCCTTAGTTTCTGACTAATAACAAGTTTGCACAATAACTCAACTCTTAGAAATTACCAACTATATATAAAGTTTTAGTTAATTTCATAAAGGTAAGAGTGTTCTTTTGCAAAAAAGTAAGAGAGACAATGCAGTGATAGTGATGTTTTCTAACCCAATGTGTTTTTTGTCGGAGGATTATTAATTTAAGACGGAGGGAGTACATGCGTTTCTCCTCCCGCGTGATGTCATCAAACACAGCCGCCATATGACTATAATCATGATTGCGACATCTAGTGGGAGTAGACCCGCACAAAACATAACTCAATTGTCAACATGTTCGAAGACAGCTATGACATAATGATCTTATGTTATAACTTTAAAATAATCACAATTTTGATTACACATACTTAATTTAGAATGCTTATTTAGAGACACATTGTTAACCAATTCCAAGATTCTATAACCAGTTCTAAACAATCTCGAACACCTTAAGGATTATACTTCATTTGTTGCTAGGCCCTTGTTTATACATCTGTTGTCACCTCAAATTGGAAACCATCTTGTTTCCTAAAACAAAAAAACAACAAAAAAGCATCAACTTTTTTTTCTTGACTAATTTGAAGTGAAACACTAATTGAAATTGACTCATCAAAAAGTTAGTTTTGCTACCTGTAATCACATGTACTCAATGAATTGAAGATGCAATGGGTGGTTCAATAGTTCAATATCTTCTTGCACTATTATGGTATCCTAAGATTCACGGACTTTTAGCTACTAGGATATGCATCATGTTCATATAATGTGAATCATAGCGGAACTAGAGCATAATAAATAAACAAGGTGTTAAGAACACGACAAGACGAATTCTCCCAACATTACTTGTATATTAATCAAACACGAATAACCTAGGCGTGTTTACAACGAACACATACGCCTAGAAGACACACTTTGTTGTAGGTTACATTTTGATAGTAGGAATGAATGAATAATAACCTACGGTCTTGTTCCTTTATAGATTAAGGAACAAGATATACATGGCAACAAGATGATATAAAATAAATTAACTAAAGCTGGGATATTGAAGATAATATCAAATCTTCAATGTTTGTCCATCAGCTTGAAGATATTCCATTTGAAAACTTTAGTCCCTCTTGTTTCCATCTAGTAGTTTTGTTACATCAACTTTAATTCCCAACAATCTTCCCCTAGTTGATGTCGGCAAAACTATGTGGTACATGATCTCCAAATTGCTTCACCTCAAGTTAAGCATCTCTTCCCCTTTTTTCACATCAATAGGGAAGTAACAAATGTATGCAATTGAAGATTCTCCAAAAGTAGGCTTTGTGTAATGACGTTGAAGAAAAACAAATACAATTGATGTAGAAGCAGAATAACCCAAATCTGTGTTCCATATCTTGTACTAACCACGTGACTCCAAAACCCACGGCTATAATGAGTAGACTTTAAAACTCATGGCTATAATAAGTAGTTTCTTGACAAAAAGAATCCTCACACTAACAAAGTGAGGCACATACAACGGCAAATATGAGCATAGAGCGTCTTAAGAAAAATCTCATACCTTCGCTACATTTTTATAAAGTCTATTGTCACAACTTAAAGCACGAACAAGTTATCTTAAAAGTCAGTGGTTAGGAGTTCACGACTTTAAGATATGATAGAACACCAATCCGCGAAAATCTACTTCGAACATCAAATTTATCATAAAATTCTTCCCCTTAATCATAAACTTCGCTAAGAAAAATATTCGATCCATTAATATCATAATTAAATCTTGTATAAAATAAGAGATCCCATGTACCTGTGTGTGTAACCGTCTCATTTTGTGTGCCAAAATTCAACCAAAATTCCAAACAACAACAAATCCTTCTTTGCCCGATATCCTTCTTTGTCCAATATCTTTTCAGCGTGTGTTGTCCAATATCGGACAACACTTGTCTGCGGGAAGAACACATATGTCAGACAAATCTGTCAGAGGCTAAAATATATTTGGCAGCGGCTAGAGCTAGCCGCTGACACCATCGGTGTCTGTGGTCTCCTACAGTTTTATTAACAGAGGGTACAAATAATAATATTAGTGAGAATAGTGTACCACTTTTTTACTTGTGTTCGTCTTCTTTTTCTTTAATGAGCAACACACATTCTTATACTTTCTTTCTTTGTCCTAGTACATCACATCTTCAACGTGGAAAGAACAAGTAAACATACCTTGGACCATCACATCCTTTTGTTCTTTCTTTATTATCATAATCATCACGTGTCTTTCTTATTGAATAGCCAACTGAACATAACCTTGTGAAATTCAAAAACATCACAATCACATGAAGATACCTTGCATATCTTTCAGTTTGTTCTCATGTGATATAATATCATAGCATTACACGTCCACATAAAAAGATATGACATGTTGGACCAATGAAGATTCGCAGCCTTGGATAAAATTGAACAGTACATATTTTTGTACCATAATACTTGGGCACCTGAAAACATATATCTTGCAAAGACCAATAGTCGAATCAACCAAAGCAAAACATAATTTGTATAGATACCTTGGGACCACAAGTACTAAGACAATCTGTGTGTACTTTAAGTAATCATACATCGCTATTATATGAAGTTGGGCTACCGTCTTAAATGTAAATAAACAAATCATACAAAGTTATGATCAGTAGAAGCCTAAACGTGTAACCTATACAAACCTTTTTATATCATCTCTTATTTGCTGCATACGCATCCATCTAGCAACACAAAGCACATCAAAATCCAAGTACTATGCGGAATATAATACTTAGAACAAATAACAAACAAACAAAGTACGTATACCAAACTTTCCACTTTGATTAATAATAACAACGATGAACAAATGTATTGAAAGCGTACTAATGACAAACCCTAAGACCTCCTTTTATAGATTAAGGAGTCTTGAACAATAAGCTACGAATCAACTATTCTAGGAGAAGATAAATATAGAAAATACAATATACGATCCTACCCTAAACTTGATATTTACACTAATCATGATGTTTCTAAATAAAAAAAATACAAAGAGAATTCTTACAAACAAAATCTATTCCTTAATCTGAGAATGAATAAATCTCAGCAAGTCAACACAAACATCACTGGTGTAATCAACCTTGAGCTTAGTACAAACCATCTTCTTCAGTAAGTCTTCTGATAGTGGATAAACATGATCTATCAACAAATACTGAGCAAACTTTATTGTGCAGAGATAGTAAACACCAACAGCTGAATATAAACGCCACTCCAAGCCAGTCAAATCATCAAGATCCAGCCAAACTAGATCAACTTCATCATGGTCAAACATTCTCTTGAATGTTGTCCATATCTTTATTCCACCAAAAGTTGAAGGATTTTCAGCTTCATACATCTCCTTCAACAGACTCCAAAGTGTTTCCAAATCTTCTCTGTCTAAGCTTGAAAACAGAGAAATCAAAGATGTGAAAACATGTACCTTATCACCAAACCTGGTGATCTTCTAAAAACCTGAAGAATCTTCTTCATACTTAACAATTGGGTTCTTGATGTCAAGTGGTAGAACTGCAGCAATATAGAAGCTTCCAAGGATGAAAGTTCCAATTTCTTCTTCAAAACTGCTTCATTATACTTTGGTTACAAAAAATCAAACTCAAGCAACTTCATCTTTGCTCCCTACTTCACTGGTCTAGGCACAATAGATGCCTTCTTTATTCTCATCTCCTCTTCTAATTCTTCTTGTCTCTCAGCCAGAAAGCAACTGAAATATGTTTTCTTTACAAACACAATTCTAAATTAGATATGCAAGTGACTCCAACTGTTCAAAGGATAACTTCCATAGCTTTGTATGAGTCCACCCTGTCTGATAACATCTAAGAAGCATTTTATATAACTCCATTCTTGATGTATTGGTCTTTGCGAAAACATTGTTTGCCTTATTTGCCAAAATCATCTTGTAGTCACGTTGTACTCTCAACAATGTTTCTAATCCCCAGATTTTCAAAGACAAAGTAAGGTTTGGGTTATCCATGAATGATTCTTCAAATCTGAAAAACAACTCAGGAATTGTAGGCACATCAAAATCAACCTATAACTTTAGTTGTCTTAACTTTTCTTTAGCTGCCTCATCATTACCATACTCCAACTGTTCTGGTTCTTTTTCATTGTCCACATCAGCATTTGAGCTTTGTGAACTTTTATTATCATTGCCACCAGAAGTAGAATCACCTTTATCAGACTCAGAAGTGAGAATCTGATCCTCAGCACTCCCTTTCAACAGTCCCCTTGTAACACCCCACTTTAATTAGTGGACCGTTACGCGTAATTATGGTGTGTCATCAAAGCATACAAGGTAATATGTAGTAAAACATACATGACCATAGGGAAAACCGGAATCAAACATCGGTTCCTAAAATAAGCCTAAAACATAAATAAAGTAAATGAAATGAATGAAAGACTAAACAAGCATAAGTATATGAAGGCAAACGGAGAAGAAGTCTATGGCAGCTTCCATCATATGCACGTCCTCCAAATGCTCGAGTCTGTCCTTGGGTACCTGCCGTTTTGGGACATAGAAAGGAAAGTAACGGCTGAGCATAACGCTCAGTGCATGGATATATGACATAGTATGAATGGTTGAAACATAAATAAGACTAATAAGCGGAAATGTATAAGTCCTGGAAAACCTAGTTGTCTGTCATGTTAACTGGTTTTAGTTCTGAAAACATAGCTTAAGTTACTTATGAAATATGTATTAGTTAATGTACCAAAAGCCAATATAGGTCATGAGGTCAACAACATTCATGAATACTTGGAGAGGAGACCTCATCATGCAATTAGAGGGGTTGCCTCTAATTAACTGGTAAGTGGGTAGGAGGGATCAGCTCCTTCTTAAGGATGCAAGGCACACACCACATTCACCATGAAATCCTGACTGAAACATGTAACTAGGATGCACCCATACGCCCCACATGATAATATAATAATATGGCCAAAAGCTGAAAGGGACGCCACGAGCTATCACTCCGCCGTGGTGAAGTCATAACACTAGTGCCTCTAGTGTTATGGTTATGGTACCTCCATAACTAGGTGAACTGGTCATGCATGTATATGGCTAAGCAAACTAATAAAACATAAGCATTTAATCTGTAACTAGTGGGGAAAAGAGTTGGTTGCATACATGAATTCCTAATGAAGGAAGAGATTGTCCTTACTGAAGGACGGGAAATCCGTACCTCGTGTCCAGTGAACGGAAAAGATGAACGAAGGAAATTCCTACTCCGATCTCACTAATGCTACATAGAAGGATACGTGTATAAGTATACTGTTTACTACGTACGTAACTGATTATAATATGTATTGACCAGTTTTATATGTTTTAGTCTTGTCTTACTGATTTTAATGTTATATTATACTTATCATGTGTTCTAAGTCTTCTGATTAAGTATTAACTTATATTCTTGTATTATTATACTTGTAGTGTAATAATAAGTAACTTTCTAAAAATAGCAGGTTTCCTAAAATAGAAAGTTTCCAAAAATAGATTTACTGCTTAAAATATAATTGTTTCTAAAAATAGATAGTTTCCAAAAATAGTAAGTTTCCTGAAATAGAAAGTTTCCATATTTAGAAATAAACTGGATTAATAAGCTAATAATATAAGCTTAGTTTTACTGATTAAATGTACTAAGTCATGTGATTAAAAGTACAGTTTATTAATTATAACATGTAAATTAAATAAACTATAGGTTATATGATTTAATTAAATATAAGCATGATTTAAATTAAATTTAAGTGTATAAAAATACTTAGGTTAAAGCATGTATTAATATTGTATTAATATAACCTAAGTCATGTTTATTAATTAATTATATGTCATGCTTAATAATTAGTTAATACTATAATGTAAAACAAATAATTACATACTTAGGTTAAAAACATGTATTATTACATAATAATAATTAACCTAAGTTCATGTTTTAGTGAAATTAATTATAGCCATGATTTAATTAATTTAACTTTCTTGGTAAAATAATATGCTTGTAAAAATGTAACTTATAAAAATATTATACCTGTAGAAAACGTGACTCGTACAATGTTCCCGTGACAAAACCCGTGTTTTAGTTATACTAAATAAATATGAACCGGACCGGCTCCCCTTGAACCGGACCGAACCAAACAGCCCCTAACTGCATTAAGTTGCGAACCAAACACCCCCTTAATTCTGTCTTAAACCAAAAACCAAACACCCCCTTAATTCTGTCTTAAACCAAAAACTAAACACCCCCTTAACTGCCAGTCCCCTGGCAGTGGTGTTATTGCCACCGACAGTGGCTATTTTCCCCTTCTCGAAATAAATTCCCACCGAGACCACCCAGGTCTCCGGTTCCCACTGCCTGAACAAACACCCCCGTTGGGGTTGCCACTGTTAGACCAAAACCAACCATGCCTTGCGGTTGGTGGAAGTTAATCACCACCGAGACACATGAGTGTCTCGGTTTTTGTGCAAATCGTAGCCCAACAGCAACCCTCATTGACCAGAATGATTTAAACTTGTAAATAACATGTTTATGAATCTAATACCCAGATTTTAGATCGATTTACAAAAAGAAAATAAAAAGAAACGAGATTAGGGTTCTTACATGTATTTAGGGTTTTAAGAATCACCAACCCACAAACCATCCTTGATTACTAGAACAAAACACGATTGTTTTTCTTGCTCTTGTTGTTCATAGCGTCGGCATGGAGGGGCCACACCAAAAATATGCGGCGGCCACCATGTTCTCTGATTAGGTTTTTTTTATTTTCATCTTTTCTTTTTGTCCTAATAAAACACTCCCTCCCGTCTTTTCTTTGTTTTAGTCGGTTTGTGTACATCATGGGCCTCGGCCCATATGTCTTGCCCCATTCTAAATGCAATACAATACAAATGAGCCCTTATACTTCTATTAATTCCGCGAGTTGATAATGTTACGCGCTTCGTGTTTAAAATGCCGTGAATTTTCTCATGGTTACTCTTATACGTGTAAACGTAAATATTATATACGTAATAATATCCGTTTTAAATATCCGTATCGCGTGATTTAAATGATGTGATTTATTATCTTTCGGTTTCATTTATTATACGTAAATTCATGTCGTATATTAATAATAATCATAACATACATAATTACTTACTGTACGTAATTAATATACGTAATTACTCGTCGCGTCTATTTAATAAATGCGATAATCATGTTAGATGCTCGTGATATAAGTTCGTGATTTATTCATCATAGTTAATAATTATCGTGTATTAACACATACGTAATAATTATCGTGTAATAACACGTACGTAATTCTTGTAATTAATATTCGTGAAACGTATTCATGTTATAAAAGGAAAGTTTTAATCTTGTACGTACGATTATTAGTGTACTGTTCATGGTAAAAGCATGCGGGTTTTACAACTCTTCCCCCCTAAAAAGAATAATTCGTCCCCGAATTATAGATAAAGTAAACTGAAAGAGAAACATACCCGAATCAAACTGAGAGGGTATGTAAAATAAAGGACATGCATGTGACATGTTAGAAGGAACGTGGAACGTGACATGTCTTGAAAGGACATGGAACGTGACGTGACTGAAAGGAGGTAGCTAATCGATAAGAGAAAACAGATAGGAAGTCCGGATGCACTCCTCCGTTCCAAGTGGCTTCCCGCCCAGAACGGTCCTCGAAACGGTCTTGGCGAAAATAACAATATTAGTCTTCATGACTTTTGGTTGACGATACAGAAAGTTTATGGTCATCATGTAAGATAGATCCTCCTAAATTTGATCGAGGGAATAAGAATTTACGTGCAAGGGTAAATGAAACGTCACGATGCAAAATAACTTAGACTAACTGATCTTAATCCCGTCTTAGCAATGATGTGCGAGACATACTGAAACGTAGTACGTGAACAATTTTGAACGTGATACGTGAACAATTGTGAACGTGATACGTGGAGTTATGGTGAGTGTAATATAAGAAGCATATGATGAACAATGATACGTGTAACGTATCGTGAACGTGATATGAGAAACGTGGAATGAACATGACATGTGAAACATATTGTGAACATGGAATAACGATGGCGGTAACGCCAAGCGCTATAAGGTGAGACGTGGAGTGTGACGTGAGACGTTCGTTTGAGGATAGAGAGTTATACTAAACTTGAGTTTGGTCTCTCAAGTTCTTGCAAAAAATTTCCAGAACGAAAATAAACATAAAATCGTAAGCCATGAGACAATAATGAACGTGAATAGTGTCATGAACGTGAGTGTGAAAGCAAGTCGTAATATTTGAACAAAGACGTGAACGTAAATAAGGAGCACAAATGTGAACCTTCGTCTGGCCGGATAGTTGAGGGATTACCAAGTGATCGGATGAGCGCTGTCTGGAACAAGTCCGATCAATCTGCTGGTTCTAAAAATCCTTGCGGATGTAAGGGTTCTGCAGACTTGGTCAAACTGTTGACCATAACCCATATAGCACCATGCTTCTTCTGAGGTTGCGTTAATCTGGTAACCAAAATCCATGGAAATCTTGTCCCATTTATGTTCACCTTTTTCTGATGATGGAAAACATCCTAGTCAATTGGTGTTCTATCTTAGCCTGTTGGTATGTCAGGTACTTAGATATAAACGTAACTATATCTTGATTCGTAGAAACTTGATACATAGAAATTTGCGGAACTATAAGTCTCCGAAATTAGACTTCTCTTAGCGTAGGATTTTCTGGAACACCTAATGTAGTGTAAGGTCCTCACCTTTATGCATAAGCTGAGTCATGGTAAGATTAACCGTGCGAATCCATGTGATACAGCGTGTCATTATAATCAACCAGAATTTATATTGGAAAATTTCAAGGTGAAATTTCTCTTGTCGTAGAATTTGCAACATAGTGCAGATATGGTCTTCCTGCTCTTCTCTAGACCTAGAGAAAAAAATCAGGTTGTTCTCGATAAAAATACTGATGAATTTGTTTATGAGTTCATGGAAACTCAACTTAGTAAGTCTATAATGCTGCTGGAGCATTTATGAGACTAATACAAAATCACGAATCTAGCATGACTGAGTCGTGTACGAATAGCAGTCATGGAAATGTTCTACTCTTTCACTCGGCACTGTTGGCAGCATGATCACGAGTCTAATCTTGGAAAAGTGATTAACACCCTAAAGTTGATTGGGCGTGTTGTCAATATGTGGAGGAGAATAATGGTTATGGATGGTGATTTGTATTAAATCGACGGTAGTCGACACATAATCTCATGTTACCGTCCTTCTCCTTGAAGGTTCTTCTGGAATGTATGGGAAGATTTTGGTATAATCGGCTGGTTATGCGTAAAAGAAACTTAAGTGGTCGTGTCTTAACTGACAGCTAGAAAATTTTAGCAGTCATGGCTAACAAAGCACGTGCTTGGAAAGCATAGATAATTTGTACAGATTTTCCTGATGGAAAACCATGCTAAATGTATTCAGGATCCTGAACATTACTGTACAAAATCATGAATCATAGCAGGGTGTGCTGCTCGTAGTCCATAATTAGGATTAAATTCAACTCGCATCTGTCCGAGGTAATGCTTTAGCAACTTGGATCTTATCATTAGGCTGAAGGAAAATCTTCGTATACATGGGGGATACGAATGGCGTCCTTTATGGTCATGAATATATTAAATATAGGTGCAAGAAAGGAAATTATCATTGAACAATCATGACAGATCTCTCTGATATGTCTGTGTTGGTACTAAAATTCTTGTGGCCTGATTAATACATGGCACCACAAAACAGATATACCCTTTGGAGGGTACCCTGAATTTCTTAGGGATGTTCTAGAGTTGGACGTGAGTCATGTGTCTTGACTCGTGTCTTGGGAAATATAAGCATGACATGTGTCTTGACTGGTGTCTTGACATGTGTCTCGAGATGTGAAACAAATAGAACCACAAATATTAGGTTATTATGCCAGAATTGGCGGATCGGTTGGACTACTGATCTTTTATATTTCTGATCACGTCCGTGGCCAGAACTTCTGTTGCGATTGCTAGGATAGTTGCTGTCACAGTAGTGGTTACTATCGTCTTGTCTGTTAGTTCCATGACGGTCATTCTCATGATTGTGCTTCATGTAACTATTCAACTGAGTGGTCGGCTGGTACCGGTTCGCACTCATATGTCTAAAACGACAACTGAATGACGTGTGACATGTAACTAAGAATTATGGACAATGATTGATGGGAATCGTCTGGTGGTGAAGCATCTTCTCGTCAGAATGCTTTGATCTAACGCCTTTGTCTTCGTCTTGTAAGATCTCCAGGTTGTGAACAGCATCAACATCTCGTAGCGTCTCTAAAATCCGCAGCATCAACCCTTAGTAACATCTACAAGCTATGAGTGGCATCAGCAATTTGTAGAGTATCAGCAAGTGGAATATGCAAACATGGAATACGGTACATGGAGTACACATGAAATGCACATGAAATGATCGGTATGGGGTCGATCATCTGACATGATGTTAAAGGAAAATAATTGGTTAAACGGTTAGAAAGACCATCATGATAACCTGGAAATGCCAGTATATACCTCATTCTGGTTGCATAGAGAAACGCTAACGTGTGGTTAAACGAATTTCAACGATGATTTCCCTGAAAACATGATTAATGAAAACCAACCATGACTATCATGAAAGCAGGATTTAAATGAATTCCAACAGTGTCTTTCATGAAAGCATAAAGAACAAAAGAGACGTAAGACGTAATCACATGAAGACGAAATCATCATGAAGAAACATGAAACAACCTAACATGAAGGAGTGTATAACATAATCAGCATGAAAATGAAGTTAACCATGATAGTATGAAAACATACTTGACATAAAAACATAGTAATTTATGGGGTTAAGTCCATATACTGGTAATATACTATCCATCATTTACACATCTAGGTAATGTACTATTTTTATTACTAATATCGCTATAAAAACCGTCTAAACTTTTCCAATATAGGTAATGTGATCGGCTAGGACAGGTTACAACTCGAAATTAGGAACAAACGCTTCATTTTTTTCATCTCCTTCGTCTTTTCATCTGGAACAAACGCTTCATTTTTTTCATCTGGAACAAACGCTTATTTATTTTTTCAAAAAATCTTTAAAAAACAAGAATCTATACTCGGATATGAAACCAATAACCGAGATCCATGTAGCTGCATTTACCATCTAAATGTTCACGAAGGGTTCCGTTAGTAACATATTTTAGCATGAAAATACGCTCACCAGCATGATCGATATAACCATAAAATCTTACCAGATTTAGATGCTCGATATGTGATAATGTTACAATTTCATTTTTGAACTCCAATGGAGCCCGATGGTCATAATTGTCCTGCCACAGAAAAATGTAAATAATTAATAGATACTCTTTAATACCCCATGGAATTTGAATTATAATGCTTTTCTATATAAATTTTTTTATATATTCCAAATACCATCATGCTGATAACTTGATCGTGTTGCTTTAGAATTACAAGATTCGATTCTTGAGTGTTATTTGACAAGCACACACGTATTAGATATTTATATCAAACATTAGAAACCAATTTACAAGCTAAGAATTTGCTTAGGAGTATATTTATTTTCAATTTATCAAGGTAGTAATTGTTTTGTTCCAAATTTCGAGTTCTAACTTGTCATAGCTGGTTACATTACCTATATTAGAAACGTTTAGCCGGATTTTATAGTGATATTAGTAATAAAAATAGTACATTTCCTAGATGTGTAAACCATGGATAGTATATTAACAATATATAGACTTAACCCTAATTTATGAGGGGACATGAAAAAATTTTATGCCAATAAATCATGAGAAAAATTTTATGCATGAAAAGAGTGCGTGAATACATGATGCAGTTTATAAAAACTTTTATATGCGCGAGGGTAAACGCCAATGGTCAGTTTACCCAAAACAAAAGACATGGCGAGGGGACGCCTATGGGTCGGTCCCAAAGTTTAAAGTTTCGATAAAAGCACGTGCGACTAAATAGGGCCAGTCCTGTACCAACCATTACTTAGTCAAAATTCCTGCAACAATGATACATGAAACATAAATAAGTAAAAATCATCTATAAAAACTTATCAGAAAAAAATTTTTTTGTGACTAATTATGAACTACTAGGGTTCAGTCCACATAGCCACAGTTCACGAGGGATCATAATTCATGAAACAATGACACATAACTAAATAAGAATGACGGTTGTTCATCCATATTAGTAAAACAATATAGTAGAAACACCAAGGTTAAAACATCAAGGTGCTGAAAACATCATGGTTAAACCAACAATGCGTTGAACACATCAATACGTAGAATAACAAGTGTTGGCTTAGGAAGATCCTAGTGACTACCCACTAGTCACGGGTCAAGTTTTAGAGCCTACAGGTCGAAGCCTTGGCTCTGATACCATAATTGTAACACCCCACTTTGATTAGTGGACCGCTACGCGTAATTATAGCGTGTCATCAAAGCATACAATATTATATGTAGTAAAACATACATGACCACAGGGAAAACCGGAATCAAACATTGGTTCCCAAAATAAGCCCAAAACATAAATAAAGTAAATGAAATGAATGAAAGACTAAACATGTATAAGTATATGAAGGCGAAAGGAGAAGAAGTGTTAGCCCTATATTTTATATAGTCGAACAAGAATGTAATAGGTCATGTTAGTCGTTATTGGTCTTGTATTGTAATAGGTTAGTCGGGAAAAACCGGGCTTAGACTTTAAGCTAATATTGTCTAAGTTAGGGGCGTAAGCCCAAGACTAAGCCAAGCCCGGCCCAAGTCACAAACCCACGGCCCATGGAAAGCCCATTGGTTCGTGGGTCTATAAACCCTCTTCCATGTGGGAAAGAGGGTGTTGGTTCATTTTACTTTCTCTCTCTAGTAAACATTAACCTTCCAAATTCTCTCTTGTTTCTCTCTCTACTTTCTTCTCTTTCTCTCTCTAAATATCTCTTCTAAATCTTATGTTATGGATTGAATAGGAACAACATTTGGTATCAAGAGCCTATAGTGGATTGGTGATTGAAGATTCGTGTGGTGTGTTCTTGATTTTTCGTGGTCATTTTGATCTATATATCACGTCCAAAAAAAATTTCTCGTGTTTTTTATGGTTTTTTCTTGAGACAAATCTTCAACATAGTTGTGGTAGAGATTTAGTATAGTTACTTTGGCAAAAAACACAAAATTTTTGGGTGTTTTGATCATTTTTTGGCTTAAAATCACGAATTGGTTGAGTTTTGTCCGAGAAAAGTGGGATTTATTCCGATCAGGTCATCAGAAAAGGGCTTACAGTTATTCCGATCAGTGTAATCGGAATAGGGTTTATACATTCCGATTGGTCATTCCGATTTGACATTCCGATTTGGACATTCCGATTGGTCATTCCGATTTGACATTCCGATTTGTCATTCCGATTTGACATTATGATTTGACATTCCGATTTGAATATTCCAATTTGGACATTCCGATTTGACATTCTGATTTGTAATTCCGATTTGACATTCCGATTTGAGTATTCCAATTTGGACATTCCGATTTGGCATTCCGTTTTGAACATTCCGTTTTGAGTAATTTTTAGACTTAGCCACTATCTAGACTAGTTTCGGAACATCGTTTACACGAAGATTAAAAAAAAAGAGTTTTTTGGCGGGAAAACTCTAGAAAAAATTATTTTTTCCTAGACCATTTTTAGGCCATTTAAGCTTCAATTTCAAATTTTGGCGAAGCGAAAAATATTTCGACCAAAAATTCGAATTTTCGGACCAAAATTCAAATTTTTAGGCCAATTTTAGGTTTTATTTTTGTCAAAATTTTTCATTTTTCAAAGATTTTCCCTACTAGTTTTTGGCTATTTCTAACTCGATTTCAAAATTTGGTGATTCAAATTTTTTTCGACTTACCGTTTTGTCGGACTGAGGAATTTATTGTCGGACTGGGAAAAAATTGGAATTTTTGGAATTTCAACCACAATCTAATCACAACACATCCACTAAGATCCGTATCCATACACATCATATCCTCTTCGAGACATCCGTTCAATGGACATCTTCGTGGATTCAACACCAACAACGTCCATGACTGAGATGAATAAAGAGAAGATGCAGAATCCAGAGGTTCAGACAAATACTGAGACTCCAATCAGTAAACCTTCTAACAAGGATTCTACCACCAAAACCGTTCATGCAATCAAATACAAGATGTCGAAAGCAAAAGAAAGATGCATGGAACACATAAAGTTGCTTCAGTCACATCTTCAGGTTCTTTCAAGAGAAGACCTAAAAGGCACTCGTCTTGAAATTGGATTCAAACGGGTATTCTTTTTACTATTTGGTCAAGATGTTGAGACATTCATCAGAACGATGCTACTTAATGTGGACTATCTTCAACAAGAACTTGACAGAGACGATTTTCACGAGAATATATCAATGGAGGTCCTTTTAGCTCTCAACAATCAGTTCCAGCAATTCATTGACTCAAGTGGCTTATCCAAAAACGATCGAGAGTTCACAAGCACATACTTTACCAAATATACTCTCGTAGATCTTCAAGCATTCAAAAAGACACTTCTTCAACATATGAGCAATATTAAGAAGTCAATTGTTGAAAGAACACACCATCAAAGGCACTTTCAAAGAAGGGTGAATCAAAGACTGATGTAGACGAAAGAGAGCACTGTCGATATAGATCAAGCATTGGATGCTTCTTCAGTTGATACAGAGAGCAGCGGGACAGAATCAGAAACGCAGCATATCAGTACCAGCTCAGGGAATGATCAAACAACAAATGATGCGGATATCAGACCCATTTATGATGATCAGCCAATGGCTATGGTACATTTAAATGCTGAATACGATGTTTCTCAACATACTGAGCAATCTGAACCCATTCTTGACACGTATCTAGTGGAAAAGGTTGATAGCAATACCACACCTGATTCATCAGATACGAGTACTAATGGAGGAGAGACTTCTCAGGATGTTGATTCTAAGATTCACGAGCTTGAAATTCTGTTAGCTCAGAAGACTAAAGATTTTGAGGATGCCAAACTCGATTTTTCAAAGAAAAATAACAAATTTGAGGCTTACTTTGAAAAACTTGAAAAAGAAAATGTTGTTCTTGAACAAAAATTGGATCGTAAGATTCAGGATTTTAATGTGGAAAAAGAACATTTTGTGAAACAAATAAATTTGTTAGAATCAAAGTTGGCTTCTCAAAATCCAAGTCTCCGCCTGCTTCATTAACTGAATTATCTGTGCAACCTATCGACACTGTAGATAGTAATGACGCGAATGAAGAAAATGACATATTTGACAATATGAATATTAAGTTAGAACAACGTGTCGCTCAATTACTTCTACAAAATGAGCAATTAAAGGCTCAGACTCAGGAAAAGGTTTTTGCACTGACAGCGGTGAAAAATGAATTTAGGAAACTAAAAGGAAATAGTGTGGATACTAAGTTAGCAAAACAGTCAGTCTTGGGGAAACCTCCTTCTCAACCAGTCAGAAACCGCTCAGTTGCTAGACAACCGAATGCGTTTAAATCTGAACGACTCAAAACGTCGAATCTGAGGTTTGCATCCCAAGTTGACGTGCGTAGCAATTTACCTAAACCAGTCACTCCACAATCTAGACCCCCATTAAGAAAATCCGCTTCTGCAAAGCCCGATCACATGAATGCTTCAACCAACTCTAGAAATAGCTCCAAGAACATGCCTAGGCGTAGTTCAAATGACACGGGTCACAAAAGCTATCTAGAGGATGCTAAAAACAATACAAAAGCAAGAGATAGGACCAAACCACAACCTAGGAGCGTTATTCACACATCTAGTAATTCTAGACCCTTCTATGATGTGCACAATTCTGCCAACCCTAGGAAATCAAGAGCCTTCTCAGATGCTAAGCACTTTGTTTGCACGAAATGTAACAAATGCGTGTTTAATGCCATTCATGATGATTGTATCACTAAAGTCCTGAACAAGGTGAACCAAAAAGCTAGAGCACCTCAAAGACGGAACCCTAAAGGAAATAGGTTTTCTCCAACTAAGTCTTCCGTTGTGCATGAGAAACCTATGTCTCCTAGACCTTGTCTTAGGTGGATACCAACGGGTAGAACCTTTAAAACAATTGGTCTTAGGTGGGTTCCTACTGGAAAGATATTTCCCTCTAGCTCGACAAAGGTTCATAGTGAACCCCCACATGGTTCTCATCAAGATATCGCTAACCCACATGCAAGCATACAAACTACTGATGTAAGTGCAGGTAATAAAGTAAAGTTTCAAAAAGAACACAACGGTTTTCCATATACATACCGTTCAACAAAAGACACTCTCAGAGTTTGGTTGCTGAAGAAACAGATATCAGAGAAGCAAGCGTCTCAGGGGTTTCACAATTAAGCTTCAACAATGACTTACAATCACATATCAGGCTGTAACTCGAACGTCAAAGAAAGGGAACTTTATCTCTTCAACGATAAGTTACCCTCAAAACGAGAAATTCATATTTCTCGGTCACGAGCTTCTATTAAAACTATTCAAAAGTTTTATGCTCGTGTACAAGGCTTATAGTCAAATTACAGACTGTAACCCGGGCTCACAAGACAGGAAAGTTCATCCCGAGTATGACTTATCCTCAAAACGAGAAATTCGATTTTTCTCGGACACGAGCTTACATTAAAACTATTCGAAAGTTTTAAGCTCGTGTAAATGACTTCTAAGCACATCACATCTTAGGACTCGGACCTCAAATAAGGAAAGGTTATCTCGGACGATAACTTATCCTTTTCAACGAGAAATTCATATTTCTCGGTCATGAGCTTCTCATAAAAACATTCAAAGTTTTTAAGCTCATGAAAAACGATTTCTAAGTAAATGTCATCTTAGAACTCGAACTTCAACTTAAGGAAAGTTTATCACGGATGATATTATCCTTCACAACGGGAAATTTATTTTTCTCGGTCATGAGATAGTCACAAAACAATCAAAGTTTTGAGCTCATGAAAAACGGACCCGAAAGGGGAGTGTACGTTTCAGTGCGCTTTCTCTAAGCAATAGAAGAGAAGTCTTCTATCCTGATTATTTTAAAACCGTTGAACACAATTTTTCAAGAATTTCTCAAAAGGTTTTTCTAAATCTTTCAAAATTGTGTGTTCAACACTCCCTTCCTCATAATAGGTTTTTATCTCAAAATGTCATATGTTATTTTGATCAATTTTTGAGGGGGGGCGTTTTAAAATCAAGCCTTTTAATGTTGTTGGGTACATCTCTAAAATTGTCATATTTTATGTATCCAACACATTCCGAAAATGATAATAAATCTGTCATATATATATATATTATCGGTAAAGGCATCTCATCTCCGTACCTCAACATATATTGTGGTGTCGTTTTTTCTAAAATTTTGTCAAATTTTGTCTCAAGACACACATATATTGTTGAGGGGGAGCTACCCGACTTAATGTTCCATGATTCATGCGTGCACACATGTTTCTCTCCCAATTGGTTTTTAGAAAATGTCATATTTTAATCAATTAGTATCTCTAATATGATGTTTTTATATTAGAGATAGGGGGAGAAAATGTGATTAAAATGTAATATATCGCAACAAGTGATCTTAAAGACTCAAGTGCAACTCTTTCCTTCACATGCCAAACTATTTCGTATATCGATGCATGTGTGTAGGGGGGGTTTTTTGGAAATGTAAAACTTTCAAAGTGTTAAAAGTTTTGATTTTTATCAAACACTTTGAATGGTTTTCAATGGTTTAATGGTTACGATCTTTACCCAAAACAACCTACTATCCACGACGGAACGATGGAGTCAAAAGGTGGTTTAGGATAGGAAACTAAGTCCTATGATCCAACCAGAACCGGAGGGATCTACCCAAGGACATTCCATAGCTAGAAATAGTTGTCCTTAGGAAAGATGGAGTTGAATGAAGCTGAATGCGGACCAATTACTTAAGTTAGCACTGGAACAATCACAACAAGGTGCTAGTGATGACGTATTGGTAAGCATTGAAGGAGTTAAATATTCTATGCAACTTAGGCAGAAACCGGGTTAATACATCTATTGAAGACAAGTCATCATGGACCCAGTGATGCAATACACAACCCTTCTCAGCCATTCGAGTTTCTCTGAAAAGAAACTTGTCTCATTGTCACAGAGATCAACACGTATCTATTGACTTTCTCACTCCGAGTTTGTTAATATTGAAAAGGTGGCAGTCTGCTCCAGCCTCCGATTACCAAAATGCACTTATTGAGTCTAGAGCCAAATGAGATCAATTTATCATCTCATTAGGACACAATCGAGTCCTACGCATTATCCTTGTGATATTGCCAGAACATCTGAGTGATACGATTCACAATGAAGATGGAAATCCTGCTTGAGCCAGCATCAAACAAGCTCATGGTAGGTAACTTGTGCGATTCTACACGAATCAAACTTGTGAGAACTAGAAAGCAACTAAGTTTGGATTCTTAATTGATTCAAACTTGATTCCAGGTTTCTTCGCAAAATCCGTGTGATCTTGCCAGAACATTCAGAGTGACACTCCTTAGTGCTCACAGTGACGAATGGAAATCCTTCCAGTGTCAACATCAAATAGCACTGCGGTAGGTGACTCGCGAGATTCTCTATGAATCAAGCTTGTGACAAACTGGAAAGCAACAATGGTACGATTCTTTTAGAATCAAACTTGTTCCAGGAAATCTGAATTGACGACTCTAATCAGACGGATAATTTATCCTTATGATTCACTCTTTACGTTCGCAGTCTGCTTTGAGACGGTCGAGTAAAGAGAACTGGCTACTACCACCGGGAAACCCTGTCAAGGAGGTTCTTAATCGAATCTACCTGATCATAGGTACGGTATTTAATACCGTTTAACGGTCTTCACCGACCGGAGGTAGAACGCTACCGAGTTAGGGTGAAATGTTCAAAGCCATTTCATCCGTGTCTATATATGTTGCTGCATATCAAGAAGGTGGCGTAGCTGTGTACTAACCGATGTCAATTCAGAAGTCACAAGAGCACAAGATGGCGATAATCAAGATACCTAAGAAAGTAAGAATGTAATAGGTTATCTTAGTCACAAGGAACACAAAATGAAGATCTCAAGCACTCAAAGTCAAATGACAAAGGCTCAAGATAAAGATCACAAAGCATGAAGGAACAAAGCTGTTACAAACAAGATCAAGACCAAGATACAAGACCAAAGCAGGAAGATCTCCTCTACAAGAATGTATTCACTCAATCATCTTATGCTTTTTAAGCTTTTTAAGATGACCGATACATTGGGGGAGATTGTTAGGCCTATATTTTATATAGTCGAACAAGAATGTAATAGGTCATCTTAGTCGTTATTGGTCTTGTATTGTAATAGGTTAGTCGGGAAAAACCGGGCTTGGACTTTAAGCTAATATTGTCTAAGTTAGGGGCGTAAGCCCAAGACTAAGCCAAGCCCGGCCCAAGTCACAAACCCACGGCCCATGGAAAGCCCATTGGTTCGTGGGTATATAAACCCTCTTCCATGTGTGGAAGAGGGTGTTGGTTCATTTTACTTTCTCTCTCTAGTAAACACTAACCTTCCAAATTCTCTCTTGTTTCTCTCTCTACTTTATTCTCTTTCTCTCTCTAAATATCTCTTCTAAATCTAGTGTTATGGATTGAATGGGAACAACAAGAAGTCTATGGCAGCTTCCATCCTATGCACGTCCTCCAAATGCTCGAGTTTGTCCTTGGGTACTTGTCATTTTGGGACATGGAAAGGAAAGTAACGGCTGAGCTCAGTGAACAGATATATGACATAGTATGAATGGTTGAAACATAAATAAGACTAATAACGGCGGAAATGTATAAGTCTTAGAAAACCTAGTTGTCTGTCATGTTAACTGGTTTTAGTTCTGGAAACATAGCTTAAGTTACTTATGAAATCTGTATTAGTTAATGTACCAAAAGCCAATATAGGTCATGAGGTCAACAACGTGCATGAATACTTGGAGGGGAGACCTCATCATGCAATTATAGGGGTTGCCTCTAATTAACTGGTAAGTGGGTAGGAGGGATCAGCTCCTTGTGAAGAATGCAAGGCACACACCACATTCACCATGAAATCCTGACTGAAACATGTAACTAGGATGCACCTATACGCCCCACTTGATAATATAATAATATAGCCAAAAGCTGAAAGGGACGCCATGAGCTATCACTCCGCCGTGGTGAAGTAATAACACTAGTGCCTATAGTGTTATGGTTATGGTACCTCCATAACTAGGTGAACTAGTCATGCATGTATATGGCTAAGGTAACTAATAAAACATAAGCATTTAATCTGTAACTACTGGGGGAAAACAGTTGGCTACATACGGGAATTCCTAATGAAGGAAGATTTTGTCCTTACTGAGGGACAGGAAATCCGTACCTCGTGTCCAGTGAACAAAAAAGATGAAGGAAGGAAATTCCTACTACGATCTCACTAATGCTACATAGAATGATACGTGTATAAGTATACTGTTTACTGCGTATGTAACTGGTTATAATATGTCTAGACTTGTTTTATATGTTTTAGTCTTGTCTTACTGATTTTAATGTTATAATGTACTTATCATGTGTTCTAAGTCTTCTGATTAAGTATTAACTGATATTCTTGTATTATTATACTTGTAGTGTAATAATAAGTAACTTTCTAAAAATAGCAGGTTTCCTAAAATAGAAAGTTTCCAAAAATAGAAAGTTTCCAAAAATAGAAAATTTCCAAAAAGATTAACTGCTTAAAATAGAATAGTTACTAAAAATAGATAGTTTCCAAAAATAGTAAGTTTCATGAAATAGAAAGTTTCCATATTTAGAAATAAGCTGGATTAATAAGCTAATAATATAAGCTTAGTTTTACTGATTAAATGTACTAAGTCATGTGATTAAAAGTATAGTTTATTAATTATAACATTTAAATTAAATAAAATATAGGTTATATGATTTAATTAAATATAAGCATGATTTAAATTAAATTAAAGTGTATAAAAATACTTAGGTTATAGCATGTATTACTATTGTATTAGTATAACCTAAGTCATGTTTATTAATTAATTATATGTCATGCTTAATAATTAATTAATACTATAGTGTAAAAAAATAATTACATACTGATAGGTGTGTAAACACCCATCCTTTTACCACTTATTTCGGGCTAAAACGAGACCAAAACACGTATTTAATATCATTTGTTTGGAATTATGCGTGGTTTTTGTGTTTATTGTGTTTTCAGAGCCAACCGGATAAATATTGAAGAAAACATGGGATTGCACGGGTTTTACTGAAGAAAAAGACTCAAGATAAAGTCTATTGTCCAAGAGATGCAAAAGATTTGAAGTCACTGGGCCTATTCGAAGATTTATCGAAGAAAAGGACCAAAGATGGAAGATTTATATAAGTCGAAGAAACTCAAGTCTATTAAATGAAGAAATTAAAAGACGAGTTGAATTTAATCGACGACAAATCCCGAATCAGAATCGAAAACGGAAACTTTTCTGAAAAGACGAAAAGACACAAAGAACGGGAGAAAGCCCACTCACCAACCAAAGGAAACACCTATAAATAGGCCATCCCACACACATTTTTGAGCTAGCTAGTTTTTCTTTCTTCCTCCCTTTTCTTTCCTCCTGGTTCGTAGAACACCATCACCACTAGGGTGATTGGTGATTTTTATTAGTTCTTTGATCTTGTAATTTTAATCCTTGTTTCATCTTGTCAAAACATTAATCATCCAATTCAAAGTTCTTGTTTAATCTTTCATTTCATCTTGTTCATCTCCATTTTTATCTTCAAGTTCTTAAGTTTTATTTTTCTTGATTTGATCTTCAAAAGTTGCTTGGATTTGTGTTTTTATTAGTGGGATTTGTTGCTTATATTGTCTAAATGATTTGTGTTTAAATTGGTAAAACCTTTTTAAGTGTTTGATTTGATTTTGATTAAAAACCTGAGTTCCGTGTTCTTCGTTACTGTTTCTGTATCTGGGTTTCCAAAGTTCCGAACCAAGACAAAAAGTTCCGAATGAGTCCTTCATTCGGAATCTTCCGAACCAAGCACTAAACTTCCGAATCAGGAGAAAACTTCCGAATCAAGCTTTCATCCGGAAAGTTCCGGATCAGTCATTAAGTTCCGGATCAGCTCAGACTTCCGAATCAAGGAGAAGTTCCGAATCAATCTGAAGGTTCCGAATCAGCAACTTCCGAACCAGCAAGTTCCGAATGAACTTTCATTCGGAAAGTTCCGAATCAGCCATTAAGTTCCGGATGAATGAATAGTATCTTCCGAATCAGTTAGTTCCGAATCAAGCATTAAAGTTCCGAATCAGTTAATTTTTGGGTATTTTAAAGATTACTGTTTTACTGTTGATGTTTTACTATTTTTCTGCTCATATTTCACTATTTACATGTTAACTTTAATTTTAATGTGAACTTTAAAATTTCAACCAAGTTTTTATTAATCTTAATTAAAGTAATTGCCTTTGATTTAAACTTTCATTTCCACTTTCTATTAGACTAGAAAACCCAACCCCTTTATTTAGTAACCAAGAACAATCATTCCACTTAAGACCTAGATCAATTCGAGAGGATATCGAGAACTTAAAATTGAACCCATTGAAAATCCAAATATCAAATGGCGCCGCTGCCGGCTCTTCTCGTTAAGATCAAAAGTTTTTTGTGAGAAATTGGATTTTGGGATCCGTTCCCCGTGAACGTTACTTTTTCAAAAATATTCAAAAACACTAAAAAATATAAAATTTTCAAAAAATCCTAAAAATTAAAAAACCAATAAAAACCAAAAATATTTTTGTTTTGTTTGTTCGTTCTTTTGCAGGTGTATGCGCACTCGATCCACGTCTTATCAAGAGCCCGAGCCTCTCGATAACTTAGACATGGCTGGTGTACAAAACAACAATAACATACCACCGCCGGACAACAATAATAACAACAACAATCCGCCTTTCAACAACATGAATAACAACAACAATGAGCACCTTCCGGATAATCGCCCAATGATTGAATTGCTGCAAGCTCATGTTGATGGCAACACGGATCCAATTGTCATTCCTCCAATTGCCGCCAACAATTTCGAGCTCAAGTCAGGCTTTATCCAGATGGTCTCAGCTCAACCGTTCTTGGGACGCACCATTGATGACCCACACGACCATATCAAGAGGTTTCTACAACTCACCAACACGGTCAAGTTCAATGGAGTTTCGCAAGAAGTGATAAGGTTACAACTTTTTCCCTTTTCTTTAGAGGGACAAGCCCGGCATTGGCTTGCTAAAGAACCGCCACAGAGTATTCTCTCATGGACGGATTTGGAAACAAAGTTTATCAACTACTTTTTTCCACCCTCTCGTACTACCGCTTTGCGGAATGAGATTATAAACTTTGAACAAAAGTACGATGAGTCATTCAGTGAATCTTGGGATCGTTTCAAAGATCTTTTAAGAAAATGCCCACAACATGGTTTTACCAAAGTACATCAAATAAATACTTTTTACAATGGTTTAAGCATGAGTGACCAAGATTCACTGAATAGTGCCTCAGGGGGTAATTTATTGGCTAAGACTTCCAATGCTGCTTGGGATATCATTGAGAACAAATCTCGTGTGCAAACCAAGAGTGTTAGGACCAATGTTGCTAGTGCTAGCACTAATGACAGCGACAAGCGATTAGACAAAATCACCACGCTTCTTGAATCGCTTGTCACACATACCGTCAGCAACAACAACAGCAACAACGCCAAAAACGCACAAGTGAACGCTGTCAGCCAACCTTGTGAGATATGCGGTGGTCCCCATTCCTACACAACTTGTACCGCCACCCAAGATTACCCTGCTGAGAATGTGAATGCGGCATATGGCACCTACCAACAACCTGCTTATCAAGCTAGACCTCAAGGTGACCGTAACTTGCTTAGCTATCGATCAAACAACTATCTTTCACCACCTGGCTTTCCACCAACCAACACAAACCAACAACAAAACCTTAACCGCCCTACTCAACAACAACAACAACCTCGACAACCATACATTCCACCTCACAAGCAGCAACAACCGCCTCAACGTAACAATCAAGTCTACCAACAACCTGCTTACCAACCACCTGCATACAATGCTCCTTCCAACCAAACCAACACTGCTTTACACCAAGAGGTCGCCACCTATATGAGGACCAATGATGTGATAGTGGGAAATCTCCAAGAAGAAGTGCGCAATTTGAAGGCAGATCTGGTCAAGCAAGGAAACGATTTGCGAGCTGATATGAGAAACACGTTGGATAGCCAGACTAATGATCTGAGGAACATGATGGCTAGTTTTTTCCAAAGTAGTCAACCCTCTTCTTCGGGTACTCTTCCGAGTAACACCGTTGCGAACCCAAGAGGGGAGATGAAAGCAATCACTACTAGAAGTGGTAAAGGTACCAAGGAACCCGAGCTTCCTATACCGCCACCGGTGGTTGTGACCAAGGAAAACGAGTCGCTTGCTCCCATTCCTCATCCTTCTCCTTCCCCAATTTCTCCACCTCTTCTTTCTACCCCTCCTCCACCCGTGGTTGTGAGTGATCCTATACTCCCAAAGCCTTCCTCTTCTTCCAATATACCTTATCCTTCTAGGTTGAGGAAAGAGAAGCAAAAGAGCAAGGATGATATCCAGGTTTCGAATTTCCTTAAAATGTTCAAACAACTGAATTTCAATATCTCCTTCGCTGAGGCTCTCGCTCACATGCCCAAATATGCCAAAATGTTTAAAGACCTTCTGAGCGACAAGGAAAAGCTCCTCGACATCGCCAACACCCAACTTAATGAGAACTGCTCTGCAGTGCTCTTAAGGAAATTACCAATCAAGCTTGGTGATCCGGGTCGTTTTCTTATCCCTTGCAATTTCCCGGGAGTAGAGAATTGCATGGCCCTAGCCGATCTAGGTGCTAGTATAAATCTCATGCCTCTAAGTGTTTGGAAGCAATTATCTCTCCCAGAGCTCGTCCCTACTAAAATGACTTTGGAATTGGCCAACCGTACGGTTGCTTATCCAGTGGGGATAGCCGAAGATGTCATCGTAGGAGTCGACAAATTCACCTTCCCTGCTGATTTTGTTGTCGTCGACTACGAAATGGACCCCCGTGTGCCACTTATTGTTGGTCGTCCATTCTTGAGGACCGGTCGCACTCTTATTGATGTTGAAGCCGGAGAGCTTATCATGAGAGTGGGTGACGACAAAGTAGTCTTCAACATGGGCAAGTTGTCTAAACAGCCTTATTCATATGAGAGCGTTAATTGTATTGACGTTCTTGATGAGGCTTGTGAAGAACACTTTAATGATGCTTGCAAAAGTATTCCTACCTCTCTTCCCACTGTTGAGACCGTGTCCTCCATTGATTCATCGTTGTCTCTATTTGGAGATAGTGATTTATTCTGGAACAATCTTGAAGCTACCATGGGAGATGCGAATTTAGCTACTAATGATTCTCCCACCGAGGGGGATGAAGATATGAGTTTCTTTGACAATCTGCTCACCGAAGACAATCCTTCGCCTCCATCTCCCACGGTCATTGCTATCGATACTCCGACGATGAAAACGCCTCCCGTCGAAAATCCTCCGGATTTGGAACTAAAGGAGTTGCCGCCACATCTCGAGTACGTGTTCCTTGACGACAACAACAAGTCACCCGTCATTATTGCAAAGGATTTGGAAGATGCAGAGAAGACTCGCCTCGTTGCTGTATTGAAAGATCATAAGAAGGCTATCGCTTGGAAAATCTCGGATATTCGTGGAATTGATCCTCACTTCTGCACACACAAAATTCTCATGGAGGACGACTATAAACCCACTATTCAAAGCCAACGAAGGGTGAATCCAAAAATCCATGAAGTCATCAAAACAGAGGTTATCAAACTTCTTGATGCGGGTATGATTTACCCTATTTCGGATTCCCCGTGGGTTAGTCCAATCCATTGTGTGCCCAAGAAGGGCGGAATAACCGTTGTTCCCAATGAACACAACGAGTTGATTCCCACTCGTCTCGTTACTGGGTGGAGAGTTTGTATAGACTACCGCAAACTCAATGATGCCACGAGAAAGGATCATTTCCCTCTACCTTTTATGGACCAAATGCTTGAACGTCTAGCCGGTAATGAATATTACTGCTTTCTGGATGGTTTCTCGGGTTATTTTCAAATACCCATCGATCCCCAAGATCAAGAGAAGACTACATTCACTTGTCCCTACGGCACTTTCGCTTACAAAAGAATGCCTTTTGGCTTATGTAATGCGCCCGGGACTTTCCAAAGGTGCATGTTAGCTATCTTCCATGACATGGTTGAACAAACCATGGAAGTCTTCATGGATGATTTCTCGGTCTTCGGGGATTCCTTCTCTGCTTGCCTTGCCAATTTAGAACGTATGCTAAAGCGGTGCGAAGACACTCGCCTCGTTCTAAATTGGGAAAAATGCCATTTTATGGTAAAAGAAGGCGTCGTGCTTGGACATAAGATTTCGAAAGCCGGTCTTGAAGTAGACCGTGCTAAAGTTGACGTTATAGCAAAGTTGCCTCCACCCTCCACTGTGAAGGGTGTGAGAAGTTTCTTGGGTCATGCGGGCTTCTATCGTCGATTCATCAAAGATTTTTCTCAAATCGCTCGCCCGATGACCCACCTCTTGGAAAAAGATACTCCATTTATCTTCTCCAAAGAGTGCCTTGAAGCCTTTAACTCACTTAAGGATAAGCTAACTAAGGCACCAGTCTTGGTTACCCCTAATTGGGAGCTGCCCTTTGAGTTGATGTGCGATGCTAGCGATTTTGCTATTGGAGCGGTTCTTGGACAAAGAGTGAACAAACACTTCCAACCAATCCATTACGCTAGCAAGACAATGACAGGGGCACAATTGCATTATACGACAACCGAAAAAGAGCTTTTAGCCGTTGTCTATGCTTTTGAAAAATTCCGCCCCTATCTTGTCCTTTCCACCACCATTGTGTACACCGATCATTCCGCGTTGAAGTACTTGTTGACAAAGCAAGATTCCAAACCAAGACTTCTTCGCTGGGTTTTGCTGCTCCAGGAATTTAAAATCGACATCCGCGATAAAAAAGGAGCAGAAAACCTAGCCGCGGACCATCTTAGTAGACTTGAGGATCCATACCAAGGGGATCATCCGACCAAAGAAATCAATGATTCTTTTCCCTTGGAGACCTTAATGTCTATAAACTCGAAGCCGAATGAAACCCCGTGGTTTGCGGACTTTGCAAACTACTTGGCGGGTGGAATTCTCAAGGAAGGGTTGACGTCCCAGCAAAAGAAGAAGTTCTTTACCGACATCAAGACTTACTTTTGGGACGACCCTTACCTATTCAAACAATGTGCTGACCTGATAATTCGCCGATGTGTTGATGGACCGGCAGCGTCGGACATCCTTGATGCTTGCCACAAAGGACCCACCGGTGGTCACTTTGGTCCCAATTACACTGCTAAGAAAGTGTTTGATTCGGGATTTTATTGGCCCTCCATATACCGTGACGCTCACGATATGGTCAAAAGATGTGATGTTTGCCAAAAGCAAGGCAAAATCACACATAAAGACGAGATGCCTCAGAATTTCATTCAAGAGTGTGAAATTTTTGATGTTTGGGGTATCGACTTTATGGGGCCATTCCCTTCATCTAAAGGAAACAAATACATCCTTGTAGCCGTTGACTACGTTTCAAAGTGGGTTGAAGCCAAAGCTTTGCCTACTAATGACGCAAGGGTGGTTTGTAACTTTTTGAAAGCTCTATTCGCTAGATTCGGTGTGCCTCGCGCCATTATTAGTGATCGTGGGACTCATTTCTGCAATGATCAATTTGCTCGAGTCATGGCTAAGTACGGTGTAAACCATCGTCTTTCCACAGCCTACCACCCACAAACTAATGGCCAGGCCGAAATATCCAACCGAGGTCTTAAGCGAATTCTTGAAAGGACCGTGGGAGAGCATCGTGCCTCATGGGCTGATAAACTCGATGATGCTTTGTGGGCTTTCCGTACTGCTTACAAGACCCCGATCGGTTGTACGCCTTATCGTCTTGTGTACGGGAAAGCATGCCACCTCCCCATTGAGTTGGAGCACAAGGCTTATTGGGCCTTGAAGTGGGCTAATTTTGATATTACCAAAGCCGGTGACCTACGCAAGATCCAACTCAATGAGCTGAATGAACTTCGGAATGAGGCTTATGAAAATTCTTTGATCTATAAGGAAAGAACTAAGCTCATTCACGACTCTAAGATCAAAAACCGAGAGTTCCATGTTGGAGACAAAGTCTTACTTTTTAACTCTCGGTTGAAAATCTTTTCGGGCAAGCTCAAATCTCGTTGGTCCGGCCCATTCACCATCGCCCAAATTTTTCCATATGGTACTCTCGAGCTCGCTCAACCTAATGGACCAAATTTTAAGGTGAATGGCCAACGAGTGAAGTTGTACTTTGGTGAGGACACCTCTAAGGAGGTGATTCCATCCCTCACCACGTTCCCCATGAACTAATTTTGGGTCGAGTCAGGCTCGTGACTCGGTTATCAAAAACAAGCGCTCCTCGGGAGGCAGCCCGAGTATCTATCCTTGTATGTTTTAATCCCCTAAGTGTAGGGGGGACTTCTATATGTGTTTGCCTTTGTGTGGTGATGTGATTACAAGGATATGTGCACTCTTGGAATCTTTGAAGAACCGTGCTCCCGTGTTTATCCGAAATCCGGTTCTATCTCTCAACTATCGTGATTCAATTTTCTTCATACTCACATTTGAAATTGATCACTTTAGTCGTCTCTTCCTTAACTTGAGTTAACCAACGTGCACAATGTCATAAGTGTAGGGGAACCTTTTCCCACATGCTTAAACATTGAGGACAATGTTTATCTTAAGTGTAGGGGGGACTTCTATCGAAGTTTTAAGTGGACTTTTCCATGAAAATGCCTTCAATTAACCGGAAAATCCTATTTTTCAGCATTTTTCAAATTTTTTATTAACTTTGGCCATTTAGTCGTAATTTTTAAACTTTTATCGTTGCTTTCATATGTATATATTCCGCAATAAAGTCAAAAAAATATTAATAAGGTGTAGCTAGTTTAGAAGTCTTTGATCTATTAGGCCCGTTGCGTTTATTTTGACTCAACCCGAATAGACTTATCCAAGTTTATTCTAGCTAGTATCCTTAACCATGTAGACCTTAATTGGTTTATTTGGCTAAGTGTCCACGAGTCTCATTACTTGAGATTTTAAATTGTGGAGGACGAGAAATGATAGAGTCAATTATAAGTCGGTATTCTTGCGCAAGCTCACTTGGTGTAATTATTTGCCTATTCTCCCATCACTTGCTAATAATTTATCTGCAATAAGTAAGGTCTTACGATTTGAAAAAGTTACTTAGCTTCTAGCCCAAGATCGTTTAAAAGTTGCTCGGTAATGATAAGAGTTCATAGCCAAGGCATAACTTATGAAGCGGGGCGCGAAGATTGGCGAGTCCGAAAAGGCCCTAACAAGGCATGAGGATTCAATTTTATTGCTGAAGATCCAAAGTGATGTGAAAAGCATTATTCCTAAAGTCAATATGAAGGATCAAGACTCACGACGAAAAGCAATCAACTCCCATAAAGATCATGGAGAAGTCTATCCGAAAAGACCCTAACAAGGTATGAGGATAAATAGATCCAAGTCCGAAAAGGAGGCGGATCGTTGTATCTCAAAATCCCAATTAGAGATTGAAGAAATAATCATGAAGTCGTGGTCAACAAAGTTGGAGTACCCCTCAAAAGTCTCCAAGTGAAGAAACTCTATTATGATGAGAAGACCATTATCTCAAGAACGTCTCTCGAAGATATGAAGTATGAAGTACATGCCAAATATCGGCCCGAGAAAGGTCTCAAATCGTGAACCAAGTTATGCCAAGATATGAACTTTTTGATATCCCGAGAAGCAGTTTTAAGAGATTTTGTCCTTTAGCTAACTATTGATCAAATCGTCCTACTTTGCTTTCAGCCCTAATAAACTATCGAAATAAGTCCAAAAATGCATCTTCATGATCATTCTAAGACAAAAATAAAATATAAGAGATACACCTAGGAATAAGGGAGTCTAAGCATTTAATTAAGCCATGTGTGTAAGTGTTTGAATTGCTAACTTATAATAACAATGATCTCGTTTTTAAGCTTAGTTTGGGGAACGTGAAACTTGAGGGTGATAAATCTTCGCAGCATCAAAGCCCTAATGTAAGTCATCGATTTCTCTTCAAGTTATTTCCATGTAGCTATTTTCAAGTGAAAATGGTTTTCTATCCCTTCGTTACCTTTGAAGCTTTATTTCTTTAATTTTTGTTTAGCAGTATTTTTAAATAAGGCCAAGGTTGATTAATTATGAGAAAAGTGTAAACTTGCTTTATCACTAAGCATTGCATGAGGGCATGGCAATGGTTAAGTGTAGGGGATTTGATAGGTGTGTAAACACCCATCCTTTTACCACTTATTTCGGGCTAAAACGAGACCAAAACACGTATTTAATATCATTTGTTTGGAATTATGCGTGGTTTTTGTGTTTATTGTGTTTTCAGAGCCAACCGGATAAATATTGAAGAAAACATGGGATTGCACGGGTTTTACTGAAGAAAAAGACTCAAGATAAAGTCTATTGTCCAAGAGATGCAAAAGATTTGAAGTCACTGGGCCTATTCGAAGATTTATCGAAGAAAAGGACCAAAGATGGAAGATTTATATAAGTCGAAGAAACTCAAGTCTATTAAATGAAGAAATTAAAAGACGAGTTGAATTTAATCGACGACAAATCCCGAATCAGAATCGAAAACGGAAACTTTTCTGAAAAGACGAAAAGACACAAAGAACGGGAGAAAGCCCACTCACCAACCAAAGGAAACACCTATAAATAGGCCATCCCACACACATTTTTGAGCTAGCTAGTTTTTCTTTCTTCCTCCCTTTTCTTTCCTCCTGGTTCGTAGAACACCATCACCACTAGGGTGATTGGTGATTTTTATTAGTTCTTTGATCTTGTAATTTTAATCCTTGTTTCATCTTGTCAAAACATTAATCATCCAATTCAAAGTTCTTGTTTAATCTTTCATTTCATCTTGTTCATCTCCATTTTTATCTTCAAGTTCTTAAGTTTTATTTTTCTTGATTTGATCTTCAAAAGTTGCTTGGATTTGTGTTTTTATTAGTGGGATTTGTTGCTTATATTGTCTAAATGATTTGTGTTTAAATTGGTAAAACCTTTTTAAGTGTTTGATTTGATTTTGATTAAAAACCTGAGTTCCGTGTTCTTCGTTACTGTTTCTGTATCTGGGTTTCCAAAGTTCCGAACCAAGACAAAAAGTTCCGAATGAGTCCTTCATTCGGAATCTTCCGAACCAAGCACTAAACTTCCGAATCAGGAGAAAACTTCCGAATCAAGCTTTCATCCGGAAAGTTCCGGATCAGTCATTAAGTTCCGGATCAGCTCAGACTTCCGAATCAAGGAGAAGTTCCGAATCAATCTGAAGGTTCCGAATCAGCAACTTCCGAACCAGCAAGTTCCGAATGAACTTTCATTCGGAAAGTTCCGAATCAGCCATTAAGTTCCGGATGAATGAATAGTATCTTCTGAATCAGTTAGTTCCGAATCAAGCATTAAAGTTCCGAATCAGTTAATTTTTGGGTATTTTAAAGATTACTGTTTTACTGTTGATGTTTTACTATTTTTCTGCTCATATTTCACTATTTACATGTTAACTTTAATTTTAATGTGAACTTTAAAATTTCAACCAAGTTTTTATTAATCTTAATTAAAGTAATTGCCTTTGATTTAAACTTTCATTTCCACTTTCTATTAGACTAGAAAACCCAACCCCTTTATTTAGTAACCAAGAACAATCATTCCACTTAAGACCTAGATCAATTCGAGAGGATATCGAGAACTTAAAATTGAACCCATTGAAAATCCAAATATCACATACTTAGGTTAAAAACATGTATTATTACATAATAATAATTAATCTAAGTTCATGTTTTAATTAAATTAGTTATAGCGATGATTTAATTAATTTAACTTTCTTGGTAAAATAATATGCTTGTAAAAATGTAACTTATTAAAATATTATACATGTAGAAAACGTGACCCGTACAATGTTCCCGTGACAAAACCCGTGTTTTAATTATACTAAAAAAATATGAACCGGACCGGCTCCCTTGAACCAGACCGAACCAAACAGCCCCTAACTGCATTAAGCTACGGACCAAACACCCCCTTAATTCTGTCTTAAACCAAAAACCAAACACCCCCTTAATTCTGTCTTAAACCAAAAACCAAACACCCTCTTAACTGCCAGTCCCCCTGGCAGTGGTGTTATTGCCATCGGCAGTGGCTGTTTTCCCCTGCTCGAAATAAATTCCCACCGAGACCACCCAGGTCTCGGTTCCCACTCCCTGAACAAACACCCCCGCTGGGGTTGCCACTGTTAGACCAAAACAACCATGCCTTGCGGCTGGTGGAAGTTAATCACCACCAACACACATGAGTGTCTCGGTTTTTGTGCAAATCGTAACCTAACAGCAACCCCTATTGACCCAAAAGATTTAAACTTGTAATTAACATGTTTATGAATCTAATACCCAGATTTTAGATCGATTTACAAAAAGAAATTAAAAAGAAACGAGATTAGGGTTCTTACATGTATGTAGGGTTTTAAGAATTACCAACCACGAACCATCGTTGATTACTAGAACAAAACACGATTGTTGTTCTTGCTCTTGTTGTTCATAGCGTCGGCAGGGAGGGGGCACACCAAAAATATGCGGCGGCCACCATGTTCTCTGATTAGGGGTTTTTTTATTTTCATCTTTTCTTTTTGTCTTAATAAAACACTCCATCCCGTCTTTTCTTTGTTTTAGTCGGTTTGTGTACATCATGGGCCTCGGCCCATATGTCTTGCCCCATTCTAAACGCAATACAACACAAATGAGCCCTTGTACTTCGATTAATTTCGTGACTTGATAATGTTACGCGCTTCATGTTTAAAATGTTGTGAATTTTCCCATGGTTACTCTTATACGTGTAAAACGTAAATATTATATACGTAATAATATTCGTTTTAAATATTCGTGTCGCGTGATTTAAATGATGTGATTTATTATCTTGCGGTTTTATTTATTATACCTAAATTCATGTCGTATATTAATAATAATCATAACATACGTAATTACTTATCGCACGTAATTAATATACGTAATTACTCGTCGCATCCATTTAATAAATGCGATAATCATGTTAGATGCTCGTGATATAAGTTCGTGATTTATTCACCATAGTTAATAATTATCGTGTATTAACACGTACGTAATAATTATCGTGTAATAACACGTACGTAATTCTTGTAATTAATATTCGTGAAACGTATTCATGTTATAAAAAGGAAAGTTTTAATCTTGTACCTACGATTATTAGTGTACTGTTCATGGTAAAAGCATGCGGGTTTTACACCCCTCCTTTCTTGCTCTTGTACTTGTTGAGCCAACATAGCATTAAACTTAAACTGTGCTACATCTTTGGGGACCAGTTCTTCTACCAATATACCTTTGCCTTTATATTATGGATCAATAACAGGAAAAGTGACTGGTACTTGTGTGGATACCTCTTTAATAATCAATGGTGGTTGGGATACACCAGTGATCATAAGAGATCTGTCTGCGATTGAAATAGAAGTGTCAGTGGGTAGATTTAACTTGTCAGCGCGTGGACTTCTACTTTCTTGCTACATCATCTAATCAGTAAAGGAAAGTTGTTTGGGTGTCATCATGAACTGTCCAATCATCTGGGTTTCCTTTAAACTTGTAAGAGCATCAGCTACCTCCTTAGTACCAACAGAACCATCCTTAGAACTTCTATCACTTAGATTCATGGGCTCTCTAGGTGCATCACTAGGAATAAGGGGTTCATCCTTCGCTTTGTAAGACTCTTCTCTACCAGCTTCACTAGAGGATTCAACTCTAAACCTTCTTCTCCTAGTACTAGCATTCTAAAATAAAACAATCCTCTCCTTCAATGAATTGAGTTCAGGGCCTTGGGCAGTGACAACCTGTACAACTTCTGTATTTTTCTTTTGCAAGCTAATACAGATATTCGTCAATTCCATAGGGGTCAAAGGTTGCATAATGCCCTCCTCTACATTCAGGAACTGAATCCTCAATGCAGACTATGGGGCATGGATGTGGACTTATCTACAGTGGGCCTGTCTTGACCTGCTACTAAGCCAAAGTCAATAGGCCCAGCCATATCCATATCACCAACCACACTTGTGGTGGTTGTCTCTGTTACATGGCTAGGACCACTAGACGAGAACACTCCAGTAATCCTTTGGTGTTTTACAAACCTAAAGTCTTGGTGTTCAAATGAGGAGGTGGATTGGCGGGACGGGGGGGCAGATGTGTCAAGGGGTACAACAGATGTGTCAGCGGCTGAAACGCGAGTGTCAGCAGCTGAAATGCAAGTGTCACCAGCTGAGGGTTGTGGGTTAATGTCTATATGTACATCATGGTGTGGAGATGGTGGTTGTTGTGGCTCTGGTTCAGGTGCAGGTTGAGGTTCAGGTTAAGGTTGTGGGTGCAAGGCTGCTTCAATAATAACCAACATAGGTGGGATCAATGGTAATGGGTCATAGGGTGGAGTGTTCAGAGTGATGAAAAGCTTTTTCTTTTGAGTAGAGATCTCATAAAAATGATCATGATCCCTACCACAACCTCCAGGTAGATCAAAAATCATTTGTAAAAACCTAGGATAAGGAAGTGTCATCTTACTTCCTTTATTGTGTAACATGCTTAAAAAATCATACGTGAAAAAGTATATGGTTGCCCATTTGCTAAACAGACAAGATCGCCCCCGATTAAATGATTGATTTCATTGAATGAAGAGCATTTGGGACTAAGACATTGAAGAAGGACATTTATAAAAAACTTCCAGGCTGGGGGAAACTGACCTTTTCAATATTTGTTAATGTGCCTAGTAAGAGGAAGAACGTAACCCAGACCTCGAAGCCCTTGTTATAGCTCATCAATAGGAAGACTGACCACACCATTAAAATCATCAAGTTGTAAAGTCTGACGAACAGGTGCTTCTGTGACCACCCATTTTCGGCATGTATTAAGCCTTCTAATGTAACCACTCCATCAACTGTTTGGAAACTGGCAGTGTTCCAAAACTGTTTGATGTGTGTGGTAGGGATGATAGGAGCATGAGTTAAAGCATACCTGATCTTGGAAGCCAATAAATACTCGATCATCTGCTTATACTAGGGATGGGGAGTTTTATCGGCCTTTAAATAAGCAATCATGTTCTGCTGATACTGAATCACAGTGTAGCATCAGTAGGTTTAAAATTAGGCGCCATTTTTTGATCTTTGAAAAGCTTAAGATGAAAGAAATGTGAGAGTGTTGGTTATGGAGAAAGATAGACAAATATGCATGGTACCTTGTTTACGTATAGTAGGCCTAATTTATAGTAAAAAGAGTAGAGTTACTATTGGTTGAAAAAGAGGTAAGTAAATAATTAATTTCAAAAACTTAATGATGAAAATCTTTGAAAAAGATAACTTATCCCTTATCCTATAAAATAAATTACCTACTCTACCAAAATTAGGGCGCAAAATATCTCAAAAGTAACAACTAGGTGGGACCCAGTGTTTTCCAACAGTCAAAATATTTGTCAACGATAACGGCTATATTTGTCAGCGTTTAAATTTGGCTTTGTCGGGGGCTAAATTGTTTTTTCAATGGATACAACATCTATCGTCAGAGGCTAAAATAAAAAATAATAAAGAATAAACGACCTTAACAAAGAAGATTAATCCTAATGAAGATAACTTTTCCTCTGAAAGGACTGAGTTTGGCAAGCACTGTCCAATCATACACACTTGGTTAAAGCAAGATAGACATAATTTTCCTCAAGTTTCCCTTGCTAACAAAATCCTTAAGAGTGAAGTTATCTTATATAAACTCTTTGTAACTCCCAGGTAATCCCAAAATATATATCCCAAGTCTCCCATCCGACCAATCCTAGTTCTAGGTCAAAAGTCTTTACAGCATGCATATTTACGTAAAATTTGCATGCTACAATGCCTCAAGGTTTAGAAATTTCAACAATCCCAAAATAGAAAGGTATTTATTATTTCTAACCCTTACTCACCAGTTGACACAATCTAGAATTATGATAAGGGCATTCTAAGAATTCCAAAAGCCTAAAGGTTTCCTAATCCTCCCTATAAACTATGCTTACAATACTTGCAAATCTATATGACAAATTTTTATTTCAAGATAGGAAAGTAAACATTCCAACCATCATAAATAAACTTTTGGCACATCCTTTAAGTCCATAAGCAACTCTATATCCAATTTGTACAATGTTATATGTTCCTGTATTGTTAGATAAAACCCACAAAAGCTAACACATATGTTGTCAACGGCTTCTTTCCACTTGTGAGCGGATAGAAAACCTCTGTCAATGGATAGAAAATATAGTGGAAAAATCTAACTTTTACAAAGAATAATAACAGTGCATATCATGTGCATACTTTACATCAATTTCAAAACCACATTTATTTAGGATTGATCATTCCAATACTTGCAACCAAGTACTGAAACCTCCCAACATCAAAAGGTTTAGTTAAAAGATCAGCCACATTATGTTCTGTGTCTATTTTATCTGGATGAATAAAACCTTTTTCAAAACAATATCTTATAAAAGGATGCCTAATTTCTATGTCTTTGGTTTTAGAATGATGTATAAGATTCTTAATTATGCATAATGTATTGTTATTATCTATAAAAATCTTTGTATGCATAAAATTGTACCCATAATCCAATAGCTGATTTTGAGTCCATAGCACTTGTCCACAACATGTAGCAGTAGCTACATACTCAGCCTCAGTTGGTGACTTGGCCATCACAGTTTGTTTCTTGCATTGCCAAGAGATTAATCTGCTCCCTAAGAACTGACATCCACCAGTTGTGGATTCCCTATCACCGTTATCACCTCCATAGTCACTGTCAGAATAGCCAATAAGCTCCAATAGGGATTCTTTAGGGTATCATAATCCCAAGTTAGGATAGCACCTAAGGTACCTAAAGATACTTTTGACAACATGTAGGTGATACTCATTGGGAACCACATGATGACGTGCACATGCACATACTGCAAACATGATGTCTGGTCTAGATGTTGTGAGATACATCAATGAACCAATCATTGATCTATAGTGCCTAACATCAACTTCCTTACCATCTCCAATCTTTCCCTAGGGATGTTCTTTGTCCTTAGGTGTGCTAGCCCGTTTCTCATGAGGTTAGAAACCAAATTTCTTCAAAATTTCAGCCACATACTTGTCTTAAGAGATAAAAATACCATCTTCTTTTTGTTGAACTTGTAGACCCAGAAAGAAGTTCATCTCTCCCATGATACTCATCTGAAATTCATCAGTCGTTAACTTAGAGAACTCCTCGCTCATCTTTGGATTAGAGGAACCAAAGATGATATCATCAACATAGACCTGTACAAGTAGAAAATCATTCCCATTCTGCTTGGTAAACAATGTCTGATCTATGGTGCCCCTTTTAAATCCATTTTCTAATAGATAAGTAGACAATGTACCATACCATGCTCTAGGGTCTTGATAAAGGCCATACATTTCCTTCTTAACTCTATAGACTTTGTCTGGATGCTCTGGATCTTTAAAACTAGGAGGTTGCATAACTTAAACCTCCTCCTTAATAGTTCCATACAAGAAGGCACTTTTTATGTCTATCTGGTAGACTTTGAAACCCATGCAAGATACATAGCTAGGAAAATCCTTATTTGCTTTAGTTCTAGCAACAGGTGCAAAAATCTCTTCATAGTCAATACCCTCTTCTTGTGTGTATCCTTGAGTAACCAATCTTTCCTTGTTTCTGATCACAATACCTATCTCATCTTTCTTGTTCCTAATAACCCAACGTGCTCCAATAGGTCTAATATGCCTAGGATAGTCTACAAGCTTCCAAACATCCTATATGGCAAACTGATGAAGCTCATCTTGCATTACTTCAACCTAGCTTTCTTCTTTGAGAGCATCAAAAATCTTCTAGGGTTTTTTGTGATAGATAACAGGAAAACAAACATTCTTGAATCCATTCATTATCTTCTTTCTTGTGAATATTGGCAATGAATCATCCTTGTTGTGTTATTTTGCGTCTGGTTTGAACTAGAGTATTAAGATCACCAATGATTTGCGTGGGAGGATGATTCTTAGCAATGGAAGTAAGAATTCCTCCCCTAAACATTGAGTTGTCATGAATAGTGGACTCCAAGTTACCAAAATTACTTCCATACCCACTTGAACTTGGAAACATGTTGCCAGCGATTGGATTGAATCTACTGACACCTTCTTTGGGTAAGGGTTCTTCAACAACTTCAAGAATTTCTTTATCAGAGGATGAAAGCCAACTGTCAGAGGCTGAGCCTTGTGTGTCAGCGGCTGGTATGGAGCTGCAGCTGATGGAATTGGCTTGTCTACTGCTACAGATTCACTGACAACTTCATCAAGTTTCGGCTCCTCTTTTTGCTTTCTCTCCTCTTCTATTGCAGCAGCAGATGCTTTAGGAAGGAATAAGTTCAGCTGCATGTGATCCCATCACCTCCTTTGCTTGTATACCTACATTATCAACAATAGGTGCTTCCAAGATATTTGGATTAGTTACAGGAATATAGTTCATCGACCTATACAATGGCTCTAAATCAAATAGCCAATCAGGCCTAGTCTCAGGATCACTAGGTTTACTCTCCAAGAAGTCAACATGCACTGTTTCTGTTATAAGCCTAATCTTCTTGTTGTAAACCCTATACCCCTTGTTGTTCATAGAATATCCCACAAAATAACCCTCATCCCCTTTTGAATTAAACTTACCTAGGTTATCAATAGTATTCATAATGACGACATGACATCCAAAGGGTCTAAAGAAGTCTATGTTAGGCTTCCTACTCCAAAATAGTTCATATGGGGTATTATTGTGAAATTTATTGACCAAGGCTTTATTCTGAACATAGCATGTCGTGCTTACAGCCTCAGCCCAAAAAGCAATGGGTAAATTTGCATCTGCCAACATGGTCCTAGCTACTTTTATGAGTGTTCTATTTCTCCTCTTAGCTACACCATTTTGCTATGGAGTTCTAGCTATGCTAAACTCCCTTGTAATTCCTTTCTTGACACAAAAGGCATCTAACAAATTATTCCTAAATTCACCACCATTATCACTTCTAAGAATTTTAACCTCAAAACCTCTTTTCTTTTCCATTGGGGTAATGAAGTTAATCAATGTTTCAATAGTATCACTTTTCTGAGCCAAAAAGAAAGTCCAAGTAAACCTAGAATGATCATCAGTGATAACAAAATAGTAAGATTTACCATTAAAACTATTAATATTAGTAGGTACAAATAAGTCTATGTGAAGCAAGTGAAGTGGTTTAGAACTAGAATGCACTCTTAGACTTAAAAAAAGGCCTTGTATTGTTTGCCTTTAAGACATGCAACACAATTATGATTATTATGGAATAACTTTGAGGGAAAACCTCTAACGAGATCATGCCTAAAAAGTCTATTCATGTTCTTAAAATTTATGTGCTCTAACCTTTTGTGCCACAAATTACTCTCATCTACTGAAGCGTTAGCATAAAGACATGACAAGTTATTGTTCATTTTAATCCCTTTAAGATTAACATTATAGATATATATATCTAGGAGTTCTAAACTCAATGAACTTTTCAGCAGGCATTTCAAAGTATTTACTTAACACCAAGCATTATGTGTCAGTAAAGAGAAGTTTATTTTTGTTGTCACACACTTGTAATACACTAAACAAATTATATGCAAGTTCTTTTACCAAGAAAACTTCCTCAAATCTCAAATTGTTGGTGATTAGAGTGCCTTTTCTAGAGATGGTCCCATAACTGTCACTAAAGAACACTTTATCATCGTCTTGAATAGGAGTAAAATTTGTCAAGTAATCCTCCTTCCCCATCATGCGCATAGAGCATCCACTGTCCCAATATCCATGATTATTAACCTGCTTTGGAATACCCTGGACATAAAGAAAACAAATTAGTTTTCATTAGGAACCCAAGCCTTGGTAGACTTGGATCCATCTGGTTGTTCAACAAGAATGGACTTATTTCTTGTAACAACCCCCTGTTCTTCCCTTTGTGCCCTAAACACCCAGTTTGTTTCGACATTCTCTTCAAGATATTTAAATCTATTACAAGTCATGGAAACACAATTAAAATTTCAGTTATGTTCTTGTTTTGGTCTCCATGATAAGTTGGATGATGCCCTAGACCCTCTCCTTATAGGTTTCAAATATCTGTAGTTATTTGGTCTAACATAGGGTCTGACAGCTGCTAACTGTGACATTTTCATACTAAATCTAGGGTTGTCAGTGGCTGGTCTTGGCCTGTCAGCGGATAGATTATTCCTGTCAGCGACTAAATTAGGGTTTGCTACAGGAACGCACTGTCTGTTAGACCAAATGTTGGTCTTTTGAAAGGGTCTTTGGCCTTCGATATTAGATGCCTTAGAGGAGATTAGAGCTGGTCTAGTAGCCGGTGATCTAGTGTGGAAAAAAGGCCTATGGTTGACATTGGGTGACCTATTGTCAGTGGCTTGTGTGTATCCGCTAACACAATTATAGACCAAATGAGAAAAACTCCTACATGTAAAACAAGCCTTTGTAGACACAAACTTAGGTCTAAATTGGTAGAACCCCGTCCCATTTACACTAGCTTGACTATGTAGCGATCTAGGTTTCCTATACATTTCAGCATATTTAACACTAGATTTGCTTTTAGTGAGGCCAAGATTAACAAGTTTTCCAGTGGTAAGTTTGGTCACAACAATTGATTTAAGGTCAACTGATTCATCACTAAGTAGTCCATCTTTGACAAAAAGAATAGGGTTAGCTTTCTTCCATTGTTCAAGGTCAATGACCTTTTTCTTATACTCTTCTACTGGAATGAGCACACGAGGTGGGAGAATGAATTATTTCACTTGGAATTCTGGGATACCAGTTCTAGAAATATCTTTCCTCATATGAACCCCATAAAAATTGCCTACGGGAGGTGGAACAGCAACAAATTCCTTTGCATGCATTCCAATCCCAGACATATCCTTAGGGTTTCTTTACTGACTAACACAATTTTGTAGAATAACGCTAGCCTGGTCAAACTTCTTAATTTTAAGCCCTACGTTTTCCTTAGACTTAATGGCCTCATCTAGCTTAATTTGAAATTCAGTTCTAGATTCCATTAGAGACACCATAGCCTTATTAAGCTTTAGATATCTATTTAAAACACTGATTTGATCCTTGAGATCAATATCCATCTTCCTATAATCTTGCACCATCCCATCTGATTGTGTAAGCCCCCTTTTGTAGTTTGTTAGTTTGGCATCTTGATCTAATAAATCTGATTTTAATTTTAAAACCTCCTTATTGAGATTTTCAGTGGTTTTCCTATAGCCTTTAATACAAAAAGCATCATCATATACCTCATTATCTGATGAAGAAGAAGATCTAGCTATGAGAGCAAATTGAACATGCTCTTTTTCCATCTCAGAAACCAATGCTTGATTCTTCTTCACATCCTTTTCCAAAAAGCTCCAGTCCCATCCAATGCCATCAATCCCTTGCATAGCTACCATAGCTTTTGGCTCAGCATCTTCAATCCTAATGGTTCGACTTGCATTCTGTTGTCCATCATTCTTAATTGGAGATATGCACTCTCTCATAAAGTGGCCCATTCTGTGGCAATTGAAGCATTCAACTTTAGATTTATCAAATCTTGTAGTTTCCTTGTTGTTGAAAGTCATTCATTTACCAAATCTCTTGTGAAACCTACTGGCTCTTATGCTACTAAGTGCCATGTTTCACTTGATGTCCATCTCTTCAAGATCAATATTACTTATTTGATCAAGGTCTTCATAAGAAACTGGAGAACCATTTGGCAAAGCAGCAATATATGCACACACAGTATCCAAGTCAATTCCAGCTGGTTTGAAACTCTATGAACCAAAGGTGTGTGTGTCAGTGGATGTTGAAGTTGATCCACTAACATGTAACATCAATCCGCTGAGATGAGAAGTATTGTCAGCGTCTGAAGAATCATTGTGAGAGATAAAGGACATGCTTCCAAAGGTTGATTTACTTCCTTGTTTAAGCATATCTTTAGGTTCCATAACCTTCAATTTATTATAGATGTCATCAAAGGAAGTATTCTTGTAACTCTTGGTAGCAAGGATTGATTTAGCATGAATCTCCTAAGCATCACCAAGGGCTCCAAGAAATGTAGCATTGATGTCTTCATCTTCAAAATCCAATCCCATGAATGCCAGCTTGCTAGTGATATCTAGAAGACAACTTCTTACATCACTTATTTTTTCATTAGGATGAGCTTTAAACATTATTGTTAATGCAAGTAATGCCTAAACACATTATTAGTGTTAACTAATCTTTCTTAGTTTTGATCACAACAAACTATATAAGACATTTATCGTCAAACACAATCGTAAAACGAATTATCTAACAAACACTATCATCAAGGTAATAATCATTTAAGTATTGCACTTACATATCTTAATCATGATTAGTGATCATAAAAGTGATTAGCCTTAAAACTCACTTTTGTCAAGTGTGACAAAAGATTTTTAATAAACTTTCTAAGAAAATGTTTTATTAAAATGGAAAATGAAAATTTGAATATGGCATATTCCAAATGCCATAAGAATATCCATTGAAGGTAAACACTTACCTCAGATATTTCTACCCCACTAAAAGACAAAAAGGAACGAAGTCTAGAACTGCGGTTCCTCAAATGGCTAGGCGGTTCTCTATCAATAAGGAACCGCCAGGACAATTAAAGAACCGCACACAGATAGCTGATACAAGAAAAATTATTCTTTGAAACGGATCTAATCGAATTGACCCGGTTGAAAGTGTGAGTAAGTCGTTCTTGGTGTGAAAAGAGAATAATGTGATTATCTATTTTAAAATAAAAATGAAAACGTCGTTGAGTAACTAAATGAAAATGAAAGCTTGAAAAGATAAAACTAAAAACAAAGACTTTTAAATACAAATGACGAAAGGTTAAAACTTGATAAAAAGTATATTTGAAAACTTTATAAAAATGTAAACTTTAAAATAAATCTAAGACAAGACAATTTAAAATGAAACTTAAGAAAAAAGGTGGGAAAATTAAATTTGAAAACAATAAAGAAAACAAATAAAAACTTAAGTCGGGAAACAAGAAAATATCTCTAATCCGGAATGTGTGCTTTGCTGATAATTCGGAATCCAAGATTCTGTCACTATCCAGAATACAAGTTCTAGCACCAATCTGGAATCACTATTCTTACCTTAATCCGGAATCTATAATAAAGCAACAATCCAGAATACAAACCTTCCTTATCCGGAATCCGTAGATCTGCTTGCAATTCAGAATGCGCCCCTTATACTTATCCAGAATCCATGTGATCCTCCTTAACCGGAATCCAAAAATCAAGGGTAATCCGGAATACTCAATTAGGTTACAATCCGGAATCCCTTTTGTTTCTTATCCGGAATCCTAGTCACTCCCACTATCCGGAATCCGAGTTTTCTTCCTATCCGGAATAATATGTGCTTATCTGGAATCAGTTTTGCTCTAATCTTGAATGTGTACAACCCTTATCCGGAATCACAAGTAGAACTTATCCGGAATGTGTATTCGAAGGTAATCCGGAATACCTAAAACTTCTTCTTATCTGGAATTTGAGTCACAAACACATTTCGAAATGATCATTTCTTAACTTGTTCGGAATGTTTAGTATGCAAGCTATTCGGGAAACTAGGGTTTAGATAACCCGGATAAGAACAAACATAAGCAAAATGCAAATAAGCTAAAATCTAATAAGCACTTAACCAAAAACTTAACCAAAATGATTTTAAGAAAAAGCAAATAAGCCACAATTTAAAAACTTTTAAAAACACTAAATAATCTAAATAATAAAAATCAACTTTTTATAAAAATAAACTTTTAAAGACACTTAATTAAAATAAGAAAATCAAACAATAAGCACTACACACAATAAGCTAAGAAGATCAATAATAAGTGTGAAAACACTTATCCTTTTACCACTTATTTCCAATAATAACAAGACCAAAACGTGTATTTTATGTCGTAAAATTCGGAATTACGCGTGGTTTATGTTTTTATTGTGTTTTCAGGGTAAAAATACAAAAAAGGAAGAAAACACGGGCTATCACGGGCTTTTATCGAAGAAAATAAGAAAAGACGAAGTCAAAAGATCAAGAGTGTAAAAAGAACGGAAGTCCAAGGCCTATTCTGAAGATTTATCGAAGAAAAAGTCTAAAGACAGAAGTTTAATGAAGTCGGAGAACTCAAGTCTAATAGAAGAAGAAAATTATGAAACAAGTTCAATTTATATCGACAAATCCCGAGACGACGTCGAGAAAGACAAAGAATTTAAATCGAGTCGAGACGAAAAGAAAGAAAGAAGGAAGCAACACATGCACTCCCCACCTCCTATATATACCCTCCTACTGACACATTAGGAGGGTGTTAGTTAATTTAGCTAGTTCATTTTTTCTTCCTTAGTTTTCATTTTAGAGAGAGAAAGTGTTTAACTTTCTCTCACTAAAACTTCATCTTTTCTTTCTTTCATGCTTAAGTTTTAATTCAATCTTGTATTTTGGAATCATTTATCTACAAGTTCAAGTTAAGTTTTACATATTCAATCTCTTTCTACCTTTCTTGATTTTTACTTGTTTGATCTGAAAATTATCTTTGATCTTGTTTAATCTTGATGTTTATGTGATTAAAAAGTTTATCTTTTTAATCCTATATAAGTCTTTATACGATTAAGCTTAAAGCTTGTTATGCTTTTTGGCTTATTTAGTATCTAGCTTATTGTCTTTTAAGTTTTCTTAAAAGTTTAGTATTTTTAAAGTTTGATTCATAAAGTTAGCTTATTTCGTATATTAAAAGTTTTCAAATTTGTGCTTATTGAGTTGGTTAAGTTTTTGTTAATTGTTCTTTTTAGAAGTGCTTATTGGTTTATTAGCTTATTGCATTCATCCGAATATTGTATCATTTCCATCACAATAAGCTTAGGGTTTCTGTATTGCGACGGTACATTCAGACGGTTTCATTGTGATCGCAATAACCCTTAGGGTTTTACTTTACGATCAAGAGTATCTTCCCCCTTATTTCGGTCGTGATTGTGATCGCCCATTGCGATCTTATATTGCGACGGGTCTTAAGGAATTATTGAGACGAAACGCTGCAAAAATTTTAGCAGCCATATTCCGATAGATCTTACATTCAGATAGGATATTGCGATGGTTTAACTATTGCGACAGCTTACATTCACATTCAGATAGATCTATATTCCGACAGATTTCATTTACATTCCGACAGAAGTGTTTTCTGATAGGAGTGACTCCAATATTCCGATACTTTTGGATCCGATGCTTAACTTCATTATTCCAACAGAATTCACTTGTTACATTCCGATGGGATTCCGATCTAGGACATTCCGATGGGTTTAAGCTTTTCGTTTTACAAAGTTTTCAAGTTTTAAATTCATTACGTTTTAATTTCCAAAAATTGCACGCTTCCCGAGAGAAAAAGTGACAGTTTTTCTAGATTTGCTATTAGCCTATTTTAATTACGTTTCGCATTTACACTTCAAGTAGAATAGAAAATCAACTCCCCTTTTAGTTACCAACGACGATAATTCCACTTCTAACTGTGATCAATTCGATTAGATACCGAGAACGATATCGAGTACACCAATGCTAAGCAAAAACCATCTATTAATCAATCACATGAAAATCAATAAGCACAATTAATCAAACACATCAATTAACACAAGAACATGATTAAACAAACTACATACTTATGAAAATCAAACAAGATTAAAAATAAGAAAGGTAGAATGAGAATGATTTATGAAAGCTTGAAATTAAAATGAAGATTAAAGATTCAAATACAAGATTAATGTAAAAAGCTTAAGAACATAAAAGAAAAGCTAGAGAGAGAAAGTAATTTTAATCTACTCCTAAAGCATGAGAAATTAAACTAAAATCTAACCACCTCCTAATGACATATTAGGAGGGTATTTATAGGAGGAGTAGAAGTGTTGATGCTTCTCTCTTTCTTTCTAGAAAGAGAAAAGCTAGAGAGAGAAAGTAATTTTAATCTACTCCTAAAGCATGAGAAACTAAACTAAAATCTAACCACCCCCTAATGACATATTAGGAGGGTATTTATAGGAGGAGTGGAAGTGTTGATGCTTCTCTCTTTCTTTCTTTGTCTTTTCGTCTTTTAATTTCTTCGTCTTTCTCGACGTTGTCTTGGGATTTGTCGAATGATAAAATGAACTCGTCTTATAATTTCCTTCTTTATTAGACTTGGTTCTTCGACTTCGGTAAACTTCCATCTTTAGACTTTTTCTTCGATAAATCTTTAGAATAGGCCTTTAACTTCCGTTCTTTTTGCACTCTTGATCTTTTGACTTCGTCTTTTGTCTTTTTCTTTGATAAAAGCCCGTGAAAGCCCGTGTTTTCTGTTGGGTCAAAAAGTTGATGTGGTAGAAACTCAAAATGAAGAAACAAGACATTTGTTAAAGTGATGCTGACATGTGAAAGCTAGGCGTTGACACATGTATTTTGGACGCTGACATGTGAAAGCTAGGCGCGGATGGATGTCTACGGTTTAATAGAATCTTCTATTTAGGAAATATTTTGAATATACTATTTAGAATATATTCAGTATATAGTTATCTAAATAGAAGATATACATGTTATTCGTACTTATCTCTTGTAAAACCCTAATCCTTACACTATAAAAGGAACCAAGTGTTATTAGGTTTTTCATAATTTCATTCACAATGTAAACCTAAAACGTGTGGCGACTAGGTGTGGGATTTAATGTATACACACCTAGTGATTGTTTGTTATTAATATAATGAGCAATCCAATTGTTAGTAATTATGTGTTTTGTGCCTAAACACCTTGTTTCATAGTTATTGTTCTTTTCCGTTTTGATTGTAAATCATATGAACAATGATTATGCCTAGTAGCTAAAATATTCGAGGAAACCAAGGTTTCCACAGTTGGTATCAGAGCCTCGTGGCTCATGATGCTAGGACCAACAAGGTGTTCGTGTATTGCGAAGAAAAGAAAAATCCGTCTTGGGTTTTTCTGGATGATTTTTTGTGCGCATTAGTATTCAGGAAGGCATAACTTTTTATTGAATCGTTGGATTGTAATGAAAATTTTTGTGTGTTTTCTACACACATATATCTAGATATCTACTGGAGGGATTATCCTAATAAGCCTTCAGTCAAAAGTTATAGTCCGTTAAAGATTACAGCAGATTGAAAGATTGTTTTTACGGTTTTATTTACAAACCCTAGATTCGTTGTTTGTTGCTGTTGATGATGATTACATGTTTTTAGCCTTGGGGAATCAGTTCATCATGAACTGGTGATGAACCCTAATAACATGACCGCAGCAGATCGAGTACTAGGCAACGAGATTGAAACTGTGTTGAATATTAGGGTTTATGAAAACCCTATATCTGGTATTATTTAAAACGACAGTTTGTTCTTTTGTTGGCAAGCAGTTATTTACAAGAATCAGTAGTCTCTTGATTCAGAATATGTCGACAAAGAAGTATTAACTTCTCATCTCACGTGAGTAATAGTTGATGTTTCTATCTTTGGGAAGGTTCATCATGTACTGTTACTGTTTTGTTCACGTAATGGTGAATAATCTGTGTATACAGTTAACGTACAAAGTCTTGGAAGCATACAACAAGGACGTGGTCTATTTTTTATGGATGTTCACACGATCCTAGATCAGTTTATTCATATTATCTAAAAAGGTACGTGGGGTAAACAGTACCCTAAGGTTTAAGGATTGAATTTGGTTCTGTATATTGTGGGTATATATCTCTGAATGAGATTATATTTTCTATATTTGGTTGCTAGAATTCATATTATATTCTCTTTGGATAATATATACGTGGGATGAGATGGATAAACAGACTGAATGATATGTTCAGTTATGTGGGCTGCAAAGGTACTGGGCTACTATTATGGTTGAAGACAGCAAAAGAAAAACGTTGGTACTGATTATATAGTTTTATATTTTCTATCCACTATCATATTGTGTATCTCAGCCGCTGTTGAGAATCGTAGCTCTCGATGTTGTCAGTGTTTGAAAGACACGCTGATAAGAATGAAGTAGACGCTGACAATAATAAGTTAAACGCTGATAGAAAGCGTTGACATGTGTTGTCCGATATATGTTGTTCCAAGCGCTGATAAGTATTGTCCGATATTGAACAATACATCTGGTAAAGAAGTTGGACAAAGGAGGATGTTGGACGACAAAGGAATAGCTATTTTTTAGAAAATTGATAAGATTTTGGCACACAAAAAGAGGTATTTACACACGAAGGTACATGGGATCTCTGTTTTTATATCCTTATGATATTAATGGCTCGGATATTTTTAAAGGGGACAATGATTTTTCAAAGTTAGCAACAATTAGTGAAGTATTATTGGAGTAATGTTTATTATGTAATTGGGATAGCCTTGTGAAAGAGTTATCCAGTAACAACTTTTACATATGAAGATATTGTTTCATTAAGACTCGTCATGAAGAGGTGTTGGCTTTAGGGGAAGAATTCTTATGGTAAGTTTGATGTTCGAAGAAAATTTTCGCGAGTTTATGTTCTATCATATCTTAAAGTTGTGACCTCCCAGCCACTGACTTTTAAGATAACTTGTTTGTGCTTACATTTTTACTGATGAAGTGATACAAGATCTAGGAATATGTGATTTTTCTTATGGTACTCTATGCACATATTTTCTATCACTTGAAGGAGTTATATTATCGTGCTCAGTGTTTCACAAAGGATGAGGATTTTTGTATAATCATGACACTTCATCACATAGTACAAGATATGGAACACAGGTTTGGGTTACTCTACTTTTACATCCAAAATATTATATTTATTTTTCTTCAAGATCATTAGATAGAGCCTACATATGGATAATCTTCGATTGCATACTTTGTTTCCATCCCTATTGATGTGACAAAAAGGGGAATACATACATGCTAGACTTGAGGGGAAGCAATTTGAAGATGATGTACCACTTACAAGAGATACACATAGAGTTTTGTCGACATCAACTAGGGGAAGATTGTTGGGTCAAAAAGTTGATGTGGCAGAAACTCAAAATGAAGAAACAAGACATTTGTTCAAGTGACGCTGACATGTGAAAGCTAGGCGTTGACACATGTATTTTGGACGCTAACATGTGAAAGCTAGGCGCTAATGGATGTCTACGGTTTAATAGAATCTTCTATTTAGGGAATATATTGAATATATTATTTATAATATATTTAGTATATAATTATCTAAATAGAAGATATACATATTATTCATACTTAGCTCTTGTAAAACCCTAATCCTTACACTATAAAAGGAACCAGGGTTATTAGGGTTTTCATAATTTCATTCACAATGTAAACCTAAAATGTGTGTCGACTAGGTGTGGGATTCAATGTATACACACCTAGTGATTGTTTGTTATTAATATAATGAGCAATCCAATTGTTAGTAATTCTGTGTTTTGTGCCTAAACACCTTGTTTCATAGTAATTGTTCTTTTCCGCTTTGATTGTAAATCATATGAACAATGATTATGCCTAGTAGCTAAAAGATTCGAGAAAACCAAGGTTTCCAAAATTGGTATCAAAGCGGGTGGCTTTCGATGCTAGGATCAACAAGGTGCTGAGTCGAAGAACGGAGAAAAAGTATAAAATCCGTATATGATTTTATGGTCGGATCTCACTGCGCAGCCGTTTTTAAACAGAGATATCTCCTTTGTTAACCGTTGGATCGTCGTGAAATTTTTGCCGTAGGTTCTTGGCATATATGTCTTAAATCTCACCGGAGGGATCTTCGACCTGAGATCTTATGAAGGAGATACACATCGTCGAAGTTGGCTGCAGATTAAGGTATAAATTTTCTGTTTTTGTTTTTTATGGAAGAAGATTTAGGGCTTCATCCCTTAAACCCTAGATCGACATAAAAAGCAGAAAGTTATATGGTTCGTTGCTGTTATAATGCATAATGATACAAGGATCTAAGGTTTATCTTCAAACCCTAAATTAGGGTTTCCGTGCATAAAGTTTTAAACCCTAGATCGATCTTGAAAACAGAAAAGAGTGTGTTATATTCGTGTTTATAAGCTGCAGTGAAGACCTTGGTAGGTGTGATTTACATAAGATTTTGGATTTAGGGTTTTGTGAACAAACCCTAGTTTGGAGGCTACCATATGTGACGACGGTTGATAGTAATTGATTCAGGAGATCAATGTGTTTCAGAATAGTAAACACAAAAAGGGGTCACGAGCAGCTACAAAGAAGTGAAAAAAAACGTGTGACTTTGTTTTGAGAAAAGAAGTTGCTGCTTATGGTCCCTAGGGTTTCGTACAAGTAATATAAGGCATGTGCATATTTTGTTCGCAGGTTTTTCTGTGGTCCATATTTTGAAGCATGTACAATGATATTGGTAGTGTCGTTATTTACTGATAAGAAGATAGTTAGTGATTTGGACGTGAGATAAAAGTGACAATGTTTATTGAAGACATGTGATTGGAGCATAATATCACTTAATAATATTCATTACCAAAGATAGCAAGGGAATCACGTGTGTATGTGTACTGATTGGTTAAAAGGTGACTGTGACGTGATGATTTTATTGGCAACCTATGACTTTGAATTCACATGAAGGTATTTGGTGAAGGTTATACTATTGGTTGTCAAGGGCTTCTTTGTGAGAAAAGAGCATAAAAGTCCAAAATTGTTTGATAACATGTGAACGCAGCAACAAGAATAAAAGATGTGGGTCACAAGTTATACTAGTTGATTGTGACATATCAAAGATGTGTACTAAGACAAGAATAATGTGGGTTGTGCTGGACGGTGTCGCAGCCAAAAGAAAAGAAGAAAAGTGGTACAATGGAGTTGTATTTTAGCCACTGTCGAGAGTTATGTAGTCACAAGATGGTGTCAGTGGCTGAGTCGAGCCTCTGACAAGAATAAAACACACGCTGATAAAGAAGACGCTGACACGTTATGATTTGAGCGCTGACAGCGTGTTGTCCGATATATGGTTTTTAAGCGCTGACACATATCGTCTGATATCAGACAATACATACAGATGATATATTGGATGATAACGGATCTCTGACAGAACTGTCTGTTAAAATTTTATGGCTCGTTTTTGAAGATTGTGTTTGGTACAATAAAGTTTTATTTGATTATGTGACAAAGCTAACCTTGCGGTTACGTACCGACTTGGATCAGACGCAGAACGCCGACAGAGGCAGCAGTTGCATAAAACAAGAGGATGATATTGTACTTAGATGATTTTCATTGCAAATTGAAGATTTCGATGAAGACGGCTGATTATTGCTTATTTGGTGTTGGAGTTGTTTTTTGCACGTTTGTGACTTATCATATCATTAAGTCGTGACTGACATTCATTGACTTTAAAGATAACTTGTTCGTGCTTTCATGAATGGTGACGAAGACTTGTCATATCTAGCAACTAGATACCTTGCTATCACTTGAAGGAGTTACATTATCATGCTCAGTGTCTCATATAAAGATGAGGATTTTGACAAAGGGATCGAGGTCTACTTATATTCTTGCGATCGGTATAAGTTCAACGTTACGTGGATAGTACAAGATATAAGGTACAAGCTTGGGAGATTCCGCTTCTTCAACAAATAGGTTATACTCGTTTTTCTTCATTCGTAATCTACAATTAGAGTCTATATGGTTCGTGATTCATTTACATGCACCACTCAAGGGGAAGAGTTTATTAGTTGTTTATCTTTAGAAGACCCCCATTTGATGTGACAAAACGGGAAGAAGATTCAAAGATCAAGGTATGCAACTTAATTTTATGTGGTGATATGTTTTACAAGAAATCTTACTTTAAGGGGAAGCTTGTTTCATTCGTGAAAGATCAAGATTTGAAGATTGTTTTTGTCATCATCAAATAGGGGAAGATTGTTGGGAATTAATTTGATGAGACAAAACAAGAATAATGAAACAAGAGGGACTTATATGCAAATATCAAGCTTTACAAGAATATGGAGCCCTTTCATACAACAAGAAGGACTTATTAGCAAAAGATGGAAGGACTTCTAGTTAAAATAGATTTCTTGTAGAAAAGGGTATGTGTAGTATATAAACACATACACCCTACATACTTTATCATTCAATCATTCACAATGTAGTCATAAAGCAAAAGTCGTGTGTTCTAGACGTGTGTGATCTTGTAAACACGTCTAGGGTTAGTTGGTTAACGTTTAATGAGAAGTAAACGTTAGAAAAGAAACACCTTGTTCGTGATCAATGTTCTAATTCTGCTATGTTTATCATATGAACGTTGGTTATCCTAGTAAGCTTAATCGATCCATGAACAAGTGATACACAAGTGATTTGTATTTGTAAGAATCCTCTTTGTACTTAGCTTTTATTCAGAAACTTGATTGCTAGAGTGGATATCAAGTTTAGGGGAGGATTGTTGGGAATAAAATGAGCCAAGACACTTAGACGCTGACAAGAGTTAATTTGGCGTTGATAGGAAGAAATCAAGCGTTGTCAGATCAAGCGTTGACAAGAAGAATTCAAGCGCTGATGAGAAGAAGTCCAAGCACGGATAGAATACTTAATCTACACGTTTTGTATGTCTAGTAAAGATATGTTCGACATTGTATTTTCTATATTTATCTTTTCCTAGAATAGCTGATAGTTAGACTCTTGTGCAAGGCTCCTTAATCTATAAAAGGAGGCCTTTAAGTTTTAGTTTGATATACGTTTTACACTTTCATTGTACACAAGTTCGATCATCAATCAAAGTGAAAGTTTGGTTTCTTCTGTCTTGTGTGTTCTTGTTCTAAGTATTAATTCCGCATAATACTTAGATTGTTTCATAACACAAAGTTTCTCTAAGTGTTAATCTTGATTCAATCTCGTTAACACAAAGCTAATCGATCTAAGTTTGGGATCAACATTTTCTTCCTTTTTAATCTTTTGGTCCTAAAACACAACAAAAACACAAACCACGTATAATTCCGACTTTTATGACATTAAATACACGTTTTGGCTTGGTTCTTATTATAATTAAGTGGCAAAAGGATGAGTGTTTTCACACTTATCAAATCCCCTACACTTGACCATTACAATGCCCTCATGCAATGCATTAGTTACAAAGCAAGATTTACATTTTCCATCATAATTAACCCACCTTAGCCTTTATTAAACACAAGACATTGAGGAAACTTAAAAAGATAGAAAATTACAAAATGTTTGAAGGAAGAAAACAAGGAAAGAAATCAAAGACTTACATTAGGGCTTTTGGTGTCATGAATGTTTATCGCCCTCAAGTTTCACGTTCCCCATACCAAGCTTAAAAATGAGATCATTGTTATTATAAGTTAGTAAGCTAACACAAACTCATGTAGCTCAATTATTCACTTAGACTCCCTTATTCCTAGGTGTATCTCTTATATTTTATTTTTGTCTTTAATGATCACGAGGATGCATTGTTAACTTATTTCGATAATTTAATTAGGCTGAAAATAAAGTAGGACGATTTAATCAATAGTTAGCTAAAGGACAAAATCTTTTAAAACTGCTTCTCGAAACCTCATAAAGTTCATATCTTGGCATAACTCGCTTCACGATTTGAGACCTTTCTCGGATCGATATTTGGCATTGACTTCATACTTCGAATCTTGAGATATGATCTTGAAATAATGGTCTTATGTTCATAATAGGAATTTCTTCACTTGAAGTTTTTGAGAGATTCTTAATACTTGGATCACGATTTCTTCATTTTTCTACAATCTTTATTTGGGATTTTGATATAAAACGATCCGCCTCCTTTTAGGACTTGAATCTATTTATCCTCATACCTTGCTAGGGTCTTTTCGGATAGACTTCTCCATGATCTTTAGGGGAGTATTTGCTTTTCGTCGTGTGTCTCGATCCTTCATATTGATTTTTGATAAATGATTCTTCACATCACTTTGGATCTTTAGCAATAAAATGTAGCCCTCATGCCTTGTTAGGGCCTTTTCGGACTCGCCAATCTTCGCATCCTGCTTTAATAAGTTATGCCTTGGCTATGAACTATAATTAATACCGAGCAACTTTTAATCGATCTTGTGCTAGAAGCTAAGTAACTTTTCAAATCGTACAACCTTACTTATTGCAATTATATTTATTAACAAGCGATGGGAGAAAAAGCTCATAATTAACTCACATAAATTCATGTAAGAATACCAAACTTATAATTGACTCTATCATCTCTTGTTCTCCATAATTTAAAATCTCAAGGAATGAGACTTGTGGATACTTAGCCTATTAAATCAAAGTTTTGGGTTTTCAAGTCATCTATAGGATCTTGCATCTTCTTAGACTTTTTCAAGTTTAGAATTTGCGTTTTAAAGTTCCCTTGATAAACGACTTTCTAGGATCAATTATAGAAACTTGCGAAGAGTTTTTGTTCTTAAGGGGTAAGAGTTAAGACTTTCGCGTTTTAAAGTTCCCTATATAAAAGTCTAGCAAAACTTGATTAAACACGTTAAGGATACTAGCTAGAGTAAACTCAAATAAGTAAACTCGGGTTGAGTCAAAAGATTCAAGACGGGCCTAATATATCAAAGACATCTAAACCTATTAAAACCATTTAATCTAATGAAAGAAAATAACGATAACAAAGGAAAATACTACTAGGCCAAAATAGATCAAAAAACTTGAAAAATGTCGAAAAATCAATTTTCCGGTTAAAATGAGGACAGGTTAATAGAAAAGCCCACTTAACTTCGATAGAAGTCCCCCCTACACTTAAGATAAACATTGTCCTTAATGTTTAATCATGTGGGAGTAAACTCCTCTACACTTAGGACATTGTGCACGTTGTTTAAATCTTGCTAAGGAAAGGACAACTAAAGTGATTCTTATTTTAATATTGAAGAATATAAAATAGAGAATCAAAAGAGTTTAGGATAGAACCGGGAAGACGGGTACACGGAATCACGGGTCGTCAAAAGTCATCAATAGTTAAACTTTGAAGCTCGAATCCATGCACATCATACGAAAGAAAATAACCAACACATATTAGGGTCTCCCCCTACACTTATTATAAAAACGGATAAAAAGGATAGATCATCGGGTTGCCTCCCGAGAAGCGCTTGTTTTTGTTCACCGAGTCGTGAGCCTGGCTCGACCTTGATTACAATGGTAAGAACCTTGAAGAACATCCACCGGGTTCAAATACATGGTTTTCATCCATCAAGTAGCACAAACTTAAGGTGAAGTGCACAAGCCAAAGAAGAGTAGGCGAGGTTCCCGTAAGCCGTTGTTGAGTACGGTTGTAGAAGGTATGATGAAGTGAAAGCAAAGATCCATATTTTCCAAAAATCTTTCTTTTTATTTCATCAGATGGATACTGAGATGGCTTAAAAATTATGATACCCGGATCGAACACCTTTTACTTTAGTGGAAAATAAGACTTAGACTCAGTAGACCTTGAAGATTCGCCCATAAACCGCACAATCTCATCCGAAGAAGGTGGAAAGAGAGGTGTCAAGACATAGGTGCTACGGATGTTGGTGTCGTCCGGTTTCTTCTCCTTTGAAACGGGTTTCTTAATATCCGAAGGAGGATAAAGACCATAATTAAAGTCCAAAAGAGGAGAATCATGCTCATTAGGAAAGTATGTATTAAGAAAAGTGGCAAAATCTTCTTCAAATGATTAATCATCCAAAGTAGGATCAAGCATTGTTGGCGGAGGATCTTCATCAAAAATAGGAGCATAATCATCAGTAGAAGACATAACACTTGAAGAATCACTTGAAAGAGTGTCAACATCATCAAAATCATCATAAGTTGGCATGTCTTTATACTCTGAAGAAAAATCATCATAATCATCCAAATCGGAAAGAGAATCATCATCATATTCATCATAGATTGGTGGAGAATCATAAACTGGGGGAGCATCCAAATCGGAGAGAGAATCATTAGAATCATCCACATGGTCTTGGAAAAATGGATTATCATAGCAAGTCTCGAAAAGAGGATTGTCATGTAGCACAAATTCATCAAGCTTTATACTTTCCAAAGTAGTTGTATCAAGCTCGTCTTGAAGCACATCAATCATTTTCACCTATTCTTTTCCATTTGATTTGCTTGTAATTTTCCCCATCTTAAAAACTTGTTGATCATCCCGACCCTTAAAATGAGTTCACCTTCGGCAACATCGACTAAAGCTTTTCCGGTTCGTAAGAATGTCCGTCCAAGTATTAACGGAATACGAGGGTCCATTTCATAATCAACAACAACAAAATCGACCGGAAAATTGAAGGTTCTAACTTTAACGAAACATCTTCGGCAATACCAACGGGGTAAGCGAGAGTTCGATTTGCTAGCTCAAGAGTCATCTTTGTTGGTGTAAGGTCGGGTAATGATAACTTTTTCCAAACATTTAATGGCATCAAATTTATACTTGCCCCAAGATCGGCTAAGGCAGTAAATTCTTCAACTTTGTTAAAAATACAAGGTAGCACAAAATGACCGGGATCTCCAAGTTTTTCCAGAAGTTCTTTAAGGATGAATGCAGAACAATTTTCATTTAAGCGTGTGTTGACAAACTCAGCCATCTTTTCCTTATTACTAAGCAATTCCTTGAATGCTTTGACAAATTTAGGCATTTAGACGAGTGCTTCAACAAGGCTAATGTTGAAATTCATTTGGGAGATCATCTTAAAATAAGAAGTAACTTGAGCATCCTCTTTAGTGAGCAATTTTCACTTGTCTAACCGAGAAGGATAAGGGATATTAGGTTTAGGTGGTGTAGGTGGTTTAGGTATAGAAGGTGAAGGTTGAGATGTTGAAGGTTGAGAGGGTGAAGGGTGAGATGTTGAAGGGTTTTTCTTTGGTACTTCTTCCGTAAGATGTGGAGATGGTAATTTAGAACTAGTACTAGGCATAGAAGTAAGAGGAATAAATGGGGGTGGAGGAGGTGTATATGGATTAACTAGGGAAGGGATAGATGGACCTACTAGAGTTGCTCCACTGCGTGTAGTAATAGCACTGACATTAGCTCTAGGGTTTGTTTCGGTTGTAGAAGGCAGAGCACCTTGGGGATGAAGGGTTTGAAACATTTGAACGAATTTCCTATCTGTGGACTCTTGCATTTCCTTCATGGTTTTCTCATGATCGGTTAATTTTTGTAGAATCAAGTCCATGTGCGGATGAGGTAAATTGAACCCTTGTTGTGGAAAACCTTGGTTTGGGTATTGGTTATATGGTTGAAAACCTTGAGGATTGAAACCTTGGTTTTTAATCCTTGGTTTTGCATTGGATAATTTCCTTGGTTTGCATTGTAGCCCCTCACATTTGCATTTTGTTGAACATTTGCTCTTTGTGGCCCTTGGTTGTTATGGGTGGGTGGGTGTGTTCTTTGTTGAAAACCAGGTGGAGACAAGTAATTTGTCGAGTTGTAAGACAAGTGATTAACATCGACACTAGGCTTGAAATGAACTCTCTCCGTGTTGTTGTAAGCATACACTTCCCCGTGAGACTGATCATAAGCTTTATCACAATTACCATAAGAGTGTGGTCCACCACAAGTTTCACAAGATATATTAAGAGCATGGGCGTGTTAATTAGGAGGGTTATCTCTTAAAACAAGTTGTTTTACAGCTGAAGTAAGTTCCTTAAGATGATTGGTCAACTCACTCTCACTGGCACTAACCATAGTAGCCCTAACACTCTTGGTTTGGACTTTCGCCTTGTTCTCAATGATTGCCCAAGCCTCATTCATAGATTTGACAAGAATATTACCCCCTGAAGCACTATTTAGTGAATCTTGGTCATTCAAACTTAATCTATTATAAAAAGTATTAATTTGATGTACCTTTGTAAAACCGTGTTGTGGACACTTTCTTAAAAGTTCCTTAAAACAATCCTAAGATTCACTAAATGTCTCACCTTACTTTTGTTCAAAATTAATGATGTCATTCCGCAAAGCGGTAGTACGTGAGGGTGGGAAAAAGTAATTTATAAACTTGGTCTCTAGGTCCGCCCATGTTGTAATACTTTGGGGTGGTTCCTTATCAAGCCAAGTCCGGGCTTGTCCCTCGAGGGAGAAAGGAAAGAGGAGCAAATGAATTGCCTCTTGTGAAACCCCATTTTATTTCACGGTATTGGTTAAGTGAACAAACCTTTTTATGTGATCGTGCGGATCATCATGAGTGCGGCCTAAGAACGGTGTAGCGGAAACCATTTGTATAAAACCGGTCTTGAGCTCGAAGTTATTTGCATCAATAGCCGGAACCACAATCACATCTTCATTGCCTTCAACATTTGACTGCAAGAGCTCGATCATAGGACGGTTATCCATTGTGTTAACAATAGGAGGAGGCTCGATGACAGCAGCTTGAATGGACTTCCTTTTGCGTGAACGGGTACGCATACACCTACACAAGAAAAATAAAGCAAAGAAATAGAAGAAATAAAGTTAACGTGAAAAGAAAATATTTTTTGTGCAAAACTTTGAAAAATAAATGCTTTTTATGATTTTTAAATGTTTCTGTATTTTTTGAAAATTTTTAATTTTTATGGATTTTTTTTTTTTGAAAAATTTTGAAAATTTCGCAAGAAAAAATAACGTTCAAAGGTGAACGGATCCCAAAATCCAACGCGTCTCTCACAAAAAACCATTAATCTTCACGAAAAGAGCCGGCAGCGATGCCATTTGATACAAGAAAAAATATTCTTTGAAACGGATCTAATCGAATTGACCCGGTTGAAAGTGTGACTCGGTCGTTCTTGGTGTGAAAAGAGAATAATGTGATTATCTATTTTAAAATAAAAATGAGAACGTCGTTGAGTAACTAAATAAAAATGAAAGCTTGAAAAGGTAAAACTAAAAATAAAGACTTTTAAATATAAATGACGAAAGGTTAAAACTTGATAAAAAGTAAATTTGAAAACTTTATAAAAATGTAAACTTTAAAATAAATCTAAGACAAGACAATTTAAAATGAAACTTAAGTAAAAAGGCGGGAAAACTAAATTTGAAAAAAATAAAGAAAACAAATAAAAACTTAAGTCGGGAAACAAGAAAATATCTCTAATCCGAAATGTGTGCTTTGCTGATAATTTGGAATCCATGATTCTGTCACTATCCGGAATCCAAGTTCTGGCACCAATCCGGAATCACTATTCTTACCTTAATCCGGAATCTGTAATAAAGCAACAATCCGGAATACGAACTGTTGTAAATTCACTTTATGTGACGACATTTAAGAATTCCCATTAGTTATCATAGTCACACACGCTTAGACTAGACTAGGTACAATGTATAGTTAAGTGTTGGGTGTGTTGCTATATATACCCCTCCTAGGCTTCCAAGGAGGGGTGTTGATTGTGTTTTCATTTCTTGTTTTAATACAACTTTTCTTATTTCACACAACCTCTCTTCTCTCTCAACACAACAATGGCTTCCATCTTCCACCACCCACCTAGACCATCGGATTAGATAAAAGCAAATCCACAATTGGCATCAGAGCCTCGGTTCAATCCTTGGATCGTGTTCTTGTTTTCTAATTTGGTGGTCTAAAAAATTTTTTTTGGTTCGATTTATTATTTTTGTTGTCACGTCTTGTTAATTTTCCGATTTTCACGTCTTGTTACTTTTTTGTCCAAATAGTCTTAATGTTTCTCATCTAGTGTCCTAGCCATATCACAGTCTCATTGTTGTGGGTGATGATATTTTTTATATCTGTCCAAACAGTCCAACTTTTAGGTCTGGTCAAAACTCAAATATGCTATATTTTCTTGTAACTGGTATTTTTTGTGACTGGGTTTTGATTAATGTGCTCAAAGTGATATTTCATGCTTTCAAAAGTCAATGTTTACATATCTGGTTTTAACAGAAATTGGTTTATTCTGGTATTTTTTTATGAAGATGAGCCCAGAATAAACAAGCTCCTGAAAATATGGAAAAAGGACATTTCTTAGGATAAGAATTCTGCTTCATGATACAATCGCATTGAGTACGATAGGTAGACTACGATGGTACCACTGTGATGGCTCCATTACGATGGAACCATTGCGATGGAACCATTGCGATGGTGTCTGTTGCGATGGTGTCCATCTTGACTGCGATGGCCATACTGTTTTTTACTACGATGGGTTAAAAAAAAGTCAAGACTGCGATGGACTCAAAGTTTTAGACTGTGATGGTATGTTGTTTAAACAGACTGCGATGGACATATTTGTGTTAGACTGCGATGGCAATTTTCTTTTGACTGCGATGGTTTAAAAGTATGACTACGATGCAGTTTAATAAAATCTTGACCATGTAGTTTTAAACTTAACACTTGACCGAAACCATCTCAACCGAGTCAACTCGGTAATTACCGAGTTGTCTCAGTTTACTCACTGAGTCTAATTTAAATCATTCCAACCTTATATCACCACAACACCATCAATCTAATCCTATCCCATCGTCTCCTAATCCCCCATCTCATCTAAGACTCGGACTCAAACAGAAAAGTAATTGATCTCAGATTCAATTTTTTTCTTTCGTGTTTTGCACATGCAACTCGAGTTCTTAAGATCTATACACGAAAATCTATCATAATCATTGATCCATGTTTGGTGTTAAACCAAAGTTTTATTTACGAAATAAAATACAGATTTATAACAAAATTGTTATGATCCATATTATGTTTTGATTCATTATACGAAACCAAAGACAACACACTAATCCCAACATGCAATCAAATATGAACCTACCCGAGATCAATCTGTTGATCTTGAAGCCACATATTTCGTGAGTTCACCTTGGGTCCGAATATACAAGTATAAACTGAAATTCTTTTTGTGATAGCAAGATGAATTATCAGCTTCGTGTTAATTTCTCTTGCCAAAATGGATTGAAATAGGATTTGTGATGAGATTAGATATGATGTGATGTATGGATTTGGTGAAAGTTGTTGACTGTTGATGGGTGAAAAATGGAGAAAAGGGGCGGATGTTACGAGGAGAGTGGTTAGCAGGAGTGGCTGCGAATGAAAAAAGGATTAGGGTAGTTGTATGAGTGAGATTAGGGTTGGGGAGTGTTTTATTTTCATTTCTTGGACCGGGTTTGGCACAATCAGATAATGGGCTTGCTGCTTTGAATTATTCGCATGGTCCACTTGGTTTGGTTTTTATAATTGCTCAAGTGAGGGTACAACGATTGTAAATGTCATGCTTGGTTTTGTGCTTTAAATTTATAAATTTTAATTTTACACAAGTTTATTCTAAACTTTGTGTTAAAAAATAAATTTTATTATCATACCGGATATAAGGACTTCAACGTGACAAAAATGACGTGACAAAGTGACAAGATTTATTTTTGACGAGACCAAGAAAAATTTAGGTATATTCTTTAGTGACTACGGATTCGTTTGATCGGGTATTAATTATGCGAAGTTGAAGACGGATTTTTCGAAGGCGTGTATTTGTTTTATCTTCAAAGATAACTTGCTCGTGCTTAATCTTAGAATGACGACTTGGTTATCTAGTTTCCGGGTTCGGGGTGGTTGGTTGATGACTCGGATAACTATCACTTAAAGGGGTTACATTGTTGTACTCAGTGTCACGCGCTTAGTCGACGTGGATATTTCCAAGAGGTGTTGTGCTTATAGACTTCTTCAGTGATGCATTGGGTACTTAAGATTTCTCCACCGTTCCTCATTCAATAATTGTGCAAGCTTAAGTCACAAGATCGAAGGATTCTTATTCAGTTTCACGTTTGATGTATCCGGTTCATTCTATCAGTGGTCACTTCAAATTACTTACAAGTGGGTTGGTAAAGATGGCCATGGAGATTTTATGAGTAGAGATTTTCGATCAACAGCTGATTCTCACAAAATATATAATTCATCTTATTTATTATTCTCACGATATTTCAGGTACATGTGCGTACGATTTATTGATGGTTCCGAGTTTCGAAACCATCAAGGGGGAAGAAGAAGACACATTGAACGCACAACGAGTACACATGATGAACTTCATACCTTCTTCTGATTTGAAGACATTCCGGGATGACATTTGTCATAGCCGCAGAGAAAATCAGTGTTTTAACTCGTGGCGTTATCAATCTCTAAACGGTACACTACTGATTCGATGTCTAATTGTTTGGTTGTTGCAATTATTCATCATCATTATCCTATATGGAGAAATATGCACTTCCGGGACTTAATTGACTCTGGTGCATCTCCGGAAGAAGATATGTGCATTTCCGGGACTTAATTGACTCTGGTGTTACGATGTCAACTTCATGAATGGGATAAAGTGTCCACTTCAGTATTTGAGCTTCATACTTGGGATTGATTTATTTTCTTCAACTATGTGGGGGAAGAAATGTCTTGATTCTTTCTAGTATGCATAACTTGAACTCTCAGGGGGAAGAAAAATTCAGAAGAATTATTCAAGCGTGAGAAGAGAAGTTGTTGATCTACTAGGTGTGCCCCAAACTTTCAATCCCTCTTAGCAACGTTATCATGTTATATGATGGGATTTGCTTGTTAAATTCCGTTGTGCGCTTAATCATTCTAAGCTTTATTGAAAGCCTTGAAGTTGCTTACGAGGATTGTCGGTTTAGGGGGAAGCTATTTAAAAGCTTCTACATCAAGTTTGTGTGGCATGAATTAGGGGGAAGTTAATTCAGAAGCTTCTCCTTAACCAGAAGTATATGGACTACTTAGCTCGTGCCGTTACAGTATTTCTACTACAAATTACTTTAAAGATGAGTCGTTTGAAGTGAAGACTTAAAGTCAAAGGCCTCGGAAGACATCATCAGCATTGGACGCTTTATGGAAGCTTCTGTTGTTAGGAAAAATATTGTAAGGAATTCTACACGTCGTCCCATGGGGGAAGATTGTTGGAAATTTACTTTATGTGATGACATTTAAGAATTCCCATTAGTTATCATAGTCACACACGCTTAGACTAGATTAGGTACAATGTATAGTTAAGTCTTGGGTGTGTGGCTATATATACCCCTACTAGGCTTCCAAGGAGGGGTGTTGATTGTGTTTTCATTTCTTGTTTTAATACAACTTTTCTTATTTCACACAACCTCTCTTCTCTCTCAACACAAGAATGGCTTCCATCTTCCACCACCCACCTAGACCACCGAATTAGATAAAAGCAAATCCAAACGAACCTCCCTTATCCGGAATCCATAGATCTGCTTGCAATTCGGAATGCGCCCCTTATACTTATCCGGAATCCATGTGATGCTCCTTATCCGGAATCCAAAAATCAAGGGTAATCCGGAATACTCAATTAAGTTACAATCCGGAATACCTTTTGTTTCTTATCCGGAATCCTAGTCACTCCCACTATTCAGAATCCGAGTTTGCTTCCTATCTGGAATAATATGTGTTTATCCAGAACAAGTTTTGCTCTAATCCTGAATGTGTACAACCCTTATCCGGAATCACAAGTATAACTTATCCGGAATGTGTATTCGAAGGTAATCCGGAATACCTAAAACTTCTTTTTATCCGGAATTTGAGTCACAAACACAATTCGGAATGATCATTTCTTACCTTGTTCGGAATGTTTAGTATGCAAGCTATTCGGGAAACTAGGGTTTAGATAACCCGGATAAGAACAAACTTAAGCAAAATGAACATAAGCTCAAATCTAATAAGCACTTAACCAAAAATTTAACCAAAATGATTTTAAGAAAAAGCAAATAAGCCACAATTTAAAAACTTTTAAAAACATTAAATAATCTAAATAATATAAATCAAATTTTTATAAAATTAAACTTTTAAAGACACTTAATTAAAAATAAGAAAATCAAACAATAAGCACTAAACACAATAAGCTAAAACGATCAATCACATGAAAATCAAAAAGCACGATCAATCAAACACATCAATTAACACAAGAACATGATTAAATAAACTACATACTTATGAAAATCGAACAAGATTAAAAATAAGAAAGGTAGAATGAGAATGATTTATGAAAACCTTGAAATTAAAATGAAGATTAAAGATTCAAATACAAGATTAATGTAAAAAGATTAAGAACATGAAAGAAAAGCTAGAGAGAGAAAGTAATCTTAATCTACTCCTAAAGCATGAAAAACTAAACTAAAATCTAACCACCTCCTAATGACATATTAGGAGGGTATTTACAGGAGGAGTGGAAGTGTTGATGCTTCTCTCTTTCTTTCTTTGTCTTTTCGTCTTTTAATTTCTTCGTCTTTCTCGACGTTGTCTTGGGATTTGTCGAATGATAAAATGAACTCGTCTTATAATTTCCTTCTTTATTAGACTTGGTTCTTCGACTTCGTTAAACTTCCATCTTTAGACTTTTTCTTCGATAAATCTTCTGAATAGGCCTTTAACTTCCGTTCTTTTTACACTCTTGATCTTTTGACTTCGTCTTTTGTCTTTTTATTCGATAAAAGCCCGTGAAAGCCCGTGTTCTCTTCCTTTTTCATCTTTTGGTCCTAAAACACAATAAAAACACAAACCACGCATAATTCCTGTGAGAATCCGTACTTTCTGAACATTACTTTATTCTTTTTATTCGTGCTTCTTGAATTTTCCAACGTATTACGTTTTCTTGTATTTTTATATGTAAATCCTGAGATCATGATAAATTTTAATAAATTATATTTTCAAGTATTTTCTGATTATCGATAAATACTTTGTATGGAATTATAAAAATTTTATTTTATTTTTCCATATTTAATTTAGATCAAAGTTTTTGAATTAAAATCACCCGCGTGCGTTTTACAAACGAGTTTATTCAAATCAATGAACAACGAGAATTCCTAGTGATTGTGATACCGACGGATGCCCAAAAGTTTACGTCTATTTATCGATTGTTTCGATAATTAATACTTGCGACGATTTCGTTTTAATTACGTATTAAGTCGTGTCGGGAAATCATATAATCATTTTTATGATGCATTGAAACTTTTGAAAAGTATTTTTACGAAACTCGAGCCCCGTAAATATTTTCAGTATTTACCAATAACCATTTTTTACCCTTTAAAAACTATTAATTATTTTTAAGTCCACAAGTTTCAAAGTTGGCAAAACTAACCCTCCACTTAACTAGAACTATATAAACCGCATTTTCTTCCACATTACACACACACACATACATTTTTTTAACAAAAACTTCACCACTCTCTCCCCACCTACACCCTTTGCCGCCACCACCACAATTTCACCATCATCCATCTTGATTCATCCAAAACTAAAACAAGACCACTTCCTAGATTTTTATGGTGATTCTAATGATCTAAAAATCTCCTACATGCATCAAAATTTCATGGTTTTATGAATTGGTGGTTGGAAAATATTTTGATCATCTTGCATGTGTGGTATGAGCATTGATCTTCATGCTTTCATGTTAAAAAGGTTGATTTTTGATCTTTGATTTTTGTTAAATTTTACATACAAGTGTTTTTAGGAGTGTTTGGTTGATGGGTATGAGAGTATGATGATTCTATAGGTATAGGAATGAGTGGTTTTGCTTGGAAAATTGATTTGACTTGTTTTCTAAAAAGGTATTTTGGGACAGCAGCATATAACAGATTGTTTCGTGGGTTTAAGGTCTTAAAAAGGCTAATATTATCTGATTTTATTGTAGAGTTTTCCGAGACGATCGTTTTGGTATAAGATAGAGCTTCTAAGTCATTACGAGTCAAAAGTTATGCTAGTTTTAGTTTTCGTGTACCGGGAGACGCAAGTCGGCACAATCCGAAATTGTGGCTGACTTTGGGTCGACTCTCGGGGACTTTAGGCTTGGTTAGATGGTTGTAACTACTGGTTTTCAAAGTTTACAAACTTAGTTTGATGAGTCTAGTAGTGGTTTTAAAAGACGGATTGTCGAGTTAGTACATTTAAAGTGGTCCAAACGGTTTTACAAAATAAGTGTACAAATCTGTCCCAAATTTGGAGTCGAGAAAAGTGTCGAGCTGATGGATTTTAAAGTGTGAACTTTGGCTCAAACTTTGGTGAGGTCTTATACAGGTTATAAGTGACCTTGACACCAATTTTCATCTAAAACGGACAAGTCTAGATAGGGTTGATCGGTGTGTACATTCGGGGTGTACTTGCTGATTTTATTTTGGACACGTAGTTTAATGTTTGTGTTGCGTGAGTTTGAGTATTCATCATCGGACATGATGACTTATTCAAGTGCTTAGTCATTATATAAATGACTTAGCTACTGGTCCAAGTAAGATTAAAGGATAGTTTGACTTGCGTTGACTTGGCGTCTTATGACGGGTCGACTTCAAGTGTACAAGTGTTTAAAAGAGTAACGTTGGATAAATGGATTCATTTGGTTCGTTTCAATGGTTTTGAAACATAAATAATTTGAAAACATTTGAGTCATATTATATTTGGTATATATATCGATATTGAGTTCGAGTCTTAACGCGCACCTTATTTTGATAGGTTGTGGTTTTCGTGTTTCCCCGGGCATCCATATCGTCGGTGATCGTCTCACTACCATTGTTTCTACTCAGTTGCTGAGTACCGTGATTGGCTTACCTCATGGCTAAGGTGAGTTCATAGCCCCTTTTTACTTGTACATGGTTTCTAAACACGGGGTGAGATTTTATATGGTGGAACACAACCATTTAAACCTGTACGTTATCCAGAACTTGTATGCTATCCAGAACTTGTATGCTTTCCAGACATTCATAATTATTATTGGTTTTTAGTCTCTAGCCTTAAGTTTCCTCTCCTGATCATGAACCGTTAATTTCGAGTACTAAGCGCGAATGTTGTGGGTGGATCCATCGGGATTGACTATCCCCGTCTCAAGTACCTTGACGCACTGATTTTGTTCATTACTTGAGTATTTAGGCTGAATACTCCCTAGATGAACTTACATTGAGTTAAGCTTCGGTTCATGAACTGAACAGCAATAATAATGGTTTCGGACTATGGTTGACGTATATAACCATACTCCATACTACTTGTTTTACAAATAAATGCTTGTGTTCCACACCTTTACTGCTAAACCTATGAATATCACTCAACTTTATGTTGACGATTTTACATGTTTAATCTCAGGTGTTATTACTTAGCTTTGCTTGGATGGGAGCCCACAGGATACTATCGCAGCTTGGAGATTTCTGTGATGCTTTTGAAAGATTGGTTTTATATAAACTGTCAGAAGTTTATTTTATCTTTTGGACAACTTTATGTTATAAATCAAGATGAAATATTATATTTTCCGCATATAAAACTCTGGGACCTATGTTTAAAACTCTGAACTTTTATGATGTAATGTACATGTTTTTATTACGTCAGCTTTGTGTCACTTATAATTCATTGTTTCTTGTACTATGACGTGTTACCCCCTCGTTGCCTAGTTGTTCCACATTTGATTCTGGGGGTCTCACAGAGTGGTATCAGAGCGATGGTTATAGGGAACTGAGTCATTTTTCAAAACTTAGTCTATAACCGAAAGTTCAAATTTTTATGTTTCTAACTGTCAAACACAGTATCTGCCATTGTTGTTCGATATCTGCGCGGGTAACTCTCTAATCCTTATTATTTACTTTTAATTATCGTTATAGTATTTCATCTCTTGATTACATGTTGGAATATTATATTACCCTAATGACGATAACTACTATGACTTTTCAAAGCCCATGTGCTTCATGAATTATCATTCGATATTACTGTGATTACATATGCCTATACTGTATTTCTTGAACTCTTGTTCTTGTGAACTGATCTTGTTACAATGATTTCATATCGTTATGACGTTACATACATGTATTCAGAGCGCGTATGCTGCCGACTTTTCATACTCATTTTTCTGAGTACTATTGCTATTTGATTTATGCGTGATACGACTGACTTCATATACTCGTTCGTTTTGAATCATCTGTTTTTCTCGACTCGCTGCTACATGTTGTGCATACTCTCGTGATACCATTGTTCGGAATTGAATAAGTGTTGTTTTCGATAAAACTCCTGATGTTCATTCTTACTACCGTGCGTGCTGCTTTCATTGTTTAACTCTCTTAAAATACTTTCTCTCACTACTTTCTCTCTCTAGGAATCCATCTCTTTTTTCATCTATTTTCTATCATTAATCATCTAAATAATATGGGACAACATTTGGTATCAATCGCCACGGGGTAGATTGTGTTTGGTTGTTTGGTTTGAATTTGATTCGGTTGATTTTTCCATATAAATCATCCCGAATTAAATTTTGTTTAGTATTTTCGGGCTAGAAATCTTGATATAAATCATTTATATCGGTTTGGTAGGGATTTGGTTTGGTTTTTGTGGTAAAAATCGCAAGATTTTGAGGTGTTTGGATTCATTTTGTAGTTACGGTTACTGTACTGTATCAAGATTTTTCCGAAAAAAGTTTTTCAGAAAAGGGTTAATTATTCCGAAAATACAGATTTTCGGATAAGGGTTTATTTTACTGAAAAAGTGTTTATTCCGAAAAAGTCCAATTCTCTGAAAAAGCATTTATTCCGAAGGGCCACGTTTTTCTGAAAACATCATTTTTCTGAAAACATCATTTTTCTGAAAACATCATTTTTCTGAAAACATCATTTTTCTGAAAACATCGTTTTCCTGAAAACTTCAATATTCCGAAAAGCTAGTTTTTCTGAAAACATCATTATTCCGAAGAAAGCCATTTCTCTGAAAACATCATTTTTCCGAAGATTTTTTTTCTCTGAAAAAGTGATTATTCCGAAGATTATTCCGAAGAAGAGATTACTCCGAAGATTATTCCGAAAAAGTGATTATTCCGAAGATTATTCCGAAGAAGTGATTATTCCGAAGATTATTCCGAAGATTATTCCGAAGAAGTTATTATTCCGAAGAAGTTATTATTCCGAAGAAGTGATTATTCCGAAGATCCTCAAATCTCCGAAAACATCCATTATTCCGAAAATGTCAGTTATTCTGAAAATGTCTGATGGTATTTTTGACTGAAATATTTTTGGCGGGAAAACCATTTTAAAATTTATTTTTTCCTACACCATTTTTAGGCCATTTATGCTTCAATTTCAAATTTTGGCAATGCGAAAAAAATTTCGACCAAAAATTCAAATTTTCGGACCAAAATTCAAATTTTTAGGCCATTTTTAGGTTTTATTTTTGTCAAAATTTTTAACTTTTCAAAATTTTTCCATGTTAGTTTTTGGCTATTTCGGACTTGATTTCAAAATTTGGTAACACAAAATTTTGAGTTTACCGTTTTGTCGGACTGAGGAATTTATTGTCGGACTGAGAAAAAACGGATTTTTCGGAATTTAAACGACAACAACAATCAACACACATCTACTTAAGGGCCATTTACACTTCATCTATTTCAAGCATCTTGATATGGATTCTACTCAAGAGTATCGTGTCACAAACAACAATATCATGGTGGCGGGGAATAAATAGAGACCACCAATGCTTGTATCTGGTCGGTATGCTCAATGGCAATCACGTTTCATACGATACCTTGATACAAGACCAAATGGTGATGCCTTGAGGAAATGTATTACTCATGGACCATATGTATTCAAGAAAATCTCAAGTCCTCCGAGAGCAGCCACATATACTACTGATCCAATTCCTGCAAGTGAACGTGATGAAACAAGAGCTGATCTCACACCTGAAGATTGTGCTTGGCATGATGCGGAGAAGGAAGCCATTTATATGGTTCTAAGTGGGATTGGAGATGACATTTATTCCACGGTTGATGCTTGTCCTACAGCACATGAAATGTGGACTGCTATTGAACGCTTGCAACAAGGAGAATCACTCAACAAACAAGATGTCAAAACCAACTTGTTTTGGAATTTTGGCAAGTTTACTTCAAGGGATGGAGAATCAATTGACTCTTACTACTCCAGGTTTTATAAAATGATGAATGACATGACAAGAAATAATCTGCAAGTCTCCATCATGCAAGTCAATGTTCAATTTCTTCAACAACTTCAACCCGAGTGAACACGGTTCGTCACTTTGGTGAAACAACAAGAAACGTTAGACGAGGTCTCATATCATCGACTCTTTGACATCTTGAAGCAATTTCAGAATGAAGCAAATGAGATTCGAGTTGAACGAGTTGCAAAGACGGCTAATCCACTTGCTTTAGTGACTACCACTCAACATGTTCAAGATCCTCACTCTCGTGCTCCTCAGCCATACTCCACTACATCATCTTCACCACGCTATTCCACATCATCTAAGTCTTCATCTTCCACAAAATCTCGAGGAAAAGTGACAAGAGCACCATCACCACCATCTGAATCATCATCTGAAGAAGATAGTGATGAAGACCAAGCTCAAAAGAATCGAGAGATGAAACAACAAATTGCTTTCATAATGAAGACTTACAAGAAAATCTACAAACCTGTAACACTCTCATTTTTCGTATCGGTACAGCGGAAGGGTCTTTCAGAGTGTTACGGGATAGCACAATAACTCCAATCATAGACAACACATAAAAATGGTTGTACAAGGTTTAACAAACATTCATTCGATAAAAAGGTTTAAAGTGTACAACAGGTCCCAAATTATACAGGTCATTAAGTTTACAAAACACAGATCGAATGAACATTTTTAATATTAAGTGTGGGCCATCAGAGTCGATCTCCATCCGGATTACCTTCAAGCACCTGAGATAGAAAACATGCAAAAATCATATCAGCGAATGCCGAGTGAATTCATAGAGTTTAATAAAACCGTTATATAAAAACAATCATTTACAATCATTAAAAATCATAACACAAGTATAATATCGGAAGTAAGTCCACATATTGCTAGTCAGGCAATATATAAATCAAGCATTCATCTGAAACCGTCCATGAGACCGTAGTCTCTATATTACCATGATAGGTAATATATTCATCGTAATAGCGTCGTTATCGTTTATTATTTATGTCTTATAGCATACGTTGTATATTGTATAGGATTATTATTAGCCGCATGACATTGTTACCTTACTGTGAAAACAGCGGGCCGCGAACCCGACAAACAATTTGCCCATCTAAGTTAGCGTGTCGTCACAAAAATCACGCTATGGAATCTTCTCATACATAAATTCGCTTACCAATCAATGTGGTACGACGGGGATCAACCGTCAAGGCGCGAACTGGGGTGATCGTCCCCAAATAGTACTATCAAATGCATAAGCGTCTACCAAAACCCGGTAGTTCACAATTCATGCTAATGGGACTTTAAGTGACATAACCTAACTACTAATAATCCTTTTAGTCTCGAATATAGGGTCATAGCATCATTCGGGTCCATCTCATTTAGCATACAATCGGGACTACTTGTGTTCTATTTTTATAAAAATCTAGCATGTTATCTCCCTCGCGGGTTTACAAATCATTTTATAAAACATTTAAAAGAGTGCGAGGCTATGAACTCACGTTGTTAATGAAAGGCGGATTATCGGCTACGGGCGTGCTTCGGTCACGGAAACCTATATAAATAATAATCGGTCTTAGACTCGGTCCAATGACTTTTATCAAAATAACAATATACATATATATGATTATTTTACATATGATGATGATCAAGTGGGTTTATAAATCCTCATTTACTCATTTTAGCGTTTACGTTTTAGTATCGTCTTACTAGTTCACTAGTTTTACCGATTTTACCTATTTTAAGTTCATTAAGTCTTTTATAAGTTCTTTAACTTGTTTTTACCCATTTTATACCTATATGATCAGTATATATACTTTTCATGTTGGGTCCTATTGGGTTAAGCCCAAATAATTCTTTTTACAAGTATTTATCTTATTAAGTCCAATTATTAGTCTAATAGGTTTAGTTAGCTCGTAAATGTCCGTAATTCTTATAGTTCGGGTTTTATCGGTTTTTACTTGTCTTAGTTACTTATACATCAGTATATATCTTTTATAAACTTTACATTAGACGGGTTTGGTCGTCTAAGTTTTATTTGATGAAAAACGTTAATTTCACGGCAATAGCCGAAAAAGTCGTAAAAATCAAGTTTATAGTTTTTACTACTTATAAATATTACTTTTACCACCATTTATATATTTTACCCATTTAATTAACCTTTTATACATTTATATAAATAAGTTTTATAAGTTAGTGGGTTTATACTTTACATTTTATAAATTATAAAGTGAGTGCTTATATAATAATAATAAACATTATTTCCAAAATCTGATTTTTAACTTCACATTCACCATTTTTATCATATCTAGAGTTCTTCAATGACTTAGAAGCTCATTTTTAGATGACAACTTCTTCATAATATGTGCTAAATATAACTTAGTTATAGCTACTGCCCATTTGGAGTTTAAGTTGCCTTAACAGTCCCTACAAAACTGCTTATTCAGATTGTACCACCTAACTTGTTTTGATCATATCTCACTCATTATTTTGATTCCATTGCATGGCCAACTCTCACATGTGTATAACATCATCTACTTTACTGTAAATAGATCAAACCATGCATTTTTATCAGTTCTTCATTTAGTTATCTACTGTTTTTATACAGCCAACTAATTAGACATGATTTTAGCTTCATTTCTTATGGTTATCATTATTTTTAAGCATGTTTATCAACACTTGATCCCCACACAACATTTTTATCATCATATATACATCATATACATATACAAAATGAAAGAAAATACATTTGTTCTTTACAAAATAATAAGAGAAAAATGTAGAGGATGATCTTCTTTACCAATCCAAGTGGATTTCTTGTTTTAGGAAGGCAAGAACTTGATGAACACAACAAGTATCTCCAAGACCATCAAATAGCAAGATCATATGTTGGAAAATCAGCCCTAGGACACAAGCAAATCACCTCCAAAGTTGGTTATATGGCCACCAAATGATCAAGGCTTCAAGGAAACACCTTAATAGGACTAGTAAACATGTGGTTTGTAGTTAGAAAAGATCAAAGATGGTGTTTGTGGCTTAATAAGGGACGGCACAAATGGTGGAGTAGAGAGAGTTTTGAGAGTGAAATGCATGGATGAAATGGTTAAGTGAAAACCATTTGTTGGTTTTGTTAAGTGGTTGGAAGGTTTAGCTTAAAGTGTAAGCTAAAGCTTACACTTGTATAAACAAGTTAAGTTTTGTGCCACCTAATGGTGGTGAGTCATTTTGGCCGTCCCATGTAAGTTAGTGGGATGGGGCAAAGTGTTTTGTCCCATCTCACTAGTTTACGGGTATTTCTCGATTCTAGTTTTCTCGATTTGCGTGCCCTCGGGTCGTTTTACGAAAAACGTTTTTATAAATTATGAATCACCGTCACAAAACGAATCCAATAAAAATTGTCTCATCAAAAACGGAGTTCAAAAACGTAAATACGTAATCCTAAGGTTTCCGGTTTAGTCGTAAAAGACGCCAAATTATGCACGTAAGCCCAAATTTAAATCCGTAAATTGTGAGTTCGTCAATCAACATAAAAATAAGTTTCAAAATATTATACGAGAAAATATTTAACTACCTGAAAATGTTAGATTTGTCACAAAACCCACCAACAACAATCTTCGTACATCATCTAACACAAAGAACCGATATGTTGAGAGTCCTCCAAGGTATGACACACGTCGACGTGGTGAAAGTCCTTCTAGGTATGATAGACATAATCCAACGCATGTTGAGGGTTCTTCAAGGTATGATCGACAAACTACCAAGTATGATACTCAGAGGATTGCTGCTACTACTGGGAATAGGGAAACGGTTGGAAGTCAAGTGGTTCAGCAGAGTGGGATTCAATGTTTTAATTGCCAAGGTTATGGGCATACGACAAAGGAATGCAGGAAACCAAAAAGGGTTAGAGACTCCAGCTATCACAAGGAAAAGATGATGTTATGCAAGAAAATGGAAGCAGGGGTTAAATTGTCAGCTGAGGAAGGAGCAATGCTTGATGATACTGATGATGAAGATTCTGATCAAGAGCTCGATGCACATTACTCGTACATGGCAAAGGTTGAAGAAGTTCTCAAAGTCACTAAAGATGACAATGGCCCTATCTTTGACACTGAGCCAATCGATAAGGTACACACTACTGATGAATATAATGTGTTTGGTAATATTCCTGAGCATAGTGATCTACCCAATGCCATTAATGACACGTGTATGATGGAAACGGTTGATAGCAATACCACACCCGATTCATCAGACATGTGCAATAATGAGTCTAAGGATGATCAACATGCAAATGAATATGATGAAGAGGAATGTATTGCGCTTGCTAATTTAATTTCTACTTTACAAAAAGATGTCACTGAAAATAAAAAGATTCAAAAGCAATTAAAGAAGGCAAACGCTACGCTCACTCAAAATTTTGAAGAGTGCAAAGCTGCTCTTATCAAATCGACTGAGATGACTGAAAGCTATAGAGATGAGCTCCTTCAGAAAACCAAAGAGCTTTAGGGGTACAAGGGAAGTGCGTTAAAAAGTCAAAAGGACGATTTTGAAAACAAATATTATACAACTCTTGAGTTATTAGCTAAAGAGAAGCGTCAATATAATGTTTTCTTAATGGATGAACGCCAAAAAATGTACCTTGCCAACACCAAAGTTAATGAACTTGAAAAAAAGCTCTCTATGACCACTACTGATTCTGCTAAAATTCTTGAGGATAATAAACAAGAGGTGGATGCGTTAAAACAAGACTTCAAAAGTAGATATGACAAAGAAACTGAAAAAGTAACGAAACTAGAAGCACAAGTTGAATTTTTGAAGAACGTTGTTTATAAAACGCATGATTCTATTCAATCCGTAAGAATGCTAGCACCTCCGTCGATGTTTAAGGGTCAAGCTAGCTTTTCAAGTCCTGAGTACCTTTCCAAAGCTCAAGCTGCGAACCCATGTCTTTATCTTGATGAGACTGAAAGAACCGATCTTGATTGCATGCCTGTTAGTGCCAATAGTGAAGAGACTGCCCTTTGGGATGATGATAGTCAACCTCTTGTCAATAAGGAGTTTGTAAAACCATATAATTATGCTTATGAGAATAGTCTTTATGGTCTTTTTAACAAACAAACTCAGAAAACTCGTGAGGAAGTGATTCTAGAATGCAAACAAAAGAGAATTCAATGGAAGAAAGCATTTGCCCCTAAGAAAGTTTACAAATACATAAACTACCTCCCTCTAGATGAATCTAAAAGCAAGAGTAGGAAAACATTAGGTATTCTTAAACACCACATAGACAATGTTAAATCTATTGTTGAAAGAGACTGGGCAAAACGTGAAAATGCTGAGTGGACACGTCCGATTCCTCAAGATATTACCTTGCTTGTGAAAGAAATCTTAATTCCTAACACGGCGTTGATTAAACAAACTGTTCTTCAACTTGAGGAGTTCATTCGGACTGAAATGTATGATGATTTAAAATATGTTGAATCTCTTGAGAAACACATTGAAGATCTTCAAATGGAGAAGACTGATTTTTCAGATGAATATGATTTACTATTGCAAGAATGTGTTTCTAACGATGTTATGTGTGCTTATTTTACATCTTGTGCTGATATTGATGAATATTCTAAAGTTGCATGCCAATATCTTGATAAAAGCAAAGAATGTGAACGTCTTGAAATTGAGCTTTCGAAACATAAAGAAAATGTTGATAAAAAGGCTTTTGAATTACTTCAACATAAAACTGATTTCCTTCAAAAACATTGTCATTCACTTGAACTTGCTTTGGAAAAAGACGTTGGTAGTTTTCCACATGATAATAAATTGCAAGAAAAACTTTCCCAAATGTTTCGAGAAATGAATGAACAGAATTTTGAAATTAAAGGGTTGAAAGCTCAGTTACAAGACAGGGACAGAGCGATAGCAGAGTTGCAGATACTCGTTGCTAAAATAGGTGGGAAAATCGTGGAACCTATCATTAAGAAACCTGTTGTACGACAACCCAATGCTTCTAAAGTGAATAGATCCTCTATCTTGGGAAAACCATCTGCTTTACCAAATTCCTCGTATGCAAAACCTGTGTTTGCCCCCAAAATAGATGGAAAGGAAAGGTTACCACAAAATCAACCCATAAGGAATGTCATAGCACAAAGTGTTAAGCACAACAATGTGATTAAACCAGAGATGTATAGAATGACCACTAAGCCCACAAACAAAGTTATTCAATCGCCTCAGACTTCTAGAAACACTAATATTCGTGTGTCTTCTACTACAGGAATAGTCTCCACTACTAGTGTTAGCCGACCTCAGCTTAAGAGCACTCAAGTGAATGATAAGGTCTGGAAACACAAGAATCAAGGGAAGATGAAGGAAGTAGAAGCACACCCTAGGAATTTGAATGTTTTTAAGAATAAAAAGTCTGTAATCGCATGTAATAACGATATGAATGATGTGAATGATTTGAATGTTATGAATGTGAAATTTGTTTGTGTCAAATGTGGAAAGTGTGCTAATGCTAATCATTCTATGTGTGCTATGAATAAATTCAAAGGCTTAGATACTAGAACTAAGAAGAAAGTTGTGATGCCTATTAGAGCTAGTAAACCAAAACGCAATGTGAACCATTCTGGTGCTACCCCCACTAAGAAAAGTAATACATCAGACTCCACCACTAAGAATCCTAGAAGCAAAATTAAGGAATTATATGAGTCTGCTAGCAAGTCTTGGAAATGGTGGTTTGCTAATCAATGTCCTCCCAGATATAAATGGATGCCAAAAGCTAGGACAGAAAATGTGAAAACGAGTGTTAGTTTGCCTTTAAATGTTGATAAGGACACTAATGATTCTACTATCACAACTAATGTGGTATCCAATTTAGCAAATTCTCCTTCGTGTTCTAACTCTTCTGCAGGTGATACAAATAATTCTCTTCATACTGGACTCCGGATGCACGAAGCACATGACGGGGAATCTCAAGCTTCTAATTAACTTCGTGGAGAAGTTCCTGGGTACGGACCAATTCGGAAATGATCAATTTGCACCGATCCTAGGATATGGAGATTTGGTTCAGGGGAATATCACGATTAAAAGGGTATACTACGTCGAAGGGCTCAATCACAATCTTTTCTCGGTTGGTCAATTCTGTGATGCGGATTTGGAAGTTGCTTTCAGAAAGAAGACATGTTTTGTTCGTGATTATGATGGAAATGACTTACTTACCGATACACGGGGTACTGATCTTTACACAATTTCACTTCAAGACACAACTTCATCAACTCCAATTTGCTTCATGGCTAAAGCTTCAACGACTCAGGCATGGTTATGGCATCAACGTCTTTCTCATCTCAACTTTGATACCATTAACTTGCTTTCCAAGAAATATATTGTGAGAGGCCTTCCAAGCTTGAAATTCATCAAAGATCATCTATGTTCTTTTTGTGAAATTTGTAAAACTAAACGAAGTAGCTTTAAAACAAAGACCACACCAAGCTCTAAAGGACGGTTAGATCTTCTTCACATGGATCTGTGTGGTCCCATGCGTGTTCATAGTATCAATGGAAAGAAATATATTCTGGTAATAGTCGATGATTACTCAAGGTACACATGGACTCACTTCTTGAGGTCCAAGGATGAAACACCCGATGTTCTCATCAGCTTCCTTAAATTGATAGAACGTGGTCTTCAAGCTCAAGTTAAAGTGGTTCGTACTGACAGAGGTACAGAATTTTTGAATTCAAATCTGAGAAAGTATTTTGAAGCCGAAGGGATTGAACATGAAACATCTATTGCTCGAACACCCGAAAAAAACGACGTTGTTGAAAGACGAAACCGTACTTTGGTTGAAGTTGCTCGAACATTATTATCCGCTTCAAAACTTCCACTATACTTTTGGGCCAAAGCCATGTCAACCGCATGCTACACACAAAACCGTTCCTTAATTATCCCAAGACACGAAAAGACACCATATCACATAATTCATGATCGAAAACCTTCGCTCAAACACCTTCATGTCTTTGGATGTACTTGTTACATTATATGAGATGGTGAAAATTTGGATAAGATGAAAGAAAAAGGTGATGCATGTATTCTTGTGGGATATGCAACTCAGTCTAAGGGATATAGAGTATACAACAAGAGAACAAAATTGATTGTTGAGACTATTCACATCCGATTTGATGAATTACAAGAGATGGCACTTGAACAAAACAGTTTAAGTCCCGATCCAAACGACTTCCGTTCACAACCGCACGGAACTCGTAACTCAAGACCATAACAATGAACTGTCAAGTTCGAAGCTGGTTCCAGAAAATGTTCCTAGAGCTGATATGACAGTCGACACGAAAATTGAAGAGTTGGAAATGTTATATGGACCAATGTATGATGAATATTTCACGGGGGAGAAACAAGTTGTATCGAAGTCTTCCGCTGTCACTCATGATAAGAATGATGATACCGATCGTCTTCAACAACCAGATACAACTTCATCTACTTCAACACGGGTTGCTGCAGATTTACCTCCTCAGAATATCACTTCAACAATCGATCCTACAACATCCACATATACTGTCATTGCTCCAAAGAACACAAATCAAGCAGACGATGCATTATCTGACGAAGACGAATTTATCAACCCATTCGGTACACCGGTACACGAAACTGGAGAGTCTTCTACTCGCCATGTTGATCCGTCAAATATGCATACATTCTATCAACGACATCCTTCAACACATCATTGGACCCGAGATCATCCTTTGGTTCATGTCATTGGAAACCCTTCACAGCCCGTTCGCACAAGACGACAGCTTAACACCGATTTCGATGTTTGTATGTTCGCACTCACCGTGAGTTCAGCTGAACCAAAAAATATCAAAGAAGCATTAGCTGATCATGCTTGGATTGAATCGATGACGGATGAACTTCAACAATTTGAAAGACTTAAAGTCTGGGAACTTGTTGACAGACCATTCGATGTAACACCATTAAATCTTTGATGGATCTGGAAAAACAAGATGGATGAAGAGAACACGATCATCAAGAATAAATCTAGGCTAGTGGCTAAAGGGTATGGACAGAAAGAGGGTATTGATTTTGAAGAATCATTTGCACCAGTAGCTCGAATGGAAGCGGTCAGGATTTTCCTTGCTTATGCTGCACATAAGGGATTCATCGTATATCAAATGGACGTAAAGACGGCGTTTCTTAACGGTCCTTTGAAGGAAGAAGTTTATGTCACGCAGCCGGAAGGATTCGTCAATCCTCATTATCCTGACAAGGTGTATCGTCTCCACAAAGCACTTTATGGACTCAAGCAAGCTCCAAGGGCGTGGTACGACTAGCTCTCGAAATTTCTGGTCTCCAAAGGTTTCTCAAAAGGTTCCATTGATTTAACTTTGTTCACTTATAAATATGGGGATGACATTTTGCTTGTGCAAATTTATGTTGATGACATTATTTTTGGGTCTACAAACCCAAAACTTTCAAAATGGTTTGAAAAAGTAATGTACAGTAGATTTGAAATGTCTATGATGGGCGAACTAAAATTCTTTCTAGGAATTCAAGTTCACCAATCCCCAAGTGGTATCTTTATTAACCAAGCTAAGTATTGTCAAGAGATAATCCAAAAGCATGGTATGACATCATGTGACCCCGTTGGGACACCATTGTCAACCACATCCCTAGATGCTGATCTTGAGGGACTGCCCATAGATCAAACGAGATATCGTTCCATGATCGGGTCCCTCATGTACTTGACAGCAAGCAAACCAAAAATTCATCATGCTACATGTTATTGTGCACGATATCAAGCACGACCCACTGAAAAGCACCTCAAGGAGGTTAAAACGGATCTTTCGGTACCTTAAGAATACCATTCACATGGGACTCTAGTATCCGAGGGAAACCGGTTTCTTTCTAACGGCCTATTCAGATTCTGATCATGCAGTGTGTCTTGATACACGTAAAAGTACTTCTGGTGGTGCACAATTTCTAGATCAAGATAAGCTTGTGGGATGGTCTTACAAGAAGCAGGATTGTACGTCACTTTCATCAGCCGAAGCGGAGTATGTGTCTCTATCTGCGTGTTGTGCTCAAGTTCTTTGGATGAGAACACAACTCACGGATTATGGCTTCCACTTTGATAAAGTACCTATGTACTGTGACTCAAAGTCCGCCATAGCCATCTCCTGCAATCCGGTACAGCATTCCCGCACGAAGCACATTGATGTCAGATATCACTTCATTAAGGAACAAGTTGAAAAGGGTATTGTCGAATTATACTTTGTTGGAACTGATTACCAATTAGCTGACTTGTTTACAAAAGCTCTTTCGAAAGAGAGGTTTGCGTATCTTGTTAGGCAAATTGGTATGAGATGTTTGACTCCAGCAGAACTGGAGGTTCTGGCAAAGAAGCCTGCTTGATTCATCTATCAAACATCTACCTGTAAATATTAATGAAAAAGAAAAATACAAAATTAAAAAATCTTTGATAATCCAAAAATATTCTTCTCGACATGTCTTTCAGTATCGATAATATGGACGTACCTAGAAATGTCGCTCAATAACGACACGGGTGTGTACATAAATCTCGAATGAAAGTTGTAAATATTTTTCAAAACATGTCATTTCTATCTTTTCAAAAGGAAATTGTCTATTTTGGACAATATTTCCAACAACGGGTAGAGCAATCTATCTTGGGTTGAGCTTGTCACAAGACATTCAACGATTTGAGCTCAACACAATGACTTGTAATCACTTTCAGATTGCAACCCGGAACTATATTCACGGGGGAGTGTACGTTTTTGTGCTCTTACCCTTAGCAAAAGAAGTTCAATCTTCTTACACTTGAGTGGATTCGTCAAGACATTCAAAGTCTATGAAATCAAGTTTATGCTTTAGAAAAACCTTTTCGTCAAAAAGAATTGAGTTTTCAAAAAGAGTTGAACACATTTTTTTCAAGAATTTCTCAATGATATTCAAAATCTTTAAAAAAATTGTGTGTTCAACAACTCCTATCCTCAAAAGTTTAATGTGGATCAAATCCTCGCAATGACAATTCCATTGGATCAACTTTTGAGGGGGAGCTTTCCAAAATTCATGCTAAGTTTGACACATCTTTCTCCTGAAAGTTTTCAATACTATTTTTAGCAATATATTTTAATCAAATTTGGTATCTCTAATATCAAAAGATTTTATATATTAGAGATAGGGGGAGAAAATGTGATTAAAATGTGATCTAAAGACTCAAGCACTCATGGTTTCGATCAAATACCCACAACATCTTTAATTCACGACGCTATTGGTGTCAAAAGGGTGGTTAGGTTTAAGTCCTATGATCCAACCAGAACCGGAGGGATCTTCCCAGGGACAATCCAATAGATTATTAGAAGTTCTTAGGAAAGATGGAGTAGAATGTGAATGAAGCTGAATGCCGACTAAGTACTGATGATAGCACTAGAACAATCACAACAAGGTGTTATTAATGATGTCTTGGTAAGCATTGAAGGGGTTGAAGAATGAAAAAGAAATGTAAGGATAAAGGGTCTAAAGAAAGAAGCCCTCGATACAACTTAGGCAGAAACCGGGTCAACACATCATGAAGACAAACTCATCATGGACTCAGTGATGTGAAGCACAACCCTTTCCTAGCTACTCAGGCTTCTCTCAAAAGAAGTTTGTTTTATTGTCACGGAGATCAACACGACTTCTATTGACTTTCGCACTCCGAGATAGTTGATATTGAATAGGTGGCATCTGCTCCAGCCTCTGAACACTAAAAGTCCACAAATCGAGTCTAGAGCTAAGAGATCAATCAAATCTCGTTAGGACACACGGATGAAGATCAAGAGAGTCCTACGCTATATCCTTGTGATATTGCTAGAACACTTAGAGTGATACTACTTAGTATTCACAATGATGAGTGGAAATCCTTCTAGTGTTAACATCAAACAGCACTGCGGTAGGTCATATGCAAGATTCTTTATGACTTGAACATATGTAAAACTGAAAAGCAACAGTGGTTTGATTCTGAATTGATTCCAACTCGTTTCAGGTTTCTACGCAATATCTTTATGGTCTTGCCAGAACATTCAGAGTGATATTCATTAACATTCACAGTGACGAATGGAAATCCTTCTAGCGTCAACATCAAACAGCGCTACGGTAGGTGACTTGTGAGATTCTTTTGAATCAAACTTGTGTCTACTGGAAAGCAACAATGGTAAGATTCTTAATGAATCAAACTTGTTCCAGGAATTTGAATTGACGACTCTAATCAAGCGGATATTTATCCAATTCATTCACTCTTTATGTTCGAAGTCTTGCTTTGAGACGGTCGAGTAAAGAGAACGGCTAGTACAGCCGTGAAACCCTGTCAGGGAGATTGTTAATTGAATCTACCTAATCACAGGTACGGTATTTAATATCGTATAACGGTCTTCACTGACCGGAGGTAAAACGCTACCGATTTAGGACGAATGTCAAAGCCATTCAGTCCGTGTCTATGTTTTGTCTCGAGAAGGTGGAGTCACGGTGTACTCAGCAAAGTCAAAAGTTCAAAACCACATATTCATGCCCAAGACTTATTCAACAATTAATAGTGTGAGCATGTAGATAAAGACACAAGATCGAAAGATGGCAAAGACGAGTCAAGAATGATTTGAAGATCTCAAGATAAAAGACAAAGTCGAAATACAATGATAAAGGCTCAAAGATCATAGCATGAAAGAACAAAACTATTGTTACACGTTCAAGACTCATTTATGACGAAATTCATAAATCTCCATTGGAATCGAAATATCAAAGAGGAATGACCTCACATTGTGGGAGATTGTTAGCCTCAAAATATTGAGTCAAACAAGAATGTTCGGTCATAGGTTTCTATTGTAATATTTTTTAGAACGTTGTAATAGGTAGTTAATTAGTCGTGGTTTACGGGCTTGGATTTAAACTAATTAAAGTCCAAAAGACAAGCCCGGCCCAATATATAGCCCATTAAAGCCCGCATGTGGGTGGACTATATATACTACCCTCCTAGCATGTTAGGAGGGTGGATGGTCATTTGTAACAAATCTTATTCCTAATCTAATATTCACCAAGTTAATCACCTCTTCTCTCTACTTTCTCTCACTACTTTCTCTCTCTAGGAATCCATCTCTTTTTTCATCTATTTTCTATCATTAATCATCGAAATAATATAGGACAACAGATATCCAATTTGCTTGTCGACCATTTGTGATTGAATGTCTTGGAAAATAGTCTATAGACAATTGTGTAACTCAGTGTGTCTCTGAAAAAGACTAAAGGACACCATGTGAGTCACACATCTCGAAGCATTCGTTGAATCAGTAGCTGAATAATATTGTGGGTTTTCATAATCTTGATTTACCTTTACGCCATCGTTTTACACGACAATTCTACATGGATTACATCTTATTTCATTGACCATTCTACGTTTCGACTTCGACTTACAACATCTGTTGTACCTTGAACACATGATCGTCATTTATTATGTGACAATTGTGTGGAATACGATCCTACTTGTATCCTCCCTTTTCAATGAACCTCCTCGCTCCAGGAGTGCCACTTGTTATTGTCCCGTTTCATTCTCGATATGTCTTGTGATTTTGGAAACCATGCCACCAAGAGACCTTTCTGCATTGCATCTTGCAACCGAAGACACGGATGTCATGCGCCACTTTTGATTTCTTAATTTATCGTTGGTATTCTTGAACCATTTATGTATCGTGTTTTCTTTACATGATTAATTATATAGTTTATCTTCTTTCGTCTTTATGGAATCCACAAGTCATGTGTGTACCTAAATTCTGAGTTATTATGAAATTTAGATTTAATTTCAAGATGTGTCAAAGAATATACTTTGTACGGAAACTTTACAGGAAATTTAACAGTGTCGAGAAAATATTTTTATAACCTTAGACATAAAAATATATATTTCTACTTGTTGAGACGTCCGTTTAGGACATAAAAATTGACCAGTAACTTTAAAATCGAGCAAGTTACGCTCATTTGAGATTGTAAAATTTAAGAACTTATTTCTGAATAATTCTAAAATATCATTTTGCTGACAGATTTAATGCAAGGGCATTTTCGTCTATTTTTTATCCGTTTCAAGTCTTGAGTAAAACTAGAAAGTTGTCTGAAACATCGTTTTACACCAAATTACTATAGACTTCGAGTCTTAAAATGTCATTTAGTGAATCAATTGGTCTAGTCAAACCCAAAAAAAAAGTCAAAGTTGACTGAAAAAGGGACAAAACTGATAAAATTTAAAAAAAATATGATTTGAAACGTTTTTGAGTTCGTTTGAGCTCGTAAAACTTTAACTAATGATATTTTGCAAACTAAAAACAATGATTGCGTTTGAACAAGTATAAAATAGTAACCTTGAGTTCAATAATACATATACATAGATCTTGAACTTATGAAATTCGGTAACTTCCTAATATAGAAACTTTTCGGAGTGATTGTACTATTTGTTAACTCATACACTACTTTCTTAAAAGTATATTATTGTCAAATTAATCACGATGTGTACACATATGAATTCCTTTATCCTTTCTTTTATATATGACTTATTTGTCATCCTATATTGTCGTTCTTTATTTCTATCATACCACTAATTTGGGTCGTGGTTTGAAGATCTTGTTTTCATATCGTTCGTTATCATTTTGGCATGTGTCTCCTGACGATTCCTGCTAGGCCTCTTGAAACTTTATCAACTTGTAACCATTTCATTGATTGCCTTGAACTACCCTTTATTACCCTTATGTACCCCATTCGCTATTTTATAAGTTACCATATAAGCTCAAACTGGTATTGTTTGCGAAACATTTTACAAAAGTTCCACTAGGACTTTACAAAATACTTGAATGATATCTTATAAAATTAATTTATATTAAGTTTACAATGTATTTTCACAAATAGTTCTAATACGGTCTTATAAAGAACCCTTGTAACTATACAAATTGTTGATTTAAACAGTTAGCCAGTAACTTATAGGCGAAAGGTTTCATATTCTTGTTTTTACAAATGTTATTATATACGTATTTTAAATTATATGATATGTAATACTGGTTTGACGAAGCTGAGCATCGCATTGCTAGTCCTAAATTATGCATGGCCTGATCACCTATGCTTAATTTGGAAGGAGCCATGCGAGGCCGAATAGTAGTCGCCTTAAATATTTGACCAACAATCAACTTTTTAATTATGTTCTTTAAAAAGTTAGATAAAATAAAATTTTTGATAACTTTTACATCTTATGCGAGTAGCAACAATTCACGACATACACATATGAACCCTTATCTTTTCTTAAACAAAGTACATGCCTCAAGCACCTATTTTCTTACCCAACAATATTTGTTATACTTGTTACTTCATCATCCTTATGATACCATTTTCGTTACCATTTGCCTAAATTCTTACCATTGATACCAGACTTGAAAATTTCAGCGTTATTATGCCTCTTTATCGACCGATCTTCTTTATCTATCTTGGTAGACCTATGAAACGTCTCTGGACGCGATTAATGATTTATGACTGGAAGTGACCAATGATTACGTGTATTTGTCATGATGTGTGTTATACTTCATCGTCTTGAAATTCGTTCGTGTGAATTATGTTTGATTTCGTCTTTCATTGCTAATGTTGTTCATTTTATTGGAATTACTATCAAGAAACTTCTTAAAAATTTTCATTGATTCAAAAACTTATTGTGTGGCTTTTCTCTTTCGATCGTGTATCGACCACCGAGAACTTAATAAGCCGTTATTGGTGACGCCAACCGCACTCGTGAATTAATCATTGCTATAATCCTTTGTTTCTCATTATTTTTATTATTATCGACGTGTGTATTCTATCATGTTTGTTAAAAATTGATACGATTTTTGTTTTATTCTCTTGTTTCTATTAATTGTATACTAGCTGTTGATCGTTATTCGTTTCATAATCGTTTGCTATCTTGTCACTTTCTGAAAACCGAAAACCAGAAACTGTCACATGTTTACCATTTGATACCTTAATCACCTTCTGGGATTTATTAAAAATTATTATTAATTTTTAAAGAACGTTTTATACATTTTATCAAATGTTAAAATTACCAAAATAACTGTTTCAAGTTAAATACCAGATATATATATCCTCTTTGGGAATTTACCTAGGGTTTCAAAGGATATCAGGCTGTATCTTTTAAAGTAATTGATTTTATCATACTTTACCTTTAATATAATGAAATTATTAAATTAATTTATAATTTCTAACAATGATTCTAAATAACCTGGAAAATCTAATTTTCTCTAATGGAAACGTTAAACCTGAGTTTTAACAATAATTTCATACACTCACCCGAAAAGCTCTTAAGCTGATCAAAATAACTATTTGAACTGAGTTACTTTTACCTTGAAGTCCTGATCAAGAAAAAGATTTGACAACTGTTTCCCCCCTCTTTTTATATAGAGTTTGATTTTTAATCACTACACCTGGTAAAATTTTCTTTTAATAAAGAGAATATTTAAAACTAAGTTTTAAAGTAATACCAAAATACTAGACAACTGATTTTGACAGCTTGTATTTTAAATGATCATATGTTATTTATTTTTTTCCCTTCTATTTCGCTTGTGACTAGATTCTTACATTTTAAGATTGTCACGTTTCATAGTTACACGATTTGCGACCCTTGTTGATTTACAATCTTGGTTCATTTTATCGCACTTTGCCTGTTTAAGCGATTCTTGTGTTCATTCTTGTTAGTTTATCGCACGTATTTCCAACAACTCTATCTCTCGATGTATCTCCGTATTGAAAGATCGTTATCCTAATCGAAGACTGAAAAGTTATACGAAAAGGAGTTAAGAAACTGAAGCATAGCGAATTCTAACCGTTAAGATTCGTCGTGCTACGGAAATTTACCTAGGAAGCAATGAATTTTGTTCTACACTTTGTACTCCTCGCGTTTGCATCTTCTACTGTTTTCAGGAGAACTCTGGGGACCATAGTTCCTTTAGGGGGAAGACTGTGAGAACCCGTACTTTTTGAACATTACTTTATTCTTTTTATTCGTGCTTCTTGAATTTTCCAACGTATTACGTTTTCTTGTATTTTTATATGTAAATCCTGAGATCATGATAAATTTTAATAAATTATATTTTCAAGTATTTTATGATTATCGATAAATACTTTGTATGGAATTATAAAACTTTTAGTTTATTTTTCTATATTTAAATTAGATCAAAGTTTTTGAATTAAAATCACCCGCGTGCGTTTTAGAAATGAGTTTATTCAAATCAATGAACAACGAGAATTCCTAGTGATCGTGATACCGACGGATGCCCAAAAGTTTACGTTTATTTATCGATTGTTTCGATAATTAATACTTTCGACGATTTCGTTTTAATTACGTATTAAGTCGCGTCGGGAAATCATATAATCATTTTTATTATGCATTGAAACTTTTGAAAAGTATTTTTACGAAACCTGAGCCTCTTAAATATTTTCAGTATTTACCAATAACCATTTTCTACCCTTTAAAACTATTAATTGTTTTAAAGTCCACAAGTTTCAAAGTTGGCAAAACTAACCCTCCACTTAACTAGCACTATATAAACCCCTTTTTCTTCCACTTTACACACACACATACATTTTTTAACAAAAACTTCACCACTCTCTCCCCACCTCCACCCTTTGCCACCACCACCACCACAAAAACACCACAATTTCACCATCATCCATCTTGATTCATCAAAAACTAAAACAAGACCATTTCCTAGATTTTTATGGTGATTCTAATGATCCCAAAATCTCCTACATGCATTAAAATTTCATGATTTTATGAATTGGTGGATGGAAAATATTTTGATCATCTTACATGTGTGGTATGAGCATTGATCTTCATGCTTTTATGTTAAAAAGGTTGATTTTTGATCTTTGATTTTTGTTAAATTTTACATACAAGTGTTTTTAGGAGTATTTGGTTGATGGGTATGATAGTATGATGATTCTATAGGCATAGGACTGAGTGGTTTTGCTTGGAAAATTGATTTGACTTGTTTCCAAAAAAGGTATTTTGGGACAGCAGCATATAACAGATTGTTTCGTGGGTTTAAGGTCTGAAAAAGGCTAAGATTATTTGATTTTATTGTAGAGTTTTCCGATACGAACGTTTTGGTATAAGATAGAGCTTCTAAGTCATTACGAGTTAAACGTTATGCTAGTTTTAGTTTTCGTGTACCGGGAGACGCAAGTCGGCACAATCCGAAATTGTGGCTGATTTTGGGTCGACTCTCAGGGACTTTAGGCTTGGTTAGATGGTTGTAACTACTGGTTTTCAAAGTTTACAAACTTAGTTTTATGAGTCTAGTAGTGGTTTTAAAAGACGGATTGTCGAGTTAGTACTTTTAAAGTGGTCCAAACGGTTTTACAAAACAAGTGTACAAATCTGTCCCAAATTTAGAGTCGAGAAAAGTGTCGAGCTGATGAATTTTAAAGTGTGAACTTTGGCTCAAACTTTGGTGAGGTCTTATGCAGGTTATAAGTGACCTTGACACCAATTTTCATCTAAAATGGACAAGTCTAGATAGGGTTGATCGGTGTGTACATTCGGGGTGTACTTGCTTATTTTATTTTGGACACGTAGTTCAATGTTTGTGTTGCGTGAGTTTGGGTATTCATCATCGGACATGATGACTTATTCAAGTGCTTAGTCATTATATAAATGACTTAGCTACTGGTCCAAGTAATATTAAAGGATAGTTTGACTTGCGTTGACTTGGCGTCTTATGACGGGTCGACTTCAAGTGTACAAGTGTTTAAAAGAGTAACGTTGGATAAATGGATTCATTTGGTTCGTGCCAATGGTTTTGAAACATAAATACTTTGAAAACATTTGAGTCATATTATATTTGGTATATATATCGATACTGAGTTCGAGTCTTAACGCGCGTCTTATTTTGATAGATTGCGGTTTTCGTGTTACCCCGGGCATCCATATCGTCGGTGATCGTCTCACTACCATTGTTTCTACTCAGTTGCTGAGTACCGTGATTGGCTTACCTCATGGCTAAGGTGAGTTCATAGCCCCTTTTTACTTGTACATGGTTTCTAAACACGGGGTGAGATTTTACATGGTGGAACACAACCATTTAAAACTGTACGTTATCCAGAACTTGTATGCTATCCAGAACTTGTATGCTTTCCAGACTTTCATTATTATTATTGCTTTTTAGTCTCTAGCCTTAAGTTTCCTCTCCTGATCATGAACCGTTAATTTCGAGTACTAAGCGCGAATGTTGTGGGTGGATCCATCGGGATTGACTATCCTCGTCTCAAGTACCTTGACGTACTGATATTTGTTTATTACTTGAGTATTTAGGCTGAATACTCCCTAGAGGAACTTACATTGAATTAAGCTTCGGTTCATGAATTGAACAACAATAATAATGGTTTCGGACTATGGTTGACGTATATAACCATACTCCATACTACTTGTTTTACAAATGAATTCTTGTCTTCCACACCTTTACTGCTAAACCTATGAATATCACTCAACTTTATGTTGATGATTTTACATGTTTAATCTCTGGTATTATTACTTAGCTTTGCTTGGATGGGAGCCTGCAGGATATTATCGCAGCTTGGAGATTTCTGTGATGCTTTTGAAAGATTGGTTTTATATAAACTGTCAGAAGTTTATTCTATCTTTTGGACAACTTTATGTTATAAATCAAGATGAAATATTATATTTTCCACATATAAAACTCTGGGACCTATGTTTAAAACTCTGAACTTTTATGATGTAATGTACATGTTTTTATTACGTCAGCTTTGTGTCAACTGTAACTCATTGTTTCTTGTACTATGACGTGTTACCCCCTCGTTGCCTAGTTGTTCCATGTCTGATTCTGGGAGTCTCACAATTCCGACTTTTACGACATTAAATACATGTTTTGGCTTGGTTCTTATTATAATTAAGTGGCAAAAGGATGAGTGTTTTCACACTTATCAATAGCCATTGGTTTATATCTCCTATAAATAGTGGATCTAATCTGCATTTTCCATAACCCTTTTTGGACATTTCTTTAAGCCCTCTTTATCCTTTCTTAATCCTAATCATTTGTAAATGATCACTTAATGTGTTAAGTATGTTTACTTATGATTATCCTCTTGATCCCCTTCTTTACCTTGTCCAAAGAGAAGATCACTCACACACTTGTGATGTGATTAAAGATGAAGCGTTGATGAATACCATCCTCTCCTAAAGATCTAGTCATGTTCATCATTTCTTTATTTGTGTCGTGTGTAGATCCAAGCTATTTGTGAATACTTGGACTAGTTATGTTCATCCAAGCTATTTATGAATACTTGGATTAGTCTTTTGTAAATCCATTGTATGTATGTATACTTGGATTTGTCTTGTGTAGATCCAAGTTACATGTGTATACTTGTGTTGATGCAAAAGTTGGGTGATCCTTGCTAGACCCGAATTAGGCTTAATTCGGGTTGGCTGGGCTCCGGCTCCTGCACCAAGTGAACTGTTTGGTTGGGATCCTGCACACTAAACAACACGCGTTAGGCTTACCGTGGGAATGTTTCCCACGATTAGACTCCGGCATGAGAGTAAGTAATTGGTGAGGGTTTTATGTGAGTTGAGAGTTCAGGACGTAATACCTTTGTGGAACCCTTGGGGGTTCCTTTTATAGGCAGTGAAACCCTAGTGGGCTGCCACTGATACTTCGGCCCCAAGGAAAGGATAAGTACCAGAATTAGAATGATTGTTATCTTCTAATTATGGTGAGTGAATATCCTCTTCTTTGGGGTAAATCCTATTCCTAGACAGGATATGATTATGTCCAACCCTGTACCGGCCGCGCCGGGCCGTGGGTCGCACACATGTGTGCGGTTACTGTTCATTTAAGCCCATAAGCTTGAATGACATTATTCCCACCCATCTGTGATGGGTTGGATACGGGTAGTACCCGTGGGCCGGGTTCCTGACCCGGCTGGGGACTATACGTCATCATGTCCCCCCAGTCTAGTTGTTACAGCCGTAGGCGTAACCTCTAGACTATCAAGGTGCTCTCCGGACATACCAAGAAAGACCTAGGGAATGAGAAATATTGAAAATTTTGCTTTGGCCGCACGTGGCGGTCTGCCTTAGGAATATTATTCGAACAGCACCTCAGCCGCACGTAACGGCCGAGACAAATTAAATGCAGCATTGAATATGGTCTTACGTAAGACCGCATAACCCGATACAAGAATAAACGCATTAATGGTAGTCAACTTTTCAGCCGCACTTCTTCAAAAGTGCACCATCAATGCCCACCATTGAGCCACGTAAAACTACCAAGAAGTGACCCGTGGGCCCCCTCTGATTTTTGCAGAAGTGTCAGAAATCCCATCCGTTGGATAGGCGTGGTGGCCTACACGTGTCGAACATCTACGTTACCTCGGAAACCGAGGCAACCCTATATAAGAGTTAGTGTGTGTGTTTGTTACACACACAATCCACCCCTTCTTCCGCCATTGTTATTTTCAAGCTTCTACCTCTAAAACTTTGCCTTCAATTCCACGGATCTCCTCCGCTGCAGGTTAGATCATCACGCCTTTTAAAACCTTTTTATAAAACATGGTAAAGGACAACCCTCTTATCACGGATGTCCTCAACGTGATGTCGGCGGAAAAATACATTGACTTTCTGTCGAAGTATTACATACCCGAAAGCGTACACCCCACCTATCCAGGTGAAGGTGAGGTGATTACGGACGCACCGGCGGGAAAAATAGGCGTGTACACGCGCCTATTTGATTCGGACAACTACCGTATCCCCCTGTCCAAATTCTTGGTAGACCTGCTATTGTATTATGACTTCCATATAACCCAGCTTCACTGCATAGGGGCGTGTAAAATCAACCAGTTTGAAATTACATGCCATACCTGCGGAGTAACCCCAACCGTGAATCTTTTTAGGGCTTTTTACTTCCCTCAGCTAGTGAACGGGTGGCTATCGTTTAAAAAGTGACCCGGGAACGCCCCTATGACGTATAGGAAGCCTCTAGACTCCCTTAAGAACTGGTACGACCACTACTTCTTTGTAGATGAGAAGGTGTTCCCTACTCCTTTCGTACTCAAAACCAAAGCACCCAAAGACTATCCGCCCAAAGCCAAAGACTATAGTAGTAAAGACTTAAAAACACTAGATACCCACCGCACAGAATTCCATAGAGGGTTGCCGGAACACTTTCTATGCTTAGTAGGGAGCAGCCGCCGCTACTTTGGGAGGGATGACCTATATCCGTGCTTCCTGACGGAACAGGGAGAGGGTAGGTTTACTTTATACCTTGTAACTGTGAAATGTCATGCATATTTGTAAAGCCTTACTAACCCATATACTTATAAATGTCCGCAGAAATGAACCTACACGAGTTAATACGCCAGGGTGACCCCATGAAGGTGCCCGAAGGATTCCGACCTCTGAAGGAGAATGAGCTCCCCCTGCTGGAGGCGACCGCTGACCGCACTATACCGCTCGAAGAGACGTCCGAGCCCAGATCAGACGAAGGAGAGCCCATCATTGAGAAATCCCTATTGGACTTCCAGAATGATGATGGTGGAGAACTACTGTTGGAGGGGACCGCGACCCACCAGGAAGAGGAAAATGATCCCAATGAAGACACCACTCAAGCTTCTGGGTCCTCACTTCTAGGAAGAGAAAGACCACCATGAGGGTGGCAAAGAAGATAGGGGATGAAGCCGGGGCCGCGAATGCTCCCCCAAAGAAACTAAGGAAGGATCATCCGCAGTACCAAGAGGGGAGTGGTACTGCGACTGCTCAGGCCAACTCCACCCCGAACATGGGAGAGCCAGTCTTGCGAGTTACGTCCATGAGCGTCGTAGCTCCTACTGGCCCAGGCCCTGCCATTGATACCACGTAAGTATCCTTCGAACATTTAGTCGTGTCACTATACTTTGTGAAATATATAATGCTTAGACTAAATTTGCCATGTCAATAACAGGGCTAATCCGTCGGCCGTAGCACAGGAGAAAGAAGTGGAGAGGAATCCATCCTCTGCACCAACTAACAGACCCCCATCCCCCGCCGCGACACACGCCAAGGAACCACACCCCGAAGGGCCAGAAGATAGCTTGCGCCTAGCATGGAACCTCTCAAGCCTGACAAGGCTGGAGGCGGAATCTGAGTGTTCAGAGTTTATTGAGCACATCACCCCGCCAGCCCTCGCATAAGATTTAGACGAGTTGGATCATGAATCCCTTCTTGAGCAGTTCGACGTGTCATCCGCACATCAAGTGACGGTGGGAGCCGCTTTGAGACGCCGCTTGATCAAGGCCCTTGCAAATGTGAATCGGGCCGATAAGAAGATAGCTCGTCATGAGGCAATGGTTGTGAAGAACGAGAAGACCATCGCATCCTTGCAAGCAGCGCTGGTGACAGCCGAGGCTACAGTGAAAGAGCAAGCGCATCACGCCGATAGCCGGGAAAAGCGCATTGCCGAGCTCGAAGCCCTTGTAGCCGCATCTAATGAGAAGGTATGCTTCCGAAACTTTCCTACATATACTCTTGCCTCGATTTTTATCCGACCCAAGAGAAAAGAATATATTATCCTTGTGATAACTCAAAGTTCTATACGCAGGTGTCTGCGGCCGAAGCTTCCACCAAGGCCGTGACCGTACAAGCCTTCAACATTGCCCAAGAGTGCGATGCGCTGAAGGATGAGCTGACACAGGCGCAGGCCAATCTAGAAGAGCAAGCTGCCACAACGGATGAGGAGCTGAGCAAGATGGCCATAGGTTGTGCCGAAAGACTATGTCCTCCCCTGCTATCCGCCATAGCTGGACGTAGGTGGATGATTGGGCAAGGGATGCGACTTGCCGTAAGCAAGGCCCTACAAGCTCCACACCTACTGCAGGCATTCGTTGGGGTCGTATCCGATGGAATCGACCGTGGTAGACATGAAGGTTTGGTCAAAGCTGCAGAATTGATGGGCAAAAATGAAGACATCCTGCAGCATCCCTACCATAATCCCTCAGCTGCGGATAATATGACCGCGTCGATGAATGCCTTGGCGGAAATCCAACACCCTCTCCTGGATGAGCTTGAGGCACTTAGAGACGCTCCAAACGAGGCGATAATGTCCCGGCTTACTGCGGATCCCATCCCTTTGACCTTGGCCACTTATGATTCTGCATCCAAAACGATGAAAGGCGAAAAACTGCTTGTAGAAGCATTGGATGCTATTGCGGTCAAGGAACAGGATGGGAAGGATGCTCGGGGGGAGGTCCTCCGTGCTCTGATTGAAGAAGGGAAGAAGGACATAGGAGAATTCCTGCCCACCTTGTAATTTATCAGTTGTAGACATTTGTAATTTTTATTCGTCCGTGCATGTACACGGCTAAGACATATGTGAAATGACTGTCTTTAATATGTAATTCCATGATGACCAAGGCCATTTATTTATTTTGAAACTTGTGTATTTTTATTTTGTTTGATCATTGTAAGCCAATACTGCATGACATGTCACGTCTTACACACAAAAAAGAAAACACATACAAGCCTATAATTTACTAGACATGCGACGTGCGTCTTTACTATGCGGAGTACTACGTGAGTACGACATACGAAACATACCACAACGTCTTGTGAGTAAGGTGTCTAGTAAGGATACATGATCCGTGTTGCTGGGGTTGCATCCTCTTACGCGGCAAGTTGAATTAGTAGGTTCACTTAATCCTCTTACCCCCACCTGGAGGCGTATAGTACATGTACGGTGTTTGAATGAATGCATATGAATGAAACATGACATATTATAATAACAACTACAATTCATATGACTAACAAAAAATCTAAAAAATGATTTACACGAAACAAGCCGTGGAGCTAGCTAGGCACCACGGCACTTCATTAGAACGTTTACACTTTTTTGTTTAAACAAGAATGATAAGTCCTAAAAAACAAAAAACGAACCTAAACAAAACATAAGAAGAAAAACAGATAAAGCGCATGGTTCTTCATTAAAGCCACATATAGCGAAGCACCCATGCGGAAGCCGTAGCTTTCAAAGATAGCACCTTTTTAGATTGGAGATGTTCCATGTGCGTTCCAGGTCACGGCCATCCATGTCGCGTAACTTGTACGCGCCTCGTCCTAAGGCTTTCGTGACTTCATACGGTCCTTCCCACTTAGGGCCCAGCTTTCCTGTATTCTCCGCTCGACTTGCTTCGTTAGCACGATAGACATAATCTCCTGGTCGAAAAGAAACACCTTTGACCTTGGCGTCATAATAAGCCTTCATTTTAGCCTTGGACCTAGCCTCATTGATGGCTGCTATCTCCCTTTTTTCTTCCAACAGATCCAGGTTGATTCGCAGCTGCTCGTCGTTCGTGACGACATTAACCTCCGCCGTGCGGATGGTAGGCATTCCTATTTCTGCTGGTATAACAGCTTTAGTGCCGTAGGCCAATGCGAATGGAGTATCTCCGTTGGCTGTTTTGATCATAGTCCTATGTGCCCATAGAACATGTGGTAGCTCATCCACCCATTTGGCACTTCGCTCATCCAGACGTGCCTTGATGCCGTTTCCCAAGCTTCTATTCGCTCGTTCCACAAGGCCATTTGTCTGCGGATGCTTAACAGACGCGAAACGCCGCTTGATATTCAATGATGCACACCAGTCCTTGAAGGGATTGTCCGCGAACTGTTTACCGTTGTCCGAGATGATTTCTCCTGGTAGGCCAAAACGGCACACAATATGCTCCCAAACAAACTTTTTAACTTGCTTGCATGTGATGGATTTGACTGCCTTGGCCTCTATCCATCGTGTGAAGTAATCCATTGCGACAATCAAGAACTTAACTCCCCCCGCAGCTACTGGGAACGGTCCTGCGATATCAATTCCCCACTTATAGAATGGCCATGGGGATGTAATAGGTGTAAGCTCCTGCTGTGGATGTCGCGGCACGGGTCTATGCACTTGGCAATCACTACACTTACGAATCATGTCGCGCGCGTCCCTATGCATGGTAGGCCAATAGTATCATGTTCGTAAGGCTCGAGCTACCATGGATCGTGGACCTGCGTGCATGCCGCATAACCCCTCATGTATGTCGCTGATTACGTAAGCGGCCTGACGTGGTCCAACACACCGTAACCACGGCTGCAAGAAAGAGCGCTTATAAAGGATACCTTCTCGAAGTTCGAAGTGTTGCGACTTCCTCCTGATGCGTCGCGCCGCTTTTTCATCGTCCGGAAGGGTTTCGCTAGTCAAGTAGTTGATGACTGGGGTCATCCATGTAGGTCCAGCTTCTTCAACTATAGTAGCGACCTCCCCTTCTGTTATAGATTTCTCCTTGAGTATTTCCACCAAGACTTGTTTGGACAAGTGAGCGAAGCTTATGGATGCGATCTTGCTGAGAGCGTCCGCCTTCTTGTTCTCGCCTCTTGGCACCTGCTTGATGGAAAACTTGCTGAAAGGCGCGATTAGTGACTTGACTTTTTCCAAGTATCTGACCATGTTGTCCTCCTTAGCCACATATCCACCTAGATTATGGTTCGCAACAAGCCGTGAGTCCACGTAGGCCTCAAGGTTGTGGACTCCCATTCTAGTGGCGATTTTTAAACCCGCAATTAATGCCTCATATTCCGCTTTGTTGTTGGTGGCCGTGAACTTAAAACGGAGGGCGTACGTAAACTCCATTCCTTCTGGATTTGTGAGGATGAGACCAGCTCCGGACCCATCCGTACACGAAGATCCGTCCGTAAACAACACCCATGGTTCTGTTGGAGTTTCGTCTTGCTTGACAATTGGCCCTTCCTCATCTGGCTTCTCTATCAGGAAGTCTGCCAAGATCTGGCCTTTCACAGCCGTCCTTGTCCTATAAGATATGTTGTGCTCCCCCAATAAGATGCTCCATTTTTGTAGCCTCTCTGCCACATCCGGTCTAGAAATGACCTGCTTTATTGGTTGGTCCGTAATGACTACAATTGGGTGCGCCTGAAAGTATCAGCGCAACCGCTTTGTAGCAAATACTAGTGCCAAAACCAATTTTTCCATAGAGGAGTAATTCAACTCCGGCCCTTGCAATGTTCTACTTATGAAGTAGACCGGAGTTTGTACCATATCCCTATCTGTCATGAGTACCGCGCTTATTGGGCCATGAGTGGCTGAGAGATACATAATGAGTTCCTCCTTTGGTCGGGGAGCTACCAACATAGGGAGAGATGCAAGGTGCTGCTTGAGTTGGGCAAAAGCTTCCTCGGCTTCCTTCGTCCACCGAAAGTCTCCCTTCCTAATGCACTTCTTGATTGTCTTAAATAGGGGTAATGACTTCTCTGCGGTTTTGGATAGGAACCTATTTAGCCCGGCCAGCTTCCCATTCAAGGATTGCACCTCCTTCCGTGTCTGAGGGGATGGAAGCTGTATTACTGCGTCCGTTTTCTCTGGGGAAGGTTTGATACCATTTGGATCAATCATATATCCAAGGAACATTCCCTCCGTTTCCCCAAACGTGCATTTATTTGGATTTAGCTTCATGTTAATCCTCCTTAGTGTGTCGAATGTCTCTTGGACATCCCGGAGAAGTGCATCCTCCGTATAACTTTTTATGACCAAGTCATCCACATAAACGTCCAGGTTGCGGCCATTCTGTGATTCAAAAGCTTTGTCCACAAGCCGCTGGTATGTGGCCCCGGCGTTCTTTAGTCCAAACGGCATTTTCGTATAGCAATATACGCCCTGACTCGTATGGAACGCCGTTTTTTCTGCATCCTCCTCCGCCATCTGGATCTGGTGGTATCCTTTATATGCGTCTAAGAAGCACTTAAAGGGATATCCACATAGGGATTCCACCTTCCAGTCAATCTCCGGTAACGGGTAACAATCCTGTGGACAGGCCTTGTTTAGATCCGTGAAATCCACACACATGCGCCAACTTCCGTCATGTTTTTTGACCATGACCGGATTGGATAACCACTCGTGGTAGTATACCTCGCGCATGATGCCTGCGTCCACTAGTTTCCATACTTCCTCCAATATTACTCGGCTACGCTCAGGCGCCTGGCCGCGCTTCTTTTGCTTGATGGGTTGGTACCCCTGGCGGATCTGGAGCTTATGTTCTGCTATCGCGCGTGGAACGCCTGTCATATGCTTTAGTTCCCATGTGAATATATCTAGGTTTGCACTTAAAAGAGAGCACATGGCCCTTTTGCCGTTATCCGAGAGCGCCCCCCATGGATATCTCCTGTTCCGGGTAGTCAGGATGAATTGCCACCTTCCAATTGGGAGGTGGTGATCCATCCGTGGGTGGAACAGGTGGAGCCGGTGTTGTCACGGTATGACACTCGGATGCTGGTACGATTGTGTTGTAAATGGTGACGATTCCTCCCTCAACAAGGAATTTGATCATTCCGTGTGCCGTGGAGGGTACCGCCCATATAGCCAGAATACCTGGTCTGCCTATGATCCCATTATACGGAGAGTGTGACCGTTTCACCATGAAGTTCATCCACGCCGTATTGGAGTGTTCCTCATCCCCAATGGTTACAAGCAGACGCAGTTGCCCTATCGGCCAGATAGTGTCTCCACTAAAGCCAGTGAGCGGCGTCGTGGCCGGTACTAATTGGCTTCTTATTTCTGGGCGTAACTGCACAAAACAGTGTTCATACAGTACCTCTGCTGACGACCCTCCATCCACATACATGCGACGAACATTGTGTGTTCCAATGCTTATCTTAATAGTGAGAGGCGCATCAATCACATCGCTTGTTGTGGTGGGAGGGAATGAGATTTCCCTGCCGCGTGAAAATTTTTGGCTAACTTTCTGCCTCGTGCGGTGTTTTCTGGATTGGATCATGTATATGGTCGAAGGTTTGTCCTTTTGGGGATCCTTCTTATCATACTTCTTGTTGTCTTTTCCATCCTTCCAATCCTTAACTAAGTTCTTGAGTTTACCTGATTTGATCAGTGACTCAATGTGCTTCTTGAGCTGGATACACTCCTCCGTACCATGGCCCTTGTCATTATGGAACTCACATAAGCGATTTCCTTGCCGACGGTCCGGCGGAGTTGTCATTAGGGGAGGCCTTGGAAAGTTTGCCCCTTCCGTCAGCAAGATCTCCCGGTAGGACATCTTTAGGGGGTAAACTTATCGTCCGGCCGCCCTCCTTTGTTCTGGCTCTTATAGTCTGAGCCCTTGCTATTGTTCTGATTTCCTTGACCGCCCGACTGTCTCCGAGACTGGTCGTTTGACTGGTACCCATTTCCTCTGGATGGGTAAGCCGCGGCAACATCTGTTTCTCCCTCTATGAAATTTCTGACCCTTTCCATGAGGTCATCATATCTCTCTGGACGCTTGTCATTGAGACGCCTGATCAATTCCCTGTCTGTTATGACGTGCATGTAGTCAGAGATTTTCAGGAGTTCCGGCATTGTTTTTGTGCGCGTGCACTCATCATTGAAGCGTTCAGTGAAGGCTTCTGTGGACTCCCCCGACCGTTGTTTGACAGTTGCCAATGAGACCGGATCCCTATTATACTTCTTCCTCTGAGTGTAATTATTCTTGAATGCAGTGCGTAGTTCCGTGAAACTATCAATGCTTCGTGGAGGGAGCCCCTCAAACCAGTCACGGGCATTGCCGATCAGAGTTGAATTGAACATTTGGCACCATATGGGCATGGGCCATCGCTCAATTTTAGCCTGCGTATCGAATATTTTGAGGTGATCATCCGGATCACCAGTTCCATCATAGGTCTTGACACACGCCGGCATGCGACGTTTGGTGTCCTCGGAGTAGTTCCGTATGCGGAGGGTGAATGGGTCTTCCCTGGGATCCGCCCATGGACGGGTGAGCCTAGGATCATCCCATGGTTCACACCACGGGCGGGAAAGATCCTCCGCTTCTGCATCTCGATAATAAGGGCCACCATAATACTCATCATTGTTTGGTGGTGGGGGGGTACGCCTAGGTCGGCGACGCTTGGGCGGATGGTCATCCGAGTCTTCTCCCGACGGATCCGAAGACGGGGGTGGTTCCCCATCCCTTGGGCGAGGTCCGCTCTTTTGAGAAGAGCCTGGAGTCTTTTTCCCGGTGTCCACCCTATCCCACACACTTGTGCGGCGCGTGGCTCTGGTCAACTCTCGATCTGGTTGCTCGGGCGAACCGTCGGACTTATCTCCCCCTTATTGAGACTGCGTTAGTTCCTGCATGAGGCGATCTCCTATGCGCTCGAACACATTCCTAGGTTGAGGGGTTTCCTCAAAGATGCCCTGGTCCTGAGGCCGGGTTTTCCTTTTCCTCTGATTTTAGGAAGAGGTGATTGGTCCATTATTGCCAAAGTTGAGCCTAGACTGGAGGTTCCTCCCTAGATTCAACCTTGATGCAATCCCTGGGACGATCCTATCAAAGTTCTGCGTGAGAAATCGAGTGAGATCTTCCTCGCTGAGTGGTTGGACTTCAACTTCTTCCTCGATCGATGGTCTGCGCGGCTCCTTGTTAGGAGGATTGGGCGCACTCCCTGGATCAGGGTTATCCAGGGTTGATGTAGGTGGGGGTGTTATGGAGATCGTGCTTGTCACCCCCAAGGGCTGAAAACCACCACGGTTACCAGGTTCGCCCGCAAGGCGGCTAAGAGATTGATTGGGGATGAGTATCCCCTCCCCTTGGGACTTCCGATTTCCGGGATTCGTGTTCCTGGGATTAGCTTGCGGATGCCCCTTCGTCATTGGAAATTCAAGATGAGGTTTTGCTCTAGCTTAGTGTAATGGGTCCCACGGATGGCGCCAACTTGTTGATGCAAAAGTTGGGTGATCCTTGCTAGACCCGAATTAGGCTTAATTCGGGTTGGCTGGGCTCCGGCTCCTGCACCAAGTGAACTGTTTGGTTGGGATCCTGCACACTAAACAACACGCGTTAGGCATACCGTGGGAATGTTTCCCACGATTAGACTCCGGCGTGAGAGTAAGTAATCAGTTAGGGTTTTATGTGAGTTGAGAGTTCAGGACGTAATACCTTTGTGGAACCCTTGGGGGTTCCTTTTATAGGCAGTGAAACCCTAGTGGGCTGCCACTGATACTTCGGCCCCAAGGAAAGGATAAGTACCAGAATTAGAATGATTGTTATCTTCTAATTATGGTGAGTGAATATCCTCTTCTTTGGGGTAAATCCTATTCCTAGACAGGATATGATTCTGTCCAACCCTGTACCGGCCGCGCCGGGCCGTGGGCCACACACATGTGTGCGGTTACTGTTCATTTAAGCCCATAAGCTTAAATGACATTATTCCCACCCATCTGTGATGGGTCGGATATGGGTAGTACCCGTGGGCCGGGTTCTTGACCCGGCTGGGGACTATACGTCATCAACATAGATATGTTTATTGAGTTGTAATGTGTTGTGTGATAGTTCTCACTAAACTATAAAGTGACGTGTGTATGTGTCTTGTGATTTCTCACTTAGCTTCAAAGTAAAGAGTCGGGAAGATTGGTTTTAGCTTTGGATTAGATTTCGACATCTAGCCTTGTGTCAGAAAATGGTGAAGTAGGCGACGTATGAAGATTGGTTCTAGCTTTTGGATTAGAACTCGACATCTAGCCTTGTGTCGGAAAATGGTGAAGTAGGCGGTGTGTGTAGATTGGTCCTAGTTAAGATTAGGTCTCGACATTTAGCTTAGTGTCGGAAAATAATGTAAGCAATGTTGTAAGGTTTTCTCTGCCAAGAAGGGAGCTTGTGGATATAGTGTAAATCTCGAGTAGGTGTACTCGAGGAGTGGAGTAGGAACGAGGATACGACTTCGTTTGCGAACTACTATAAATCTTGGTGTCTTCCTATTAGGTTGTTTCTTTCCTTACTCTTTACTTACTTTCATTATCATCACACTTACTACTTGTCATTGTTAATGCATTAGAACTGAACCTAATCATTATGCAACAAGCTTTCATGTAAAGATAGTTTTGAGACAAACCTAATTGAAAGGAATTTTAATTAGGAGATAAATCGAAGAGAAACTATTCAACCCCCCCCCCCCCCTTCTAATTTCTATAATTGGTGTCAGAGCGATGGTTACTCAAGATCATTGAAGTATGATGTACTTTAAAACTTGGATCGATCCATTGTCTCCTCAAATTAGAAGGTTAAGTTGTACTAAAGTTTCTCTTTGGTCAAAACTATTTTTCATTGAAAATAGGCCTTTTAATTGGAAATATAGCATCTCATTTAGATTAGTAGTATTTATGCATTTTAGATTTACTCTTGAAATGTATCTACTAGTTTGCATCTTGTTATGTGTAGGCACTCATGAAGATCAATCATTTAATTGATTGTGGATTGAGTTACTTACACTTGTAGAAGACTCATCTTCTTCGATTTCCAACATCATTGAATGATGATATCAAGATGGATGGGAGTGATACTAGTCCTTGAAGACTTATTTGTCACTTTATTCATGGTTGGGCTTTGCATTGATTCCTTGAAGGCTTGGAATGCACTTTGTGGCTAAGGTACGTTTTCGTTCTTCCACACGCCCTATTGATCATTCTTTTGATCACTACTTGACTATGTGCTTGTTCTTGGCATCCTTTCCTTGACATTTGTTTGGGGGTTTGTGATTCTTTTATTATACCCTCTCAAACCTTCATTGCTTGGATACTTGACTCACTATGGTGATGTAGAGTGAGTTAGTAGTAGCTTAAAGTATCAAGCATGATTTCCATGGTTTGCACCCTTACGGTTAGTAGGCCCTATATCGTGTGTAACTTGTGTATTTGTGCTCATCTCTAGGATGATTGATTAATCCTTTGAGATACCAAACTACTTTATAAGTTGTAGTTGGATTTTACACATTTGGAATTAAAATAATCCAAGGATATTGTTACTGTAAATTCTAGCAATAATAATTGTCCGATCATGTGGGAGAGAAAGTAAATTTATACTTTGCTCACACTTTGAAATAGATTAAGACTATTCTTGAAAGTGATCTTACTCTATGTATCAAAATTGCTTGGTATGGTTCATTACCAAAGCCGTTTTGACTTTTGCCGGAAAGGCACGTCTTAAACGACTATAAATGACACAAGCTCTTCGCCTCCACGACTTGAAGGTTGTCATCTGTCTCTTGAGCATTGAACTTAGTCTTGATTCACTCCCCTTGAATTCTCTCCTCTTTGCTTCTTCGCTACGAGCAGTCGTTTGTCTGTTTTGGTCTTTTTCGATCTCGATTCAACTCGTAACCCTTCATTAAGGCATTATTACCTAGTGTTGAAGTGGTCCACTGATTTCCTAAAGGCTTAAGATATATTTTAAGTATTTTAGAAAAATTTGGTTTTGAAAAATTCTTTTATTTTCCTTGTCAAAAACACGCCACTGTAGGCGGTTATTTAATTGACGCGGTTCAAACGCGCGGTTCTCTATCGATAAGGAACCGCGGTCAGGGCTGGTGACTAAAGCGCACAGATTTTAATAAAAATAACCTTTTCAAACAAACCCTCTCTCTCTTCTCCAATAGAGCCGACGGGTTTCACCATTTCCACCATTGTTTCACCTTCAAAACCTTCAATCACTCAAGATTAATTAATTCCAAGTTGTGGGTTTCACTCATCCTTCATCCAACATCAATTAATTGTAAGTAATTTCATTCAGTTTCATCTAATTTGTTCTAGGGTTCATACTTTCATAATTCAGGATTTTTAAAATTAAGATTGAATTAGAACCTTACTAGGAATGTGAGTTGACATAGTTATTTTACTATGATTCCTTCGGTTCATATTCATTGAGATTTCACTAAAACCCACTTGTAGAACAATCCAAATTTTGACTAAATAATTTTGGTTAATTGATGGAATTGATATGAACCCATGAACAAGTTGGTAATTGCATTGTTAATGCTTACCTAAAAACTTTGTTTTGAAAAAACAATGTTCAAGTTCATTGTTGAGTTTACGTAGTTCATATGTCTTAGTCAATGATGAATTGGGTACATTGTGAACATGAGAATAATAAGGATTAATCCTTTGTTTGTCAAGTAATTGATGACACGCATTCTCATCTTTTTTATTTTTGGTCTTTATGTAACATATGAGTGATTGGGGAAATATTTTTGTATGTTGTATTTAGTTACAAATCATGTCTTCGGGATATCAAAAAGACCACCAACGAACTAGAGTATACATGCCTACTTCTCCTTCCCCATACCAAACTCGTTCTCATAAAAACTCTTCTAAATCTCTTGAAAGTCGTTGTTTCCATGAAGGACGCATTGTCTCTTCATATCTAAGAGGAAATGAATTCATTAATTTCATGCTCATGTCTATTGGATTTGAATGCCTACTTAAAATTGATGAGCCAATCTTTCCCTCTTTTCTCATGGAGTTCTTCACCTCGTTTACCTTAATGTGCATCAATAATGGTTTATCTATACGATTTTCCATTAAGGGGAACGTCATTATATACACTCTTGAAGAACTTGGTAAGATTCTTAGAGTGCCATATAATGGTCAATGTCGATTTACCGATGCTTGGAGTATTGACTCTTTAGAATCGGCCTCTATTGATGCGCATTATGTGACCGAGCTTCCTACTCCTACGGCCATTACTTTTGCCATTGCCAAACCTCGTGAACATTCAATTCTTGGTAAATTTCAAGGATTTGTTCGCTCTCTCACTCCTTGGGAATTAGTCACTAGCGATCTTAATGATTTTATGATCCCTTGGGCCGAAATCATTAGGGAAAATGCATTGTGTCTATGAAAATCGGGAAATCGTGCCCGCTTGTCTAGCACATATGTTGTATTGTGTTACCACCTCAACTCCTTAAAACCTTAAATCTTTCATAGCTAGAAGAATTAAATTTGTTCTTCCTGAGTCCAACACAAGCCTTCCTTTTGGAATGCTTCTCAATCGTCTTCTTGGAAGAGTTCGTACTGACTTTCTATCATTGCTTTCATCTCCATTTCACTCCGTTAATCGTGCCATGCTTCCCATTGAAGGGAACCTTTCACTTGAGTCTATAAGGGATTCAAATGAAGATAAGAGTGCTCTTCAAGAAGATCCTCATGGCAATTCTTCCTCTCACTTCAATGACTATATGTCATCTTCTATTTCTCTATTGTCCTCTCAAGAAATTGATTCCGACTATCAATTCTATCTCAATCACCTTCTTCAAGAACGTCTAAGAAGTGAATCAAGGAATTGAAGAAATGCTCATGGATGGATTCTACATGACTCTTGAATGTTCCCAATCTTTTCCTTCTTTTATTTATTTTGGATATTATGTGTAATAACTAATACTATGTGTGTACTAACTATTTTAATCCTTATTTGTTTATGTGATTGATCTTTCGATTCACATAACTTTGTGAATCTTTTGTGATAGTTAGCTTCCTAGATGTTGATTAATAGTTCACTTTGGCTTGATAATCCTTTATGTGAAATCTGGTCTAGCAAAAGTTTCTGGAAGTGCAATTTTTTGAACCCTCTGGTCACGGTTCTTTAATTGCCCGCAGCTCCTTATTGATAAAGAACTGCGTCCCTATTTAAGGAACCGCGGGCTCTGGTTTCGACAGAATCTTTGCTTTACACTGTTTTCCCTAAATCTTTGTAAACATTGGTGAAATTTTTGAAAAAAACCTGCACTTTCCTAAACTAGGCTACCTAATTTCATTATTCACCTAAATGATTTTTAACCCATTACTAGTTTGGATCATCCTTTCTTTCTTGATCTTGTTCTTCATCCCTTAAACTTATTTCTAAACCTCCACACACAACCATGGTGCCTACTAGATCATCGAACTCTTCCAAAATATCTTCTTCCAAAAGAAACCTTAAGATCAAGATTAAGTTACCCAAACTGGGTTCTTCATCTTTCCATACACCCAAGAATGAGATTTCTCCTTTTCTCATCTCTTCATCACCTTCACCACCTCTTGCTCCATGCAAGACCAACTCAACTCATGGTACTATACATTCACATGGTTCCACCTCTTCTTCATTCCAATATAGAATGAATGAGTTGTCCTCACCCTTCACTCCTAGTTCTCTCTTAGATGTGAACCCTCAACCTCTTCAAAGCATTCCCTTTGTGAATGATGTTGTTGAGCCTTTGATTGACTCTCCTTTCACTCCACCAAATTCACCTATATTACCCTTGGACGCCATGTCTCATCCTCCTCCTCCTCCCTCAAACACTCCAATTTTAGATGTTCCCATTTCTCACTTCATGGGTGATCCTTACTTCTTTGGTTTCCTAGAAGCTTGATAAGTGTGAAAACACTCATCAATAATGATCCATAAAACCACTTAAAACACAGTCAAATACATAATATTTAACTTTAAAATATCAGAATTACGCGTGTATTTGTGTTTCATGTGTTTTCAGGTAAGAAGATACATTTTCGAGCAATCACGCGGTTTCAAGGACTTATTTGACGAAGAAAAAGACGAAAGATGCTTTCAAGGACTTTATTTGCCAAGCTTTCAAAGATCAAGGGCTGAACTTGCAACTTTTCACAAAGACTAAGGATGTTAAGAGATATTACTTAAAAGGTTTTTATACATATTTGAAGAGAAATGAAAAGATGAGGGACCAAATGGCAAATTAAATGGAAAGTTAAGATTATTAGCTTGGTCTGTTGACCAAGTCTCGGTCAAACATAACACAAACGTGTCTTCTTCAAGAGAGAGAGAGAAAAGAAGAGACGGTCGTCTTTATCTCTTTCCACCATCGCACCTGCAAACGCAAATCAAGAAAGATCAAGAGGTTTTCAGGAGAGAATCAAAGAAGGAAAAATCATCATCATCATCTCCTCTATATGATGATATGATTTAATTAGACCAAGACTCAGAAACGAAGAAAGCCCCAAATCAAGAATGAAGAACGAGTCACCTTATCCTCGTATTTTACACGTGGCATCTCCTGATTGGAAGAAACACGTCACTTCTCCTCTCAAACGCCTATAAATAAAAGGAGAAGACCTTCATTTCAGACGGTTAGATTAGGTGTAGTTTTAGGAGTAGATTAGATAATCTATCTCATGCTTTCATTTTAGTTAGTTACTGAGTTTGTTATAGATGTAGATGTTAGTTAAAGTTTCAGTTAGCATTTGTAACCGTTTTCCACCATTAATGAAAGTTTAGAGTTTTCTTTTACTTTTCTTTTCCTCTTATCAAGCTTAATCTTTTTCTTCCTACAAATCCTGTTAGAATTACTGTTCACGTAAACAGGAAATTTGGAGACACACAGCTTTTTGATATACAGTCACGTGATATCATTAGTTCATGTTACTGATTTGATTTTGAATTACTGTTCACACAGATTTGATAGTTTTCAGTAATGAGTTGAAATAGTTATCTTGAGTTCAAGGTAAGGGTAAAGTTAGCTTTAAGAAATCGTTTTTTTTATCCAGTTGAATTCAGATTTGATAAGAGTTAGTTACTGTTTGTCAAAAGTTCATTAGAGTATTTCAGTTAGTTAGTAAAGATTTGAGTTTGGTAAGCTCAGAGGATGCTTGTACGGAACACAGTTCGTTCATATTTTTACTCTAGTTTCATTGTTAGAATTAAGTCAGATACTTGATTTCATATGTTTGGTAGTGTCTTATGGCGTTTATGTAGGTTCGAGTAAGTCAGATACTTGATCTCGTTCAGTAGTCAGTTTTGCAAGAGGATACATTTTTGTTCAAGTATATGTAGGTTTCGGAATCGAAAGATCTTGTCTAGTTTTTCTTTGCTTTATTTCAGTTTTGCAGGTTATCAGATTTGCAGGTTTTGGATTTACTGTTTTCGGATTCCAGTTCAGCATTTGGTGGTGGTGTGTTTGCTACAAGGCAGCACAGCGCTGACCTTCTACTTCAACGGGCAGGCCTGGATGTCGAGGTCACATTTCATTTAGCTATTCTGCAAATGTTAAGTCTACTAGCTGTAGTATCGTGGTTTATAAATTCTGTCTGCGATTTGCTGATACATGCTTGTTAATTGCTATTTGTTATCTGTTATAGCTCGCGTTTGAATTCATAGCATTCTGCTTTGTTAAGTTTTTTTCATATAGCAGTGATTGAGATCAGTTCATTACTTGTACCATAGGATATGTTTTAGGTTCATTAAATTTGTTATAGAGGTACTTGATCTGTTTAACTCCTTGTTTTGTTGTTATGTTTGATGCTTGTAATATGTTTAAGCTCATCTGTGCTCACATGATTCTTATGCTGAGATTTTCCTGTTAGCATTTAAACTAGGACTGATATGATTCGATTTGAAATTTGGTAGCGTTATTTTAATCCAGTTTTACTTGATTCGCTTAATCAATTAGGAGTAGGTTAAGCGTTGATCACAGTCTGATTTAGCTTCAATTTTTTACAAGTTAAGTGGTTTTTCAAGTTAGGTCCTTTAAGGTGTATACACTAGTTGCTCTTACAGTCCTAGTAGTTAACTGTTAGTTATATCTGTTGGAAATCTGTTTTGTCATTAGTCCTTGTAGTTAGGCCCGTTTTAGTAACCTGCTGGACTTGCTTTATTTTTGTTGGGTTAAATTTCTGATTGGGCCAGTTGGAGTTTAGTTGGGCCTTATTAATTCATGCACTGTTGGATTACATATACATTCACTAGTATTAGTTAAATTTACGTTTCTTGTTTTTCAATTTAGTAGTAGACGAATTATATTAGTATAGAATTTAATATTAGTATAAATTCTCGATTTGCATGCCTAGTAGTTTAAATTTGTAATTTCCATTTTTATATTTTGTGCAATTAAATGTTTTACGAGCAACGTGTTTTAGATTAGTAAGTATAGGTAATGTAGTATAATATTTTACACTTTTTAGATGCTTTGTGCCAATTAGACATAAATTCCAAGAAAAATCTTATTCACCAAAAACAATCAAGTCTTTGCTTAAAACGTTATATCAATTCGGATTGAGTCGAGAAAAACGAACTAAAAAAGACAGATATTAAATGGCGTCGCTGCCGGTTCTTTTCGTGAAGATTAACGGTTTCGAGTGAGACGATTGGATTTTGGGATCCGTTCACTTTGTGAACTTTATTTTTACGTATTATAAATCAAAAAGATAAAAAAAATCAAAAAGATAAAAATACAAAAAAATAAAAAATCACAAAACCAATTCTTTTCCTAAAGAATTGAACCAAAAAAATAAAAAATCCAAAAAGTAATCTTTTTCCTAAAAGATTACATCCAAAAATATATATTATATCGGTTTTCATCGTTTTTACGTACATATAGTATTTTTCTTAAAAAAATCAAATAAATACAAAAATATTTTTGATATATTATTATATGTAAATGCGTATACATATACGAACAACCATTAAACATATCTTGAATAAGTATTGCCGAGGCAATACACCGTGTTAGGGGGCGTTCCGGTCCTTGACACGCGTATCGATAAAATTAATTAAGCAAGAATAGATAAATACTTCCAATTGGCAATAATTCGAAGAATACAAACTACAAAGTGAATAGAAAGGTGATGTGCTATATAATGCCATCTAAGGGTCAATAGGTACTTAAGTGCTTCGCGCCACCTAACCCCCCGTTCACTAGTGCGTATTCTAAGAAGGAAGGCTTTATTGGGGGTCTTTCACCCAAGTAGTAATTACATATATTATACTTTTTTGTGGATATTTCATATCGAAACTCGAAGAGGATAATCCTTTTCTCTTCAAAAGTCGACCGAGGGCTACTCCCTCATTCCTCGTGTTTACTTACACGTGTACTCGCACACGTGTAAACATACCACCTTTGGTGTATTACTTCCTTCCCCGAGGAAGCTTTTAAACGTCATTTTACTTGTATATACATTCGGCCACCTTGTTAAACATGGATACTCGTTCCATGTTGGAGATTTTGCAACAACGATCCGCCAACGCTAAATATTCGCCTTGTTCGACTTGTGGTGGTCCACACGATACTTATTTATGTAATGGCTATTATGGGGAGGGATATGCTTATAATGGAACCGAGAACCCTAATTTTCAACCTAACACTCAAATGGACTATACTTGTAATGATCAACCCTTTGATGAGCCATACCAAAACCAAGATTTTTCAAACAATGAAGGTTTTCTAAATAATGATAATTTTCAAAGCTTTAATCAAGAAACTTTTCAAAACCAAGGATGTTCCAATTATGAGGGTTTTCAAAATAATGATAATTTTCAAGGCTATAATCAAGAAACCTTTCATAATCAAGGATTTTCAAACAATGAAGGCTTTCAAAATGATGAAAATTTTTCATGCCATACTCAAGATACTTTCCAAAATCAAGGATTTTCACATTATGAGGGTTTTCAAAATGAAGGAAATTTTCATGGTTACAATCATGAGAACTTTCATAATCAAGACTCTTTTCAAACCTATAATCCACCTAATTATGGAAATCCACCTCCACCCTATTCTTCGACTTATTCATGTGAGTTTTGTGGAAAAGAACCCCATTATGGTTATGATTGTCGACCAAGGGATCCGCCTTCTTATGCTCTTAGTGATCTCAATGAGCTTTCTTTTATATTCGTGCAACGAGGAAGAGACAATAGATATATTTTAAAGGCTCTTAAACGTATGAAGGAGATGAGTCTCGAGGAAATGAAAGAAGAAACTCGGTGGTTAAGGGAGGAAATTAAGTCTCTTGAGGATGATGTAAGGAACAAGCGGTTTAATAATAAGAAATTTGGTGATATGTATAGTGAATCGGTGAACGATTCCTCTCGGTTCCTCAAGAACAATTTAGATGATTTACTCATTAAGATTGCTACAATCGAGGAAGAAGAACAATTTTTTGTTAATCGTGCTCGTTTGCTTAAACAATGCTTATATGACGATGATGACGAACCTTCGATTTGCATGACATTTAATGATGACACACCTTCATCACCTTTACCTCACGTGGAACCCACCGACTCTTTAACCATGGGGGACGAGCCTCTTAGCACTAATACAAACACCAATTCGGATGAATTAACCCTTTCTAGTGTTGAAAACCTTATCCCAGTCCAAAGAGAGTTAGCGAGTGTTTCCAATGAACAATGTGATGAGCTTTGTATTGATACCTCTTCTCCTTATTATCACATTGAGATTTCATCACACGTTGACCTTCATGCTACTACTAGTGATTTTGGTGACTTTGATCTTGATGAATTGTTTAACGAAAAGGATAATGAGATTGAGGAAGAGTTTATGCAAGATTTGCCACAAATAGAGGATGATGATTGTGATTCTAGTGAGGCATCTTATGATATATCATCCGATGATTTGTCTTGTCAAGATGACATTCCTAATTTGGATGAAGATGTTGCTCCTATAGAAGAAGTTGAAGATGTTCATATTCGTGAGGTTTTATCAAACATTTATCATCTTATCTCCTCGATTGAAGCTTTGAATGAAAACCATAATGATGATTCCATAGAAGAAGAACCTTTCATTGATATTTCTTCACCGGTTTTTTAGGTTGCACCTATTGATTTTTATGATGATATCATCCCTTTGAGTGATTCTCTCAATACACCTTCTTTTGAGCCTTCTATTCCCACCCTCCCACCCTTGAAGTTGGTTATTGATGAAGATCCTATACTCTTAGAGATTGATCCTTTTTCACCTAAGGCACCTTTAGAACCCAAAACCTTTGATATGGATTCTCATATGGATATTGATACCACCATAGAGGCTTATCTTGCTAATATTGATATTGAGGTTGATGATAGTGATTCTAATTGGGAAGAGGATATTCGTCTTAGTGAGAACTTGCTTTTTGGGAACATAGAGATTACACCTCCACCACAAGACACTATTCATCTTGATCCTCCTTTTTCTATGCCTTCTATGGAAGATTACCCACCTTTTGATGATGATGAGGAGCCCAATATGAACATAATAGTTATGAATGTTTTGATACCTACACCTTTATTGTCTCATGATGCTTTGATCACTAAGGAGGAATCTTATATGGTTGATACGAGTTCATCTCTTTATTTTCCCATGAAGGGGAAGGTTTTTGATCCTGGGATACATAAATTTGAGACACCTTGGTTTTCATCTACTCCACTTATGAGTGTGATTTCTATTGAGATAGAATTCTTGTATGAGCTTACTTTGGTGATACTACCTACTTTGGAGTTGTTCACTTGTCGAGATGGAAACTATGTATTTGATCCTGGTGTGCTTCCTATTTGAGAGATTTCGTATGTTGGACAAACTTGAGACACGTTGTACCGTTCCATTTATCGAGGCGAATATTGTAAATCTTATAGTAAATGGCAACGTGCTAAGTTTGAGTGTATCATGTGAGACGAGCTTAAAAGTGGATATTCTTTATTCTCCATGATGGTTTCCCCAAGGATAACTTAATTCGGGGCCGAGTCGAGCTAGCGACTTAGGGTTAAAAAAACTCAGGCAATGAATAACTAGGTTAGAAAACGTAGAGTAGATCTAAATAGGTTAAGTTTAATTAAAAGGATGTTATAGTAGAGTTGAAGTGGAGGGGTGCCTTTCTTCGTCTTTTCGTGTTTGCTTCAAGGGTTGCTCTCTCTCATTTCATGCTTGGAGCTTATGGAGGAGGCCCGTGTATCCGGTTCACTTCGATTATTTTTTGCTATCGTGATATTCAAAACACTTGTGCTTAAAATGAATACCCTTTAGTTGTCTCTTCCTTAACTTGAGTTAAACAAAGTTATCAATGTCATAAGTGTAGGGGAGTTTACTCCAATACTCTTAAACATTAAGGACAATGTTTATCTTAAGTGTAGGGGAGACGTCTATCGAAGTGACCTTACCTAGACCATTGCCTTAACTTCATGATAACTTGGAAAATTAATTTTTCAAACATTTTTCAAATTTTTGATCTACTTTGGCCACCAAAAATATGCATTCATAATTTTTGCATCTATCATTTTTCATTTGCATAACACATTTGCATTGTATATATTTCTTCTTTTGTTTTTCATCAAAAATATATAAAAGGAAAAAAATATAAAAAAAAACATGGTTTTAACAAATTTAGATTTCTTTAACATATTAGGCCCGCCATGGATATTTTGACTCAACCCGAGTTTGCTTATCAAAGCATTCTCTAGCTAGTATCCTTAACCATGTAGTCCTTAATTGGTCTATTAGGCTAAGCATCCACCACTCTCATTATTTGAGATTTTAAATTTGTGGAGAATGGGAAATGATAGAGTTGAAGCAAGTATAAAAGGGCTAGATAAACTTCATGATAATTACTTGTGGCTAAACCCTTCTCTTCTTTGCCTCTATTTTCTTCGCATGTATATATTGTTAATAAATAATCAAGAACGGTTTTAATTGGTTTGTAATCTCTTATGCATTTTTGTCTAATCATTCATGGTTGATATAAGTACGTCTTAAGATTCTAAGTTAGAACGGTTTATGTGTACTAGACTGATGTCATGCTCAATATTTAGCGGGTGTTTTTCCTTTTATTCTTTTCTATTTTCTTTGAGAGGAATAAAGAAAAATAAGAGTGGCTTACAAAAAAAATGAGTGGCTAGAAAAAAAAGAAAAAAAAGAAAAAAAAGAAAAAAAAAGAAAATATATATATATATATATATACAAGACTCCCAAGAGGGGCAGTGTGGTGTTAATTATAGTGACTATTGAGTTCCAATATTACCTTGACGGATTGCGGGGATTCAATAGATTGCTCCAATCCAATATTACCTTGACGGGTTGCGGGGTTGAAGATCCAAAGTCTCAAAAAGGCGGCGGATGTAAATTATTGGGTGAGTTTTATTTTCTTTCCTTAGCGAGTGTGTAGCTACTTATGAAAGCATGACATGAGGATTTTACACATAAGGCGAATGACTTATTACTCTTGAAATGGACTTATATTAATTGTGAGCGGTTTTTCAAGTAATGGATGAGAGGATTACTTAGGATTAAAACCGTGCTTCCTTATTTTTGGATTTTACATTTCTTATATTTCACGCTTCAAATAATGACAAATTTGCTCTCAAGCAATTTGCTCAAATAATAACCGGATCCACATTTAATTGTCATGAATAAGTTGACGCACTTTTTACTTGTGAATGCAATGATCCCATTTTTAAGCTTGGTATGGGGAAAGTGAAACTTGAGGGTGATAAGTGTCCATGGTACTAAAGCCCTAATCTAAGTCATTGAATTCTTTATAAGTTATTTCCATCAAACCTATTTCAAGAAAATACAAAAATATATAAATAGAATTGTTTTATTTGCATTGCATTGTAAATATTCAAAATCATTCATCATGTAGTATAGTTTAGTTTATTAAATCATAAAATGGCCAAGGTTGGTTAATTATAAGAAAAGTGCACTTTAGAGCTTTGAAATGCTGCATTGCATGAGGTCATGGCAATGGTCAAGTGGAGGGGAGTTGATAAGTGTGAAAACACTCATCAATAATGATCCAAAAAACCACTTAAAACACAGTCAAATACATAATATTTAACTTTAAAATATCATAATTACGCGTGTATTTGTGTTTCATGTGTTTTCAGGTAAGAAGATACATTTTCGAGCAATCACGCGGTTTCAAGGACTTATTTGATCAAAAGACGAAGAAAAAGACGAAAGATGCTTTCAAGGACTTTATTTGCCAAGCTTTCAAAGATCAAGGGCTGAACTTACAACTTTTCACAAAGACTAAGGATGTTAAGAGATATTACTTAAAAGGTTTTTATACACATTTGAAGAGAAATGAAAAGATGAGGGACCAAATGGCAAATTAAATGGAAAGTTAAGATTATTAACTTGGTCTGTTGACCAAGTCTCGGTCAAACATAACACAAACGTGTCTTCTTCAAGAGAGAGAGAAAAGAAGAGACGGTCGTCTTTATCTCTTTCCACCATCGCACCTACAAACGCAAATCAAGAAAGATCAAGAGGTTTTTAGGAGAGAATCAAAGAAGGAAAAATCATCATCATCATCTCCTCTATATGATGATATGATTTAATTAGATCAAGACTCAGAAACGAAGAAAGCCCCAAATCAAGAATGAAGAACGAGTCACCTTATCCTCGTATTTTACACGTGGCATCTCCTGATTGGAAGAAACACGTCACTTCTCCTCTCAAACGCCTATAAATACAAGGAGAAGACCTTCATTTCAGACGGTTAGATTAGGTGTAGTTCTAGGAGTAGATTAGATAATCTCTCTCATGCTTTCATTTTAGTTAGTTACTAAGTTTGTTATATATGTAGATGTTAGTTAAAGTTTCAGTTAGCATTTGTAACCGTTTTCCACCATTAAAGAAAGTTTAGAGTTTTCTTTTACTTTTCTTTTCCTCTTATCAAGCTTAATCTTTTTCTTCCTACAAATCCTGTTAGAATTACTGTTCACGTAAACAGGAAATTTGGAGATACACAGCTTTTTGATATACAGTCACGTGATATCATTAGTTCATGTTACTGATTTGATTTTGAGTTATTGTTCACACAGATTTGATAGTTTTCAGTAATGAGTTGAAATAGTTATCTTGAGTTCAAGGTAAGGGTAAAGTTAGCTTTAAGAAATCGTTTTTTATCCAGTTGAATTCAGATTTGATAAGAGTTAGTTACTGTTTGTCAAAAGTTCATTAGAGTATTTCAGTTAGTTAGTAAAGATTTGAGTTTGGTAAGCTCAGAGGATGCTTGTACGGAACACAGTTCGTTCATATTTTTACTCTAGTTTCATTGTTAGAATTAAGTCAGATACTTGATTTCAGATGTTTGGTAGTGTCTTATGGCGTTTATGTAGGTTCGAGTAAGTCAGATACTTGATCTCGTTCAGTAGTCAGTTTTGCAAGAGGATACATTTTTGTTCAAGTATATGTAGGTTTCAGAATCGAAAGATCTTGTCTAGTTTTTCTTTGCTTTATTTCAGTTTTGCAGGTTATCAGATTTGCAGGTTTTGGATTTACTGTTTTCGGATTCCAGTTCAGCATTTGGTGGTGGTGTGTTTGCTACAAGGCAGCACAGCGCTGACCTTCTACTTCAACGGGCAGGCCTGGATGTCGAGGTCACATTTCATTTAGCTATCCTGCAAATGTTAAGTCTGCTAGCTGTAGTATTGTGGTTTATAAATTCTGTCTTCGATTTGCTGATACATGCTTGTTAATTGCTATTTGTTATCTGTTATAGCTCGCGTTTGAATTCATAGCATTCTGCTTTGTTGAGTTTTTTTCATATAGCAGTGATTGAGGTCAGTTCATTACTTGTACCTTAGGATATGTTTTAGGTTCATTAAATCTGTTATAGAGGTACTTGATCTGTTTAACTCCTTGTTTTGCTGTTATGTTTGATGCTTGTAATATGTTTAAGCTCATCTGTGCTCACATGATTCTTATGCTGAGATTTTCCTGTTAGCATTTAAACTATGACTGATATGATTCGATTTGAAATTTGGTAGCGTTATTTTAATCCAGTTTTACTTGATTCGCTTAATCAATTAGGAGTAGGTTGAGCGTTGATCATAGTCTGATTTAGCTTCAATTTTATACAAGTTTAGTGGTTTTACAAGTTAGGTCCTTTAAGGTGTATACACTAGTTGATCTTACAGTCCTAGTAGTTAACTGTTAGTTATATCTGTTGGAAATCTGTTTTGTCATTAGTCCTTGTAGTTAGGCCCGTTTTAGTAACCTGTTGGACTTGCTTTATTTTTGTTGGGTTAAATTTCTGATTGGGCCAGTTGGAGTTTAGTTGGGCCTTATTAATTCATGCACTGTTGGATTACATATACATTCACTAGTATTAGTTAAATTTACGTTTCTTGTTTTTCAATTTAGTAGTAGACGAATTATATTAGTATAGAATTTAATATTAGTATAAATTCTCGATTTGCATGCCTAGTAGTTTAAATTTGTAATTTCCATTTTTATATTTTGTGCAATTAAATGTTTTACGTGCAACGTGTTTTAGATTAGTAAGTATAGGTAATGTAGTATAATATTTTACACTTTTTAGATGCTTTGTGCCAATTAGACATAAATTCCAAGAAAAATCTTATTCACCAAAAACAATCAAGTCTTTGCTTAAAACATTATATCAATTCGGATTGAGTCGAGAAAAACGAACTAAAAAAGACAGATATTAAAGCTTATAGTATTAATTGTCCATGTTGCCTCTATAACAACTATATCATTCAAAACCTAAGGTTGGAGATGTTTGGACTCCATAGGAGGTTGCAATATTTCTTGCTTACTTTGTTCTCCATGCCTCCTTCTCCTAGGAGATGAATGATGATTTTCAAAAATAAATACGTTTAAAGAAAATCAAGCCAAGGAAAACTATCTTATCAAGAACTAGTTTAGCTAACTTTGTATTAGTTAGCTGTTATTTCTTTTCTTGTATTTCCTTTCCTTCATGAGTTTTTCCTGAAGATGTTTTATGGATTAAGTTCTTGTGTGTTTCTACCTATGTGCTCACACTAATCAACTTCAATTTATTTAAAATTGAACCTTAATCTATAACAACCTCTAAAACTTGACTAAAATTAGATCAAAATGTTATCTAAATATTTTGTCACCCTTTGTCAAGACACCCTGTGTGAGTGTGTTGCTTTTGTGCAAACCTAGCATATTCAAGTGCTAAAAGAGGTAAGAATCCAAGATTTGTAAATTTTTGAAAGAGTCTTATTTTTTCTCAAAACTTTGAAAAATCATGGTTTCACGTCCACTGTGTGCGAATCAATAAAGGCTGTGCGTCTCCTTATATATAAGGAACCGCAGGTCCCTATAAGGAACCGCAGACAGCAAGCCTATTTTTTACTCGTTTTTGGTCTTTCTTCTTTGACCACTATTTTTGTCAAGATTCTTTATTTACCTATTTTGGCTAAACATCCCTTGAAACCTTTTGTTTTCATTTCAAATCTTTGCCTTGTCTATTTTCTTTATATTCTTCTCTTTTGGGAGTTCTTTTCCTCATCCCCCACAATGTCTAACTCTTTTATTCCTAACCTTGACATCTCTTTGTCACAATCTTCTCAACCCAAAGCTTCTTCTTCTAAGCTTTCTAAGAAACCGAAAATCTCGGTTCGACCCATTCGGATCAAGAAGAACAAGAATCATCATGATTCTTCTTCTCCTAAACCTTGCAAGAATTCCTCTTTTTCTCCGATCAAATATTGGAATGAGACTTACTCTATAAATCTAATTACCGTAGAAAATGAAATTCTTCCACCACCACCTAAACTTTTCAACACTCCACAACTAAATGACCTATCTTCTTTCACAAACCTCTCTAGGCATTGTGAAACCATCTCTTATCCATTATCTCCCTCTCTACCAAACTCTCATTTTGATGGCCTTCCTCCATCTAACGACTTTTTTTTGCATCATGGAACCTCGTGTGCTTGTTGTCGATTTCAAAAAATTGAACTTGCTCATGTGTATGACAAGCTAAATTTTCTTGAATTCCTTCTCACTCGACCTCCTCTCAGAGTTTTCGTTCCCGTGAACAAAACTTCGAATGATGCCTCGTCGTCTTATTTTTTCAACTAAGGCACACTTTGTAATTTAGTTTCTTGAGTCAATAAAACTTAAGCAATCTTGGAAGATTATCACTACTAGAGTAGTTTATGCTTATGTGGTTTATTTTCCATTTTTTTTCTTTAAATATTCATATTGTGTGTATGAATATTTCTCTTGTATGTTCTTTCATATTTGTGGAATATGAATGTTATGTGTGTTATTTTCTTTCCCGCCTATTCTTTATCACACATTTGTTATGGGTTGATCTTGGTTATAACTTACAATTGTTTTGGGTGATTCCAACAATTCTAAGTGTCTAACCCTTTGACATATTATCATTTTAATTGGCTTGGATGTTTCTTTTCTACATTTATTCCACCAATTGAACTTTGATTTTGTCAAATACCTTCCTTGGACATACTTAGCAAATACTTACTTCTAATTTGAGATTTCTTTTCTTCCTCCCTCTCAAGTTATTTAGTAGGTAGTGCACATATATACATTGGTGTTTCTTCTCTTTCTACTAATCTTTGTGTAGCATGTACCTTAGCTCATTTACTTGGTGCCCCAAGCTAGGGGGAGTTAGCACCAAGGGGGAGCTACTAGCAAAGTCAATTCTTCTCTTCTTCGAAGACTTGTGCTAACCTTTTTGCTTCGACAAAGGGGGAGAAATGATAGTGATAAACTCATTAATAGTTCGAATAATTTTGTATTTTAAGTAAACGAGTTTATATTTTGTCGTAATCAAAAAGGGGAGATTGTTAATGCAAGTTATGCATAAAATATTATTAGTGTTAACTAATCTTTCTTAGTTTTGATCACAACAAACTATATAAGACATTTATCGTCAAACACAATCGTAAAACGAATTATCTAACAAACACCATCATCAAAGTAATAATCATTTAAGTATTGCACTTACATATCTTAATCATGATTAGTGATCATAAAAGTGATTAGCCTTAAAACTCACTTTTGTCAAGTGTGACAAAAGATTTTTAATGAACTTTCTTTTTAAGAAAATGTTTTATTAAAATGGAAAATGAAAATTTGAATATGGCATATTCCAAACGCCATAAGAATATCATTTGAAGGTAAACACTTACCTCAGATATTCCTATCCTACTAAAAGACAAAAAGGAGCAGAGCCTAGAACCGCGGTTCCTTAAATGGCTAGGCGGTTATCTATCAATAAGGAACCATCGGGACAATTAAAGAACCACACATAGATAGCCGTTGGTTTTTGTCTCCTATAAATAGTGGATCAAATCTGCATTTTCCATAACCCTTTTTGGACATTTCTTTCAGCCCTCTTTCTCTTTTCTTAATCCTAATCATTTGTAAATGATCACTTAATGTGTTAAGTATGTTTACTTATGATTATCCTCTTGATCCCTTCTTTACCATGTCCAAAGAGAAGATCACTCACACACTTGTGATGTGATTAAAGATGAAGCCTTGATGAAGATCATCCTCTCCTAAAGATCTAGTCTGTTCATCATTTATTTATTTGTGTCATGTGTAGATCCAAGCTATTTGTGAATACTTGGACTAGTTGTGTTCATACAAGCTATTTGTGAATACTTGGATTAGTCTTGTGTAAATCCATTGTATGTATGTATACTTCGATTTGTCTTGTGTAGATCCAAGTTACATGTGTATACTTGGATATGTTTATTGAGTTGTAATGTGTTCTGTGATAGTTACTAAACTATAAAGTGATGTGTGTATGTGTCTTGTGAGTTCTCACCTAGCTTCAAAGTGAAGAGTCGTGAAGATTGGTTCTAGCTTTGGATTACAACTCGACATCTAGCCTTGTGTTGGAAAATGGTGAAGTAGGCGACGTATGAAGATTGGTTCTAGCTTTTGGATTAGAACTCGACATGTAGCCTTGTGTCGGAAAATGGTGAAGTAGGCGACATGTGTAGATTGGTCCTAGCTAAGATTAGGTCTCGACATTTAGCTTAGTGTCGGAAAATAATGTAATCAACGTTGTAAGGTTTTCTCCGCCAAGAAGGGAGCTTGTGGATATAGTGGAAATCTTGAGTAGGTGTACTCGAAGAGTGGATTAGGAACGAGGATAGAGCTTTGTTGCCGAACCACTATAAATCTTGGTGTCTTTCTATTAGGTTGTTTCTTTCCTTACTCTTTACTTACTTTCATTATCTTCACACTTACTACTTGTCATTGTTAATGCATTAGAATTGAACCTAATCATTATGCAACTAGCTTTCAAGTAAAGATAGTTTTGACACAAACCTAATTGAAAGGAAATTTAATTAGGAGATAAATCAAAGAGAAACTATTCAACTCCCCCCCCCCCCTCTAGTTTCTACAAATATAAACTCCATAAGGTAGCCTTTAGCAGTTTCAAACTTTCTGAACTTATGTTGCTCTTTAGTACCAAGAGCCAGTCTAAGAGTACTTAATGCCTTCATGTCATTCCTTTTGTCGGCTACCTCTGTAGCCGAGGTGGATCTTCCATCTTCAGGTCTTGCTAACAATTCGTTTCCAGTTTTCCAGCTATTTTTTGTGATTCTATAGCCTCTGCAATCTTCTCTTCCTTTTTGAATTGGTTTCCTAATTCAATGACTTCCCAGAGAACATAGTTGTCAACTTGGAGATATTACTCAAAGTTGAACTTCCATAGTTCAAAGTTATCAGGGTCTAGCATGGGAATTTTGAGGTTGTGATTGGAGGATGAATGTGGAGTTTCTGTTGAGATCGACATGGTGTTTTGAAGATTTTAGGGTTTGTGTGATTTAGGGTTTTGTGCGATTTTGATCAAAGTTCCTCAACAAGCTCTGATACCACTTGTGGAATCCCAAGATTCACGGATCTTTTAGCTACTAGGATATGCATCATGTTCATATAATGCGAATCATAGCAGAACTAGAACATAATACGTAAACAAGGTGTTAAGAACACGACAAGACAAATTCTCCCAATGTTACTTGTATTAACCAAACACGAATAACCTAGGCGTGTTTACAACGAACACACACGCCTAGAACACACACTTTGTTGTAGGTTAAATTTTGATAGTAGGAATGAATGAATAATAACCTACGGTCTTGTTCTTTTTATGGATTAAGGAACAAGATATACATGGCAACAAGATAATATAAAATCAAATAACTAAATCAGAGATATTGAAGATAATATCAAATGTTCAATGTTTGTCCACCAGCTTGAAGATATTATGTTTGATAACTTTAGTCCCTCTAGTTTCTATCTAGTAGTTTTGTCACATCAACTTTAATTCCCAACAACTATAACTTAAGCTCATAAGCAATGAGGCCGCAATTGAGTTTAAAACAATCAAAGCTCCAGCAATAGATGGAGTAAGCATGAGGGTTGTCACCAGTTTTACAGTTCCTACAGCTATCAGGTTTGTCACTTTGTTGTTGTGTGTAGGTTTCAGTTCAATTAGGCTGATGATTGGTCGTGAAAGATATTTGTTAATCTTTGTAAGACTCGTCATAATATTATATAACGTGTAAATATATAAAATTTTCAGAGTTTATATGTGTACATGTTTTTTCATATATTATAATAACCTTAAAATCTTCTTATTTTGGTATGTATGATTTAATCAAATTAATTAGCAAAATGACTAGTATTTTACTAAATTTGTACTAGAATACATACATCGGCGACATGTGTTTTTGAATATACAATTTACAAAAAATTAAATGATTCAAAATCAAACGCATTTAATATTAAACTTACATTTGTGAATAATTTAAATAATTTTATGTAAAAGTTGTAGTTTATAGCAATAATTATGTGTACATGTTGCATATAATTTGTATTAACTTCTTTGTTTAATGTGTATTGCTCTCCATGTAATACAAAAATAAATTTATAATTTTTTTTGTTGTACAAATTTGTACCAAAAGCTTGTAAATATGTAATACTTTAAATTTTGAAGAGAGTGGAATCTCTTTCACAAGTACAGTAGTACTTTATGTGCCATTAAAAACACAGTTGATATTTATATAATGTGGTTATTTTTATCGGTTTCGATGTGATCTCTTTAGTTCTTATTCGGACAGCTTTTTGGCTAGCCAGAGTGATTGTGACTCCGGTTCCTAGTTGAACCCGTTGGTCTGGTTCGGTTTCAAAACTATGTACACCATTATTTTAAATAGACAACATACATACGATTTTGTAGATATATGCTTTTAATTGATGTACAATATGTATAACTGTATTTTTTAAGTAATGAAATGAATTAATTATATTAATAGATTAGTATTAATTAATTTTATTTTTAAGTGTGTACCAATTATTATGTATTAATTAATTTTAATATGAGTACTAAATTACGTGTTTATGTTTAAGTTGATTAATATTTGTACCATTTGTTGTTTTAGTTGTCAAATATGGTGAGAGGGTGTTTTAATTATAACATTTAATATAATATGTTATAATAACATGTTTCAAGTTTTTACTTTTGCTATGTAAGCTTATTTTGGTTGTACAAATAGCTTAATGATGTTGTAACTTGAAATTTTAAGTATTCCATAAATAATATGCTAAAACACTTTATAAAGAAGTATGATAAATGAGACTTATTGAATGTTGTATGGATGTGTTTTTTATTTTACATATAAATCTTGTTTACAGTAAAGATAAGTTTCCTTACATAGTTGTTTTGCTTTAATTAACACATGCTCGATGTAAGTTATTTTAAGCACTCAAAGGTGGCCTAGTGGCAAAAATGATTGTGCCTATCACTCTAAAATGAGTGAGGTCTCAAGTTCAATTCCTGCTAGGTGCAAACAACCTTGAAGTGACCACACCAACCTCCTGAAAAGGGAGGGCTTACCTGGTTTGAGTCTGTGTGGTGGTGGGCTCAAACCCCATGGATTAGTCGGCCAATGTGTCAGAAATCACGGTTATCAAAATATATATATATATATATATATATATATATATATATATATATATATATATATATATATATATATATATATATATAGATTTGTGTTCATGTGCTCACCAACTTAAAATGAAATATAATAGGCATCAACCAGAGTATGACAAGTGTCAGGTTGGCTTTTAACACAAATATATAAAGCAAATGATCTAAAAGGGTAAACTTGGTATTTGGCTTCTCCTAGGTATATTTCAACCTTATGTAACAGCCGTCATATAATTCCTCATCTTAAAAATAAAAAGCTTTTCATCTTAACAAAATAACCACCCTTAATTTCCAAGATCGAGATCTAATAAATTTGCGGCAACCAAAAGTATTAATCTAATCATCTCATTTCGAACGACGCCAATGATGCTGGCAACCACGCGGATACATGTGAGCTAGCTTGAATCTGTTTCGTACTCTCTCTTCTTCACTGCTATTCAGATCTAGACGAAACCCCAGATCACGAAATGTATCAAACCTTAAAATTTATACGAACTGACAAAGTTCGATCAAGATGATCAAGATTATCAGTGTTCTCATTATCCCGGCCAGTCATCGAGATTATTTCGATTTGAGTTCGGTTCTTTCAGCACGAAGTCAGACTCGTCAGCCACGACTTCTGGTTTTCCCGCGGCGGTTTTATAAAACGAAGATAACGATGATAATGAAGTTGAGTTGGTTATCGTGGTTTGAATATGATGAAAAATAAGTGATTACAAAATTTTTCACTAGAATAGTTTTATATGTTTCTCTTAGGTATTAGTGTACCACCGCCATCTCAAAGTTGAAATTTTATTCATTCTTTATTCTTTTTTGTTTGGATGAGCGACAATGGAAGTGCACCAATTGATATGTAAATATGTTGGTTTTGTATCAGTTGTTAATTCTTCTATCATCTATTTTTTATGAATTTGTAAAAGTTAGTTGTTATAAACTACTCCTACATACTAAATTATTTTGATTTCGTACATTGTGGTATTTAAGTATAGAAAAACAAATAGTAATGGAAAATAATGTGTCAATAAAAATGTGTCACTAATACGTATATAACAAATAAAACTTATAATGTGTCATTAAATAATGTGTCGTTAATAGTATCACGTAAATAAAAATGTACCACGTAAATAAATTTGCAGAAATATTCAAAGATATCAAAAGGTATAACTTAAATAAAAATGTCAAAATTGGTGTGCTAGTAGAAGATATTTGAAAGTTTAATATACCAAAATAACAATTTTATGAATCTGACGTTATGAATGGTATGTATTAAAAAGCAAGTTATAAAAGAGCCATAATGTTTTATTTATTTACAAAAGTGCCATTGGTACTTATTATTCTATAAAAATTTAATCTCAATCAATGATGATTGATCCAACGGTGCACAAGTGTGCTTATTATAATCTACTTTAAGGTGTATATCACAATAACACTCCCCTATATATATATATATATATATATATATATATATATATATATATATATATATATATATAATTTAAAAATAGTGAATACCATGTATATATATATTTAATTATTTATTCTTGTATTATGTAGCTAAAGATTATTAGGCCTTCATGTGAATTCAAAATTTTAAGGGTTGAAAATATACTTTATAAAAACTTGTTTCGTCTAATGATATGTCTAAAAAGGATTTTTTTTTTTTTTTTTTTTTTTTATGTAAATGATACATGTAAAGGAGGTTTTTATGTACTATAAGAAAAGGGTAACATTTAATAGAAAAATATACTAAGCCACTACTAAGGTGCCCGTTTGGTTCAAAACCTAAAAATTTCGAAATTTTAATTTATAAACAATTTATATAAATTGTACAAAATTCTATCTTTATAAATTTTTTATACAAGTTTTTATATAAATTGTATAAAATATGTATATAAATATTTTTATATATATTTATATAAATATGTATATAAATTTTATAAATTTTTTATATAATTTATTTAATTTTTATATAATTTTCTTAAATTTAAATTTTCTACTCAAAATTCCTCAGAATTTATAATTCTAAAGTTTAAAATGTCTACACCTGTTTGATTAGTAGAAATTTATAATCTTTTAAAATCTTGATTTTGGGTTGAACCAATTCACGAATAAATGTTTTTTATATAAGTTCTCTATTTAAAAGAGTATAAACGAATTTTCACTTTTATATAAATTTTATAAAAAATTTATATAAATTTTATACATTTTTTTAAAAATTTTATAGAATATTTATATAAAATCTATAAATAATTTTATAAAAATTTCTATATAATTTAAAATTTTATATAAATTTTTATAAAAAATTTATATAAAACTTATTAAAAACTTATATAAATTTTATAGAAATATTTATAGAAATCTTACAAATAAATTATTTAAAAAATCATTAAATTTTATAAAAATAAATCAAATTTTATAAAAAAATCTATAATTTTTTATATAAAAATTTATATATCATGATAATATTTATATAAATCTTATAAAAAATTTATATAATTTTTATAAAAATTATGAACTTTATAAAAAAAATCATATAAAATTTATAAAAAAGTTCATCAAATTTTATAAAAAATTTAAATAAATTTTATAAACAATTTATATATTTTTTATAAAAAAATTCTATAAATTTTATAAAAGTGATATAAACTTTTATATAAAATTTATATAAAGTTTATAAAAAATAGCTTTATATAAATTTTTTAAATTTTATAATTTATAATATAAATATAAAAACCCGAATAGTAACGACTAAAAAAAGTTTATAAAAAATAATTTTCAAGTAAATTAATATTCCTCACTTTTTGGAATAATATTCTAATATCCTTTATTTTGAGAATTCGAGGAATTTTAAATTCTTCCGTTGATAATAGCAAACACAATATTTTGGAGAAATTAAAATGTAAATATATTGAATATCTGAAAGAATATATCCTCAAATATCCAATCAAACAACACCTGCTTTTATAATATTTCTTTATACGGCTATGTCAAGAATTTACTTGCCTAATATAAAATTCTTTAGGACCCTCACAGTTAAAGTTTGTAAATTTAAAATTTACAAATTTTTTAATTTGACATTGATTGTATTCTTTTCTTTTTTCAAGTATGCTACAAACTTTCAAATTGTGTGACAACATTCAAAAAGTTACCTAAAAATCCTCTCAGCAATATGTGAGAGATATTTTGGGACACAAATTTCAACGTTGCGGCATATAGCGAAACAAGAGGTAGCACACGTACATAAAACAACATACATTGCTATTTAATGACTTAAACCCGTGTAGGTTACACGATTTAGCTTCATGAACTTTATAATAAAACCGGGAAAGTTAATATTCCATCTACAGCCATCTTACGTTCGAAGTTGTTATGAATATGAAATCAATGTTAAGTTTTTGTATATCGAAAAAAGAGCTGCTCATTGTGCAGAAAATTGGGAGGGAAATGGGAGTCTGGTAAGGAAATAAGAAGTTCTGGTGTTTATGGTTTAAGATTAAGTATCTAATATCTATTTTTAATGCTATGTAGTATGTACATATAATATTTTCAGATTTCATGTAAGATCTACTATATTGGTGTGATGGCGTCAACATAGGCACTCCAAGTGGAGTTCTTCCGGCTGCGAAAATCATTTCCATCTGGTACATAAGCCGGTTTCAGCATATTTATCTCGGCCTTAGCTAAACCATCTTTAATGTAGGTTCGATAAGCTTCAATCACTTGTATTTTGAAGTTGAGAAATATGTCACCTGATGCACATTCCAAGTTTAAGTTCTCCTGGTGATTAATACCGTTTCCGAGAAGAATAAGAAATGAATAATGCTACCTTTGGGGTCAATCAGTAAGACTGTAGTTCCAGTACTCATCTTTGCTTCTCCACAACTATCTAAATATTGCAGTGTGTTCTTGTTCCAATATAGGAGAGCCACATCTTTTCTTATCAAAATATGTACTCGTCTTTGCCATTCCATTCTTCCTTTATTTGCCTATTTGTCGACCAATCTCGGAAGAAGGTTCTGAAGTGCTATCTGACTCACGTTGTGTTAGATCCAACGCTTGTTTCCTACAAAACATGTGATCATTTGAAGAAACAACAATGGTAATTTTACTATTTATATGCTTAAAAAAGTCACGTCAACTTTCACATTACAAATAAATAGTAAAAATTTACACTGTGTTTTATCACTCCTCATCTGAGTGTTCTTTCTACAGTACCTATCCCATGAGGATTCTAGCAGGCTTTGCTTTTGATCGGAGACAACGTTTATCCCAAAACTTATTAATATTATAATTGAGGGACCGGAAGCCCATTGCTCTATAGGTGCCCTAAGAGGCTAAGACCAGTTTGGTCAGGGCACCTATAGATTTAAAAGTGAAACAAAAGTGAACGAAATTAATTATATAAATTTAAATTAAAGAAGTAAGTAATCACAAGTGATTTGCTTGAACACGCAATTCAGCTTGTTACTAATGACAACCTTGATTTGAGTTGTGCATCGATTGAACAGGCTGCAACTGAAAAGGTAAAGTTTTCTTACCTTGTTGAATGTGCCATAGATGGTTTATACTTAAGTCATTTACATTTTCTTGCATGCAGGTTGTGCAAACAATAGATAATGAACTTGGACCTGAACTTGCGATAAGAAGGAAGCACAAAGAAGGGCTTGGTCCTGCCTTTTTTGATGCAAGCCTGTATACACAAGGTCATATAGGTGTATTACCAGAAGCTATACGTCCTAAACCTGCTCGCTTACCAGAAGCTATACATCCTAAACCTGGTCGCTTATCCCATTCCCAAAAACGGGTTTATGATCAGCATACATGGTGTAAATGTAGCATAAAGTTCATAAAGCAAAAAGTGAATTGAAATGTGGTTGTTATATGATACTAATATACTACGTACTATGTTTAGCCATGATCTTACAAGGCATATCTATCCAAGACTAGCTTTATGCTAGACTGGTTCACTCTACAGGCATTCCAGGTTTTGCCTGAGTATCTTCAACTTCTGGATGATTTCTCAGAGTTTTTGGTCATACAAGAGATGAGTTACGGTATGGAGGTAAGAATCTTAGTAATTGAGAGTTTATCTATATTGTTAGAGTTATCTAGTATTTATAGTAAACATATTCTATGATCTATGCTTCATATGTAACTGGATATATAAACCTATGAGGTTATTTGACTCGGCTTATATTTCATAAGCCTATTTCTTTTTTGAACTTATACTTCAGCGTCTTATGAAAGATGCCCCAAAATAAGCTGAAAAGGGTGGTTGTTTAAACTTAACGTTGGATATATAAACCTATGATCTATGCTTCATATGTAACTGGATATATAAACCTATGAGGTTATTTTACTCGGCTTATATTTCATAAGCCTATTTCTTTTTTGAACTTATACTTCAACGTCTTATGAAAGATGCCCCAAAATAAGCTGAAAAGGGTGGTTGTTTAAACTTAATGTTGGGGTTATTTGCTCGTTTTAGGCTTATGAAAATAAGACTCACCTGTTGCTTCCTTTCTATAGACGCTGTTTTCCGATACCTTCGACGCCTTCAGATGGTTTACAACCTAAATGTTTTCAGCATTCACAAACTGCACCGACATGGCATTTTAAAGAAAATCTAAATGAAAAAGATATGCATGATACGATAAATACCTAGTAAGATCATAGCAAGCTGCTCCTTGTCGTTCAACCACTTGACATAATAATAGCATATCAATGAGTCAATGACTAATTAAGCAAAGAGGGCGTTTGGATATTTAATTTGGATCTGATTATCTGATCACAATCTTTTTTTGGGTAAATGGTTCTACCCCGTATTAGGCCCGACCCAAGTTACAAGAAAAACAACCCATGGGCCTTAGGAATAATCCTACCCGATGTTTACTTTCAGACATGTAAAAACGGTTACAAACAAAACCATCACAACGTTTACTTTTTTTGAAACGTTGTGACTCTTAGTCGAAGCACCGGTTCGACATGTATATATAGATTAGGATTCATTCCTTGTAAAGATGATGATACATTTGTAATTATACGATTAATACAAAGTTAGTTTGGTATATTTGATTCGATCCGTGCTTGTTTCTCCAACAATTGGCATCAGAGCTTTGTTTAATCAAAAACCAAAGCCTTTTTCATCATATACCAGTTTTTTTTCTGCCAAGGTTTCGATCCAATCTTTTTTTCCCAGATTACGCAAAAACACCCAAACACAAACTTCATCCGAATTAAATTAATTCGTCAGTGTTTTGATTAAGGGTTCCTACTCTCGTTACCAGGGTATATCCATACCGGCAACGAAAGGGTTTTTACCAACAAAATCGTTTTTGCAAGATTTGTTCTCTTCCGCTTCATTTTTTTTCTTTCTTGAAAAGAAAGGGGGAAGAGCAATTAACCCAGAAAAAATCAAGATATAGGTTTAGAACAAAACCCAGATTCGAAACCCAAAAAAAAGTCAACGACAGAAAAATAGTAAAGATCATCGAAAGGGAACAAACACACCTGTTTGTAGATTCCACTGAATCATCCCTAGCCTGAAAATCATCACGTGATTTTCCAAATATCCAAAAGCCCCAAATCATTCAAGGCTACAAATCCCCAGAACACATCGAAACCAAAGAAGGATTCGCACAAAGGGAATAAGGTTGCTACGAAAAGAAATCGTAGAACAGAAGAGTTGGATATAGGCAGCATCGATTGGTGATCAGAACCACTGATACGTTTGCTAGTAGAAGTGGCAAAGCAAGTTTATTTTAGTCCTAGTTGTTAGTTAAATTAGGAGCATCTCTTGACTTGGTCATACCTTCAATGCATGGGACCTAATTTCATGCTTGGATGAAGACTATTTCACATTTGCATATTAGGTTATTAGTTCATATGTTGAACAGTTATTTTAATGTTCCTATAGTTTAGGTAGTAGTGGTAAAGTAGAATAGTTAAGCATGTTCCCATGTTCCCATGTTTTCCTAAAGTCTAGGTAGTTGCAAGTGTTTACTAGTAGTATAAGTATGTATCTTGTATTCAGAATAAACAAGCAGAAAAGAATCAGAAAATTGTTCCAAAATTCGTGTGTTTCTCTTTAGTTACAGTAGGTGTAGTTTAGATATTGACTAGTAGTAGTTTAGTCCATATCAATTTAGTGCTTTCATTTTTCTTACCATGCCTCCCAAGAAAGACAACCTACCACTAGAAGACACAAATGCAGCCATGGCTGCTAATATCTCCAAGCTTCTTGAGTCCCAAACACAATCATTTTCACAACTTGATGTCCTATCCAAGCAACTCGCGGCGCAATATGAACAAACAACCACCCTCATTTCGACCATTGCTCAAAATAATGCACGAGCACAACAAATGCAACCACCAAACAATGTGCCACCAACTCCTCACGGGCTTCAGATTCGGCCACCCAAACTCAACCTTCCGGCATTTGACGGATCAAACCCACTTGATTGGCTTTTTCAAGCCAATCAATACTTCAGCTTTTACAACATCACACCACCCCAACGTCTTTCCATGATTGCCTTTCACCTCACCGGAGACGCTCTAAGTTGGTACAAGTACCTTTTCAACAACCGTCTCCTTACAACGTGGGAAGCGTTTACACGTGCCCTCGAAACACGATTTGGTCCATCAACTTATGATAATCATCAATCCGCACATTTCAAACTCCAACAAACCTCCAATGTCACCGCATACCAAACCGAGTTTGAACGATTGAGTAACTGTGTAGTTGGGCTTCCACCAGAAGCGTTACTAAACTGTTTTGTCTCAGGTCTCCGTCAAGACATCCAACAAGAACTTGCCATTCTCCGACCTCACACCATCACTCAAGCCATCGGTCTTGCGAAACTTATCGAGGACAAAACAAATGACCAACTTTCACCACAACAAAATTCAGCATTGACAGCGGCTCCTTCCCCTACTCCCGAGACACTAGCGATCAAGCGTTTGAGCCATGCAGAAATGCACCAACGACGTGTTGACGGCCTTTGTTTCAATTGTCCGGAGAAATACAGCCCGGGACACAAATGCAATCCGCCCAAGTTTCTTCTCCTACAAACCGAACATGAACCACCCTTGGATCTCCGTGTTAGCTTCAACAATGTGAGTCTTGAGGACAAGACTCATCTTCACGGGGGAAGTATTGATACGTTTGCTAGTAGAAGTGGCAAAGCAAGTTTATTTTAGTCCTAGTTGTTAGTTAAATTAGGAGCATCTCTTGACTTGGTCATACCATCTGTGCATGGGACCTAATTTCATGCTTGGATGAAGACTATTTCACATTTGCATATTAGGTTATTAGTTCATGTGTTGAACAGTTATTTTAATGTTCCTATAGTTTAGGTAGTAGTGGTAAAGTAGAATAGTTAAGCATGTTCCCATGTTCCCATGTTTTCCTAAAGTCTAGGTAGTTGCAAGTGTTTACTAGTAGTATAAGTATGTATCTTGTATTCAGAATAAACAAGCAGAAAAGAATCAGAAAATTGTTCCAAAATTCGTGTGTTTCTCTTTAGTTACAGTAGGTGTAGTTTAGATATTGACTAGTAGTAGTTTAGTCCATATCAACCACCATCGAAGAAGTCTTCGATATCATCGAAGAAGAAAGGAACGGCCACAAAAAAAAATCGTTGTGTGTTATCTAAACACAAACAAAAAAGGAGGCCGGTTATACTAAAGCAAGGACCAGGGGTAAAAGGCAAGCCCACAGATACAATTTTGGGCCTATACTGTCTACGGGCCAAAAGCCCAGTCAGGTTTTTTTTATAAACTTTTACCAATTTCATTTGTCAAATTAGGTTATATCTAGTAAACTTTTTTTTACAAAATATTTTTAGATATAAAGTTAAGGTATTATTACTTTTATAAAAACAAAATCATCTTTTTTACTATAAGTTTAAAAAATATTTGTTTGTTATAAAATTTTAATACGACATATAATAACCGCGAATACGCTGCTTATTATATAGAATTATTTTAAATGAGTAATTAACCTTAGGTTATTCTGTTACTTTTAGAAAATATCTAGGAATAATTATTTACGTATATAATAATATTCCGCGTTTTTTGTATAGCCTATAAGGCATATTATTTTGAGTACTCGCCAAAAAGAAAAAAATTTCAGACACTATAAGTGTTGAAATTTTTATTTAGAGATTTTATTTTTGATATCCCTCGCGATATGACAAATGATGGCGGAGATTCTTCCAAGAAGGAAGAAAGTACCAATAGTACACCAAATTTCCAATGTCATATGCTAAAACCGTCGAATTACTCACTTTGGACAATTCGAATGCAAATCATTCTCGAAACCAACGGCTTGTGGGAAATGATAGAACCGTCGGCTACAACCCAACCCGACAACAGGAAAGATAAGACTGCAATCGCATTTCTTTATCAATCCTTACCCGAAGATCAATTGCTTCAAATAACAAAGCACAAAACTGCGAAGATAATTTGGGATGCTTTGAAAACCAAACATATGGGTGAAGACAGAGTACAACAAGCGAGACTTCAAACACTCAAATCAAAATTTGAGTTATTACAAATGAAGGAAGACGAATCTATAGACACCTTTACCAGCAAATTGACAACCTTGTCAAACAAAGCCGCTAGTTTAGGACACACATTTGAGGATTCAACACTAGTTCGAAAATTACTCAATGATGTACCTGATAAATTCCTTCAAATCGTCGCATCCATCGAACAATACTCTGACTTAGACAAAATGAACCTAGAAGAAGCAATAGGTAGGCTCAAAACCTACGAAGAAAGAATTCGGCAAAAGAAGGGTGATACGAATCAAATTGGAATTGGCAAAGATAGTGCTGGAATTAACAAATAAATAAGCAGCCGGTACTCCAGACCCGGTAGCCTCCCGTTCAAGAAAATAAAAAGACAATAATCAAAATCCCAATGATCCAAAACCTAATGGGGATCGGTCTATATATAGATACCGATCCTTACACAGCAAGATAAAAGAAATACGTAATTAGCTAATAACTTCAAACTAATGACACTTAGCCCCCTCGAGTTTTATTTTTGCGCCGATAGACTTTCCCCCAGCGATTAGGATCTGTATCATCACCCCCGCCCCGAAAACTCACCTTGTCCTCAAGGTGAAAATCAGGAAACTGCCTTTGCACTTCTTCAAAACCTTCCCAGGTTGCTTCGGATTCAGGTATGTCCTTCCAAGCAATCAACACTTCACGACGACCATCATTCAGACGTGAGCCACAAACCTCCGCAGGAACAAGTGGTGACTCAGTCGCCAAACCCTCTGGTAAGACAGCAACCACCTGGTGATCACCAATGACCCGTTTCAGCTGCGACACATGAAATACCGGGTGTATAGACGAAGTCACCGGTAACTGTAAGCGATAAGCGACTTGTCCTATCCGTTCCACCACCGCAAACGGACCATAAAACCGCGGGGACAATTTCTGATTAACCCGTCTTGCCATGGAAACTTGACGGTATGGCCTCAACTTCAAATATACCAAATCTCCTACAGCAAATTCAACATCCCTACGTTTACCATCTGCCCGTGACTTCATTAGCTGTTGTGCTCGGTTATATTGAGCCCTTAACTCAGCAAGAACCCGATCCCGTTCCCATAAGTACTGATCCACCTCAGCCGTGACCGCTGTACCACGATCGTAGCTCACGAGACGAGGTGGATCCCGACCGTACAACACCTTAAATGGTGTCCTACCAATCCCAGAGTGAAAAGAGGTGTTGTACCAGTACTCGGCCCATGGAAGCCACTTAGCCCACTCTTTGGGCCTCTCAGAGGCAAAACAACGAAGATAAGTCTCCAAACTCCTGTTGACTACTTCTGATTGTCCGTCAGTCTGCGGGTGATAAGCTGTACTCCGTTTCAAGACAGTGCCCTGGTATTTAAAAAGCTCCCGCCAAAAATGACTCACAAATATTTTGTCGCGGTCAGAAATAATGGAACACGGGATCCCATGGAGTCGCACAACCTCCCTAATGAACACTGTTGCAACCGATGATGCTGTAAAGGGGTGTTTCATAGGTATGAAATGTGCCGACTTACTCAAGCGATCAACCACCACCATAACCACACTATACCCCGCCGACCTGGGCAAACCCTCTACAAAATCCATAGTTAAATCTTCCCACACCCGAAATGGTAACTCCAATGGTTGTAACAACCCCGCAGGCGAGCGATTAGAATACTTATTTTTTTGGCAAACCCCGCATTCCGCAACTAGTTTAGCCACCTCCCGTCGCATACCAATCCAATAAAGTTCCCTGGCCATCCGATGATACGTTTTCTGAGTACCCTCGTGACCCCCCATTGCACCCCCGTGAAACTCAGCAAATAATCGTGGTATCCATTCCGATGTTCGAGGTAATACAAGACGACCCCGATATCGAATCTCACCATCAAGACTACTATAACCCTCCATTCCCTCAGCACCAGTTTCAAGGCGTAGCCGTAGAGCCTCCATCTCAGAATCTTTTTTAAGATCCTGCAATAATTGGTCAGGTAACCTGACAGTAGTTACCGAAGTTATTTTTAGCTCGACCTCCTCCCCACGCCGCGAAAGAGCATCAGCCGCCCCATTATCCTTTCCCGGCCTGTATTGAATCTCGAACTCATACCCCGACAATTTAGAAACCCACCGTTGGTATTCCCCCACGACCGTTCGCTGCTCCAATAAATATTTCAGACTTTTTTGATCCGTAACAACTGTAAAGGTGCGTCCCAATAAATAAGGTCTCCATTTTTGGACAGCTAACACGATAGCCATTAACTCGCGCTCATATACTGACTTCAACTGAGCTCGCGGACCTAACACTTGACTAAAATAAGCCACGGGTCTCCCCTCCTGCATCAGTACCGCCCCGATCCCATGGCCTGATGCGTCCGTCTCAATGGTAAATTTTTTCGAGAAATCAGGTAGTCCTAATACCGGAACCTGTGTCATAACACTTTGTAATTGGCGAAAAGCGGCTGTAGCGGCCTCAGTCCATTTAAAACTGTCTTTCTTCAGTAAATCGGTGAGAACTCGAGCAATCTTACCATAACCTTGAACAAACTTTCTGTAGTAACCCGTTAAACCCAAAAAAACCCCTCAGCTCCCTGAGATTCCGCGGTATCGGCCACTCCGTCATCGCCTTGATTTTTGACGGATCTGCTTTTACCCCATCACAGGTCACGATATGCCCCAAGTATTCCACTTGATTCTGCCCAAATATGCACTTCTTTCGATTGCAGTACAACTTCTCATCCCTTAAGCGCTTGAACACAATAGCCAGGTGCTCCCGATGTTCATCCACATTACGACTATAAACCAAAATATCATCAAAGAAGACAAGAACGAACTTACGTAGATATGGCCGAAACACCCGGTTCATTAGAGATTGAAAAGTCGATGGTGCATTCGTTAACCCAAAAGGCATTACCAGAAACTCGTAATGACCCTCATGAGTACGAAACGCGGTCTTGTGAATGTCTGCTTCTTTCATTCGGATCTGATGATAGCCTGATTTCAAATCCAACTTGCTAAATATTGTAGCTCCATGTAGTTCATCCAATAACTCGTCAATAATGGGAATTGGAAATTTATCTAACACGGTGGATTTGTTCAATGCTCTATAATCAACACAAAAACGCCAGCTCCCATCTTTTTTTTTCACCAATAGAACCGGGCTAGAATAAGGACTAGTGCTCGGTCTGATAATTCCCGACTCAATCATTTCACCCACCAACTTTTCGATCTCATCCTTTTGCAATTGAGGGTAACGATAAGGACGTACATTGATGGGTTCAGTGCCCCCCTTCAAAACGATGGCATGCTCATGTTCCCGTGAGGGAGGTAGATGTGCAGGCATGGAAAAAATATCCAGAAATTCGGTTAGTAATGTGTCGAAAGCAGGATTCACCTGAGACTCAGGAAATTCAGCCCCGTTTAGACTCGCTAAAGTCACAAGATACCCCTGATCCTTAACTGAAATTCCTCGTGCCAATGAACGTAGAGATGCCTCCATTCGATGTAACCCAAGCTCCCCACACAACGTGACTTGGTTATCCCCATTCTGGAACGTCATGGTTAGCCTCTTCCAGTTAACGTGAACCTCTCCTAACCGTCTTAACCATTTAATCCCCAATATCACGTCCGTACTACCAAGCTCCAAGGGATAAAAATCATCGATCACCCTTAGCCCTGGCAATAACAACTCAACTTTTCGACAGATCCCATAACTCTTTTCGGACATCCCATTGCCCATAATTACCCCAGTCTCCCGCGTGCCCGTTACCTCCAAATGAAGGGTGTTAACCATATTTAATGACACAAAATTATGTGTGGCCCCACTGTCAATTAATATGACTACCTCACAACCCCGAATATAGCCACGAAGTTTCATAGTATGAGGAGTATTAATACCTACCACTGAGTGAGCCGAGACTTCTACCGAATCGAGGTGAAAGTGCTCCTCATCTTCCTGATCCTCTTCTGTCCCGTCTTCGTCCCCCTCGGGAATGAAGAGTATTTGTAAACTCTTCACTGGGCAACGATGTCCGGGCATAAATTTCTCGTCACAGCGGTAGCACAACCCCTTAGCCTTCTTATCTGCCAACTCTGTTTCTGTCATCCGTTTAAACGGGGGTCTACCTGTCCCCGTTTGTTTTTCCCTGGCTCCCCCACTTGTCGTCACCCCACCTGATAGTCGAGAAGTCCCCCCTCCACCAATCCGGGTCGGCAACGGTTTTGTAACTGTTCGTCCAGGCTGATCTCCGGTTGAACCGGTTCTACTTTCATCAATCAACAAAGTCAAATCCATAGCCTGACTTAAAGTAGCCGGTTGTTGTGTTCTCACCGCTGTCCTCAATTCAGCGGACAACCCTTTGATAAAAACTCCCTCCAACACTTCCTCCGATAGTCCAGGTAGTTGGGCAGCCATCTTCTCAAACAAGGTCACATATTCACGTCCCGTTCCCTGTTGACTAATGGAAAAGAATTGTTCTAGCAATTTACCATCCTGGGAAGGCTGGAAACGGTGCATCAAGCGTCGCTTGAGCTCTTCCCAACTGCGAAAAGGCTCGCGATTATTAATCCATCGAAACCACGATAGGGCGGACCCTTCTAAGCTCAACGCAGCCGCCCTTAGTCGATCCCCTGCACTAGTCAGTCCTTGTACCTCGAAAAACCTCTCGGCCTGGTATACCCATCCATAGATGTCCTCTCCATCAAACAATGGCATCTTTAATTTTCGCCAACGATGATCAGAACCAGACTGCCATCCGCGCTCATGCCCCTGCGCAAATGGTGTGACCGTTTGCCCAGTGGTATTCATAAATATCCCTCCCGCATCTCCATACGTATTCCCGGAGTAATTCTGGAAAATCCCTTCAGAACTAGCTGATGGCCCATGGCTACGGGTGACACTCCCATCCCCGACCTGACTATACGGCAGTGGAAAACCCTGGGAATCAAACCTCAGTCCCGAAAAACTGGTGTAGGCGGCTGTAGGCTGGCCCGTTGACAGGTGATAATTGGTCCTGGATAACGGTGGGTATGGGTTTTGGCTATTAGGTGGTATGTGTTGGTTTGTGTGTTGGTTCAGCAGCGGTGGTAGTGTAGCGGAATAGGTTGTCAGCGGTGTAATATTAGTCGGTAGGGTGGTGGGTATGACTGTAGAGGGTATGGATGTGGACGGCTGCCACGCTTGCATACGTTGAAGCAACTCCCCCATTGACTCCTCCAACCGATCAAATCGCTTATCCACGTCTACCTTATTCCTGTCATTCGACTCCTGCATCCGTTCAAATCGATTTAGGGTTTCTTCTTGACTTGCTAGGGTTTCCAATTTGAATTGCTCCAAATTGGCTCCCACATCATTGTTTTTTGGCGGCATGATGAATCACAGGTTGCAAGATGAGTGGCTCTGATACCAATTTGATACGAATCAAATTGGAATTGGCAAAGATAGTGCTGGAATTAACAAATAAATAAGCAGCCGGTACTCCAGACCCGGTAGCCTCCCGTTCAAGAAAATAAAAAGACAATAATCAAAATCCCAATGATCCAAAACCTAATGGGGATCGGTCTATATATAGATACCGATCCTTACACAGCAAGATAAAAGAAATACGTAATTAGCTAATAACTTCAAACTAATGACACTTAGCCCCCTCGAGTTTTATTTTTGCGCCGATAGACTTTCCCCCAGCGATTAGGATCTGTATCAAAGGGTAAGCAAGTGGACAATCAAGACAAACAGATGTTCACACGACATTATAATCGTAGAAAGAATTTTAGAGGACGTGGACGTGGAAGATCAAATTTCTCACGTGACAATAACCACGAGAAACCTCGAGATGAAAAGAAGAATGGAGAAACCTCACACAAAAACTTCAACAACTACAACAACTTCAAAAGACCAAACCGTGATCTAAGCAAAATAGAATGCTTCAATTGTGGCAAGTTAGGACATATGTCAAAAGAATGCCGACAAAAATCAAAAGGTCACGAACAATCCAACTTGGTTGAAGAAGACTTTGAACCAAAAGGTTCAATCATATTGGAATGTGATGACGAAAAGCAAAGAATCATATCACACGTTTATTACATACCAAGCCTACAAAGCAACTTATTGAGCCTTGGACAATTCACTAAAATCTGTTGTAAAGTTGTAATGGAAGATGATGAACTACGACTTTATGACATGGATAATACAATCTTTATGAAGGTCACAAGACAACAAAACCGACTCAACAAAGCTAGTCTCAAAATAGGCACACTTGTCTGCCTACTAAGCAAACCTAAACGACACTACCTGGCTATGGCATGCAAGATTGGGACATCTCAACTATGAGTCACTTAAAACCATGACTCAAAAGGATTTAGTCCATGGAATACCTGCAGTTAAGCATACAAAACAAGTATGTGATGTATGTTTAATGGGAAAACAAAGTAGAATGCCATTTCCTAAAAAGGCGAAAACTAGATCAACCTCACCACTGGATTTAGTATATGGAGACATATGTGGACCAATCACTCCTCCAACACCTTTTGGAAAGAAATTTATATTCCTATTAGTAGACGATTACTCAAGATACATGTGGGTATATTTCTTAAGTACAAAAGACCAAGCTTTTGATACTTTCAAGGAATACAAGAACAGAATAGAAAAGGAGTTAAGGACGACATTAAAGATGTTAAGAACGGATCGTGGAGGTGAATTCACATCAAATGAATTCACACAATACTGCAAAGAAAATGGCATAGCACGACAACTCACCGCTCCTTACTCACCACAACAAAATGGAGTAGTAGAAAGACGTAATAGGACAATTATGTCTGCTACAAGATGTATGATGAAAGCAACAAAGGTACCTCAGAACTTTTGAGTTGAAGCTGTTAGACACGCCATATACATCTTAAATAGTGTTCCTACAAAGGCACTTGAAGACATCACTCCCTACGAAGCAATCAAGAAAAGGAGACCAAACCTAGAAAACTTAAAAGTTTTTGGATGCATAGCATATGCAAAAGTACCATCACAACACCTAACGAAGTTGGATGATAGAAGCTCAAAGTTGGTTTACCTAGGAAACGAATATGGATCAAAAGCCTTCAGATTATTTGATCCAATAACACGAAGAATATGTGTTAGTAGAGATGTAAAGTTTAAAGAAGATGAGACATGGGATTGGAGCGAATACTTACAAGATTTTAACAGTGACGACCCAGACGACCCAGAATGGACAGACCCAGAATGGACAGAATTTGGAAACCGTGATCAACATAATCAAGAAGATCAACCAAATGACGACGACGATTTTCCATTCAACAATGACAACGGATACGATTCGCCACCACCAAACTCACCCACTCACTCACTAACACCTAACACACAATCTACAAGGACATCTCAAGTAAATTCCCAGTTCACACCAAACAATTCGTCTCAGTCATTTTATCAAAGTGACGTTGAATCTTCTACAACATCAATTACACACCCAAACTTTGATCATACACCAATAAGAGGTTTTAGAACCATGGATGACTTATACGAAAATACTGAGGAATTACACTTAGCTGAAGATGAACCCAAGAACTACAAAGAAGCATCAAATGACCAAATATGGATAGAGACAATGAAAGGTGAATTAGATTCCATCAACAAGAATAACACATGGGAACTCACTACCCTCCCACAAGGTCACAAAGCAATCGGTTTGAAATGGGTGTTCAAAACGAAGAAAGATGCTAATGGAAATATAATCAAGCATAAGGCTCGATTAGTAGCAAAAGGATATATACATGAGCATGGCATAGACTTCGAAGAAGTATTTGCACCAGTTGCAAGGATGGAAACTATCCGTCTATTATTAGCCATTGTTGCCAACAATAAATGGGAAGTACATCACTTGGACGTAAAATATGCATTTCTACATGGAGATTTAAAAGAAGAAGTGTATGTAGCACAACCCGAAGGATTTATAAAGAAAGGAAATGATGGAAAAGTCTACAGACTTATAAAGGCCTTATACGGTTTAAGACAAGCACCACGTGCATGGAATATCAAGCTAGACAACACCTTGAAGTCATTGGAATTCAAGAAATGTGCACTAGAACAAGCTATCTACACAAATGCATCAAAGGACTCACTATTACTGGTAGGAGTCTATGTAGACGATCTTATCATCACTGGAACGCCACAATTTAAGGCTCAAATGGAAGAAAATTTTGAAATGAGCGACTTAGGCTTATTAGCTTACTATATCGGAATTGAAGTCACTCAAGCAAATGGTCACATATCAATCAAGCAGTCAGCATACGCAACCAAGATCTTAAAAGAAGCTGGAATGCTAGAAAGCAACGAGACAGTTATACCTATGGACCCAGGAACAAGACTAACAAACAATACCGAAGGGACAATGGCCAACACAACTGAATATCGAAGCTTAATTGGATGTTTAAGATATCTGCTTCACACAAGACTCGACTTAAGTTATTCCGTTAGATTACTTAGTCGTTTCATGCAAGAACCAAAAGAGCAACATATGAAAGCTATAAAGCAAGTACTACGTTATGTAAAGGGAACCAAGGACTATGGAATAATCTACAAGCATAACGAAAACAACAAGATTCAAGGATTTAGCGACAGTAGCTACGGAGTTAATACACAAGAAGGCAAAGGCACAACAGGCATCATATTCTATTTTGGTGACTCACCAATTAGCTGGAGCACTCAAAAGCAAGAAACCGTGGCACTATCATCATGCGAATCTGAATTCATTGCAGCAACAGCAGCAGCAACTCAAGCATTATGGCTGCAAATGAAGTCTAGCTCAGTTGGATGGATGCATTTGGTTATAGTCTCCATGTGGGGGAGGTCAGGGGTTCGACTCCTGTCATTCCCCATGTGGGGGATTTTCCCAGAATTGGCAGCCGGGTTTGAATCCCATCGCAATGCCTTGAAGCCCCTTAATGGGAAACTGGATGGCTAGCATGGGGGTTGGTATTCTCTTCGTGAGATGATTCGAACTCGGGTCGAGAGACTTGGTGCCTTGGTGGCACGCAAGATACTCCGCTGCACCAAACTGCCGTTCAAAAAAAAAAAAACTCAAGCATTATGGCTCAAAAGACTCTTAAGCAGACTTACACACTACACACAGAAGAAGAAAAGATCACGATCATAGTTGCCAACAAATCAGCAATTTCACTAATGAAGAACCCAGTTTTTCATGGAAGGAGCAAGCACATAGACACGAAGTACCACTTCATCAGAGAATGCGTTGAAAGAAACGACATCCAAGTAGAATTTGTATGTGGAGAATACCAAAAGGCTGACATACTCACGAAGGCACTACCAAAGATCAAGTTTCTAGTCATGAGAGAACTCATTGGACTCAAGAATCTGCACCACAGCGTCTATGATTAGGGGGGAGAATATTAGGCCCGACCCAAGTTACAAGAAAAACAACCCATGGGCCTTAGGAATAATCCTACCCGCTGTTTACTTTCAGACATGTAAAAACGGTTACAAACAAAACCATCACAACGTTTACTTTTTCTGAAACGTTGTGACTCTTAGTCGAAGCACCGGTTCGACATGTATATATAGATTAGGATTCATTCCTTGTAAAGATGATGATACATTTGTAATTATACGATTAATACAAAGTTAGTTTGGTATATTTGATTCGATCCGTGCTTGTTTCTCCAACACCCCGGATAATTGAATTATGCCTTTGCTAAACAAATGGAAACGATTATGCATAAAATTCAGTCCATTTGACAACAAAGAACACTTTCCAGTACAAATTCAGTTTAGCATTCACAGAATGCACGTTATATGTGAAGTAATATTTATTTTCCCTCTTTTATCATGCAAGTCACTATTAAATGGCTATAGGATATTTACTACAACGGAGAAATTTCAAAGCACTTAAGTGATGAAATTGCAAAGTACAATAGCTACTGTAAATCTGTAATAGTAATAACCTAAACTAAATTACTAAGAATGAATTTACCTGTAACTATTAAACACCTACTGCAACTCTAGGCTGATTTTGCAACCTGCATATTAGTGTGCCATCAAAATAAATTAGAATGATACGTCATACTAAACATAGCTAAAAACCTTGAATATGCAAAGAATAGCGCTGGTATAAAGATGACGTGTCAGACCTGAGATCCTGGTTTATGGGTAATTGCATTTCCCCATGTTACAGACTGATCTGAAGGAGAAGTTATTTATTATTGCCAATTAAGCATACATAAAATTTCACCTAAACGAACAAAAGAAGATTTTACGGTTCGGCGAAACACATTTTGACCTGTATTCCCAACCTGATAATTATGGAGCACTTCTAACAGGAGAGGATCTTACTGCTTTTCGCCCCTCACATCGAGATCATTAACACTGTAGTTGTAGTGTTTTTTGGAGCCATATATAACACCTGAAATATGAACACATGATTAGATGTGCTAATTTAGTAAGCCAATAAGTACTCAGCAATCAAAACATAGGCTAGTTGCTTCTATTCTTTTAAGCACTTAAGATGAGCAAAATCCTGAACACCCATATTGATGCCCAAGTTTCTCGGCCTTCTGTAACCAGTGCCTATATAATCAGACCAAGATACTATTTAACGACATATCTGCTACGAAAAAAACCCAGAATCAGACCAAAAACTTCTAGATATTGACAGAGAATAGCAACCAAACTAAAAAGAAACATCAACAACATCAAACCATAGCCAAAGAAGGCCCACCTTCGACTGCTGCAACTCTAATCGTCTACACTTCAAACAACTTATCAACTTCATCTTTACCACTCTCCATCTTCGCAACCTCTAAACCACCCGGCCTACCTGATCCAAAGTAGTAATCCCTGCAAGAAAAAACAAAAAACCTATTCGGACATTACATCAAACATCTTCTTATATACATTAACAAACTTAATAAAAAAATTTATATAGACCTGCGTATAAGCATCAATAGCAGAACCTAATCTATTCTTCTTAAAATATAAATCCCCATCTTGTTTAAGCTGTTTTGCTTGTACTTTCACACCTTTCACCATCGGAATAAAACAAAAAACCAAACACGAATTTTCCGATGATGATGATAACCATTCAACATATATAAAAAATATTCAGATTTATCTAATGCGATTGTATGATTTTTTGTGTAGTAAATTGTACGGAAGACAATGAAATAACCATAAAATCGTTTCATATTCATCATCATAACACATAAACCCTTGATATGCACCCGGGTAGTGGATTTAAGTTGTGATATGCATTCACTACCACCATCTTTTGAGGAATTCCTGGAGCCTTACACTAATCATGGAAAGCTCACCCTCGTAATGAACCTCCACATTCAATTATAAAGAATTTAGGAGGAAATGCCAATAAAAATATCAAATTAGAGAGAATATTTCCAAGGGAGTTTTTTTTTCCATTCAAATAATAAGTATAGTATTGAGATCAACATATATATCAAGCATAGTGTTGTCCAAATTTTGAAAAACAAGCACACGGCAAGAATCGACGATAGATATCGAGGCCAAATTGGGATTTTCATGGTCAAATACTGTTCAAGCACAGGATACTTATTACATGCATACCTCGTGTCCTCATCGATCCATAAATCTATATGCATGAACTATTGGTACGAAACATAAACTAGTACGTATGCTAAAAAGATTGCACATGAAAGATGAATAAATAAGAAAAGTTGTGACATGTTTAAGTTAAGAAATTGTCCTATACTGTATTACATAATATATAAGTAGATTAACACCAACTTGGTTCAATCCAATGAAGGGTGAAAAACTCTTTCGTTCCAAGGAAATCCGCAAACTCTTCTTGGATGACTTTATTATCAAAAGTGTGATACCTGCATGTTTCTAGTGAATAGAACACCATATTCCCGCTCTTGGAGGACAATCTGGGAAAATAGATCTTGTTCTCCATCTCTGGAATCCTGGCTTCAATGCAAAGAGATGATGCACCACAGAAAATCATATGTTTACCTAAACCATTTATTTTCACCCATTCTTTTGTAGAACCCTTCAACTGGAATACCTCGACTGATTCTCCATACTTGCCCACGATGACTTGTAAGAGATGATTGTCACATCTTACTTGGTAAGACTGGGGGAAAGATGTGCAGCAGCTTGTTGGCCCTGAACCTGCATGCTCCGAACAGAAATCATCTCTTCCAATCTCTTTATAAACATCAAGTCCTCCATCGCCTCTCATAGCAAAAAGATCATGGCCATGAAATGTTAAAATCCGATAGGAATATAAATCATTAACATTAATATCCAGAATAACATGCCGCCAGGATGGTTCCCCGGATACAAAATAAATGAAAACATCAAGGATAGATAATCCAACAACCATACAGTTAGGAGAAGTAGGTGGTGCTGAGAAACATAAGTCAGCCCAATAACCGAGTCTTGGAAGCTCGCGGATATCATTTGTGAAAGGGTTAAAAAAAACCAGTGAATAATCATGTTCAGGTTTTAAAATCAGCAACCAACCATACCTCAGACACTTTATTTCGATATCACAAAGCAATTGTAGAGGTGTTTTTATAAAATACTTGTCACCAAACACGGGATCTGTAAAAGTCATAACGCCTCTTTGCTTGTCAAAGACCATTAGCAATGGCGAAACTAATGAATATGTCTGCAGCCGCTCTGATGCTTTCCCGTTGTTGTATTGTATCAAAGGTGCTGCTGAATGACAAAGTTTGCATGTAGAACGGAACTTGAGGTATTCGACACCAACACAAAACTCCATAACCACTTCCAGAACATGTAGCGGAATATTGAGCAGGTGTAATTCATCTTCATCGCCATTAACTGGTCTTACAATTATATCAGTATCCATGTCCTTTTCTTGTTCAGATTCAGCATGATCACTTTCTAACCTACACAAACTCTGATTTTCAGGAAAAAATTTCCTGCTAATATAAAGTAAGTACCAGAAAACCATTTTTCAGTTTTGTTTATATCTATGAAACCAAATAACATTTAAAAAATAATTATAGATTTGAAATTTTATAAAGTTCAAGAAAATCACATTGCCACCCCTACAAATAACTGAAAGCAATACAATACCTGCATTTATATCCAGAAGGGGGAAATAGCAGGTGTGAAGCATCTTTGGTGAAATTAAAATTAACTTCATGATCACAGTTAACTGATCTTTCGACTATCTGAACATGGGCATCTTCTAACCTACACAAAATTTGATTTTCAAGAGAAGTTTCCAGCTAGATTAGAAGTAGGGTAAATATATGAAAGCAATAGATACCTGGCGCATTCGGGCATTTCCCACACTGACAAGTGGTTTGATCCTGCCAAACAAGGCCCAGAAGATACAGAGAAGGTTTTATCTTTAACATGGTACGAGTTTAAAATTTTTCCCTTGTCACAAAAAATATGTACATAACCCCCAAATTCAGATGACGCAATTGCAGAGCTGTAAGGTTCTGGTGATGAATCAGTGACAAATTCCATGGTAAACATAGTGTCTTTAAGGTCATCTATTTCTTCCCACGTCTTATTATTCATGTCTAGTTTATACACATTCACTGAACCTACAGTCATACCAATGTCTATAAAACCTATCTGAATGGTGAACAGTTCTGTACAAGATCCTTTCAGTTTACGAGTCATGCCATAACAACCAACGGGTTTTATTAAAGGGAATTCTAAAATTGGTAATAAAGTTATCACAACTTCCCCCCAGGAATCTTCAGAATTACCACTGCTTAGCTTTGTTCTTCTCTTTCTGTTATGATAATTAACCATCACATCAACCTCCACGAGAAGCATACGCGTAGTGTTGTTCATTACGTCAATGTATGAATATAGTTTACCATTGCAACAAGTTAGAGAATGCAACCAACCATCAAAACCAGTTATGCTCATTATTTGTTTATCATATGTCATTTCAGTCCATCTTAATTCCTTTCTTTTACGTGCGTCAGGCAAGAATGAATCGCTCCCGAGGCTACAATACACAAATTTATATTTTTTGGGTCTCGTTAGCAAAAGAACAGAATCCGGGTGATCGGGCGGGGCTGACAAACAACAACAGTATATGAAATCATCATGATCTCCTTCTGATTTTTGAAGAATCAACGGAGGGAAATTAATGATCTGAGAAGTAAACGGGTTCCAAAGAGACCACATGACATCAGTTGGATAGTTGGAGGAGAGAAGTGCCCAACAGCCAAAGAAACAGCCTCGGATATGTTTTCCGACTAGCTCTGGGATTTTTAAGTGATTATGCGAGAGTGGGTCGTTTAAGTTGAAGAAGAAATGAGTTTGTGTGTCGTCATCATTGGCAACAAACCATGGATATTTAGGAGATATGGTAGGCACTATTGAACCGCAAGAAATCTGCTCATGTTCCATACAAGATGTTCTTTGTTGTACTGAATGCACCTGTGTGTCATCGTAGTAATATTTCAAATTTAAAGAATTGCAACTACAAAATAAATAAGATCAAACAAAATTCGATTTTTAGTACTTAGGTCATATCTTCACATGTAACTGAATGATCCCAAAAGGTCTTCAACTTTAATTGCAACCACAAAGAATTGCTTACCATTTTTTTCTACCCGTTAACTGAATGATCCCAATTTAATCAAAAATTGATCATTTTATATCAAGTTAAAATCAGTAGAAGCAAAATCAACCCAAATTAAGAATCAATCAAATAAAAATTTAAGATTGAGAATTCATACCTCAAAACTTGAAGATCGAAGCTTGGACTTATAGAATACAACAATATCACTGCTACGTTTTATTTAACTTAATAAATAAATACGATACACTTTTGGGATTGAATCCAATCGGTTGATTATTATGATCTTTATTTATAGTAGAGGTTGAAAAAAGGAGTTTAGTTGGGTTCCGTTAGATGGGTCAAACAACCCATCAAACAACCTCCTTATTATGACCTTTTTTTTCCAATTTCTTTTACAGGATTGTCAAAATTTCACACACTTGTTAGTTTTTTTTACGTTTTCACCGTTTTTTCACGTTTTTCGGTTCTTTTACGCTTTCCTCAGTAATTTTACGTTTTCAACAGAAATATTACGTTTTCATCTGAAAATTTTACGTTTTCATCAGAAATTTTACGTTTTCATCAGAAATTTCACGTGAAAAAAGTAACAAAGCCTAGAAAAATTAACAAATACAGACAAGAACGTGAAAAACATACGAAAACGTTAAAAAATGACGAAAGCTTATAAAACAGATGAAAACGTCATAATTGACGGAACCTGAAAAAATTTAGGCAAAGGTAAAAAATATGTGAAAACGTAAAAAAAATAACGAAAAGGTGAAAAACATACGAAAACGTAAGAAAATTGACCAATAAACGGATATAAACGGATGAAAACGTAAACATTAGACAAAAAACAAACATAAACGTGAAAAACAGACGAAATATGAAAAACATATGAAAATGTAAAACGATTGACCAAAAACATATCAAAACGTAAAAACTAGCGAAAATGTGAAAAAACATAAAAAAAACCTAAAAATTACACATGAAAGATCGATCAGATGGCATGATGACTTGAGCATTTATCAGCGGACTTCGCCCAAGTAGAATATATAAGGATTTAATTGCCCGACCACCTATGTGAAGACTTATATATACATGTCAATGGTTGCATAAGAGCTGCCGAAGCTAATCATGCAAATCAACTTCGTGATTGAAAAAATGGATCGTGGACAAAATTACAGGTTCCAAGTGAAATATAAAATAGATGCTTGAGTATAAATAAAGTGTCAAACTCATTGCTTTAATACTATGGAGCAGGTGTGCAACAATTATGAATTGTCATATGTCTTTCTCCTAAACTATATATTAAGTTGTTTTAATGTTGATTACTAGTAAATATCAAGAAAAATTCTTATCTATTTTAATGATGAGATACCAACAATTAAATAGCAAAAAAGTTTTGTAATTTGTCCAGGAACTAAATCGGCCTCATGATCATGCGGGTGAGAAGCAACATAATAAACTAATCACGCAAATGTCGCAAGTCCGTCCGATGATACTAATCCCGCCATAAAAGGATGAAGAAAGTTGTACATGGCTACAATGTATGAATAAAGAAAAGTATCAATAGCATCTCGTTATTAACGGGATGATAAGCTATATTGCTTACAAAGACGCGAAACTTATCGCGCAAAGTGGCACGCCCACAAAAAAGACGTGAAATATCATCACGCAAAAGTGGTACGCCCGCTTTAATTATTGTCTCCCGCCATTAATGGGATGAAAAGCTAAAAATAGCTAATACGCAAAACTTAATATAAAGCAAAGCGAAAAGGTCCGGACCAATACATTATTCCACTCTAAAAGGAAAAAGAAGCTACAGTTAGCATAGTGACATTACCACTCAATTTGGCGCAAAAATTATTACGTGAATCCGATAAAAAGGCGCGTAAACCCAACGCGAATCTGACTATTAAATGGGCAAAAACCCTAAATAAGCGAATGCACAAACAAATCACAAACACGAATAGACGCAAACTTGTAGAACCAAGATACCCATCAACATATGGCAAAAGACACGTATGGAAAATATCACAAAAGTGTATACATGTTGCATTAACATTTAACATATATACACTTGAGGGCTTAATAGAGGGTATCACATAGTCCTAATGCATATATGACATCCTCACATATATTATAAAATTGCAATACATATTTAACTATAAAATACTCATGTGAGTAATAAGTCATGTAATGTGATATACTACGATATTAAAACACACACTAAAATGTAACAGAATGAAAGAATGAATAAAAGTTAGGTGAGGGGAGGAGTATATATACTCCTTTTCTTCTCTTCAATCCAACACTTTCGCACTTGTATACTTTAAGCCCTTCCAGTATCAAACTTGGCACTCTAGTTGAAACAGTCCCCCTCCATCTTTATCTTAAGGCAAAACTAGTCCTCTAGGTTTGGACTTATATTCTCAACACTTCCCCTTAAGTCATTAACCTGCAAAAGCATTATACAAACCAAGCAATCTACAAAAAAATTTTGGTCAAATATAAGCAATCCTAGATTTAACTTTTATAGGCTTTATATAACCTGCAGATATTTTCTCTCTTAAGAAATAAAGATCAATTTCAAAATGCTTGCTTCTTTCATGAAGCACATGATTCATAGAGATTTGAATAGAAGAATTATTGTCACAATTCATTTCAACTGGTAAAATCATTTCCACTTTCATATCATTTAACACTTTATGAATCCACATGACTTCACAACACACATTGCACATAGCTCTATATTCAGCTTCTGTAGAAGACCTAGAAACAACACTTTGTTTCTTACTCTTCCAAGAAACTAAATTATTCCCCGGAAACACACAATAACCAGTTAAAGTCTCCTGGTTATTTTGCACTTTGCCCAGTCTGAGTCAACAAAAACAGTCAGCTTATTATAATCACCTTTCTTAAAAGTGGTACCTAAACCAGGTTCACTTTTCAAGTATCTTAGAACTCTGAAAGCAAGTCTTAAATGAGATTTCATAGGACTATGCATGACTTGACTAAGACAATGCACAACATAAGCAATGTAAGGTCTTGTCATAGTCAAATAGATCAATTTTCCCATAAGTTTTTGATATGGAGTAATCTCAGTAAGTTTTTCATCATCACCAAATTTTTTATTCAGTTTTTTACTATCTGGATTAACTTCAATAGGTGCACCACAAGGTTTGCAACCTAACATACCAAACTCAGTCAATAATTCTGTGCAATATTTTCTCTGAGTTAAACATATACCATTATCAATGTCTATAACCTCAATGCCCAAAAAATATTTAAGTTTTCCAAGATCTTTGATAAGAAACTTAGAACTTAAAAATTGCTTAAACTTGTTAACTTCATCAAGATTATTTCCAGTGATAACAATATCATCAACATATACAAGCAAAACCAAGAAAACACCATTACTATTCTTAATAAATAATGAAAAATCATTTGGACTTTGAACAAAACCATTTTCAATAATAACATATACAAGTTTCTCATTCTATTTTCTTGGGGCTTGCTTTAACTCATATAGAGACTTAACCAATTTGCACACTTTGTTACTATTATCATCTTCATAACCCCTCATGTATTTTCATATAAATTTCTTCATCAAGTTCACCATATAATAAAGCATTATTGACATCTAATTGAAACAATGGCCTATTATTGCAAACAGCTATACTCAAAACACATCTGACAGTAACAATTTTAACCACAGGTGAAAAAGTTTCATCATAATCAATTCCTTCCCTTTGATTAAAACCTATGGCAACAAGTCTAGCTTTAAACCTTTCTACATCACCACTAGACTTATATTTAACTTTCCAAATCCACTTACATAGAATATCCTTTCTTCCTTAGGGAAGATCAGTAATAATCCAAGTATTATTTCTGTTTAAGGCTTCCATTTCTTGATTCATGGCCTCAATCCATCAACTATCTTTGATTGCTTCAGAATACATTGTAGGGTCATGAATTTTATTCAGATTAGTAGTAAACACAAAGTTATCAATACTAAGATTAGCATAACTAACAACTTTATTGAACATCTTCTTTACTTCTACTAGAACCTATAGTGTTGTCACTAGTTTTAACACTAACTTCAGGTACAATACTATGCTTACTACCTATACTATCTCCATTCTCATCATAGGATTCACTAGATATCTGACTGCTTGTGTTAAAAAAATTAAATCATTAACATCTTTTTCATTAAAAACATTTTCTTTGCTAATAACATCATTTTTAAATGGAAAAACTGTTTCATAGAATTTGACATCTCTAGAAAACAAAAACTTTTTACTTTCCAAACTAAACAGCTTATAACCCTTTTACATCAAAAGCATAACCCACAAAAATACATTTTTCAGATCTTGACTCAAACTTATCAAAAACATTCAACACATTAGAAAAACACAAACAACCAAACACTTTAAAATGGAGAATACTAGGTTTTGACTAATAAACCATTTCATAAGGACTTTTACCAGATAACACAGTAGTAGATAACCTGTTAATCAAATAAGTAGCAGTTAGCACATATTCAGACCACATGTTTAACGGAATACCCTCCCCTGAAACATGAGGGCTCTAGAAGTATTAAGTAAATGCCTATGTTTTCTTTCAGCAACACCATTTTGCTCAGGTGTATAACCACATGTGGTTTGATGAACTTAATAAGTGTGAAAACACTTATCCTTTTACCACTTATATATAATAAAAACGATACCAAAAAGTGTATTTAATGTCGTAAAAGTCAGAATTATGCGTGGTTTGTGTTTTTATTGTATTTTAGGACCAAAAGATGAAAAAGGAAGAAAACACGGGCTTTCACGGGCTTTTAACGAAGAAAAAGACAAAAGACGAAGTCAAAAGATCAAAAGTGCAAAAAGAACGGAAGTCAAAGGCCTATTCTGAAGATTTATCGAAGAAAAAGACCAAAGACGGAAGTTTAACGAAGTCAAAGATCCAAGTCTAATAAAAGATAAAAATTAGAAGACGAGTTCATTTTATCTATCGACAAATCCTGAGACAAAGTCGAGAAAGACAAATTAATTAAAAAGACGAGAAGACAAAGAGAAAGAAGGAAGCAATAACACCACATTACTCCTCCACTATAAATAGTTCATTTTTTCATCATTTGTAATCATTAGGAATTTCTTAATTAGATAGATTAGAGTAGGAGTAGGAGTAGGTGTAATTTACTTTCTCTCTCTAGCTTTCTTTCATGTTTTTAAGCATTTCATCTTTAATCTTTCATTCTTTAATCTTGTCTTGTTGGATCTTAATCTTTAATTTAAGCTTTTTACATTAATCTCATTCTTCCTTTCTTGATTAAAATCTTATGTTTGATTTGGTTAATCATGTAGTTTGTTTGATCTTTATGCTTATTTGATTATTCATGTGCTTATTTCATTGTTCTTATGGTTTTGATGTGGTAGATGTTATAGCTTATTGTGCTTATTAATTATTTTGTGTTTGTTTTATTTTTAATTAAGTTGATTTGGTAGATTAATATTTTTAAAAGTGATTTTATATATTTTGCTTATTTGGTGTTTTTAGAGGTTTTTTTAGTGTTGTGTTTGGCTTATTTTAAAAATTAATTTAGCTTAATTTTTGCTTATTGGTGGCTTATTTTTATTCTCTGTTTTTTTAGATCTTGCGAAGTCTAGATATAGTCCATCTTTCGGAAGAGGGTTTTGGCAATTTTCTGAAAGTTAGTTTAAATATTTTTCTCTGAAAGTTATTTTTAGTTTTTCCCCGAAAGTCAGTTTTTATTTTTAGTCTGAAACTCATTTTTCTATTTCCTCCGAAACTTATTTTGTTCCGAAACTCATTTTTTAAACAAAAGTCTAAAACCCAAAAGTTATGAAAGTTTAGTTATTCAAAAAAGTTACGAAAGTAATTTTTTTTGTCCCGCTCTTTTTTTTCTCTCCGAAACTTCATTTAAAAAGAAAGTTACGAAACTCAAAACCTCCGAAAGTCAACTTCAAAAAAAGTTACGAAAGTTTTGGAAGCCAAAATCTCCGAAAGTGGATTTACCCACTTTAGTTTTCCCTCCATTTCTTTGTCACCCATTGTCCAACATGTTTCTTATTTCCCAACATTAGTTATTTAGTCCGTAAATCGATTTAGTTTTATCCGAAAGTCAGTTTAATTTTTATTCTGAAAGTCAGATATTTCTAGTTTTATTTTTCTGTAAATTTTAGTTTTAGTATTTTATCCGAAAGTTTTAGTTTTAATTTTTATTAAGTGCCCGTTTTAATATTGTTTCGTTTCTTTTTAAAGTAGCTTTATTATCCAATTTCGTTTATTTTAATTAAGTAAGTTTTATTTTTAATTCGAAAGTTTATTATATTTTTAGTTTTATTTTTATTAATTGTTTCTTTTTAATATTTGTTTTAATAGTTGTTTTTAAATAAGTTCGTTTTAACATTTGTTTCTTTATTGTTTGTTATTTCTCTTTAGTCTATTTTTAATATTTTTCGCACTTTACTTTTTAAATAATAGATAACCATATTTTATTTTATCCACCAAAAACAACTAAGTCACACTTAAAACCTTTGGTCAATTCGAATCGAGTCGAGATAAAAAACGAACTTAGTAAAAATTCTGTATTAAAATGGCGCCGCTGCCGGCTCTTTTCGTGAAGATTAACGGTTTTTTGTGAGAGACGCGTTGGATTTTGGGATCCGTTCACTCGTGAACGTTATTTTTCTTGCTTAAAATTCAAAAAAATTCCAAAAATCCATAAAAATAAAAAAATTCAAAAATCCAAAAACATTTAAAAAAATCATAAAAAGCATTTATTTTCAAAAGTTTTGCACCTAAAATATTTTCTTTTTACGTTAACCTTATTTCTTCTTCTATTTCTTTTCTATCTTTTTCTTTTGTAGGTGTACGAGACTCGTGCTATTATTATCATGGATAATCGTCCGATATGGGAAATATTGCAAGAAGAGCGTTATCAGATTATGTCCGAGGAGTGTACGACTTGTGGTGGACCTCATGCTTATTTTAATTGTGACAAAACTTATGGGGAAGTTTATACTAATGAGGAAGGTATGTGCTATGCTACTAATACTTATTTTGTATCCCCTAGTTTTGCCACAACGAGTAACCCACCACATTATGATCAAGGGTTTTATGGGGAATTTCAAAATCAAGGCTTTTCAAATCATGAAAGTTTTCAAAATGTAGGCAATTTTCAAAATTATAATCAAGGGAATATTTCACAACCTCAAATGGACTTGGTTCTACAAAAATTGACTGAACATGAGAGAACAATGAAAGCGATGAAAGAATCGACCAGAGAATGGCAAGAGGAAATCGATAGAATATTCATTCTCATTTTAGAAACCTATCAAGTTCAAGATAATATTGAGCCATCTTTGAGAGTTGATGCTGAGGAAAACACCACTACTAGTAGTGATGTTCCCACTGTGGATCCTTCCATCTCTCCGCCAATAGAGGAGAGACAAGGCCCGGAGATTAACATGAGTTTTACTCCTCCTCCGGTGTTGACACCCACAACTACATTTAGCTCACCTACTTCCTCGCCTCTTGAGGAAATTCCCGAGATTATACTTGAGCCTACATTACCCATTGATGACCCCATTTCTTCACCTACTCTTTCAAATGACTTTATGCTTTCTTCAAATTCTATTAGTGAGACATGTTTTGATAAACCAATTTTTGAGGAGTGTGGAGAACTTTATAATGAGTCCATAGAAGAAGAACCCTTAATTGGTCCTGCACCTAAGGAGTTTGTAGATAAGGATGAGTTATTTTGTGATTCCGACTATACTTTTAATTATTCATCGGGATCGGATGAGGATGACTCTCCTATTTTATCAAAACCGACTTTTGCGGGGCTTACGGACGAGGTCGCTCTTAATGATGATTTTTCTCCATGCTATGAGAATTTCACTTTTGAAATTTCTCATTTTTCCCCATTTCCTCCGGGAGATGAGGGCGATGTCGATTTATTGTCTCTGACTTACAAGAATTTCACTAATGAACTTGGTCTTTTAGATGAGATGGAAGACGTTCTTCTTCGCGACAAGTTATTGAAATTTCATCTTCTTATTGTTGAAATTGAAGCATTGAATTCTACTCCTATTACCGAGTCTTTACCCCCGTCTATTACTCCCGTTGACAATAATGACACATTTATAGAAGAAATTGACATTCTCTTAATACCTCTGGGTATTGATGATGATGATGACACGTAGGGGGATATTCTTTTTGATACTTTGATGCATGAAGATATTGTCTTAAGTCCCCCTCCCGAGCACCTTTCATCCCATACTTTAGAGACCATTACTAAGGATGAATGCTTTGAACCAGGAGGTGACATTGATTATTCTATGATCGATTCCTTTACGGCTTTGCCGCTTAGTGATAATCATATGTATTTTGGGGATGACATTTTGATTCCTTTACCCACCTTACCTCTCGTGGATGATAACTTCGCATACTTCTCGTATGTTGAGAGGACCTTTTTACCTTTCATGACCTATCCCCCGGCCTCTCATTTATTATTTTCCTCCGGGATCGAGGACAAGATTTTTGATCCCGGTATTACATTAGAAGCTTCCCCATGGACCATTTAATTCGGGGTCGAGTCAGGCTCGTGACTCGGTTAATAAAAACAAGCGCTTCTCGGGAGGCAACCCGCTGATCTATCCTTTTTATCCATTTTCATAATAAGTGTAGGGGAGCCCCGTTGTTGTTTGTTGTTTTCTTTCTTATGATGTGCAGGGATTGGAGCTTTCAAAGATCCACTTTTGATGACTTTTGACGACCCGTGATTCCGTGTAACCGTCTTCCATGTTCTATCCTAAACTTTTGATTCACTATTTTATCATTTATGTTGAAATAGGAATCACTTTAGTTGTCTTTCCCTTAGCAAGATTTAAACAACGTGCACAATGTCCTAAGTGTAGGGGATTTTACTTCCGCATGCTTAAACATTGAGTACAATGTTTATATTAAGTGTAGGGGAGACTTCTATCGAAGTTAAGTGGGCTTTTCCATGAATATGTCCTCATTTTAACCGAAAAAATGATTTTTTCGACATTTTTCAAAATTTTTGATCTATTTTGGCCTAGTGGTATTTTCCTTTGTTATTGTTATTTTCTTTCTTCGTAATTATTTAGTAAAATGGTTTTAACAAGTTTAGATGTCTTTGATATATTAGGCCCGTCATGAATCTTTTGACTCAACCGGAGTTTACTTATCCATGTTTACTCTAGCTAGTATCCTTAACCATATGGACCTTAATTGGTTTATTAGGCTAAGCATCCACGAGTCTCATTCCTTGAGATTTAAAATTGTGGAGAACGATAGATGATAGAGTCAGTTATAAGTTTTGTATTCTTTCATGAATTTATGTGAGTTAATTATAAGCTTTTTCTCTCATTGCTTGTCAACAAATAAATGCAATAAATAAGGTCGTATGATTTGAAAAGTTACTTAACTTCTAGCCCAAGATCGTTTAAAAGTTACTTGGGATTAATTAGAGTTCATCGCCAAGGCATAACTTATTGAAGTGGGATGCGAATATTGGCGAGTCTAAAAAGGCCCTAACAAGGCATGAGGATTCCATTTTATTGCTAAAGATCCAAAGTGATGTGAAAAATCATTTATCAAAAATCAATATGAAGGATTGAGACACACAACGAGAAGCAATTACTCCCATAGAGATCATGGAGAAGTCTATCCGAAAAGACCCTAACAAGGTATGAGGATAAATAGATCCAAGTCCGAAAAGGAGGCGAATCGTTGTATATAAAAATCCCAAATAAAGATTGGAGAAAAATGAATAAGTCGTGGTCCAAGTTTGAAGAATCTCTCAAAAACTTCAAGTGAATAAATTCCTATTATGAAGAGAAGACCATTATTTCAAGAACGTCTCTCAAGATTCGAAGTATGAAGTCAATGCCAAATATCGGTCCGAGAAAGGTCTCAAATCGTGAAATGAGTTATGCCAAATTATGAACTTTATGAGGTTTCGAGAAGCAGTTTTAAAAGATTTTGTGCTTTAGCTAACTATTGATTAAATCGTCCTACTTTATTTTTAGCCTTAATAAATTATCGAAATAAGTCAAAAATGCATCCTCATGATCATTCAAGACATAAATAAAATATAAGAGATACAACTAGGAATAAGGGGGTCCAAGTGAATAATTGAGCCACATGAGTAAGTGTTAGCTTTACTAACTTATAATAACAATGATCTCGTTTTTACGCTTGGTATGGGGAACGTGAAACTTGAGGGTGATTAATGTTCATGACACCAAAGCCCTAATGTAAGTCTTAGATTTCTTTACAAGTTTCTTCCTTCAAACATTTTGTAATTTTCTATCTTTTTATTTGCTATAGTATCGTAGTATGTAATAAAGACCAAGGTGGGTTAATTATGATGGAGAGTGTAAATCTTGCTTTGAAATTAAATCATTGCATGAGGGCATTGCAATGGTCAAGTGTAGGGGATTTAATAAGTGTGAAAACACTTAACCTTTTACCACTTATATATAATAAAACGAGACCAAAAGGTGTATTTAATGTCATAAAAGTCGGAATTATGTGTGGTTTGTGTTTTTATTGTGTTTTAGGACCAAAAGATGAAAAAGGAAGAAAACACAGGCTTTCACGGGCTTTTATCGAAGAAAAATATAAAAGACGAAGTCAAAAGATCAAAAGTGCAAAAAGAACGGAAGTCAAAGGCCTATTCTGAAGATTTATCGAAGAAAAAGACCAAAGACGGAAGTTTAACGAAGTCAAAGATCCAAGTCTAATAAAAGATAAAAATTAGAAGACGAGTTCATTTTATCTATCGACAAATCCCGAGACAAAGTCGAGAAAGCTAATTAATTAAAAAGACGAGAAGACGAAGAGAAAGAAGGAAGCAACAACACCACATTACTCCTCCACTATAAATAGTTCATTTTTCTATTATTTGTAATAATTAGGAATTAGTTTATTAGATAGATTAGAGTAGGATTAGGAGTAGGTGTAATTTACTTTCTCTCTCTAGCTTTCTTTCAAGTTTTTAAGCATTTCATCTTTAATCTTTAATCTTGTCTTGTTGGATCTTAATCTTTAATTCAAGATTTTTACATTAATCTCATTCTTCCTTTCTTGATTAAAATCTTATGTTTGATTTGGTTAATCATGTAGTTTGTTTGATCTTTATGCTTATTTGATTATTGATGTGCTTATTTCATTGTTCTAATGGTTTTGATGTGCTAGATGTTATAGCTTATTGTGCTTATTAATTATTTTGTGTTTGTTTTATTTTTAATTAAGTTGATTTGGTAGATTAATATTTTTAAAAGTGATTTTATATATTTTGCTTATTTGGTGTTTTTAGAGTTTTTTTAGTGTTGTGTTTGGCTTATTTTAGAAATTAATTTAGCTTAATTTTTGCTTATTATGGCTTATTTTTATTCCCTGTTTTTTTTCAGATCTTGCGAAGTCTAGATATAGTCCATCTTTCGGAATAGGGTTTAGGCAATTTTCCGAAGTCAGTTTAAATAATTTTCTCCGAAAGTTATTTTTATTTTTTCCCGAAAGTCAGTTTTTATTTTTAGTCTGAAACTCATTTTTCTATTTCCTCTTAAACTTATTTTGTTTTGAAACTCATTTCTAAAAATACTCCGAAACTCATTTTTTAAACAAAAGTTCGAAACCCAAAAGTTACGAAAGTTTAGTTATTCAAAAAAGTTACGAAAGTAATTTTTTTTGTCCCGCTCTTTTTTTTCTCTCCGAAACTTCATTTAAAAAAAAGTTACGAAACTCAAAACCTCTGAAAGTCAACTTCAAAAAAAGTTACGAAAGTTTTTGAAGCCAAAAGCTCCGAAAGTGGATTTACCCACTTTAGTTTTCCCTCCATTTCTTTGTCACCCATTGTCCAACATGTTTCTTATTTCCCAACATTAGTTAATTTAGTCCGTCGATTTAGTTTTATCCGAAAGTCAGTTTAATTTTTATTCTGAAAGTCATATATTTTTAGTTTTATTTTTCTGCAAATTTAATTTTAGTATTTTATCCGAAAGTTTTAGTTTTAATTTTTATTAAGTGCCCGTTTTAATATTTGTTTCGTTTTTTTAAAGTAGCTTTATAATCCAATTTCCTTTATTTTTATTAAGTAAGTTTTATTTATAATTCGAAAGTTTATTTTTATTTTTATTAATTGTTTCTTTTTAATATTTGTTTTAATATTGTTTTGATAGTTGTTTTAAAATAAGTTCGTTTTAACATTTATTTTTTATTGTTTGTTATTTGTCTTTAGTCTATTTTTAATATTTTTCGCATTTTACTTTTTAAATAGAAATAGATAACCATATTTTATTTATCCACAAAAAACAACTGAGTCACACTTAAAACCTTTGGTCAATTCGAATCAAGTCGAGATAAAAACGAATTTAGTAAAAATTCTATATTAGAACTATACCATTACTTTTAACAAATTCAACAAACTTATTATTAACAAACTCAGTTCCATTATCACTTCTGAAAATTTTAACTTTTTTGTTAAACTGATTATCAAGAAGTTTAAAGAAACTTTCAACACGATCAAAAACTTCACTTTTGCTTTTTAGTAAAAACACCTAAACAGATCTGGTATAATCATCAACCACAGTAAGGAAAAACCTATACCTTTGCATACTAGTAACCCTATAAGGACCCCAAACATCAAGATGCACAATATCACCAAGATGTTTAGTCTTGTGATCAATTAAAGGAAATGACTCCCTAGTCTGTTTAGCTTTATGACAAACATCACAAGGATCTCAACCATTAAGTTTAATTTTATCACTATATTTTTTAAAAACATCCAACACTTTATCAGCGAGATGCCCTAATCTATTATCCCAAATAGAACTAGAGATCTGACAGCATTTAACATTTTTATTTAATATAGGCCGACCTTCATCAAGAAAGTATAACACATCTTTTTCACTACCAGTCCCCATCAGGACCTTGTGAGTTAAATCATGAATAACACAATTAGATTCATTAAAGCTCACATTAACCTTATTATCTTTAGATAACTTTTGCACTGACAAGAGACTGACTTTGTATCCAGGAACAACCAACATATCTTTAATTATCAAATTGTTTATTTTAAAACATCCAATCTTTTTTACATATTCCAAAGTTCCATTATGATGAGCAACACTTATATTTAGATAAGAAACATCAAATAAAAGTTTTTCAGAATATGTTATATGCTGACTAGCTCCTGAATCTATAATCCATCCAACATAAGTACTATAAGTACTTATGTTTGAATTATAGTTAAAAAATCTACAAGCCAAAAAATTGACAACACAATTATTAATTTTGAAGGTACCTGCAAGCTGCAGAACCCATAGAATTATCTCCTGAAACACTCAGTAATCTCATAAGTCTTTGATATTGATCAGTAGTAAGAGTATGAGGAGTACTCTTAAATTGATCACTCTTATTGTCATTAATACTCACATTACTAACATTATTCTGAGTTGAATTATTATTTATCTTGAAATTAGGTGGATAACCCATTAACTCAAAACATCTGTCTATAGTATGGCCATTCATGTTACAATGTTACAAACAAGATTGCCATTTTTATATCCATTAGAACCAGATTTATTTGAGTTCCAGTTATTATTATTATTCCTGTTAACCCCTTTATTCCAAGTACTAGAATTCCCACCAGACTTAACAACAAAAGCAGATGGCCCAGATTTAGCATTTTCTGAAGCATTTCTATGTGACTCATCCCTAGAAAGAGTTGCAAAAGCAGTTCTGTTAGCCTCAAAATATTGAATCAAATAAGAATGTTCGGTCATAAGTTTATTATGTATCATATTTTAGAACGTTGTAATAGGTAGTAGGTTAGTCGTGTTTTACGGGCTTAACTTTAAGCTAAAGTTCATTCATAAGTAACTAAAGCCTAAAAGGAAAGCCTGACCCATTAATATATAGCCCAAACAAGCCCGCATGTGGGTGGACTATATATACTCACATCCTAGCATGTTAAGAGGTGGTTGGTTCATTTGTTTTCTCTCTCTAATCTAATCCTCTCTAAGTTTCACCATTCTCTCTCTTTTCTCTCTCTACTTTCTCTCTATAGAATTCATCTATCTTTCTTCTTTATTTCTTGTAGAATCATCACCAAAATTAGGGATAACAATTGGTATCAGTCGCCATGGGGTAGATTAGTGATTGGTTTTTGTTATTGATATTTTGTGGGGTTTTCAAGATCAACACCTCACGCCTCAATTTTTGTGTTTTCCGGGCTATAAATCTTGATATAAATCTCCTACATAGTTGTGGTAGGGATTTGGGTGCTTTGGATTGGTTAAAATCACAGATTTCTAAGCAAAAATCTCATTTTTTAATCATTTTTTCTCGAAACAGTCGACACATTGCGAAACTTATGCTTTCATTTCCATCGCAATGTGCTAGGGTTTATGTATTGCGATACTTATTGCGACAGATATTCCTTTGGTATTGCGACGGGTATTCCTTCGGTATTGCGACAGATATTCCTTTGGTATTGCGACAGATATTCCTTTGGTATTGCGACAGATATTACTTGTGGTATTGCGACAGGTATTGCGGAAAGTATTGCGAAGTTTGCCATTTGACATTGCGAAGATTACTCTTGCACATTGCGAAGCTTACAACATTTAGGATATTGCGAAGACGTTGCGAAGACTTGATTTGTGAACATTGCGAAGACATGTACTTGTTTTGAGAACATTGTGAAGTTTGGGAACATTGCGAAGATTAATATAGTCAGACATTGCAAAGTTTAACAGCTTTACATTGCGAAGTCTCAACTTATACATTGCGAAATCTTCACAAAAAAATTCTGAAAATACACTTAAAAAATTTCAAACTCGTGTGTTTTTTGGTCTTGGAGATTTTTTTGGTTTTTCGAGAACATTTCCTAAGGGATTTCAACTACTTTTCTCTACAACAACAATCACTACCACATCTACTTAAGATCCATATTCATTTCAACATTCAAGATTATCAAGATGGATTCTACATCAACGAATGGTGTGACTCACAACAACATGGTCGCGAGTACCAATGTAATGACGTCTACGTGTTCAAACAGAGAAGAACGAGAGATGCAACAACAAGAACAAGTCCTTAAACAACGTTGTATGCAAGTTTTCAGTGATCTTAAAACGAATCTAAAACGTCTTGAAAGAGAGGCCTTCTTGTACAATCCTTTGTATATGTATGCTTTTCATTGCTTCTTCGGAAATGACCATCGCACGTTCACTTACGAGTTAATAGACCACTTGAAGAATCTTGAGGATGAATTACTCAACAAAAGCCTTCATGAGACAAATTCCAAGAAAGCCCTCAAAACACTCAAAACACCATTTCAACCGTTCTTTGTTTCAAAGTTATTCACGTCTTCTAATTTTGATTCCGACGTTCAAGATGCTAAACAGCACTTCAAAGACTACACTACAATGGAAGCAAAATCATTTAGAGACTTGATATTTGGAAACATGGAATCAATTGAGAAGCTTATGGATGAACGCTTACTTCATGAAAAAGACATGGTCAAAGAACAGAAAATGCAAATGTGCACGGTTGCAAAGATTCATGTAGTGGATACGAGTCCAGTTTCAACTGTAAGTAACGGGACATTATCGAGTGATGCAAATGATAGTTGTAGATCAGGGAACACAAAGCATGGTGCGCAGAATGACCATAGAATTTCTGGGAAACAACGCAACAGCTCTGGAAAACAAAGCATCGACTCTAAGAATGACATCAACAATACACCTTCCTATGATAATGGCCCTGTTTTCGATTCTGAGCCATTGGAAGAGGTACACAATGCTGAATTTAATGTGTTTGCCAATGCCAATACGCATGAGCATAGTGATCACACAACAACCCTTATTGACACATGTATGACAGAAAAGGTTGATAACAATACCACACCTGATTCATCAGACATGTGCAATAATGAGTTTGAGGATGATCAACATGCAAATGAGTATAATGATGAGGAGCGTGTCGCGCTTGCTAATTTAATTGCTAGTTTACAAAAAAGATGTCAATGAAACTAGAAAGAGTCAAAAGCAATTAAAGAAGGCAAACGCAACGCTCACTCAAAACTTTGAAGAAAGCAAACCCGCTCTTATAAAATCTAGTGAGACCATTGATAGTTATAGGGCTCAACTTCTTCAAAGAGACAAAGAGCTTGAGGGGTACAAAATTCGTATAATTAACGTTAAAAATGACGATTTTGAAAATAAATACAACGAAGCTCTTGCTTTGTTAACTAAAGAAAAACGTCAATTTAATGTGTTATTAAGTGATGAACGTCAAAAAACGTACATTGCCACAACAAAAGTAAACGAACTTGAACATAGGCTTTCTATGAATACCACCGACTCTACTAAAATTCTTGATGGTAAGAAACAAGAGGTTGAAACGTTAAAACAAGATTTCAAAAGTCGACATGAAAAAGATACTGAAAAAGTAAAGGAAATAGAAGAACAAGTCAAATCTTTGAATAAAGTTGTTTATAAAACGCATGACTCTATTCAAACCATAAGGATAATAGCATCTTGGTCCTTTTTTAAGGGTAAAGCTAGTTTTGCAAGTCCTAACTACCTCGACCAAGCTCAAGCTACGAACCCCCGCCTTTATCTGGATGAGTCCGAATGGACCGATCCTGATTGTCCTCTTGTTAGGCTTGATAATGAAGAGACATCCCTTTGGGACGAGGAGAGTAGATCACCGGTCAATAAAGAGTTTGTGAAACCATATAATTATGCTTATGAAAACAGTCTTTATGGTCTTTTCACTCCATAAAAACAGAAGTCTCGTGAGCAATTGTTTTTCCAAAGCAAACAAAGAAGAATTCAATGGAAGAAAGTTTTTGCCACTAAGAAATCTAACGTTTTTAAATATATCAATTACTTGCCTCTTGATGCGTCTAAAAGAAAAAGTAGGAAGACTCTTGGTATTCTTAAACATCACATTGTTAATGTTCAATCAATCGTGGAAAGAGATTGGCAAAAACGTGAAAACGACAAGTGGAAAAAAAAAGATTCCTCACGATATAACATTGCTTGTGAAAGAACTTCTGATACCGAATACGGAAACGATAAAAGACACTGTTCTTGAATTTGAAACATTAATTCAGTCTGAAATGTTTTATGATTTGAAATACGTCGAGTCTCTTAAAAAAGAAATTGATGAACTTCAGACGGAAAAATCAGAGTTCTCGAACGAATATGATCTCCTCTTAGAAGAATGTCTCTCCAAAGATATTTTGTGTGTTACTCTTCAATCTTGTGCTGATATCGATGAATATTTTGATGTTGCATGCAAATATCTTGATAAGATCAAAGAGTGTGAGCATCTTGAAATTGAGCTTTCGAAACACAAAGAAAATGTTGATAAAAAGGCGTTTATGTTACTTCAACACCGATCTGATTTCCTTCAAAAACATTGTCATTCTCTTCAACTTGCTTTGCAAGACAAAGTCGGAAAAGGTCCAAATGATAATAACTTGCAAGTAAAACTTTCCGCATCGTGTCGAGAAATGAACGAAAAGAGTATGGAAATTACGGACTTGAAAGCTCAGTTGCAAGAAAAGGACATAACGATAGAAGAGTTGAAAAAACTCGTTGCCAAAATGGGTGGGAAAACTGTGGAACCTAAAATTGTGAAACGTGTTATTCGACAACCCAATGCTTACAAGGATCCAAAGCCATCTATCTTAGAAAAACCGACTCCTTTCTCCAGTTCTTCTCATGTAAAATCTAGGTTACCGCCTAAGACTGATGTGCAACCAAGTGTTCCAAAACCATCCATATCACTCTATGTTCCTCCATTTAGAAAGCACACTGTTGCTAAACCCAACCATGTGAATGCACCTAACACTTCTATCACTCCTCCAAAACGTGTGACATTTGCGTCCACAAAGGAATCTGAAGGTTCAAATGACTTAGTTCATACCAACAACCTAGCGGATGCTAATCAACAAGGGAAGATTATGAAAGACAAACCCGTGTATTCATAACCTATCTCACCAAATCCCGCTAGAGTTCAACACACTCCTAATGGTAGTCAACCAAAACCTAGGATCCCTTACCTGCAATCTAGGAATTAGAAACCATCCATGAATAGTCGTGTTTCGAACACTACGCCTGAACGATTTGGAAAATCAAGGAATGCAAGTACTTTTGTGAATCCCAAATTCCCCGAATGCCCCACTTGCAAAAAGGGCATTCACAATGGAAATCATGACCATTGCATTCTGCAATAACTTTATGAAGTCAAATCGCGTGCCTTTTCACAAAGAAAGAATGCAGAATCCCACAAGACAACAAGGAGATACAAACCCGTCGCAAAGAAAAGTAATAACAACAAATCTGAAGCGTGGATTCAAAAAGAACATAGTTTCTATCCAAAGAAGTCTTCCGCTGTGCAAGAGAAAACTACTCCTAAATCCAGTCTTCAGTGGAAACCAACGGGTCGGATATTCACGGAAGTTGGTCTTAAGTGGATTCCAATAGAGAAGAGTGATGAAACCTGCGCTAGCACGAATGCGAATGTTTTCGCCGCAGACAAGGAATTTGTAACTCCTAACACTAGTATTTGTGCGAACTCTTATTCTGTTATTGCAGGTACAATAGTGGATTCTAAACCCCCTTCTTCTTCCTCAAAGGGTACCAATTATGTACATTCGATATCACCTTCTTCTTCTATACAAAAGTCTATTTTTGATTATGTAAAACCCGTATTTAAATCGGGAGATGTAAATACGCAGTTAATTAATTACACAATTTACGTGGAAATTATCGACAAAAACAAACACTAGAATATATAAGTATTTAAAAATATATATATAAAAATAAATAAAAGGAAAGAGTAAGGGCCGGTTTTAAAAAAAAAAGGGATTATGGGCTTTAGCCCATTTTGGTTACACAAAAACAAACGGGAATTCTCCTTTTCCCATAATCAGTCGAACAAAAAAAATTAGGGTTTTCCCTAACCTCTTGGTAGCCGCCGGTAGTAGAAGAAAAAAAAAGGAGGTCCGGTCATGTTTGATCTAGAAATCCTTGTACGTACCTTACGGTTATCAAACTATTACGGTATTTATCTTTTTTTTCGTATATCAATTTATATAATCACGAATTAGATTTGATAAATCAAAGAGATAATGTTTTCTTTTATATAAATCAAAACCAACACATAAACCTGTGTTTAGGGGTGTCGGGTTTTGGGATGATGATCAAACCGAGACCACAGTGGGTCTCGGTGTAGCCTACTGTTGGACGACGAGGGTCAAAAGACCCAAGCAAAGGGGTGTTTGTTTAGCTTATGATGTTCGGGTGTGTTTGTTCATGTGAACCGAGAGCCATAAGGCTTCTGTGACTTCAGCTTGGCCCAGCCGTGACCCACACAGGGGCGGCTAGGGCCAGTTTCGACCAAAGGGGTGCGTTTGGGGGCTGCGGGTATAATAAGGGTGTGTTTGGCTATATTGAAAACAGTGGAAACGTGGCTAAAACGGTGGGAACTACATGTAAAACCAGTGGGAAGAAAATGGGACTTTAAAATGGTTATGTTGAATAATTTTAGTGACAGTTTTAGCGACAGTTTTCTGTCGCAAAACTGTTATATATATGCAGTTTTTAAAAGGGACAGTTTTAGCGACAGTTTTAGTGACACATAATTCTGTCACTAATTCTTGTTGACAGATTTTATATTATATGTTGATTTGTTTAGTGCGATCGAGATGGGCTCGGTAGGCTCGGGACATTATTATAAGTAATAAAATAAATATTTTTATATTATACCTTTTTAAATTAAATTGTTTTATCAACGTTTAAAATATATTTTAAGTGTATTAAATTAAAATAGTTCTTTAATATTTAAAAAGGGTATATTTTTTTAGGAAATGAATTAAATTATTTGAGAACTTTCTAAATTAAGAAACTTTCTATTTTAGCGGGGTTCTTAATATAGCAATGCTATAGCGTCAGAAATACGTTGTACCATAATTAATAGTAGAAAATAATACATTAAAATGAATTATTATAAGTTCCGATTTATCAGTTGGTATACGTACAGAATTTCAGAATCAAAATAATATGAATAAATAAGAAGCCAATAAGATCAGTAAAATTCCATAAACGAATATCAGTTAACTTATTCGCGTCCTTTATTCATGTAGCACGCGTGAAGCCCGAGTAGTATTCGTTCAGTCTTCCATTCAGTCAGTTACTGGACACGAGGTACGGATTTTCCGTCCTTTCAGTAAAGACTTCCTTTCTATGCATGATTAGGATTTCCCGTCTTCAGCCAAATGTTTTTTCCCCCCAGTATATGTTTAAGTTTTTCAGTAATCATATTAATAACTAAATAAATTGCCTGGGCATTATATACAAGCACGACCAGTTTATGTACTAGTTACGGAGGTACCGTAACCACGGCACTAGAGGCACCGATGTCGTGACTCACATGCAGGAGAGTGATATCCTGCATCGTCCCAATCAACCCAGCTTGGCCATTTTATCAATATTTTTAGTGGGGCGTATGGATGCATCCTAGGCTTATATGTGTTACAAGTTATCAGGGTGAATGTGGTGTGTGCTCTACATCCTTCACATTGGAGCTGATCCCTCCACCCAGCACAGTTATTAAGAGGTCACCCCTCTACAGCATGACGAGGTCACCCCTCCAGTTATTCATTCACGGTTGTTACAGCACGTGACCTATATAAGCTCTGGCAATTAAAATACAGTAAATGCATGTTTTCAGAATTTATAGCTATATTTCAGTATCAGTATATATGAATCAGGTTTTTCAGAATTTATGCAGAGTTCTACCACATGTTACATATCAGTCTTATAGTTTCATTGTTGTCTTCTATTTCATTACTTTCAGTACATTCTTATCATGCTATATCCGCCCACTGAGCGTTATGCTCAGCCGTAGTTTCCTTTCATGTTTCCAAACGACAGGTTCACATGGACGATCTTAGGACTTCTAAGAGAGTACGTGCATTTGGATGGGAGCTATCCAGACTCCTTTATTTTTATGCACACATTACGTTACTTAACTTTGGTTGTTTGGACACTGTTTCGTCCTTTTTCTTTCAGTACTTAATCTTTATATTTTGGGCTTATGTTGGACTACCGATGTTTGATTCTGGTACTTCCGTTTGGTCAGTTAATGTTTAATACATTGCCTTGCATGCTTTGATGACACGCCATAAATACACGTAACGGTCCATTTATCCAAGTGAGGTGTTACAATTATGGTATCAGAGCGCAAGGTTCGACCTGTAAGCTCTAAAACTTGACCTGTGACTAGTGGGTAGTCACCAAGAACTTCTTGTATTTTGGCGTCGTTATTTTCCATGCTACTCATGAATTTTATCAGTCGGATTTTCAAAATTTTGATTAAGTAAACGGTTGGTACAGGACTGGCCATACTTAATCGCATGTGCTTTCAGCGAACATTTCGTTTTGGTGAACTGACCATAGGCGTTCACCCTTGCAGTTTAAATTTTGTATGGATGAACTGACCATAGGCGTTCATCCTTACTCATGTCGGATTTATGTTTCAGTAATTGTCATTTTGTGAACTGACCCTAGGCGTTCACCAGTATTCATGTCATATTTTATTGACTATACCTTCATGAATTACACTATGCATATTCCGATTTATTAACCCAGATTTTGGCAGTTTTATCAACTCATCCTCTTTTATTTCAGATGCCACCCAGACGCGAAACCGAGAATGATCCTAACGCAGCTGCCATTGCTGCTGCTGTTCAGGCTTCTATACAGGCCATGTTACCCCAAATTCGTGATGAGATCCGAGCTGAATATCAAAATGGACCTCATCAGAATAACAACCCTCCTGCTCCACCACCTGCCACTTTACCCGCTTGGCTGGATCTGTTTAACAAGCAGAAACCCCGACTGTTTGAGCAGACTGTAGCTCCAACTGACGCGGAAGACTGGATCTACCATATAGAGAAAATTTTTGGAGCTATGGGTTGTGGTGATGTTTTCAAAGTTAGGCTTGCAGTTTACAAGCTGGAGGCTCCTGCTCTGCATTGGTGGAGGTCTAAAAAACTGTCCAATGAGGGAGATGCTTGGGAGCTTACATTGACCTGGGCACGTTTCAAGACGATGTTCTGTGACCAGTTTTTCCCGCATGCGGAGAAAGCTAAGATGAAGAGGGATTTCCACGTTATTCGTCAGAATCATGGCGAGAACAGTATAGAGTTCATGCACCGATACCTCAGGATGGCTGGATTCTTAGGGGAGGCTGCGGGTACCGTAGAGGAGCAAGCGAAGCAATTTCGCTGGGCTCTTCACTCTAGGACTGCAGATAGACTGATGAGTGCCACATTCACTAATGTGTCACAAGTAGCTAATGCAGCTCGGGATGTCGAGATGCTTTTCGAGAGGGACGAGCTCGAGAATGTAGAGCGTCCGGAGAAGAGGTACATCTCACCCAACAGACTTAAACAATTTATCCCCATTATTGCTTGTCAACTTATATGTTATGACTTATCCAATTATAATCTTACAGACACAGAGGAGGAGACCGATCCCAATCGGCTACTCCGCATCAGAACTACAGGAAACACGGTCAGTCATATGACCGTAATCGGTCAGATAAGAGGAGCGGCGGTGATAATTATCACGGCAGCTCCAACTCATCTGGCAGCTACAGGTGAGTCTTTAAGTTCCAGAAATACTAAACTATCGTGTAAAACAGATCTTAAATTTTTGTAAATTCCAACAGAGATGCTGGACAGGGGCGTGACCAAAACAACAGGGGTCAGCAGGTTGCCCGACCGGCAAATTCTGGTAATTTTAATTTCAGTCAGACAGCCTTATTTCAGGATAAGATATCAGAATCGTGACACGTGTTTTTCATCGTAAATCAGGTTCTCAGCAAACCAGAGCTACTTCTACCGTGTATACTTATCCCACTTGCATCACATGTGTAAAGAAACACACGGGACCGTGCCGTCGTGGTACAAGTGGTTGTTTCCAGTGTGGCCAGCCGGGCCATCTGAAGAGAGATTGCAAGAGCGGGAATACTGCTGGTACCTCAGGCCAGATTCCTCAGATTTTACCTCCACCACCACCGATACCACCAACCACTGGTCGTGTCTACACTACTACCCGTGAACAAGCAAATAAGACCACATGTACCATTACTGGCATTTTGTTTATACACGGACATGCTGCTTGTGTACTTTTCGATACAGGCGCCACCCACTCAGTTATATCTACTTCATATGCTGTTAAAATAAACATGACCCCTACGCCACTAGACAGTGTACTTAGTATATCTACCCCCATGCGAGACTCTGTACTCATTACCCAAGTATATAAGGATCTCCCTCTTGAGTTTGATGATAAAATCCGTCCAGTCAGTGCACTTCCTTTAGATATGTGCGAATTCGATGTTATTCTGGGTATGGATTGGTTGTCGGTTCATCGTGCCACTATAGACTGTCATGCTCACCGGGTTATCTTTGGTGATGTCCAGACACCAGAGTTTATTCACCACGGTTTCCTACCAGGAAAACATGTTCAGATCATTTCGGCTTTACAGGCGCGTACCTTACTATACCATGGTTGTGAGGGCTTTCTAGCTACAGTTCATGACACGACTTCAGAGGCACCTTCAATTCATGATCAGCCAGTGGTGTCAGATTTTCCAGATGTCTTTCCAGAGGAACTTCCAGGTTTACCTCCCATGCGAGAGGTAGAATTTGGTATCGATCTCATTCCAGGTGCAGAACCAGTATCTAAAGCTCCTTACCGTATGGCTCCTGTAGAGCTTAAGGAACTGAAAGATCAACTTTAGGAACTTTTAGAAAGGGGTTTCATTCGTCCTAGCGTGTCACCTTTGGGCGCTCCAGTTTTGTTTGTCAAGAAGAAGGATGGTAGTATGCGTTTGTGTACTGACTACCGCGAGTTGAATAAGCTCACTATTCGTAATCGTTACCCACTTCCTCGTATTGACGACTTATTCGATCAGCTTCAGGGTGCCAAGCACTTCTCAAAAATCGATCTACGATCGGATTACCATCAGCTGCGTGTAAAAGAGCAGGATATAACCAAAACTGCTTTTCGCACGAGGTACGGTCATTACGAGTTTGTTGTTATGCCATTCGGTCTCACGAATGCGCCTGCAGTATTTATGGACTTGATGAACAGAGTCTTCCACGAATTCTTAGACAAGTTTGTGATTGTATTCATCGATGATATCCTTATTTTCTCCAAATCCAACGAGGAACATGAGAATCATCTCCGTACAGTTTTGCAGATTCTCAGACGAGAAAAACTATATGCTAAATTTTCGAAGTGCGAATTTTGGCTGAATACAGTGGCGTTTCTAGGTCATATTATTTCTGCGGAAGGAATCACTATGGATCCTGCGAAGGTGGAGGCTATCACCAAATGGCCAAGACCGACGTCTGTCACAGAGATACGTAGTTTTCTTGGGTTGGCGGGTTATTACCGCAGGTTTGTGGAAAACTTCTCACGCTTGGCGTTACCATTGACCCAACTTATGCGAAAAGGTGAGAAGTTTATATGGACCGAGGAGAGAGAAAAGAGTTTTGTGGAACTCAAACATCGATTGATCTCCGCACCGATACTTACTCTTCCATCCGGTACAGGCGGTTATCAGATTTACAGTGACGCATCAGGAAAGGGCTTAGGCTGCGTTCTTATGCAGCATGGGAAAGTCATTGCTTATGCTTCGCGTCAACTGAAGCCGTATGAGAAAAATTATCCTACTCATGATCTAGAGCTTGCAGCAGTCGTGTTCGCCCTTAAAATCTGGAGGCATTATTTATACGGTGAGTCGTGTGATATCTTCACCGATCACAAAAGTCTCAAGTACATATTTACCCAAAGGGAGCTGAATATGAGACAGCGACGATGGTTAGAACTGCTGAAAGACTATGACACTAATATTCAGTATCACCCAGGTAAAGCCAATGTAGTGACATATGCCCTTAGCAGAAAGTCAAGTATGATAAATGGCATCAAAGTTCAGGAAGAAATTATTCAGGATTTAGAGCGGTATGATATTGAACTCTTAGTACGCGGACAGAGGGGATACTGGGCTAGTTTGAGGGTAGAACCAGATTTACTCTCTAGGATTAAAGCCGCCCAAAAGGATGATGGTGAAATCTGGGCGATTATCCAGAACATTGACCAGCAGACCGAATTTCGCATCGATGACGATGGTATCGTATGGCAGGGTACCAAACTCTGCGTTCCAGAAGACCCTGCTCTCAGAGAAGCCTTAATGACTGAGGCTCACAACTCTCCGTTCTCTATCCATTCGGGTTCCACAAAAATGTACCACGATCTTAAGCAGCATTTCTGGTGGAGCGGCATGAAACAGGATGTCGCAACATTTGTGTCTAAATGCTTAACCTGTCAGCAGGTTAAGATAGAGCACCAGCGTTCCAGTGGTCTTCTCCAGCCATTAGATATTCCAATGTGGAAATGGGACAAGATCTCTATGGATTTTGTCACCGGACTACCACAGACTCAGCGGAGACATGATGCAATCTGGGTTGTTGTCGATCGTTTGACCAAGTCGGCACATTTCATTCCTATTCGCAAAGATTTCGCAGTCAGTAAATTAGCGAAACTATTCACCGAGGAGATCGTACAATTACACGGTACACCTTCTGAAATTATATCAGATAGGGATCCCCGTTTCACTTCTCACTTCTGGGAAGGTTTGCATAAAGCTTGGGGAACTAGGCTTAAGCTCAGCACAGCTTTCCATCCACAGACGGACGGTCAGTCAGAGCGTACCATCCAGACCTTAGAGGACATGCTACGCGCCTGTGCATTAGAATGGACAGGACACTGGGATGACTATATTTGCTTGGTTGAGTTTGCCAACAACAACAATTGGCATGCTAGTATCAAGCGTGCTCCATTCGAGATGTTATACGGCAGGAAATGACGTGCTCCTATTTGTTGGGATCAGGTTGGAGAACGTTTGATTGAAGGACCAGAATTGATAGAACTGACCAATGAAAAGGTCGCCATTGCTAGGGCAAAACTGCAAGAAGCGCGTACTCGCCAGAAGAGTTACGCCGACAAGCATTATAGAGATCTATCTTTTCAGACTGGGGATCGTGTGTTCCTCAAAGTATCACCCGCACGCGGTGTCAGACGTTTTGGCCTCAAAGGAAAGCTCAGCCCTCGTTACATCGGACCGTTCGAAATCCTTGAACGTATCGGTGAAGTGTCATACCGATTGGCGTTACCACCTCAGCTTTCACACGTCCATAACGTGTTTCATGTATCATTACTCAAGGGGTACAACTATCATGAGCTTCACAAAGTAAATTATCCACTCGATCAGATTCGGGAGGATCTATCTTATATTGAGGAACCCGAAGCAGTTTTAGATCCCCAGGATCGAGTCATGAGAAGGAAGACCATTCCTTTTGTCAAAATCCTGTGGAGGGACCATACCGAACGGGAGGCCACTTGGGAAACAGAGGAGTCTATACAGACTTCTTATCCTCACTTTCAGTTTTGATTCGGGTATGTCTTTTCAGCTTTTATGTCTTCCAGCTTATTAGCATTTCAGCTTTTACTCCAGTCAGCTTAAATACCTTATAATTTGGGGACGAATTTTTTTTTAGAGGGGAAGAATTGTAAAACCCAGTACGGTCGTATCCTTAATTCGGGGACGAATTATTCTTTTTAGAGGGGAAGAATTGTAAAACCCGTATTTAAATCGGGAGATGTAAATACGCAGTTAATTAATTACACAATTTACGTGGAAATTATCGACAAAAACAAACACTAGAATATATAAGTATTTAAAAAAAATATAAAAATAAATAAAAGGAAAGAGTAAGGGCCGGTTTTTTTTTTTTTAAAAAGAAGGGATTATGGGCTTTAGCCCATTTTGGTTACACAAAAACAAACGGGAATTCTCCTTTTCCCATAATCAGTCGAACAAAAAAAAATTAGGGTTTTCCCTAACCTCTTGGTAGCCGCCGGTAGTAGAAGAAAAAAAAGGAGGTCCGGTCGTGTTTGATCTAGAAATCCTTGTACGTACCTTCCGGTTATCAAACTATTACGGTATTTATCTTTTTTTTTCGTATATCAATTTATATAATCACGAATTAGATTTGATAAATCAAAGAGATAATGTTTTCTTTTTTATAAATCAAAACCAACACATAAACCTGTGTTTAGGGGTGTCGGGTTTTGGGATGATGATCAAACCGAGACCACAGTGGGTCTCGGTGTAGCCTACTGTTGGACGACGAGGGTCAAAAGACCCAAGCAAAGGGGTGTTTGTTTAGCTTATGATGTTCGGGTGTGTTTGTTCATGTGAACCGAGAGCCATAAGGCTTCGGTGACTTCAGCTTGGCCCAGCCGTGACCCACACAGGGGCGGCTAGGGCCAGTTTCGACCAAAGGGGTGCGTTTGGGGGCTGCGGGTATAATAAGGGTGTGTTTGGCTATATTGAAAACAGTGGAAACGTGGCTAAAACGGTGGGAACTACATGTAAAACCAGTGAGAAGAAAATGGGACTTTAAAATGGTTATGTTGAATAATTTTAGTGACAGTTTTAGCGACAGTTTTCTGTCGCAAAACTGTTATATATATGCAGTTTTTAAAAGGACAGTTTTAGCGACAGTTTTAGTGACACAGAATTCTGTCACTAATTCTTGTTGACAGATTTTATATTATATGTTGATTTGTTTAGTGCGATCGAGATGGGCTCGGTAGGCTCGGGACATTATTATAAGTAATAAAATAAATATTTTTATATTATACCTTTTTAAATTAAATTGTTTTATCAACGTTTAAAATATTTTAAGTGTATTAAATTAAAATAGTTCTTTAATATTTAGAAAGGGTATATTTTTTTAGGAAATGAATTAAATTATTTGAGAACTTTCTAAATTAAGAAACTTTCTATTTTAGCGGGGTTCTTAATATAGCAATACTATAGCGTCAGAAATACGTTGTACCATAATTAATAGTAGAAAATAATACATTAAAATGAATTATTATAAGTTCCGATTTATCAGTTGGTATACGTACAGAATTTCAGAATCAAAATAAAATGAATAAATAAGAAGCCAATAAGATCAGTAAAATTCCATAAACGAATATCAGTTAACTTATTCGCGTCCTTTATTCATGTAGCACGCGTGAAGCCCGAGTAGTATTCGTTCAGTCTTCCATTCAGTCAGTTACTGGACACGAGGTACGGATTTTCCGTCCTTTCAGTAAGGACTTCCTTTCTATGCATGATTAGGATTTCCCGTCTTCATCCAAATGTTTTTCCCCCAGTATATGTTTAAGTTTTTCAGTAATCATATTAATAACTAAATAAATTGCCTGAGCATTATATACAAGCACGACCAGTTTATGTACTAGTTACGGAGGTACCGTAACCACGACACTAGAGGCACCGGTGTCGTGACTCACATGCAGGAGAGTGATATCCTGCATCGTCCCAATCAGATTAGCTTGGCCATTTTATTAGTATTTTTAGTAGGGCGTATGGATGCATCCTAGGCTTATATGTGTTACAAGTTATCAGGGTGAATGTGGTGTGTGCTCTACATCCTTCACATTGGAGCTGATCCCTCCACCCAGCACAGTTATTTAGAGGTCACCCCTCTACAGCATGACGAGGTCACCCATCCAGTTATTCATGCACGGTTGTTACAGCACGTGACCTATATAAGCTCTGGCAATTAAAATACAGTAAATGCATGTTTTCAGAATTTATAGCTATATTTCAGTATCAGTATATATGAATCAGGTTTTTCAGAATTTATGCAGAGTTCTACCACATGTTACATATCAGTCTTATAGTTTCATTGTTGTCTTCTATTTCATTACTTTCAGTACATTCTTATCATGCTATATCCGTCCACTGAGCGTTATGCTCAGCCGTAGTTTCCTTTCATGTTTCCAAACGGTAGGTTCACAGGGACGATCTTAGGACTTCTAAGAGAGTACGTGCATTTGGATGGGAGCTATCCAGACTCCTTTATTTTTATGCACACATTACGTTACTTTACTTTCGTTGTTTGGACACTGTTTCGTCCTTTTTCTTTCAGTACTTAATCTTTATATTTTGGGCTTATGTTGGACTACGGATGTTTGATTCCGGTACTTCCGTTTGGTCAGTTAATGTTTAATACATTGCCTTGCATGCTTTGATGACACGCCATAAATACACGTAACGGTCCATTTATCCAAGTGGGGTGTTACAGATTATTTTTTTGAAAAACTTGAGAAAACTCAAAAATAAAATAAAACGTAAATATCATAGAAAAACAAAATAAAAAATGAAAAATCTTTGAAAATACCAAAAATATTCTTCTCGACATGTCTTTTAGTAACGATAATATGGACGCACCTAGAAGTGTCGCTCAATAATGACACGGGTGTGTACATAAAGCTCGAATGAAAGTTGTAAATATTTTTCAGAACATGTCATTTCAACGATTTACAATTACTTTAGATTGTGACTCGTGCCTCAAAGAAAGGAAAGTTGATCATGGATGATAACTTATCCTAAACAATGGGAAAATTATTTTTCTCGGTCATGAGTTATTATTAAAAACATTCCAAGTTTTTAAGCTCAAGTAAACATCTTACAGTTAAATGTCAGACTGTAACTCGAACCTCAAATAAATGAAAGTGTATCTTTAAATATAACTTATCCTAACAACGGGTAGAGCAGTCTATCACGGCTTGAGCTTGTCACAAAACATTTAACGTTTTGAGCTCAACACAATGGCTTGTAATCACTTTCAGATTTCAACCCAGATCTATATTCACGGGGGAGTGTACGATTTAGTGCGCTTACCCTCAGCAAAAGAAGATAAATCTTCTTACACTTGAGTGGATTCGTCAAGACATTCAAAGTATATGAACTCTAGTTTATGCTTTAGAAATACCATGTCGCAAAAAGAAATGGTTTTCGAAAAGCGTTGAACACAATTTTTTCAAGAGTTTTTCAATGAATATTCAAAATCTTTCAAAAATTGTATGTTCAACAACTCCTATCCTCAAAAAGAGAAATGTGGATCACATCCTCACAATGACAATTCAATTGGATCAATTTTTGAGGGGGAGCGTTCCAAATAATTCATCCGAGTAAGACACATTTTTCTCCCGAAGTTTTTCAATACTATTGTTCGCGATATGTTTTAATCAAATTTGGTATCTCTAATATCAAAAGATTTTATATATTAGAGATAGGGGAGAAAATGTGATTAAAATGTGATCTAAAGACTCATGCACTTTTAACTCTTACCCACATGTGTGAAACACTTTCGATTATAGATGCACATGTGAAGGGGGAGCATTTCTGAAACGACAAAACTATCAAGGTGTTAAATGTTTTTCAAACACTTTGTTACACTTTTTAGAAGTGGTTTTATGGTTACGATCAAATACCCACAACATCTTTAATCCACGGCGTTATTGGTGTCAAAAGGGTGGTTAGGTTTAAGTCCTATGATCCAACCAGAACCGGAGGGATCTTCCCAGGGACAATCCAATAGATTATTAGAAGTCCTTAGGAAATATGGAGTATGATGTGAACGTAGCTGAATGCCGACTAAGTACTGATGCTAGCGCTAGAACAATCACAACAAGGTGCTAGTAATGATGTCTTGGTAAGCATTGAAGGGGTTGAAGAACGAAAAATAAATGTAAGGATAAAGGGTGAAAAGAAATTAGCCCTCCATACAACTTAGGCAGAAACCGGGTCAACAACATGAAGATTACACATCATGGACTGATAGGTGTGAAAACACCCATCCTTTTACCACTTAATTATTATGAAAACAAGACCATAACGTGTATTTTATGTCGTAAATGTCGGAATTATGCGTGGTTTGTATTTTTGTTGTGATTTTAGGATCAAAATGTAAAAAGGGAAGAAAACACGGGCTTTCACGGGCTTTTATCGAAGAAAAAGACAAAAGACGAAGTCAAGAAATCAAGAGTGCAAAAAGAACGGAAGTCCAAGGCCTATTCTAAAGATTTATCGAAGAAAAAGTCCAAAGACGGAAGTTTAATAAAGCCGAAGAACTCAAGTCTAATTTATGAAGAAATCACAAGACGAGTTTACAGTAATCCCGAGACAAAAGTCGAAAAAGTCGAAGAATTAAGAAGACTGAGGACTAAACGAGAAATAAAGAAAAAAGAAAGAGAAGAGGAAGCTTCCAACCTCTCATCCTCCTATAAATAGGACCATTAGTCATAATTTCATTTTTGTTAGCTAATTTTGACAAAATTAGTCTCTCCACCCTTAATACTTGCACATTTAATTTTCATGTCATTTTACATTAATTGCACCTTTAATTACCTTGTCTTGCACCTTAATTTCTTTAATTCCAAGTAAGTTTATTTTTATGTTTATTGAATCTTTACTTTTATTATTAATCTCTTATCTACCTTTCTTGCTTTGATCCAATCTTCATCTTTATGTTTATGTTCTTAAGTTTTTATTGATTTGATTAAGTGGGTCTTGATTATTTTGGTTCTTATTGTTAGTTTTATTGATTTGGATTGATTGGTTATTGTTAGTTAATCATTTGTGGTCATTTTGATTTAATCTTTAGGTTGATTTGGTTAGTTTTTGATTAAATTCGTGGCTATATGTTTTTCCCTGTTCTTCGTAAGTTTTAGTTGCCCAGATTCCGAATCAAGCTTTAGTTTAATTATTCTGCATCAGTTGAATATTCCGAACCAGCACTTTCTTTTTATTATTCCGGACGAAGCTTTTATTCCGGATCAGTAGGTTATTCCGGATCAGCTTTTTATTCCGGATGAAGTGATATTCCGGATGAAGGATTTGTTGTGATTATTCCGCATGAACAGATTTATTCCGGACGAAGCTGTTATTCCGGATCAAGTCTTTTATTCCGAACCAAGCCCACATTCCGAACCAACAGTTTATTCCGGATGAAGAGTTATTCCGGATGAAGAGTTATTCCGGATAAACAAATTATTCCGAATCAAATTCCGAATGAACCTGTTTTTCCGCATGAGTGATTTTTATTCCGGATGAACCCTTTTTCCGAATGAGCTTGATATTCCGAATAAAGGTATTATTCCGCATGAGCATATATTCCGGATGAACTGTTTATCCCGGATGAAGCAAATATTCCGGATGAAGCTTTTATTCCGCATGAGGTAAACATTCCGAGTAAAGAAGAATCATTCCGAGTGAAGGTGACATTCCGAACGAAGGATTATTCCGAACGAAGGTGTTTTTCTGAATGAGCAATTTTTAGTTTATTTTAAGTTTATGTTTTTATGTTTTTAAACTTTACTTTTCCCGCCTTTTTCCTTAGTCGCACTTTTAAGTTCACTTGCCTTAGATTTATTTTAAGCTTGCCTTTAGGATAGTTTTAAGTTTGCCTTTAGTTTAAGTTTAAGTTTGCCTTATTTACTTTTCGTCACGTTTTAATTTCCCGTCATTTATTTTCAATTAGGTTTAGATTTATTTACCTTCTTTTTACTTTAAAGTTTTTGCACATTTACTTTACAACAACGACAAAATATTTTTCTTAACCAAATACAATTGAGTCACAATTTGAACCGGAAATCAATTCGATTAGACATACGACAAAGAACAAAATTTTCTAACTAGCTAAAACCTAAGTATCAAATGGCGCCGCTCCCGGCTCTTTTCGTAAAGATTAACGGTTTTCTGTGAGAGACGCGTTGCTTTTTGGGATCCGTTCATTCGTGAGCGTTATTTTTCTTACTCGAAAACTTTCAAAAAATCATAAAAATTAAAAATTGTTAAAAATCCATAAAAATTAAAAAATTTCAAAAATCCGAAAAGGTTTTATTTTTATTTCTATAGTGTATATATATTGTCTATTTCTTTGGTATCTCTTTCTTTTGCTTTTGCAGGTGTATGCGTACTAGATCTTCAACTTATCCAGAGCCGAGACTCGTGAAGATTTAGCTATGGCAGGTGTGAACAACAACAATAATCCACCGCACCTCAACAATAACAACAACAATGTTCTTCCACAGCCCGATGTTTGGACGAGGAGGACCGATTGCACCGATGCAAATCACGGCTCCGGATTTTTTGTTGAAGCATCACATGATCCAACAAGTGCAAACTAATCCATTCCGCGGAATACCGGATGATGATGCGAACAAGCACCTCGACAAATTCATTACTATTACTCAAAGCATGAAGTTGCCCGGTGTTACTATGGATGTCCTTTGCCTTCTACTCTTTTCACATACTTTATCACACCACGCCGAAAAATGGTTTGATCGTCTCCCGAAGAATTCCATTCATAATTGGGACGACATGACTCAACGATTTTTGTCGCGCTACTTTCCACCATTCATGGTCACGAGCCTTCGAAATCAAATCAGCGGTTTCATGCAAGAACCCGATGAATCTCTCTTTGATGCTAGGGAAAGATATAATGTTTTGATTGATCGATGTCCAAACCACAACATGCTCCCCGTTACGTTGATTGATACTTTCTACAATGGTTTGACTTTTCGTGATCGTGATACGATTAATGCAGCCGCCGGTGGCACATTTATGAAAAGAAGACCTGAGGAGTGTAGAGAGCTTATTGAGAACATGACTACTCATCACAAAAATTGGGTCTCCTCCGCATCTTCAAGGAACAACCCGAGAGTCAATGTTTCTTCTACTTCAGCAAACCCCGACATGACCGAATTCACCCGCATGATGGCCGAAATGAACAAAAATATCTTGCTCATCGCTACAAACCAACAACAACAAGTTAAAGCTGTAGCAATTTCTTGTGAAACATGCGGCGGTCCTCACTCATACACTGATTGTCCTTCTACGCAAGGCAATCCGGAAAACGTGTATGCGGCTTATGGTAACTATTCACCGGAAAATTACCAAGCCCGACCTCAAGGGGATCGAAATTTACTAAGTTACCGGTCGAACAACTATATTTCATCCGGTTTTTCTCCTCAAAACCACAACCCCAACAAAAATTACAATAGATGCAACCAAATCCCACCTCGAGCTTCTAATCCTTATCACCCACCCGCTCAACAAGCCCCACCCATTAATCAAGATGTTGAAGCCTTAATAAGAACCCAAGGAGAGCAAATTAAGAATCTGCAAAGCCAAATTATCAATTTGAAAGGGGATATCACTAAGCATGGTAATGACATTAGATCCGAGCTTCGAAATGATATACAATCCTCCTTCAGCACTCAAACGAATGATTTGAAGAATATGCTGGCTAGTTTCTTACCAACCACTCAACCCTCTACTTCAGGCTCTCTACCTTCAAACACCGTCACCAACCCGAGAGCGAATGTGAGTGCTATTACTACCCGTAGTGGAGCAACTTTAGTAGGACCATCTATCACACCCCCAATTACACCATCTACACCTCCTCCACCACCAATTATCCCTACTACTCCCACACCTAGTATTAGTTCACCATTACCGTCTCCGCCTTGTCATGAAGAAGTACCCAAGAAGAACCCTTCACCAACCCCACCTTCCACCTATAAACCCAGCATTCCTTACCCTTCTCGACTCGACAAGGCTAGAATTTTGACTAAGAATGACGTTCAAGTCTCTAACTTTTTGGAAAAGATTGTCGGCATGACCGTCACCTTTACCCTTGTTGAAGCTCTTGCCCAAATGCCACAATTTGTCAAGATGTTTAAGGAATTGCTTAATAAGAAGGAGAAGATGGCCGAGTTTGTTAATACTCGCTTGAATGAAAATTGCTCTGCAATCCTTCATAAAGAACTTCCGGAAAAACTTGGAGATCCCGGTCGTTTTGTGCTACCATGTACTTTTAACCAAACCGACGAATTTACTGCCTTAGCCGATCTCGGGGCAAGTAAAAATTTGATGCCTTTAAGTGTTTGGAAAAAGTTATCATTACCCGATCTTACACCAACGAAGATGACTCTTGAGCTTGCAAATCGCACTCTCGCTTACCCCGTTGGTATTGCCGAATATGTGTTCATTAAAGTTGGCACCTTCACTTTTCCGGTCGACTTTGTTGTTGTTGATTATGAAATGGACCCTCGTATTCCTTTAATACTTGGTCGGCCATTCTTGAGAACCGGAAAAGCTCTTGTCGATGTTGCCGAAGGTAAGTTAATCTTAAGGGTCGGGAATGATGCACAAGTGTTCGAAATGGGGAAGATCACAAACAAATCCTATGGAAGAGAATCGGCGAATATGATTAATGTTCTTGATGATTTTGTCGTCTACAACAATCCTCTATTCGACTCTTGCTATGATAATCCACTGTTCCAAGGTGATGTGGATGATTCTCTCTCCAATTCTGATCCTCCACCTGTTTATAATTCTCCACCGATCTATGATGCTTATGATGATGATTCTAGCTCCGATGGGGATGATTATGATGATTTTACTTCTGAGTATCTAGACATGCCCACTTATGATGATTTTGATGAGGTCGATACTCTTTCGAGTGATTCTTCACATGATGAAGATCCTCCGCCAACCATGATTGATCCTACTTTGGATGACTACTCATTTGAGGAAGACTTCGCCACTTTTCTCAACACATACTTCCCAAATGAGAGTGATGCTCCTTCTTTAGACTTTGATGATTATGGTCTTTATCCTTCTACGGATTTGAAGAAAATTCTTTCAAAGGAGACGACACCGGACGACACCAACATCCGCAACACGTATGTTTTGACACCTCTTTGTCCACCTTCTAAGGACGCGGTTGTGCATTTTCTTAGCGGATGTTCTTCAAATTATGTTGAGCCTGAGTGCTATTTTCCCCTAAAGGAAAAGGTGTTCGACCCCGGTATTGAAATTTTTAAGCCATCTTAGTATCCGTCTGATGAAATAAAAGAAAAGATTTTTGGAACTACTAGAGATATGCTTGCACCTCATCATCCTTGCTACCACCGTACTTACCACTTGCTTAAGGGAACCCTGCCTACTCTTCTTTGGCTTGCCTTGTTCGCCTTAAGCTTGTGCTTCTTGATGGACGAAAACCATGTCTTTGATCCCGGTGGATGTTTTTCAAGCTTCTTCCTATTCTAATCAAGGTCGAGTCAGGATCACGACTCGGTGATCAAAAATCAAGCGCTTCTTGGGAGGCAACCCAAGTATCTATCTATATCCTAAGTGTAGGGGAGACCCGTTGGTGTTTGCTATTTTCTCTCTTCTCATACTCAGGGATTCACGCTTTCAAAGATCCACTCTTGATGATTTTTGACGGCCCGTGATTCCGTGTTTCCGTCTTCCCGGTTCAATCCTAAACTCTTTTCGATTCACTATTTTATATTTCTCAATATTAAAATAGGAATCTCTTTAGTTGTCTCTTTCTTAGCAAGATTTAATCAACGTGCACAATGTCCTAAGTGTAGGGGAGTTTACTCCCACATGCTTAAACATTAAGGACAATGTTTATATCAAGTGTAGGGGGACTTCTATCGAAGTTAAGTGGCCTTTTCCTTGTATTTGTCCTCATTTTAACCGGAAAATTGATTTTTCGACATTTTTCAAATTTTTTGATCTATTTTGGCATAGTAGTTTTACCTTTGTTATAGTTATTTTATTTCATTGTTAGAATAAATTTTAATAAAGTGGTTTTAGTTTTCAAACGTTGTGAATCTTTTGACTCAACCCGAGTTTACTTATCTAAGTTTACTCTAGCTAGTATCCTTAACGTGTTTAAGTCAAGTTTTGCTAGGCTTTTATATAGGGAGCTTTAAAACGCGAAAGTCTTAACTCTCACGGGTTAAGAACAAGAACTTTTCGCAAGTTCCTATAACTGATCCTAGAGAGTCGTTTATCAAGGGAACTTTAAAATGCAAATTCTAAACTTGAAAAAGTCTAAGAGTTTGCAAGATCCTATAGACAACTCAAAAACCCAAAACTTTGATTTAATGGGCTAAGTATCCACTAGTCTCATTCCTTGAGATTTAAAATTGTGGAGAACGAGAGATGACAGAGTCAATTATAAGTTTGGTATTCTTTCATGAATTTATGTGAGTTAATTATGAGCTTTTTCTCCCATCGCTTGTTAATAAATTATTTGCAATAAGTAAGGTCGTACGATTTGAAAAGTTACTTAGCTTCTAGCCCAAGATCGTTTAAAAGTTGCTCGGTATTAGTTAGAGTTCATAGCCAAGGCATAACTTATTGAAGCGGGACGCGAAGATTGGCGAGTCCGAAAAGGCCCTAACAAGGCATGAGGGCTACATTTTGTTGCTAAAGATCCCAAGTGATGTGAAGAATCATTTATCAAGAATCAATATGAAGGATCGAGACACACGACGAAAAGCAAATACTCCCCTAAAGATCATGGAGAAGTCTATCCAAAAAGGCCCTAACAAGGTATGAGGATAAATAGATCCAAGTCCTAAAAGGAGGCGGATCGTTGTATATCAAAATCCCAAATAAAGATTGGAGAAAAATGAAGAAGTCGTGGTCCAAGTATGAAGAATCTCTCAAAACTTCATGTGAAGAAATTCCTATTATGAAGAGAAGACCATTATTTCATGAACGTCTCTCAAGATTTGAAGTATGAATTCACTGCCAAATATCGGTCCGAGAAAGGTCTCAAATCGTGAAGCGAGTTATGCCAAGATATGAACTTTATGAGGTCCCGAGAAGCAGTGTTAAAAGATTTTGTCCTTTAGCTAACTATTGACTAAATCGTCCCACTTTATTTTCAGCCTAAATAACTATCGAAATAAGTCAACAATGCGTCCTCGTGATCATTCAAGACAACAATAAAATATAAGAGATACACCTAGGAATAAGGGAGTCTAAGTGAATAATTGGCCCACATGAGTTCGTGTTAGTTTGCTACTTATAATAATAATGATCTCGTTTTTAAGCTTGGTATGGGGAACGTGAAACTTGAGGATGATAATCAGTCATGACATTCCAAAACCCTAAGGTAAGTCTTTGATTTCTTTACTTGTTTTGTTATTTTCTATCTCTTTAATAAAGGCCAATGTGGATTGATTGTGATGAAAAGTGTAATCTTGCTTTGTAATTAATGCATTGCACGAGGACATTGCAATGGTCAAGTGTAGGGGATTTGATACGTGTGAAAACACCCATCCTTTTACCACTTAATTATTATGAAAACAAGACCATAACGTGTATTTTATGTCGTAAATGTCGGAATTATGCGTGGTTTGTGTTTTTGTTGTGATTTTAGGATCAAAATGTAAAAAGGGAAGAAAACACGGGCTTTCACGGGCTTTTATCGAAGAAAAAGACAAAAGACGAAGTCAAGAAATCAAGAGTGCAAAAAGAACGGAAGTCCAAGGCCTGTTCTAAAGATTTATCGAAGAAAAAGTCCAAAGACGGAAGTTTAATAAAGCCGAAGAACTCAAGTCTAATTTATGAAGAAATCACAAGACGAGTTTACAGTAATCCCGAGACAAAAGTCAAAAAAGTCGAAGAATTAAGAAGACTGAGGACTAAACGAGAAATAAAGAAAGAAGAAAGAGAGGAGGAAGCTTCCAACCTCTCATCCTCCTATAAATAGGACTATTAGTCATAATTTCATTTTTGTTAGCTAATTTTGACAAAATTAGTCTCTCCACCCTTAATACTTGCACATTTAATTTTCATGTTATTTTACATTAATTGCACCTTTAATTACCTTGTCTTGCACCTTAATTTCTTTAATTACAAGTAAGTTTATTTTTATGTTTATTGAATCTTTACTTTTATTGTTAATCTCTTATCTACCTTTCTTGCTTTGATCCAATCTTCATCTTTATGTTTATGTTCTTAAGTTTTTATTGATTTGATTAAGTGGGTCTTGATTATTTTGGTTCTTATTGTTAGTTTATTGATTTGGATTGATTGGTTATTGTTAGTTAATCATTTGTGGTCATTTTGATTTAATCTTTAGGTTGATTTGGTTAGTTTTTGATTAAATTCGTGGCTATATGTTTTTCCCTGTTCTTCGTAAGTTTTAGTTGCCCAGATTCCGAATCAAGCTTTAGTTTAATTATTCCGCATCAGTTGAATATTCCGAACCAACACTTTCTTTTTATTATTCCGGACGAAGCTTTTATTTCGGATCAGTAGGTTATTCCGGATCAGCTTTTTATTCCGGATGAAGTGATATTCCGGATGAAGGATTTGTTGTGATTATTCCGCATGAACATATTTATTCCGGACGAAGCTGTTATTCCGGATCAAGTCTTTTATTCCGAACCAAGCCCACATTCCGAACCAACAGTTTATTCCGGATGAAGAGTTATTCCGGATAAACAAATTATTCCGAATCAAATTCCGAATGAACCTGTTTTTCCGCATGAGTGATTTTTATTCCGGATGAACCCTTTTTCCGAATGAGCTTGATATTCCTAATAAAGGTATTATTCCGCATGAGCATATATTCCGGATGAACTGTTTATTCCGGATGAAGCAAATATTCCGGATGAAGCTTTTATTCCGCATGAGGTAAACATTCCGAGTAAAGAAGAATCATTCCGAGTGAAGGTGACATTCCGAACGAAGGATTATTCCGAACGAAGGTGTTTTTCCGAATGAGCAATTTTTAGTTTATTTTAAGTTTATGTTTTTAAGTTTTTAAACTTTACTTTTCCCTCCTTTTTCCTTAGTCGCACTTTTAAGTTCACTTGCCTTAGATTTATTTTAAGCTTGCCTTTAGGATAGTTTTAAGTTTTCCTTTAGTTTAAGTTTAAGTTTGCCTTGTTTACTTTTCGTCACGTTTTAATTTCCCGTCATTTATTTTCAATTAGGTTTAGATTTATTTACCTGCTTTTTACTTTAAAGTTTTTGCACATTTACTTTACAACAACGACAAAATATTTTTCTTAACCAAATACAATTGAGTCACACTTTGAACCGGAAATCAATTCGATTAGACATACGACAAAGAACAAAATTTTCTAACTAGCTAAAACCTAAGTATCATGGATCCAGTGATGTAATGCACAACCCTTACCTAGCTACTCAGGCTTCTCTCAAAAGAACTTTGTTTTATTGTCAGGGAGATCAACATGACTTCTATTGACTTTCTCACTCCGAGATAGTTGATATTGAATAGGTGGCGTCTGCTCCAGCCTCCGATAACTAAAAGTGCACAAATCGAGTGTAGAGCCAAGAGATCAATCAAATCTCGTTAGGACACACGGAATGACGAACAAGAGAGTCCTACGCTATATCCTTGCGATATTGCTAGAACACTCAAAGTGATACTACTTAGTATTCACAATGATGAGTGGAAATCCTTCCAGTGTTAACATCAAACAGCACTGCGGTAGGTCATATGTAAGATTCTTTGTGAATTAAACATGTGTAAAACTGAAAAGCAACAGTGGTTTGATTCTGAATTGATTCAAACTCGTTTCAGGTTTCTACGCAATATCTTTATGGTCTTGCCAGAACATTCAGAGTGATATTCATTAATATTCACAGTGACGAATGGAAATCCTTCTAGCGTCAACCTTAAACAGCGTTACGGTAGGTGACTTGTGAGATTCTTGTGAATCAAGATTATGTCAACTGGAAAACAACAATGATAAGATTCTTTATGAATCAAACTTGTTCCAGGAATTTGAATTGACGACTTTAATCAAGCGGATATTTATCCAATTGATTCACTCTTTATGTTCGCAGTCTTGCTTTGAGACGGTCGAGTAAAGAGAACGGCTAGTACAGCCGCGAAACCCTGTCAAGGAGATTCTTGAATGAATCTACCTAATCACAGGTACGATATTTAATATCGTGTAACGGTCTTCACCGACCGGAGGTAAAACGCTACCGATTTAGGACGAATGTCAAAGCCATTTAGTCTGTGTCTATGTTTTGTCTCAAGAAGGTGACGTTACGGTGTACTAAGCAAAGTCAAAGATTCAAAACCACATACTCATACCTAAAGACATATTCAAAAATTAATAGTGTGAGCATGTGGATGAAGACACAAGATCGCAAGATGACAAAGACAAGTCAAGGATGATTTAAAGATCTCAAGATTAAAGACAAAGTCGAAAGACAACGACAAAGGCTCAAAGATCACAGCATGAAGGAACAAGACTACTATTACACGTTCAAGACTCATTTATGGCGAGATTAGTAATCTCTACAAATCTCCAAATGACAAAGGGTAATGACCTCTCATTGGGGGGGATTGTTAGCCTCAAAATATTGAGTCAAACAAGAATGTTCGGTCATAAGTTTATTACGTATCGTATTTTAGAATGTTGTAATAGGTAGTAGGTTAGTCGTGTTTTACGGGCTTAACTTTAAGCTAAAGTTCATTCATAAGTAACTAAAGCCTAAAAGGAAAGCCCGACCCATTAATATATAGCCCAAACAAGCCCGCACATGGGTCGACTATATATACTCACCTCCTAGCATGTTAGGAGGTGGTTGGTTCATTTGTATTTTCTCTCTCTAATCTAATCCTCCCTAAGTATCCAACCATTCTCTCTCTTTTCTCTCTCTATAATTCATCAATCATCTTCTTTCTTTCTTCTTTCATAATTAATTAATCAAATTAACCATGGTGACGTGAATAAATATGGGGACAACAAGTTCTCACATCTGGTATGGGATCATATGTGAGAATCTGACTTCTCACAACACTATAACAATCATCCAGACACATTAGAAACTACACCAGCCTAAGAAGTTGATCATGTTCCTTAAGAGCCTCAAAACCATCACAAGTACAATCAAGTAAATCAACAAGAGCATCAAATTGTCTCCATAAAGAATTACACTCATGATAATATTCATACAATGACATACCAGATTGAGTTAAAGTGTAAATCTTATGATACAGATTATATATCACAGAACCATCTTGTTTATTATAAGTTTCTTCTAACTCATCCCAAACATCTTGGGCATATTTAAAGAAAATCTGACCCTTATACAAATCTGGTGAAACACAACCAAGAAACAAAAAAAAAGCACAACAACATTAGATCTATCCCACTAATCTCTAGTAGGACCATCATTAGTGTCTTGAACACATTTACCAGTTATAAAACCAAGTTTATTTCTAGTTTGTAAAGCAAGTTTTATAGCAGCAGACCGGACCTTATAGTTCTCAGTCCCTTCAAGTTTGAAGGAAATTAACTGAGACACAATATCTTGAGGGTGCAGATAAAGAGGGTCATAAACATCAAACTTAACAACTTCAATTTTAACACCACCATCACCCTTGGGTGAACTAGGACCAGACATGAAGAAACAAACAAGAAACTAACAAAATATAAAACAAAGAACACACAATCAAGAGAAAAATTAGTTCTCAGGCTTCCTAACCACTCAAATGGTGGAAAATCAAGAGCTGAGACCTGATTATGGTCTAAAAACACAAAGAACAGAAAAAAAACAAGAAAAAAAATACAACCTCCTTGTATCTCCTCTACAAACAATAAAATAACTAATCACAAACCTCTGATTCAACAACACCAACAAACTAACTAATCCCTTCGACACCTAAACCCCACTAATCAAACAAAAACATAAAAGAGAAGGTGTGAGTGGTGTTACTTAGCACACGCAGAAAACCAAGCCAGAACTCTGGATCAAGACAATCCAGAGAACCCAACCAAAACCAACAATACCAATAGATCAAAAAGATCTAAACAACCAACGCAGCGGAAACAACAATACCTACACGTTAAAGCAACAGAAATAACAATAAACAAAAACACTTACCAAAATTGGAAGAACCCTAATTTCTTACTTTAGGGTTTTCCAATTTAATGACCAGAACAACAAATAGACCTAGAAAACAACCCCACAAATCACCAGTAAGATCAGAAACAGTTTTAAAGAAAAAAACCCAAATTATTTTGAAACCCTAATTTCAAAAAACTTCAATTAACCTTTCAAGAAAGCCAAATTAACCAAATTAAACGTTGATTCACCCAAACCAGACCAAGATCTACACATATAGATCAAAACATCCAAATTTTTCAAAACCCTAATTTTTGAAAATCGATTTAAAACACGATTCAGAGCAACCAGGCTCTAATACCATGTAAAAACTAATGAATCAATGCTTTAAATCACAAGAACTACGTAACAGAGAACCCAACCAACCTTCCTTTGGCTCTCTTTATCAATAAACAAGATCACAATATTTAGTTACAATGAAAGATCAAATAACAACACTCTTAAACTCACCGATTGATCAAAACAGTTGATCAGATTACACGCAGTACACACTAAAATGTAACAGAATGAAAGAATGAATAAAAGTTAGGTGAGGGGAGGAGTATATATACTCCTTTTCTTCTCTTCAGTCCAACACTTTCGCACTTGTACATTTTAAGCCATTCTATTATCAAAATTGGCACTATAGTTGAAACACTCCCCTCCATCTTTATCTTAAGGCAAAACTAGTCCTCCGGGTTTGGACTTATATTCTCAACATGTTTATAAACCAATTCAATAATATCGACTTCCGAGATCAAGTTTACACATTGATTCACATGTCGCAGCTTGTGAGTTTCGGTTTGTTTATAACCATTATAGGAAAAAAATTTGAAATGCTCCAAGGTCACACTCACTTTTTCAAAATGCACTAGCCAAATAAAAATTTCACAAAATGTCTTATGCAAATTTTCTAAAAATGGAAAAAAAAAAGTTTAATAATTTCTCAAATTTTGTCATTCTTGGAAAAGTCGCATAAATTGGATAAAACTTTTTAGAAAATTTTTATTTTGTTGATGCATTTTGGAAAAATGGATGCAACCTTAAAGCATTTTAAGAATTTTCCCACCTTTATATTGGGGAAATGTAGTAGCAATAAATTGATAAACACCTAACACTCGCAGCTCAAATCAATATACATCTGTTATTAAATTTACATATGTGTATGTTAGCTATTTTTAGTTTTATGCTCGGGTGGTCTTCCTCAACAATATTTATTTATTTATTTTTAACCGACAACTGTTTTTATTTAATGCCGGTAATGTTGTAGGCCTATGAGGGGTCATAAGGGTCATGTGACCCCATTAGCAAAAATATTGTAATGTAAATATTTGAAAATTTTAAAAAAATTTAATTTTTTTTTTAAATTTTGACCCCCATAAAAATAATTTTGTAATGTAATTTATAAAAAATATCAAATTTTGACCCTCCAAGTCAAATTTTTTCTTGCTCCGCCCTTGGGCGTATGTTGTTTTACATAATGATTTTATTTCAATTTAAACGAGATAAGCAGATCGATAACTTGATGGTGGTACGTAATGAAGTCCTAAAGCATACTTCAGATTATAACTTTGTGATGCAGCACGTTGAGGTGAATGAAAAACAGCATATTCGTATGAGTCATGAGAACTTGCGGGTTTGTAAGGATTGGGTTAATGCTACTAAGAGGGGACTATGTTCGTTTCATGATTTCATAGATGGTGTACGCTTGTTCTTATGGTGATTAATGTATTCTTCATGTTTATAAAGGGTCCAGCTTTTTGTCGTATTTATTGGCTTGGGCTACATAAAAAGTGTTAAATGAACAATTCAATGTTCTGGACACCCGATCTCCAGCCTTTTTTTGGTGTAGGGTGTGCCGCTGTTCGTTGCTCGGTACAGGGGCGGATTTTTTAAAGGACTGGGAGGGCTCCGGCCCTCCCAAAGTTTGTGACGAGTAGTGTAAAATTTTTACTTTCCGTCTCAAAGTTATTGTCCACCTTATTATTCTGGTATGTAAAAAATGACTCGACCCTCCCAAAATAAATGTTCCAGGTCCGCCATTAGCTCGGTTATTAAACCGAATGAACAAAAAAACGAGGTTGAACAAAAAAAAAAACCAAACCAAACTTCAAATCGAACCAAATATGCCACAACTGAACCAAACTAAATTAAATATTCACTTTTTGGTTTGAAAATAATTTTGTCAATTTGGACGGAAAATCGAATTCATATAAAATATACAGTATATTTTTTATAGATAAATATAAAAATTGTTTAAAATTTATTTTAACATGAAAAACAATTTTTAAGCTAGCATATTTTTTATTATAAATATATATAACAAAATTTTTGATAAAATATTAAATTTAATTTGATTCGATTCAATTTACATTGAACTTGTTTAGTTTTTTTGTTATAAAAAAGACCAAACTATTCAAACTGAATAACCGAAGAGGTAAATCATTTCCCCTTCAAGTAAATGTTCAATTAAAGTTCAAAGACGTAAATCATTTTCCCTTCAAGTAGGCCAAAAAACAGCCCAAAACAACCTTAATCCGCCAATACAAATTCAGTCCAACTGGTCAGTCCACAAGAGCGAGTTCAGACAAAAAAAACCCAGTCCAGCAATAAAAACCCCGTAAACCACCATTCTACTGGTATCAACCTGGGTTTGACTCTTTGACCCGCCAGTTATTTTTTGTAACTGTTATTTTAGACTTTTTAGCCAATGGAAAGAAGAGGATTAAAAAAGCATCTTTTCAAGGGAGTATTTTTCATAAATATAAGAACGGGTCAATGATTTATTTAAACTTACTTTTTTTTTTAAAACGGGTCAATGTTGAAATACTCTCTATATATGTTGATTTCTCATACGATCCTCATTTTCAATTCAGTTTTTTAAATCATATCTTTTGTAAAACATAGGTTGATCCGGTTGATTGAACCAATTGACCTGTAAACCGATTCAAAGACCAAACCAAATACGAACGGTTTTTATTTTAAAAACTAGATTAAATCGTTGGTTTTTCGTTGACGCGGTTTGATAAACTCGACTGGATCACGCTTTAACTAAACCGGTCAACTAGAAACCGAGTTTTAAAACATTCTTCTAATCATCCCCATAAAAATACATATACATATCATATAAAAAATATTGAGGGCCGTATAATTTTGGAGGCCTCATGCGAAAGCACACCAAGGCTTACATATGGAAGATGATATTGAGAAAAATTAGTCTTTTCGGCACGTTAATGCAACGAAGATGGCTCAACTCGAAAGAAGATACAAGTGCAGTTTTGATGATGCTCATATGATATTTAAAACATACATCACAATATATATAGAAATAGAGGTGAAGTTTTAGACTCAAGGATATCTATATTTTTCTATAAATTTGTTTGTTCAACACGAAAGATACATCACTTTAAAATTCTAACCTTTGACTAACACTCAGTATTAAGAACAAAGACTTTAGCATATAGTATAAATAGACAATGTCAACTCTAGTATTCTACACAAATCACCTATTTCATGGCAGCTGCTTGCTTCTACTTCATCCTCCTTTGGTTGCCCTTTTTGGTCCTAATCGCAGCGAATGTATGTATTTTCTTCTTTATCGATAATTTTTCTCTTAAAATTGTCTATGATTTCGCCTAAGAAAAGAACTTGAAGCTTTTTCGTTAGGGAAACATGGGTTAACAGGATTTATCTTAAATTTTAAGCAATTGTATTTGTACTAAGTCTTGCAACTTGAGCTAACTATTGTCTAATCTGTTGTAGCCAACTGATTGGACGAACCATGGTGGAGATTTAAGCAATCGCAGGTATGCATATGGAGAAACTAAGATTAGTCCCGACTCTGTGGCTAACCTTCGGCTAAAATGGAAGTTCGTTGCTGGAAAAGATATATCTGCGACACCAGCAATATACAATAACACCCTCTATTTCCCAAGTTGGAATGGAAACATATATGCCTTAAATGCATCAGACGGGTCACTCATTTGGCAACAAAATATCGGACTACTAACGGGGCTTAATTCAACAGGACTTGTACTGAGTATTACAAATGTTAACTGGAGCGTGTCAAGGTCTACCCCGACTATTGCTGAAGATCTTTTGGTAGTTGGAGTTTATGGTCCAGCGTACGCTCTAGGACTTAAGCGTTGTAATGGGGAGCTCGTGTGGTCTAAGCAACTTGATACACATTATGCCTCTGTTGTCACCATGTCAGGAACTTATCATAGAAGGTATATACTTTTTTTGATATCAGAAACATGTTTCATCTAAGTGTGAGCTTTATTAGTTTCAATAAACTCAAAACATATTTCTAGTCATCTTTCAAATCTGGGTGGTTGGCAAAGTTTGATTGAGGTATGCCTAAAAAATTGTAGATTATTGCAAATAATTGGATCAAAGTAGACTTTTTATATGCTTTAAAAAAAATATAAAGCAATTCGTGACAGATTAAGCGCTAGAATTATTTAATTCATGACAATATGATTGTGTGTAGCTCATTTTATGTGGGAGTATCTTCACTAGAATTATGTGGGACATTATTATAAGTAATAAAATAAATATTTTTATATTATACCTTTTTAAATTAAATTGTTTTATCAACGTTTAAAATATTTTAAGTGTATTAAATTAAAATAGTTCTTTAATATTTAGAAAGGGTATATTTTTTTAGGAAATGAATTAAATTATTTGAGAACTTTCTAAATTAAGAAACTTTCTATTTTAGCGGGGTTCTTAATATAGCAATACTATAGCGTCAGAAATACGTTGTACCATAATTAATAGTAGAAAATAATACATTAAAATGAATTATTATAAGTTCCGATTTATCAGTTGGTATACGTACAGAATTTCAGAATCAAAATAAAATGAATAAATAAGAAGCCAATAAGATCAGTAAAATTCCATAAACGAATATCAGTTAACTTATTCGCGTCCTTTATTCATGTAGCACGCGTGAAGCCCGAGTAGTATTCGTTCAGTCTTCCATTCAGTCAGTTACTGGACACGAGGTACGGATTTTCCGTCCTTTCAGTAAGGACTTCCTTTCTATGCATGATTAGGATTTCCCGTCTTCATCCAAATGTTTTTCCCCCAGTATATGTTTAAGTTTTTCAGTAATCATATTAATAACTAAATAAATTGCCTGAGCATTATATACAAGCACGACCAGTTTATGTACTAGTTACGGAGGTACCGTAACCACGACACTAGAGGCACCGGTGTCGTGACTCACATGCAGGAGAGTGATATCCTGCATCGTCCCAATCAGATTAGCTTGGCCATTTTATTAGTATTTTTAGTAGGGCGTATGGATGCATCCTAGGCTTATATGTGTTACAAGTTATCAGGGTGAATGTGGTGTGTGCTCTACATCCTTCACATTGGAGCTGATCCCTCCACCCAGCACAGTTATTTAGAGGTCACCCCTCTACAGCATGACGAGGTCACCCATCCAGTTATTCATGCACGGTTGTTACAGCACGTGACCTATATAAGCTCTGGCAATTAAAATACAGTAAATGCATGTTTTCAGAATTTATAGCTATATTTCAGTATCAGTATATATGAATCAGGTTTTTCAGAATTTATGCAGAGTTCTACCACATGTTACATATCAGTCTTATAGTTTCATTGTTGTCTTCTATTTCATTACTTTCAGTACATTCTTATCATGCTATATCCGTCCACTGAGCGTTATGCTCAGCCGTAGTTTCCTTTCATGTTTCCAAACGGTAGGTTCACAGGGACGATCTTAGGACTTCTAAGAGAGTACGTGCATTTGGATGGGAGCTATCCAGACTCCTTTATTTTTATGCACACATTACGTTACTTTACTTTCGTTGTTTGGACACTGTTTCGTCCTTTTTCTTTCAGTACTTAATCTTTATATTTTGGGCTTATGTTGGACTACGGATGTTTGATTCCGGTACTTCCGTTTGGTCAGTTAATGTTTAATACATTGCCTTGCATGCTTTGATGACACGCCATAAATACACGTAACGGTCCATTTATCCAAGTGGGGTGTTACAGATTATTTTTTCGAAAAACTTGAGAAAACTCAAAAATAAAATAAAACGTAAATATCATAGAAAAACAAAATAAAAAATGAAAAATCTTTGAAAATACCAAAAATATTCTTCTCGACATGTCTTTTAGTAACGATAATATGGACGCACCTAGAAGTGTCGCTCAATAATGACACGGGTGTGTACATAAAGCTCGAATGAAAGTTGTAAATATTTTTCAGAACATGTCATTTCAACGATTTACAATTACTTTAGATTGTGACTCGTGCCTCAAAGAAAGGAAAGTTGATCATGGATGATAACTTATCCTAAACAATGGGAAAATTATTTTTCTCGGTCATGAGTTATTATTAAAAACATTCCAAGTTTTTAAGCTCAAGTAAACATCTTACAGTTAAATGTCAGACTGTAACTCGAACCTCAAATAAATGAAAGTGTATCTTTAAATATAACTTATCCTAACAACGGGTAGAGCAGTCTATCACGGCTTGAGCTTGTCACAAAACATTTAACGTTTTGAGCTCAACACAAGGGCTTGTAATCACTTTCAGATTTCAACCCAGATCTATATTCACGGGGGAGTGTACGATTTAGTGCGCTTACCCTCAGCAAAAGAAGATAAATCTTCTTACACTTGAGTGGATTCGTCAAGACATTCAAAGTATATGAACTCTAGTTTATGCTTTAGAAATACCATGTCGCAAAAAGAAATGGTTTTCGAAAAGCGTTGAACACAATTTTTTCAAGAGTTTTTCAATGAATATTCAAAATCTTTCAAAAATTGTATGTTCAACAACTCCTATCCTCAAAAAGAGAAATGTGGATCACATCCTCACAATGACAATTCAATTGGATCAATTTTTGAGGGGGAGCGTTCCAAATAATTCATCCGAGTAAGACACATTTTTCTCCCGAAGTTTTTCAATACTATTGTTCGCGATATGTTTTAATCAAATTTGGTATCTCTAATATCAAAAGATTTTATATATTAGAGATAGGGGAGAAAATGTGATTAAAATGTGATCTAAAGACTCATGCACTTTTAACTCTTACCCACATGTGTGAAACACTTTCGATTATAGATGCACATGTGAAGGGGGAGCATTTCTGAAACGACAAAACTATCAAGGTGTTAAATGTTTTTCAAACACTTTGTTACACTTTTTAGAAGTGGTTTTATGGTTACGATCAAATACCCACAACATCTTTAATCCACGGCGTTATTGGTGTCAAAAGGGTGGTTAGGTTTAAGTCCTATGATCCAACCAGAACCGGAGGGATCTTCCCAGGGACAATCCAATAGATTATTAGAAGTCCTTAGGAAATATGGAGTATGATGTGAACGTAGCTGAATGCCGACTAAGTACTGATGCTAGCGCTAGAACAATCACAACAAGGTGCTAGTAATGATGTCTTGGTAAGCATTGAAGGGGTTGAAGAACGAAAAATAAATGTAAGGATAAAGGGTGAAAAGAAATTAGCCCTCCATACAACTTAGGCAGAAACCGGGTCAACAACATGAAGATTACACATCATGGACTGATAGGTGTGAAAACACCCATCCTTTTACCACTTAATTATTATGAAAACAAGACCATAACGTGTATTTTATGTCGTAAATGTCGGAATTATGCGTGGTTTGTATTTTTGTTGTGATTTTAGGATCAAAATGTAAAAAGGGAAGAAAACACGGGCTTTCACGGGCTTTTATCGAAGAAAAAGACAAAAGACGAAGTCAAGAAATCAAGAGTGCAAAAAGAACGGAAGTCCAAGGCCTATTCTAAAGATTTATCGAAGAAAAAGTCCAAAGACGGAAGTTTAATAAAGCCGAAGAACTCAAGTCTAATTTATGAAGAAATCACAAGACGAGTTTACAGTAATCCCGAGACAAAAGTCGAAAAAGTCGAAGAATTAAGAAGACTGAGGACTAAACGAGAAATAAAGAAAAAAGAAAGAGAAGAGGAAGCTTCCAACCTCTCATCCTCCTATAAATAGGACCATTAGTCATAATTTCATTTTTGTTAGCTAATTTTGACAAAATTAGTCTCTCCACCCTTAATACTTGCACATTTAATTTTCATGTCATTTTACATTAATTGCACCTTTAATTACCTTGTCTTGCACCTTAATTTCTTTAATTCCAAGTAAGTTTATTTTTATGTTTATTGAATCTTTACTTTTATTATTAATCTCTTATCTACCTTTCTTGCTTTGATCCAATCTTCATCTTTATGTTTATGTTCTTAAGTTTTTATTGATTTGATTAAGTGGGTCTTGATTATTTTGGTTCTTATTGTTAGTTTTATTGATTTGGATTGATTGGTTATTGTTAGTTAATCATTTGTGGTCATTTTGATTTAATCTTTAGGTTGATTTGGTTAGTTTTTGATTAAATTCGTGGCTATATGTTTTTCCCTGTTCTTCGTAAGTTTTAGTTGCCCAGATTCCGAATCAAGCTTTAGTTTAATTATTCTGCATCAGTTGAATATTCCGAACCAGCACTTTCTTTTTATTATTCCGGACGAAGCTTTTATTCCGGATCAGTAGGTTATTCCGGATCAGCTTTTTATTCCGGATGAAGTGATATTCCGGATGAAGGATTTGTTGTGATTATTCCGCATGAACAGATTTATTCCGGACGAAGCTGTTATTCCGGATCAAGTCTTTTATTCCGAACCAAGCCCACATTCCGAACCAACAGTTTATTCCGGATGAAGAGTTATTCCGGATAAACAAATTATTCCGAATCAAATTCCGAATGAACCTGTTTTTCCGCATGAGTGATTTTTATTCCGGATGAACCCTTTTTCCGAATGAGCTTGATATTCCGAATAAAGGTATTATTCCGCATGAGCATATATTCCGGATGAACTGTTTATCCCGGATGAAGCAAATATTCCGGATGAAGCTTTTATTCCGCATGAGGTAAACATTCCGAGTAAAGAAGAATCATTCCGAGTGAAGGTGACATTCCGAACGAAGGATTATTCCGAACGAAGGTGTTTTTCTGAATGAGCAATTTTTAGTTTATTTTAAGTTTATGTTTTTATGTTTTTAAACTTTACTTTTCCCGCCTTTTTCCTTAGTCGCACTTTTAAGTTCACTTGCCTTAGATTTATTTTAAGCTTGCCTTTAGGATAGTTTTAAGTTTGCCTTTAGTTTAAGTTTAAGTTTGCCTTATTTACTTTTCGTCACGTTTTAATTTCCCGTCATTTATTTTCAATTAGGTTTAGATTTATTTACCTTCTTTTTACTTTAAAGTTTTTGCACATTTACTTTACAACAACGACAAAATATTTTTCTTAACCAAATACAATTGAGTCACAATTTGAACCGGAAATCAATTCGATTAGACATACGACAAAGAACAAAATTTTCTAACTAGCTAAAACCTAAGTATCAAATGGCGCCGCTCCCGGCTCTTTTCGTAAAGATTAACGGTTTTCTGTGAGAGACGCGTTGCTTTTTGGGATCCGTTCATTCGTGAGCGTTATTTTTCTTACTCGAAAACTTTCAAAAAATCATAAAAATTAAAAATTGTTAAAAATCCATAAAAATTAAAAAATTTCAAAAATCCGAAAAGGTTTTATTTTTATTTCTATAGTGTATATATATTGTCTATTTCTTTGGTATCTCTTTCTTTTGCTTTTGCAGGTGTATGCGTACTAGATCTTCAACTTATCCAGAGCCCGAGACTCGTGAAGATTTAGCTATGGCAGGTGTGAACAACAACAATAATCCACCGCACCTCAACAATAACAACAACAATGTTCTTCCACAGCCCGATGTTTGGACGAGGAGGACCGATTGCACCGATGCAAATCACGGCTCCGGATTTTTTGTTGAAGCATCACATGATCCAACAAGTGCAAACTAATCCATTCCGCGGAATACCGGATGATGATGCGAACAAGCACCTCGACAAATTCATTACTATTACTCAAAGCATGAAGTTGCCCGGTGTTACTATGGATGTCCTTTGCCTTCTACTCTTTTCACATACTTTATCACACCACGCCGAAAAATGGTTTGATCGTCTCCCGAAGAATTCCATTCATAATTGGGACGACATGACTCAACGATTTTTGTCGCGCTACTTTCCACCATTCATGGTCACGAGCCTTCGAAATCAAATCAGCGGTTTCATGCAAGAACCCGATGAATCTCTCTTTGATGCTAGGGAAAGATATAATGTTTTGATTGATCGATGTCCAAACCACAACATGCTCCCCGTTACGTTGATTGATACTTTCTACAATGGTTTGACTTTTCGTGATCGTGATACGATTAATGCAGCCGCCGGTGGCACATTTATGAAAAGAAGACCTGAGGAGTGTAGAGAGCTTATTGAGAACATGACTACTCATCACAAAAATTGGGTCTCCTCCGCATCTTCAAGGAACAACCCGAGAGTCAATGTTTCTTCTACTTCAGCAAACCCCGACATGACCGAATTCACCCGCATGATGGCCGAAATGAACAAAAATATCATGCTCATCGCTACAAACCAACAACAACAAGTTAAAGCTGTAGCAATTTATTGTGAAACATGCGGCGGTCCTCACTCATACACTGATTGTCCTTCTACGCAAGGCAATCCGGAAAACGTGTATGCGGCTTATGGTAACTATTCACCGGAAAATTACCAAGCCCGACCTCAAGGGGATCGAAATTTACTAAGTTACCGGTCGAACAACTATATTTCATCCGGTTTTTCTCCTCAAAACCACAACCCCAACAAAAATTACAATAGATGCAACCAAATCCCACCTCGAGCTTCTAATCCTTATCACCCACCCGCTCAACAAGCCCCACCCATTAATCAAGATGTTGAAGCCTTAATAAGAACCCAAGGAGAGCAAATTAAGAATCTGCAAAGCCAAATTATCAATTTGAAAGGGGATATCACTAAGCATGGTAATGACATTAGATCCGAGCTTCGAAATGATATACAATCCTCCTTCAGCACTCAAACGAATGATTTGAAGAATATGCTGGCTAGTTTCTTACCAACCACTCAACCCTCTACTTCAGGCTCTCTACCTTCAAACACCGTCACCAACCCGAGAGCGAATGTGAGTGCTATTACTACCCGTAGTGGAGCAACTTTAGTAGGACCATCTATCACACCCCCAATTACACCATCTACACCTCCTCCACCACCAATTATCCCTACTACTCCCACACCTAGTATTAGTTCACCATTACCGTCTCCGCCTTGTCATGAAGAAGTACCCAAGAAGAACCCTTCACCAACCCCACCTTCCACCTATAAACCCAGCATTCCTTACCCTTCTCGACTCGACAAGGCTAGAATTTTGACTAAGAATGACGTTCAAGTCTCTAACTTTTTGGAAAAGATTGTCGGCATGACCGTCACCTTTACCCTTGTTGAAGCTCTTGCCCAAATGCCACAATTTGTCAAGATGTTTAAGGAATTGCTTAATAAGAAGGAGAAGATGGCCGAGTTTGTTAATACTCGCTTGAATGAAAATTGCTCTGCAATCCTTCATAAAGAACTTCCGGAAAAACTTGGAGATCCCGGTCGTTTTGTGCTACCATGTACTTTTAACCAAACCGACGAATTTACTGCCTTAGCCGATCTCGGGGCAAGTAAAAATTTGATGCCTTTAAGTGTTTGGAAAAAGTTATCATTACCCGATCTTACACCAACGAAGATGACTCTTGAGCTTGCAAATCGCACTCTCGCTTACCCCGTTGGTATTGCCGAATATGTGTTCATTAAAGTTGGCACCTTCACTTTTCCGGTCGACTTTGTTGTTGTTGATTATGAAATGGACCCTCGTATTCCTTTAATACTTGGTCGGCCATTCTTGAGAACCGGAAAAGCTCTTGTCGATGTTGCCGAAGGTAAGTTAATCTTAAGGGTCGGGAATGATGCACAAGTGTTCGAAATGGGGAAGATCACAAACAAATCCTATGGAAGAGAATCGGCGAATATGATTAATGTTCTTGATGATTTTGTCGTCTACAACAATCCTCTATTCGACTCTTGCTATGATAATCCACTGTTCCAAGGTGATGTGGATGATTCTCTCTCCAATTCTGATCCTCCACCTGTTTATAATTCTCCACCGATCTATGATGCTTATGATGATGATTCTAGCTCCGATGGGGATGATTATGATGATTTTACTTCTGAGTATCTAGACATGCCCACTTATGATGATTTTGATGAGGTCGATACTCTTTCGAGTGATTCTTCACATGATGAAGATCCTCCGCCAACCATGATTGATCCTACTTTGGATGACTACTCATTTGAGGAAGACTTCGCCACTTTTCTCAACACATACTTCCCAAATGAGAGTGATGCTCCTTCTTTAGACTTTGATGATTATGGTCTTTATCCTTCTACGGATTTGAAGAAAATTCTTTCAAAGGAGACGACACCGGACGACACCAACATCCGCAACACGTATGTTTTGACACCTCTTTGTCCACCTTCTAAGGACGCGGTTGTGCATTTTCTTAGCGGATGTTCTTCAAATTATGTTGAGCCTGAGTGCTATTTTCCCCTAAAGGAAAAGGTGTTCGACCCCGGTATTGAAATTTTTAAGCCATCTTAGTATCCGTCTGATGAAATAAAAGAAAAGATTTTTGGAACTACTAGAGATATGCTTGCACCTCATCATCCTTGCTACCACCGTACTTACCACTTGCTTAAGGGAACCCTGCCTACTCTTCTTTGGCTTGCCTTGTTCGCCTTAAGCTTGTGCTTCTTGATGGACGAAAACCATGTCTTTGATCCCGGTGGATGTTTTTCAAGCTTCTTCCTATTCTAATCAAGGTCGAGTCAGGATCACGACTCGGTGATCAAAAATCAAGCGCTTCTTGGGAGGCAACCCAAGTATCTATCTATATCCTAAGTGTAGGGGAGACCCGTTGGTGTTTGCTATTTTCTCTCTTCTCATACTCAGGGATTCACGCTTTCAAAGATCCACTTTTGATGATTTTTGACGGCCCGTGATTCCGTGTTTCCGTCTTCCCGGTTCAATCCTAAACTCTTTTCGATTCACTATTTTATATTTCTCAATATTAAAATAGGAATCTCTTTAGTTGTCTCTTTCTTAGCAAGATTTAATCAACGTGCACAATGTCCTAAGTGTAGGGGAGTTTACTCCCACATGCTTAAACATTAAGGACAATGTTTATATCAAGTGTAGGGGGACTTCTATCGAAGTTAAGTGGCCTTTTTCTTGTATTTGTCCTCATTTTAACCGGAAAATTGATTTTTCGACATTTTTCAAATTTTTTGATCTATTTTGGCATAGTAGTTTTACCTTTGTTATAGTTATTTTATTTCATTGTTAGAATAAATTTTAATAAAGTGGTTTTAGTTTTCAAACGTTGTGAATCTTTTGACTCAACCCGAGTTTACTTATCTAAGTTTACTCTAGCTAGTATCCTTAACGTGTTTAAGTCAAGTTTTGCTAGGCTTTTATATAGGGAGCTTTAAAACGCGAAAGTCTTAACTCTCACGGGTTAAGAACAAGAACTTTTCGCAAGTTCCTATAACTGATCCTAGAGAGTCGTTTATCAAGGGAACTTTAAAATGCAAATTCTAAACTTGAAAAAGTCTAAGAGTTTGCAAGATCCTATAGACAACTCAAAAACCCAAAACTTTGATTTAATGGGCTAAGTATCCACTAGTCTCATTCCTTGAGATTTAAAATTGTGGAGAACGAGAGATGACAGAGTCAATTATAAGTTTGGTATTCTTTCATGAATTTATGTGAGTTAATTATGAGCTTTTTCTCCCATCGCTTGTTAATAAATTATTTGCAATAAGTAAGGTCGTACGATTTGAAAAGTTACTTAGCTTCTAGCCCAAGATCGTTTAAAAGTTGCTCGGTATTAGTTAGAGTTCATAGCCAAGGCATAACTTATTGAAGCGGGACGCGAAGATTGGCGAGTCCGAAAAGGCCCTAACAAGGCATGAGGGCTACATTTTGTTGCTAAAGATCCCAAGTGATGTGAAGAATCATTTATCAAGAATCAATATGAAGGATCGAGACACACGACGAAAAGCAAATACTCCCCTAAAGATCATGGAGAAGTCTATCCAAAAAGGCCCTAACAAGGTATGAGGATAAATAGATCCAAGTCCTAAAAGGAGGCGGATCGTTGTATATCAAAATCCCAAATAAAGATTGGAGAAAAATGAAGAAGTCGTGGTCCAAGTATGAAGAATCTCTCAAAACTTCATGTGAAGAAATTCCTATTATGAAGAGAAGACCATTATTTCATGAACGTCTCTCAAGATTTGAAGTATGAATTCACTGCCAAATATCGGTCCGAGAAAGGTCTCAAATCGTGAAGCGAGTTATGCCAAGATATGAACTTTATGAGGTCCCGAGAAGCAGTGTTAAAAGATTTTGTCCTTTAGCTAACTATTGACTAAATCGTCCCACTTTATTTTCAGCCTAAATAACTATCGAAATAAGTCAACAATGCGTCCTCGTGATCATTCAAGACAACAATAAAATATAAGAGATACACCTAGGAATAAGGGAGTCTAAGTGAATAATTGGCCCACATGAGTTCGTGTTAGTTTGCTACTTATAATAATAATGATCTCGTTTTTAAGCTTGGTATGGGGAACGTGAAACTTGAGGATGATAATCAGTCATGACATTCCAAAACCCTAAGGTAAGTCTTTGATTTCTTTACTTGTTTTGTTATTTTCTATCTCTTTAATAAAGGCCAATGTGGATTGATTGTGATGAAAAGTGTAATCTTGCTTTGTAATTAATGCATTGCACGAGGACATTGCAATGGTCAAGTGTAGGGGATTTGATACGTGTGAAAACACCCATCCTTTTACCACTTAATTATTATGAAAACAAGACCATAACGTGTATTTTATGTCGTAAATGTCGGAATTATGCGTGGTTTGTGTTTTTGTTGTGATTTTAGGATCAAAATGTAAAAAGGGAAGAAAACACGGGCTTTCACGGGCTTTTATCGAAGAAAAAGACAAAAGACGAAGTCAAGAAATCAAGAGTGCAAAAAGAACGGAAGTCCAAGGCCTGTTCTAAAGATTTATCGAAGAAAAAGTCCAAAGACGGAAGTTTAATAAAGCCGAAGAACTCAAGTCTAATTTATGAAGAAATCACAAGACGAGTTTACAGTAATCCCGAGACAAAAGTCAAAAAAGTCGAAGAATTAAGAAGACTGAGGACTAAACGAGAAATAAAGAAAGAAGAAAGAGAGGAGGAAGCTTCCAACCTCTCATCCTCCTATAAATAGGACTATTAGTCATAATTTCATTTTTGTTAGCTAATTTTGACAAAATTAGTCTCTCCACCCTTAATACTTGCACATTTAATTTTCATGTTATTTTACATTAATTGCACCTTTAATTACCTTGTCTTGCACCTTAATTTCTTTAATTACAAGTAAGTTTATTTTTATGTTTATTGAATCTTTACTTTTATTGTTAATCTCTTATCTACCTTTCTTGCTTTGATCCAATCTTCATCTTTATGTTTATGTTCTTAATTTTTATTGATTTGATTAAGTGGGTCTTGATTATTTTGGTTCTTATTGTTAGTTTATTGATTTGGATTGATTGGTTATTGTTAGTTAATCATTTGTGGTCATTTTGATTTAATCTTTAGGTTGATTTGGTTAGTTTTTGATTAAATTCGTGGCTATATGTTTTTCCCTGTTCTTCGTAAGTTTTAGTTGCCCAGATTCCGAATCAAGCTTTAGTTTAATTATTCCGCATCAGTTGAATATTCCGAACCAACACTTTCTTTTTATTATTCCGGACGAAGCTTTTATTTCGGATCAGTAGGTTATTCCGGATCAGCTTTTTATTCCGGATGAAGTGATATTCCGGATGAAGGATTTGTTGTGATTATTCCGCATGAACATATTTATTCCGGACGAAGCTGTTATTCCGGATCAAGTCTTTTATTCCGAACCAAGCCCACATTCCGAACCAACAGTTTATTCCGGATGAAGAGTTATTCCGGATAAACAAATTATTCCGAATCAAATTCCGAATGAACCTGTTTTTCCGCATGAGTGATTTTTATTCCGGATGAACCCTTTTTCCGAATGAGCTTGATATTCCTAATAAAGGTATTATTCCGCATGAGCATATATTCCGGATGAACTGTTTATTCCGGATGAAGCAAATATTCCGGATGAAGCTTTTATTCCGCATGAGGTAAACATTCCGAGTAAAGAAGAATCATTCCGAGTGAAGGTGACATTCCGAACGAAGGATTATTCCGAACGAAGGTGTTTTTCCGAATGAGCAATTTTTAGTTTATTTTAAGTTTATGTTTTTAAGTTTTTAAACTTTACTTTTCCCTCCTTTTTCCTTAGTCGCACTTTTAAGTTCACTTGCCTTAGATTTATTTTAAGCTTGCCTTTAGGATAGTTTTAAGTTTTCCTTTAGTTTAAGTTTAAGTTTGCCTTGTTTACTTTTCGTCACGTTTTAATTTCCCGTCATTTATTTTCAATTAGGTTTAGATTTATTTACCTGCTTTTTACTTTAAAGTTTTTGCACATTTACTTTACAACAACGACAAAATATTTTTCTTAACCAAATACAATTGAGTCACACTTTGAACCGGAAATCAATTCGATTAGACATACGACAAAGAACAAAATTTTCTAACTAGCTAAAACCTAAGTATCATGGATCCAGTGATGTAATGCACAACCCTTACCTAGCTACTCAGGCTTCTCTCAAAAGAACTTTGTTTTATTGTCAGGGAGATCAACATGACTTCTATTGACTTTCTCACTCCGAGATAGTTGATATTGAATAGGTGGCGTCTGCTCCAGCCTCCGATAACTAAAAGTGCACAAATCGAGTGTAGAGCCAAGAGATCAATCAAATCTCGTTAGGACACACGGAATGACGAACAAGAGAGTCCTACGCTATATCCTTGCGATATTGCTAGAACACTCAAAGTGATACTACTTAGTATTCACAATGATGAGTGGAAATCCTTCCAGTGTTAACATCAAACAGCACTGCGGTAGGTCATATGTAAGATTCTTTGTGAATTAAACATGTGTAAAACTGAAAAGCAACAGTGGTTTGATTCTGAATTGATTCAAACTCGTTTCAGGTTTCTACGCAATATCTTTATGGTCTTGCCAGAACATTCAGAGTGATATTCATTAATATTCACAGTGACGAATGGAAATCCTTCTAGCGTCAACCTTAAACAGCGTTACGGTAGGTGACTTGTGAGATTCTTGTGAATCAAGATTATGTCAACTGGAAAACAACAATGATAATATTCTTTATGAATCAAACTTGTTCCAGGAATTTGAATTGACGACTTTAATCAAGCGGATATTTATCCAATTGATTCACTCTTTATGTTCGCAGTCTTGCTTTGAGACGGTCGAGTAAAGAGAACGGCTAGTACAGCCGCGAAACCCTGTCAAGGAGATTCTTGAATGAATCTACCTAATCACAGGTACGATATTTAATATCGTGTAACGGTCTTCACCGACCGGAGGTAAAACGCTACCGATTTAGGACGAATGTCAAAGCCATTTAGTCTGTGTCTATGTTTTGTCTCAAGAAGGTGACGTTACGGTGTACTAAGCAAAGTCAAAGATTCAAAACCACATACTCATACCTAAAGACATATTCAAAAATTAATAGTGTGAGCATGTGGATGAAGACACAAGATCGCAAGATGACAAAGACAAGTCAAGGATGATTTAAAGATCTCAAGATTAAAGACAAAGTCGAAAGACAACGACAAAGGCTCAAAGATCACAGCATGAAGGAACAAGACTACTATTACACGTTCAAGACTCATTTATGGCGAGATTAGTAATCTCTACAAATCTCCAAATGACAAAGGGTAATGACCTCTCATTGGGGGAGATTGTTAGCCTCAAAATATTGAGTCAAACAAGAATGTTCGGTCATAAGTTTATTACGTATCGTATTTTAGAATGTTGTAATAGGTAGTAGGTTAGTCGTGTTTTACGGGCTTAACTTTAAGCTAAAGTTCATTCATAAGTAACTAAAGCCTAAAAGGAAAGCCCGACCCATTAATATATAGCCCAAACAAGCCCGCACATGGGTCGACTATATATACTCACCTCCTAGCATGTTAGGAGGTGGTTGGTTCATTTGTATTTTCTCTCTCTAATCTAATCCTCCCTAAGTATCCAACCATTCTCTCTCTTTTCTCTCTCTATAATTCATCAATCATCTTCTTTCTTTCTTCTTTCATAATTAATTAATCAAATTAACCATGGTGACGTGAATAAATATGGGGACAACAAGTTCTCACATCTGGTATGGGATCATATGTGAGAATCTGACTTCTCACAACACTATAACAATCATCCAGACACATTAGAAACTACACCAGCCTAAGAAGTTGATCATGTTCCTTAAGAGCCTCAAAACCATCACAAGTACAATCAAGTAAATCAACAAGAGCATCAAATTGTCTCCATAAAGAATTACACTCATGATAATATTCATACAATGACATACCAGATTGAGTTAAAGTGTAAATCTTATGATACAGATTATATATCACAGAACCATCTTGTTTATTATAAGTTTCTTCTAACTCATCCCAAACATCTTGGGCATATTTAAAGAAAATCTGACCCTTATACAAATCTGGTGAAACACAACCAAGAAACAAAAAAAAAGCACAACAACATTACATCTATCCCACTAATCTCTAGTAGGACCATCATTAGTGTCTTGAACACATTTACCAGTTATAAAACCAAGTTTATTTCTAGTTTGTAAAGCAAGTTTTATAGCAGCAGACCGGACCTTATAGTTCTCAGTCCCTTCAAGTTTGAAGGAAATTAACTGAGACACAATATCTTGAGGGTGCAGATAAAGAGGGTCATAAACATCAAACTTAACAACTTCAATTTTAACACCACCATCACCCTTGGGTGAACTAGGACCAGACATGAAGAAACAAACAAGAAACTAACAAAATATAAAACAAAGAACACACAATCAAGAGAAAAAGTAGTTCTTAGGCTTCCTAACCACTCAAATGGTGGAAAATCAAGAGCTGAGACCTGATTATGGTCTAAAAACACAAAGAACAGAAAAAAAACAAGAAAAAAAATACAACCTCCTTGTATCTCCTCTACAAACAATAAAATAACTAATCACAAACCTCTGATTCAACAACACCAACAAACTAACTAATCCCTTCGACACCTAAACCCCACTAATCAAACAAAAACATAAAAGAGAAGGTGTGAGTGGTGTTACTTAGCACACGCAGAAAACCAAGCCAGAACTCTGGATCAAGACAATCCAGAGAACCCAACCAAAACCAACAATACCAATAGATCAAAAAGATCTAAACAACCAACGCAGCGGAAACAACAATACCTACACGTTAAAGCAACAGAAATAACAATAAACAAAAACACTTACCAAAATTGGAAGAACCCTAATTTCTTACTTTAGGGTTTTCCAATTTAATGACCAGAACAACAAATAGACCTAGAAAACAACCCCACAAATCACCAGTAAGATCAGAAACAGTTTTAAAGAAAAAAACCCAAATTATTTTGAAACCCTAATTTCAAAAAACTTCAATTAACCTTTCAAGAAAGCCAAATTAACCAAATTAAACGTTGATTCACCCAAACCAGACCAAGATCTACACATATAGATCAAAACATCCAAATTTTTCAAAACCCTAATTTTTGAAAATCGATTTAAAACACGATTCAGAGCAACCAGGCTCTAATACCATGTAAAAACTAATGAATCAATGCTTTAAATCACAAGAACTACGTAACAGAGAACCCAACCAACCTTCCTTTGGCTCTCTTTATCAATAAACAAGATCACAATATTTAGTTACAATGAAAGATCAAATAACAACACTCTTAAACTCACCGATTGATCAAAACAGTTGATCAGATTACACGCAGTACACACTAAAATGTAACAGAATGAAAGAATGAATAAAAGTTAGGTGAGGGGAGGAGTATATATACTCCTTTTCTTCTCTTCAGTCCAACACTTTCGCACTTGTACATTTTAAGCCATTCTATTATCAAAATTGGCACTATAGTTGAAACACTCCCCTCCATCTTTATCTTAAGGCAAAACTAGTCCTCCGGGTTTGGACTTATATTCTCAACATGTTTATAAACCAATTCAATAATATCGACTTCCGAGATCAAGTTTACACATTGATTCACATGTCGCAGCTTGTGAGTTTCGGTTTGTTTATAACCATTATAGGAAAAAAATTTGAAATGCTCCAAGGTCACACTCACTTTTTCAAAATGCACTAGCCAAATAAAAATTTCACAAAATGTCTTATGCAAATTTTCTAAAAATGGAAAAAAAAAAGTTTAATAATTTCTCAAATTTTGTCATTCTTGGAAAAGTCGCATAAATTGGATAAAACTTTTTAGAAAATTTTTATTTTGTTGATGCATTTTGGAAAAATGGATGCAACCTTAAAGCATTTTAAGAATTTTCCCACCTTTATATTGGGGAAATGTAGTAGCAATAAATTGATAAACACCTAACACTCGCAGCTCAAATCAATATACATCTGTTATTAAATTTACATATGTGTATGTTAGCTATTTTTAGTTTTATGCTCGGGTGGTCTTCCTCAACAATATTTATTTATTTATTTTTAACCGACAACTGTTTTTATTTAATGCCGGTAATGTTGTAGGCCTATGAGGGGTCATAAGGGTCATGTGACCCCATTAGCAAAAATATTGTAATGTAAATATTTGAAAATTTTAAAAAAATTTAATTTTTTTTTTAAATTTTGACCCCCATAAAAATAATTTTGTAATGTAATTTATAAAAAATATCAAATTTTGACCCTCCAAGTCAAATTTTTTCTTGCTCCGCCCTTGGGCGTATGTTGTTTTACATAATGATTTTATTTCAATTTAAACGAGATAAGCAGATCGATAACTTGATGGTGGTACGTAATGAAGTCCTAAAGCATACTTCAGATTATAACTTTGTGATGCAGCACGTTGAGGTGAATGAAAAACAGCATATTCGTATGAGTCATGAGAACTTGCGGGTTTGTAAGGATTGGGTTAATGCTACTAAGAGGGGACTATGTTCGTTTCATGATTTCATAGATGGTGTACGCTTGTTCTTATGGTGATTAATGTATTCTTCATGTTTATAAAGGGTCCAGCTTTTTGTCGTATTTATTGGCTTGGGCTACATAAAAAGTGTTAAATGAACAATTCAATGTTCTGGACACCCGATCTCCAGCCTTTTTTTGGTGTAGGGTGTGCCGCTGTTCGTTGCTCGGTACAGGGGCGGATTTTTTAAAGGACTGGGAGGGCTCCGGCCCTCCCAAAGTTTGTGACGAGTAGTGTAAAATTTTTACTTTCCGTCTCAAAGTTATTGTCCACCTTATTATTCTGGTATGTAAAAAATGACTCGACCCTCCCAAAATAAATGTTCCAGGTCCGCCATTAGCTCGGTTATTAAACCGAATGAACAAAAAAACGAGGTTGAACAAAAAAAAAAACCAAACCAAACTTCAAATCGAACCAAATATGCCACAACTGAACCAAACTAAATTAAATATTCACTTTTTGGTTTGAAAATAATTTTGTCAATTTGGACGGAAAATCGAATTCATATAAAATATACAGTATATTTTTTATAGATAAATATAAAAATTGTTTAAAATTTATTTTAACATGAAAAACAATTTTTAAGCTAGCATATTTTTTATTATAAATATATATAACAAAATTTTTGATAAAATATTAAATTTAATTTGATTCGATTCAATTTACATTGAACTTGTTTAGTTTTTTTGTTATAAAAAAGACCAAACTATTCAAACTGAATAACCGAAGAGGTAAATCATTTCCCCTTCAAGTAAATGTTCAATTAAAGTTCAAAGACGTAAATCATTTTCCCTTCAAGTAGGCCAAAAAACAGCCCAAAACAACCTTAATCCGCCAATACAAATTCAGTCCAACTGGTCAGTCCACAAGAGCGAGTTCAGACAAAAAAAACCCAGTCCAGCAATAAAAACCCCGTAAACCACCATTCTACTGGTATCAACCTGGGTTTGACTCTTTGACCCGCCAGTTATTTTTTGTAACTGTTATTTTAGACTTTTTAGCCAATGGAAAGAAGAGGATTAAAAAAGCATCTTTTCAAGGGAGTATTTTTCATAAATATAAGAACGGGTCAATGATTTATTTAAACTTACTTTTTTTTTTAAAACGGGTCAATGTTGAAATACTCTCTATATATGTTGATTTCTCATACGATCCTCATTTTCAATTCAGTTTTTTAAATCATATCTTTTGTAAAACATAGGTTGATCCGGTTGATTGAACCAATTGACCTGTAAACCGATTCAAAGACCAAACCAAATACGAACGGTTTTTATTTTAAAAACTAGATTAAATCGTTGGTTTTTCGTTGACGCGGTTTGATAAACTCGACTGGATCACGCTTTAACTAAACCGGTCAACTAGAAACCGAGTTTTAAAACATTCTTCTAATCATCCCCATAAAAATACATATACATATCATATAAAAAATATTGAGGGCCGTATAATTTTGGAGGCCTCATGCGAAAGCACACCAAGGCTTACATATGGAAGATGATATTGAGAAAAATTAGTCTTTTCGGCACGTTAATGCAACGAAGATGGCTCAACTCGAAAGAAGATACAAGTGCAGTTTTGATGATGCTCATATGATATTTAAAACATACATCACAATATATATAGAAATAGAGGTGAAGTTTTAGACTCAAGGATATCTATATTTTTCTATAAATTTGTTTGTTCAACACGAAAGATACATCACTTTAAAATTCTAACCTTTGACTAACACTCAGTATTAAGAACAAAGACTTTAGCATATAGTATAAATAGACAATGTCAACTCTAGTATTCTACACAAATCACCTATTTCATGGCAGCTGCTTGCTTCTACTTCATCCTCCTTTGGTTGCCCTTTTTGGTCCTAATCGCAGCGAATGTATGTATTTTCTTCTTTATCGATAATTTTTCTCTTAAAATTGTCTATGATTTCGCCTAAGAAAAGAACTTGAAGCTTTTTCGTTAGGGAAACATGGGTTAACAGGATTTATCTTAAATTTTAAGCAATTGTATTTGTACTAAGTCTTGCAACTTGAGCTAACTATTGTCTAATCTGTTGTAGCCAACTGATTGGACGAACCATGGTGGAGATTTAAGCAATCGCAGGTATGCATATGGAGAAACTAAGATTAGTCCCGACTCTGTGGCTAACCTTCGGCTAAAATGGAAGTTCGTTGCTGGAAAAGATATATCTGCGACACCAGCAATATACAATAACACCCTCTATTTCCCAAGTTGGAATGGAAACATATATGCCTTAAATGCATCAGACGGGTCACTCATTTGGCAACAAAATATCGGACTACTAACGGGGCTTAATTCAACAGGACTTGTACTGAGTATTACAAATGTTAACTGGAGCGTGTCAAGGTCTACCCCGACTATTGCTGAAGATCTTTTGGTAGTTGGAGTTTATGGTCCAGCGTACGCTCTAGGACTTAAGCGTTGTAATGGGGAGCTCGTGTGGTCTAAGCAACTTGATACACATTATGCCTCTGTTGTCACCATGTCAGGAACTTATCATAGAAGGTATATACTTTTTTTGATATCAGAAACATGTTTCATCTAAGTGTGAGCTTTATTAGTTTCAATAAACTCAAAACATATTTCTAGTCATCTTTCAAATCTGGGTGGTTGGCAAAGTTTGATTGAGGTATGCCTAAAAAATTGTAGATTATTGCAAATAATTGGATCAAAGTAGACTTTTTATATGCTTTAAAAAAAATATAAAGCAATTCGTGACAGATTAAGCGCTAGAATTATTTAATTCATGACAATATGATTGTGTGTAGCTCATTTTATGTGGGAGTATCTTCACTAGAAGAAAGCACAAGCATCGAAGCATGTTGTACATTTAGAGGGAGTTTTTTTAGGTTAAATGCCAGAAATGGAGACATCTTGTGGCAAACGTACATGTTACCGGATAATAATGGTAGCAAGGGTGGATATGCTGGTGCCAGCATATGGGGCAGTAGTCCATCCGTTGACATTCGGCGCAATGCAGTCTACATTGCCACTGGAAACTTGTATGGTGCCCCTTTACATGTCCAACAATGCCAAGAAGCACAAAACAATCAAACAACACCAACTGAAGAAGATAAGTGCGTAGAGCCCGAAAACCATTCCAATTCGATCCTAGCTCTTGATTTGGATACAGGACACATCCAGTGGTATAAGCAATTAGGTGGTTATGACGTTTGGTTTTTTGCTTGTAATAATCTTTCTACTTCAGGGTGTCCGCCTGGCCCTAATCCTGATGCAGACTTTGGAGAAGCGCCGATGATGCTAACAACCAATGTCCATGGAAACAAGCGTGACGTCGTTGTGGCTGTACAAAAAAGTGGCTTCGCTTGGGCTTTGGATCGTGATAATGGTAGCATTGTTTGGTCTACGGTAAAGTTTGTTGTATTCATTATGTTTTTTCGTGTAGATATACTGGTTCTGATTGAATTCTGATGATTACAAGTCTCAAATAATAATTTTATTTGATTCAAAAACATATATAAACAATGATCATACTAATCAAAATGGCGACATGAAAAGAAAATTCGTAGATATTTTCACTAACTCGTATCGATATATTTTCCTCATTGCTTTTTATAGCTATGTATGTGTGCATTGAGTCAATATAAGTGTGTTATTGCAGGAAGCCGGACCTGGAGGTCCAGGTGGAGGAGGTACATGGGGATCAGCAACGGATGGACAGACAGTCTACACAAACATTGCCAATAGTCTAGGAAGGAATTTTACATTGAAGCCATCAAATATGACGACTACTAGCGGTGGATGGGTGTCCATGAATGGCACAAGTGGCAATATTTTGTGGTCAACGAAAAATCCTAGTGATGCGAGTGCAAGTGGCCCTGTGAGCTTAGCAAACGGTGTTCTGTTTGCTGGGTCAACCAATGGGACCGGACCCATTTATGCAATGAGCGCTAGAACCGGGGAAATTTTATGGTCATACAACACTGGAGCAAGCGTGTATGGTGGCATGTCTATACGCAGTGGTTGCGTGTATGTGGGCAGTGGTTACAAGGTAACTTTGGGATTCTTTGACCCTACTTACACCGGTGGAACTACACTATTCGCGTTCTGCATTCTACCGTGACCAACAATCTTAAATCAAAATAAAGTTCAACTACCATGTAATCGTTATACTAATTAGCAGTGAATCAGAATAAAGTATATGTGCTTATAAAGTGATTGTAAGATATGATGCACTAATTCTGTTATGGAGTTGGTTGTATGTGCTCGTCCCTAACTTATGATTATAGCATATCACACTAAATTACTTGGAGTGTTGGATACACTCCTACTAGCAGCATGAGATATTCGAAAGGGGTAGATTCCGGCACCCAACTTGCGTACGTATCAAACACTCGTCTACCGAAACTCCAAAAAGAGTTCTTTTAGAAACGCTTATGCAGTTATGTTTTTTTCCAGAAGAAAGCTGGAAACACCGAAGCACCTGCTAAATTCAAAGGGAGTCCTCTCCTACGTAAACAAGATCTCGGAAAGGGAGAAATACGACTAGCTTCCCTGTAGAGAGTCTAGACAACACCCAAACAGGGTCGTTTACTTCGGGCCAATTTAACTCCTCCGACACCATGTCGACAAAGTTCAGTTTGGTTGATGTATTGAATCGTGTTCGTTCTCAAAGTCTACCTCCAATATCGGTTGATATTTTGCCTTTTCGAAAATTTGGCTGCTATTAAAACAGAATACAAAAAATTACTAGCAATTCTTTATAGGGGCAATTGCAAATATACTCAATTAAACTTTCATATTTGCATATTTCCTCAAATTGTGTTTAAACCACATTGTAAATATGCATTAAAAACTTGCACTTTGGGGAAATATGCAAATAAATAGTTTTAGTTGGGTATATTTGCAAATCTCCCTTCTTTATATAATCATATTGAGATGTATATACCAACCACAAACATTTACTATACTTTTTTCTTTTCAAAATTATAGTACATTAAACTACTAGTTATAATACCCGTGCAACGTACGGGTATTTTCTAAAATAATTATTAAAAGTATATTTATTAATTAGAACACATAAATCTTAATTTCCACAAGAGTAATAGGGTGCTTGTGATACATTTTTGTTGATGCTGCCTTGTAAATTATCATCATCATCTCCTTGTAAAAACACATCTTATCTTTAGACACGCTGTTGTTACTAATAAACAACATACTTAGTAAAAAGTAAACGTAATAAGCATTCATTTCAAACTTTGTAATTTGCACTTCATATTCAATTAGACTTGTTAGAAACACAAGGTGATGTATTAATCGTAATGCAATGAAGACCAGGATCCAAATTGAACTACAATATTAGAAACATTCTAGTGTAAGCTACTTGAGCTTTAATAGTACAAAAAATGGTTTTATATTTTTATGACATATTAGTTGAGGGATAAATAAAGGACAAATAGCATAAAAACGTATCTATCTTAAGTCAAAACTCAATTAAAAGTACTCAAAGATTTTTTCAGTTTAAGGTATCGATCTTTTTTCTTGTTGTAATGTTAGACAATTAACAAATTTAAAGGTTATATATTAACGATCGTTTACTTTATTATTATATCGTTAGTCATTTACATTAATGACACTTTATAATAAACTCAGAATTTGTTTTTTTACAGTTTTAGACCGTTTTTCACCCTTCTCGTCTGATTTTTACCGTTTTCGTTTGTTTTTAATCGTTTTGGTCCATTTTTACAACATTAGTCGTTCTTTTACTGTATTCAACCGTTTCGTCCATTTTTTATACGTTTTCGAGCCCTTCTGACAGTTTGTGTCCATTTTACGACTATTTTCGCCTGTTCTTCCGTTTCCGGCTTCTTTATTACCATTTCTGAACGTTTTTATTAGGTTTATTTACCTTTTTTCGTCCATAAAATAAATAGGCGATAACGACAAGAAACGGGTGAAAACTGTTAAAAAAGGGCACGATATCAAACACATAAAGAAGGTCGAAAATGGTAAAACCGAGAAAACGACAAAAAAACGAATGAAAACGGTAAAAATCAAACGAAAAAGATAGAAAACGGTCTAAACCTGTAAAAAAAAACGAAATTTTGACCCCATTCCTTTCTCTTGACACTCTTCCTTGTTTCGAAAACAGGTAGAGAAATGCACCATCTTGATAAATGACCTGATGACATCAAGTTTAGCAGTAAAGTCTATTCAAAAGAAAATAAAACTGGAATAAATTTGGGTGCTTACTATACTTTTGTGCAGGGAATGTTTTGTAACCTTTTTCCATATATCTGTAAACATTGAACAACAACCTGACTCATCGAGAAATACAACTATTTAAATAACATTGGTATCTAACTATCAAATTACCACTAACGCATTACTCCTCTCCTAAAATAATTGTATCAAAAATGAAAGTGTTGACACACAATTATAAAACACTTCAAACTGAGCGGGAGCAAATGTCTCCACAAATGCAACATTTAGAAGCTATCTTATCCTTCTTAAATAGAACAAAACATAATAAACACATTAGAATGTGAAATCTAATAAAGCTAGCTTATATTGATTCAGAACTTAGCCTATATCTTTTGCTACTAAACTACTAAAGTAATTTTCTATCAAACAACAATTTGGATCAAAATAAATATTATGGACTTCAGTATTCACCATTTGACCCTTTTTGCCACTTATATAATAAAATTTTGAACAAATACAAAGAACATTTATCAGCTTACTTGAAAAGTTAATATGAGAGGAATAAATAGTCCCTCTTCCATTAGCATTCAGACCATCAATCCACTTCGGTCAACCTCAATGCGTTAGTTTTCAATGAGAGCAACTTGGGTGGTAAAACTATATCCGGAATTTCAACAAAAAGATATTCACATAAAAATTAAGATAAAATTGAGCAAAACACAACAGTAATTATGTCTGACTTTTTCTTCATCGTCGCTTTTATTACCCTGCTACTTTTATCAACCAACACAACGGCTACTAAAGTCTCCAAATGGATAGAATAAGGATTTGTGATCAAGGAAAGGATAAGGCCACTTGTTAGACTTAAGTACCAATACTGATTTTAGTGAAACAAAATAAGCACTCGTTTATACAACCATGTTAATAAAAGTTTGTTGTAGGTGTATATAGGAAAGAACACAAATGGTAACACATAATACCATAAGTCATGAAGATGATGCAATTGGTTTGTGCGATCCTCTTGGCGAGACTAACTTGTAAACACCTAAACCGACCAAACTTATCGCCACATACCTTGCAGTAGAATGTTTCCAGATGGTTGGTAATCCTGCACATAAAATAAAACATGTCATTATAGAGATAACATGAATATTGCTTAGTTTGATATCAGCTTTGCTATGTATAGAATCCAATTTTGTTACATCCCTTATCCAAACTCCGAGAAGCAAATAAACTCACAACTTAGAACTTATGCGCTTAAGAAATTCAGACTATGACTTATTTAATTAGATATGCCCAAGTTGATAAGGCCATAAGTACATATATTAAGCTTATCCGCTTCTTAATAGCTCAATGAGCCCATAATCTTGAATAAAATAAGCTGAATCCAATGACAAACTTAATAAGCCAGTAAAAGTTCAGCCATCTAAAGTCAAGCGTTAAGCAATCATACATTCTTTATCCCTTGCGTGTTCAACCTATCATCACTTCCAATGGTAATGACAACATCCATAACCATCTTTGCAAATCCAAACACTGTTTTAAAAGTAACTTATTTTTAATAACTTGTTTTTATGACGAAACATGTATAGAAAAGCAATTCAAACACCTCCTAAATAACACAAGATCAAACTATTCGTTAAAACCTACCCAATTCACCCCTTTACTGCTGCTATTTCCCAGCAGAAGGCCACCCATTAACCCCACCAAAACCCCCATAATAGCGCACCCAACGTTACCTGCCATTCCACCTCGAAATGTATCCTTCGAGGAACTTGATAAACTCTCAAACTTCCATCCCAAAGTTATGGAGACATGATAACACAACTCTACTGAACTAACATATGTGGGACTCCTATTAATCGGGATATAGTTAATCATTGCCTAAGCTAACTTGACTTTATAACAGTTGCAAACTCTATTAATGACTTTAGTGCCACGTCATGGGATGTTTCAAACTCAATACAGTGCCACAGCCAGCTTTGGGTTTACCTTTTTCAAAAATATGACCTAAATTACTAAATATTAAGCCTCTTATAACTAATAACAAACAACACTACTATGGAACAGAACTTACCCCACATATGGCTTACTAACCATTCATCACAATTAACATCGATAGTCTACAATTTCCCTCTGAAAATTAAAGCATAGAAAATTTAAGAGCAAATTTGCACGTAATTGTACCTTATTTATACTAGGTGAATTGATTGTGCTCATCTCCAAGTAAAATTGAATGTTTGCAGGTATGAAATCGTGGGGTTTTTTTATTATTGTTTTGATATATGAATTAAGGTTTGTAAGGTTTGTAATTGATAAATTGAACTAAACTACTTTCAGCCTCCTATGGTTTCGATAAAATACATGGTGTAGACGGATTTTGTTGACTTTCTTTGTTATTGGGATAAAAGAATTAAAAAGTCTATTTACAATCCCTAAAATTCTAAAACTAATAGTTTTAACCTTAAAGTTTTAACAATTTTAACCCGCTTTTTATATAAGTTTTTTTTTAACTTTTTTGACACGTATATTTTTAACTCGAAATTATAATTTTAATAATCATAAGTACGAAAATTAAAGAATTATTACTAAATTAATGAACAAAAGCACTTTTTAAAGAAATAAATAAAATAATTATTTCCTATTAAAGAAATAATCTTTTGAAAAAATCCCTATTTTAAGTTTTACTTTACAAAGAAAAAGATTAAACTATTTTCATACGTCTAAAATTAATACTCTATTTTCAAAAATCAATAAGAAATATCATATCACTCTCATTTAAAGGTATTATCACAAACAATAAGCAAGGTAAATTAACTAGTTAAGGCCTTAAGGGTAAAATCATTTTTGTATAAAAAGGCTTTTATATATATATTCTTTCAAAAATGCAAAATTGCATATATATTCAAAATATACATAAAACCCATTGTACGTCATGTGCATGAAAAATAGAGAGATTAACATGTTTGATTAATTTGAACAGCATATTAACTATACTCCCAAGTAAATATTGACATATAAGATTCGAACAAGACAATACGAAAGAAAGAGCCCGTTGGTGTTTAGGCTACATTTATGAACAAAATAATTTAAAATTTTTGTTTTAAGGTATGATTTGCGTTGGTAGCTTTTGTTAAAAGTGGAAATACAATAGATGAATATGAAACGGTGATTAAAAAAAAATTATAAGTAATTTAAAGTAAGTATTTTTTTCATCCATAGTCCTCAAATAAAAATATATACAATTATTAAAAAAATGTATTTATTAAAGTTTTTTTTCTTACTTTTTGATATAATTACAGTTTTATTTTAAGCTAACTAATTGAACACTTCTTTAAATCTTTTAATAATAACTTCAAACAAAAATAATATATTAAAGTTGATCAAACTTCTTAATCCATTTTCAAAAGTAAACAATTATTTTAGAATGTTCAAATAAAAAAATAGACAATAAAAATAAGACAGAAAAAATACTTGATTTTAAAAGAGTCCGGTTATTTTGGATACCTTGTATCCTTTGGATACAAGGGGACTGATCCAAGCCGTACATCACATTTCATCCAACAACCCAGATTAAAAAAAACAACGGAGGGACATTTTCGTCATTTTACCCTCCACCTAACACCACCTACCACTCCCACATTACAGATCTGGATCGATCCTTTTTTTCCTTCTTTCTCTCAAAAGACACACACATACACATATGTAGATCCTTAATTTATCATCACAAACATCAAATCCTTCCATCATCACCTTCGTAAATCGATCATCACCTTTGTAAATTGATCATCCCCTTCATAAATAAGGTAAAGTTCATTCGATCTGTTTTGATTCATCTTTTTTAGCTTATTCGATGTGAATAAGCTTATAATTCATCTTATTCTTTTATAGCTTATTTAATAAATTACATGAATTTTAAACTGTCGAATAATAAGATTTATTAGATGTTTAATGTGAATAAGCTTATAGATTATCATCTTCTTTATTATGATGAATTATAAGCTAAGTTATTAGCTTATTTTCATGAATTATAAGGTTTTATTGCTTAATCTCGCTGAAAAGATTTAGTATGACATGTTTGTGAAGTATCACATATGATATACTATATCATATATGATATAAGCTAAAATATCATATATGATAAAATATATCATATATGATTATGTGGTTGAAAATTGAATTAACTCTTCTTTTTTATGGCTTAATCTCGCTGAACATATTTAGTATGACTTACTAGTGACATATCATATATGATATACTATATCATATATGATACAAGCATATATGATAAAATATATCATATATGATTATGTGCTTGAAAATTGAATTGAATCTTCTTTTTTGTGTAGAGAAGAATGTTTACGAGGCATGTTGAATATTACAAACATCCAAAAGGCCAAAAAGCTTAGTGAACAAGCTCATGAATTTCTTACGTTTATTGTTTGTTTTTCTTTGTAATCTCCTAATGGAGTTTTGAAGTATATGGACAATTTTGTAATCCATTGGTAGCTGGTACAACGTCTTGTTAATATAATTTAACTTTCTTGGTATTATGTCATGATGGTTTGATAAATTAAGCCATATATGATAATGCATTATCATATATAATAATGCATTATCATATATGATACTCAAAGAAAAATTGGATATATTAAACAAAGAATCTGATGAATTCATGATTACAACAAAGAGTATGCACATTTAATAATTAAACACTTGTTCATAACATAAAAAATGTATTTTTGAACAGAATCATATATGATAATTCAAACAGAACATAACCTAATGTAAAATTATATATGATATACATCTGATACCATATATGATAACCATTTATACAAAATCAAATGTGCAAACAACATTGTTATTGAAACTACTATTCTTTTTTAATAATACACTATTGTTAAAATAAAATTATTAAATGATAAATTCATGAACAACGCCTACTCCGTCTTGATCCTTAAAACATATCTGTGCACATCCTCTTGTTATAATCAACATCTTTCTCTGCTTTGCTCCAAATCGGGCAATCACACTATCTCTGTTTGACTGCATTTATAAAAGAAAGAAAAAAAGAATATATTATGAAAAATTTTAACACAAAAATGAATCACTCATATATATGATAGAAGGCAGGTTTCAAGAGTTTATACATATTTTATGAAAAATACTCATACAAATTCTGTTTTTTCTTATGGTTTGTTTGATATATATGATAGTTCTATGACTATATCATATATGATAAATGATGATATATCATATATCATATATGATAACTGATGATATATCATATATGATATATCTATCATATATGATATATCAAGCTTATTACAACCCACATCAAACAAATAAGCTTATTTATATAAATCATCTAATTAAAAGCTAATTAAAATAATTTGATCAAAATAAGAAAATCAATCGGTATAAACTATCAATCAAAATATTTCGTTCAAAATAAGCCAATGATAATAATATATTAAGCTTATTCAAAATCAAATAAGCTAAAAAAAATAAGAATAGATTATATACAAACCTGATATGAAATCATGTTAATTAATTGCTCTATTTAACCGATTCATGATGGATTAATAAAGATGTTCATGACGGATTTAAGATTGTACGCATCGATTTGTAGAGAGAGAAGCTAGATCGGGGTAGAGAGAGAAGTAACAAACGGGATGTGTGTGTTTTTATGAGAAAGAAGGAGAAAGTTGCTTATATAGTCGGCGGGTGAATTGACAAAAATACCCCTGTAATGTAAAACGGGGATTTAATCTCAGCAATTAGATGGTAGGGAGATGGAGGGTGGGGATGAGTCCCCTCATATCTTAAATAAGTTTGATATCCAAATGAACTTAAAATTTTTAAAATACTTAGTTTTAAAATATTAGAAAAATATCTTAACTAATATATAAAACATTATATAACGTGTATCATATTTGTTATTTTTAACTAGAGGTGGCAAATTTTGCCCAAAATGTAAATAATGGCATTTTTTTGCACTAGTTGTAAAATTAGGGGGCACCTTTTGGCCCATCAATATCAACTAATGTGTACTTTTTGACACTAGTTGTAATCTAAGTTGTAATCTAATGGGCACCTTTTAGCACTAGTTGTAAACAAATGAGCACTTTTTGGCACTAGTTGTAAACTAATGGGCACTTTTTGGCACTAGTCGTAAACTAATGAACACTTTTTGGCACTACGTTGTTAAGTTAGACTTTTTACCCATCCATAATTAATTTTACGTTTACGTTAGTAAATTTACGTTTTCGTCAGTAATTTTTTGTTTTCGTTAGTAAACTTACGTTTTCGTCAGTAAACATATGTTTTCGCCAGTAAAATTACGTTTTCGTTACGTTTTTGTCAATCTATTTACGTTTTCGTCAAATTTACGTTTTCGTCATTATTTTTACGTTTTCGTCAGTAAATTTACGTTTTCGTCAGTAAATTTACGTTTTAATCAGTAAACTTACGTTTTGTCAGTAAACTTACGTTTTCGTCAGTAAACTTACGTTTTCGTCAGTAAACTTATGTTTTCTTCTGTAAACTTACGTTTTGGTCAGTAAACTTACGTTTTTGTCAGTAAACTTACGTTTTCGTCAGTAAATATACGTTTTCGCCAGTTAAGTTAAATTTTCGTCAGTAAACTTACGTTTTCGTCAGTAAACTTACGCTTTCGTCAGTAAACTTACGCTTTCGTCAGTAAACTTACGCTTTCGCCAGTAAACTTACGCTTTCGTCAGTAAACTTACGCTTTCGTTAGTAAACTTACGTTTTTGTCAGTAAACTTACGTTTTAGTCAGTAAACTTACATTTTCGTAAGTAAATTTACGTTTTCGTCAGTAAATTTACGTTTCGTCAGTAAACTTACGTTTTCGTCTGTAAACTTACGTTTTCGTCAGTAAATTTACGTTTTCGTCAAGAAATTTACGTTTTATTATGTACTTTTACGTTTTCGGCAATAAATTTATGTTTTCGTCAGTAAACTAACGTTTTTGTCAGTAAACTAACGTTTTCATCAGTAAATTTACGTTTTCGTCAGTAAATTTACGTTTTCTTCAGTATTTTTACATTTTTGGCAGTAAATTTACTAATGACGAAAACGTAAGTTTAGTGACGAAAACGTAAATTTACTACTAAAAACATAAAAATACTGACGAAAACGTAAATTTACTGTCAAAATTTAGTTTACTGATGAGAACGTAAGTTTACTGACGAAAACGTAAATTTACAGACAAAAACGTAAAAATACTTACGAAAATGTAAAAATAATGACAAAAACGTAAATTTACTGACGAAAACGTAAGTTATAGACGAAAACGTAAATTTACTGACGAAAACGTAAGTTTATATACAAAAACGTAAGTTTACTGACGAAAAAGTAAATTTATTGACGAAAACGTAAGTTTACTGCCGAAAACGTAAGCTTACTGACAAAAACGTAACTTTACTGACGAAAACGTAAATTTACTGACCAAAACGTAAGTTTACAGACGAATACGTAAGTTTACTGAAAAAACCTAAGTTTACTGATTAAAACGTAAATTTACTGACAAAAACGTAAGATTACTGATGAAAAAGTAAATTTACTGACGAAAACGTAAATTTACTGAAACGTAAATTTACAAATGAAAACGTAAACTGACGAGAACGTAAATTTACTGACGAAAACGTAAATTTAAATACGAAAAAGTAAATTTACTTATGAAAATGTAAATTTATAGACGAAAACGTAAGTTTACAGACGAAAACATAAGTTTACTGATTAAAACGTAAATCTACTGACGAAAACGTAAATTTACTGACAAAAACGTAAAAATACTGATGAAAACGTAAAAATGATGACGAAAATGTGCGTTTACTGACGAAAACGTAAGTTTACTGACGAAAACGTAAATTTGTTGACGAAAACATAAATTTACTGACGAAAACGTAAGTTTACTGACGCAAACATAAGTTTTCTGAAGAAACGTAAAAAATACTGATGAAAACTAAGTTTTAATAATTGGTCTCAAATTGAAATATCCTTTATTTTGCCCGTTTGCCCTATGCCCGTTTGTCCCACGCCCGTTTGCCCCGCGCCCGTTTAACCCGTGCCCGTTTAACCCGTGCCCGTTTAACCTAAAATTAAAAATCTCCCATTTAGCCCGTGCCCATTTTAGCCCGTGCCCATTTTGCCCGGTGCCCGTGTCCGCTCGCCCGCCCGTTTGCCACCTCTATTTTTAACATTTGGTAATATAAATCGTTTTTTCTTCACACAATACTTTTGGTCACGAGTTCGATTATCGAGTCACCTGATCGAGTCATCAGGTCACGAGACCGATTTCGATCGATTGAGTCATCGAGTCACGAGTTCTAGCAAGAGATCAATCCGATCGAATCATCGGTGCACGAGTTCGATCATCAAGTCAATCCAATCAAAGCACCTAATCACTAACTCGACCATCAAATCAACTCGATCGAGTCACCAACTTATCAACCCAATCACTAAATCAATTAACATATCGTAAAAAATATTCCGTAAACACTTTTCGCAAATATACGCGGGTACAAGTAGGGGTGCAAACGAACCGAGCTTTTATCAAGCTATTTGAGCTCGACTTAAAGCTCGGCTCGATCTAGCCGAGCTTTTATCGAGCCCAAGCCCGAGCTCAAGCCCAATAGTATGGCTCGAAACATATAATGAGCCGAGCTCGAGCTTTTGATAGCTTGGCTCGAGCCCTTATCGAGTTTTTCGAGCCTTATATAAATATATTTTCCTATAAGTAAGGAAACATTAATTTGAGTATTAACCTTATTATAAACAGCAACTATATAAAAAAATTAAATAATTTATTGATAGTCGTTATTATAATTTACTACAATTATAGAATTTGTAGTAGTGTGTAAACGATAGTGATATATTTGTTTCGTAAATATAATTTCGAGCTTTTCAAACTAAGTTCGAGCTTTGCTCGAATCCTAATCGAGCCGAGCTTAAGTATTAAATGATAAAAATTCGACGAGCTATCGAGCCGAGCTTGAACCCACTATTTATGTTTCAAGCCGAGCCCGAGCCCTGTTAAGCTCAAGCTCGACTCGACTCGGCTCGTTTGCACTACAAGTCACAGTTTTCCTAAAATCTTTAACAACCCTCGAGTCGAAATGAGAAGAAAACTCGAGAAGGGGAGTAGAATATCAACTTTTAAAAACTTAAAGGACACAAAACAATAAAAGAAAATTTATAAACTCAACTTCAACAAACTCCCCAAATCAAATCTGAGTGAGAGTCATCACAGGCACTAACTAATTTTAATCTCCGTCGATCTCTCCGTCACTGTAACTCCTCAATCTTAGTTTTAATTCATTTTATTACTGCATTCTTTTATTAATTTTGAAAATAGTTTGTTAACAGTTACTTATTATTACTGCTCATTGCAAAATTACAGGATTTACTTGAGATTAGGCCTTTAGTTAATACTTATTCTTAATCTGTATAGGCTTTTAATTTAGTAATGTTTATCGATTTATGAGTAATTAGATACCATGTCAGGGGGGTTTTGGTCATACAATTGCAACCAACTTTCTTTCTTGTCTCGTTTTGGTACGCGAACTTTGATAAAGTTGTGTGGTTGTAACGAACTTTTGTTAAGTGTTTCAATATGCACATTTTGATGACGTGTCGTGTTATAAAAATGTTGCATATTGGAACACTTGGCAAAAGTTTGATTTAGTAATGCAATGAAACGTGGTTTAATGTTTGTTGATTTATGAGTAATTGGATACCATGTCAGGGGGAGTTCACTCCAAAGTGTGTGAGGTCTCAAGTTCAATTCCTGCTAGGTGCAAACAACCTTGATGTGGCCACGCCAACCTCCTGAAAAGGGAGGGCTTTACCTGGTTTGACTCTGTGTGGCGGTGGGCTCAAACCCCGGGGATTAGTCGGCCACTGTGTCGGAAATCACGGTTACCAAAAAAAAAATGTCAGGGGGAGTGATTATTTATGAGTAATTGTAACTGGGTTAATGTTTAATTGTAACAAACTTTTGTTAAATGTTCCAATATGCACATGTTGATGATGTGTCATGTCAAAGACTTTTAGGTATGACACGTCATCAAAATGTGCATATTGGAACGCTTTATAAAAGTTTGTTACATTTACACAACTTTTTCAGAGTTCGTGTACCAAATAGGTACATTTGGAATAGTTCATTGCGCTATTTGATGACCAAAACCTCGCAAGTTATTAGAAGATAGTGTTGGAACAACCTTAGAAGATCAGAGATTTTTTCTCGGTTTTTCGTTCTGAAAAAAAAGCAGGGGTTTTGAAAGAGCAGTCATGCCATCCAAATCCAAAACGCTCCGCATATACTTCCTTTTTTCTATAGGCTTTAAAAAAACTATAGTTGCTATCTGGACTTTACGTTTGCCAAGTTTTGACAACACGTTGGTCTTTGGATGTGTATCTGTGTGATTCTACTTATATTGTGTACTTTAGTCGTTCGCATTTCTAAATACCAGGTAGAAGTGAATTGGGGTGTCAGTTTATCACAAATTTTATCCAATTTTTGCTTGTTAGAAGCTAGAATGTATCTAGCATCGGGCGGAGCTAGTAGGGGGACTAGTGGGTGCTGAGCCATCCATAATCAACCTATTTTACACACTATTTATGTGTATTACAAGCCGCTTTTCTACTAGTTTCTACATTAAGCCCCTCTCATCACTATGACCTTTTCCCTTAAGTATGATCAGCAACCCTTAACTAAAAATTCTGGCTCCGCTGCATCGTAGATATGGTTTGGACTGTCACTTGCATTTTCTGAATCCACTAGGTCCAGCCGGTAGGATTCTTATGATAAATCGGTCAAAGTTTAAAACTATAGGTTTTTTCTGTTATGTTGTGGTGTCCGTTTGTATTACTGTATATGTGGTCAGTGCAGCTTATATCTTCAAAATTGCGAAAATTTATTTTGCTTTAGTCTTAATTTGGTGTAAATTGGTGTTGTTGTACATATCTTATTGCATGTGTCTTAATAGTGTGAGCGTGGGTATCATGATCATCTGGTCTGATATTTAGGAGATTGTCATTGGCTGTGCAGGAACGTTCAAAATTTTCAGCATTAAAAAAAAGAATTGAATCATGGATGAGCTTAAGACGGCGATGAATGACCACATGGACCAAATGCAAGAAGTTATCGAGAAAATTTCAGCTGAGCTAAAAGTTGGGATGCAACCAGCTGTTGATAACTTCATTGGCTTCTTTCATGCCATTGATTGGAAGGTACGCCTTTTCACATTGTTCCATACTGATTCATAATAAAAACGACAACCCGCAACAACAATCTTTTTTATAAGTCGTTGTCATTGATTGTTCTTATAAAATCCTGATGTTGCCGTTATTCTGGCTTTTTTATCTTTCAGGAACCTTGGTTAATGGGTTTGATGATTTTCCATTTTATTGCGCTGATAGTAATTATCACATCAAGGAAGAATATCAACTTTCAGATGTACCTCTTCCTTCTTTCATGTAGGTCTACCATCTCTGTAACAACAGTTTATATTTTGTCAATATCTGTCAAGCTTTTGGGCATGAATAACATCTAGAGCTGCAAATGGGTGTGTTGGGTAACATGTCAAAACATGTACGTAATATTTTAGTATGGGCGGAAACAGGGCCAGTCTAGGTTTGGTTGACCAAAGACACTTCCGGTTTCAGCTTTTGGATCGTCTGGTGTCTTAAACATGATTTACAAAGTTATGTTATTTCAATAATAATAAGAATCTGACTTTTTAAATAAACTGATTAGGAGGATCTCTCATCTCTGCATTAGGAATAGGTTTGGACAATTTTTGGTCGGTTCTCGTTTTAGTTAATCTTCTTTGTTTCTTTTCCCTGTCAGACATGGATCATCACTTGAATTGACCGATTTATGAGTAATGGGGTTGAAATTGCAACCACATAATCACATCTTATAATCTCTTCGCTCTGATTCAGTGATGCTTATTGGTCAAATATGTTAATAACTACCACATAATCTTGAGGTCTAAAATAAACACCATCAACATTTGTATTTGTATTTGTAACGATCAATGATGAAAAATCTGTAATATTAGCCTATACATTATACCACAAAAAGGAGTTTTTGAGTTAATAGGACCTGAGCAAACAGTTTTCTAATGGATCTCAGTTTTGTGTTAACATGACACGTAAATAGAGCTTTGACTTCCTATGTATGTGTCTTTAATGGTTGAATGATTAACTTGTGCAGTGGCTGGTGTCTATCTTGCTGAACGACTAAACACCGTCTTGAGTGATAATTGGAAAAGCTTTGCTGGTCAGAACTATTTTGATCGCCATGGAGTCTTCCTCTCGGTGCTCTGGTCTGGCCCTCTTCTCATTTACGCAACGATAATCCTGGTAAGTGCCTAAGTTTGTTCTAATGTCACCAGTCTTTTCCTTTTTATATGATTGGATTGACTTTGTGTTCTATTTTTAAATGCGTCAAATGGTTCGACTATCTTTTAGTATATAAAACCACCTGACACATTTTGCTCTTGATTATTTTTTATAAAATTGTTATGTAACGTTAGTGAACACCTATTTGTCTTAATTTATTATAAAATAGACAAAAAGTGTTAACGTTAGTGAACACCCACACTACAAATGACCCGTTTCAACCTGAACCTGTTAATTTCGTTTTGTTCCTTTAGGAAGTTTAGGATGCATTGAGCTAGAACTTACTAACTGCCACGTTAACAAACTTTTTTGTTAAATGGCGTCTGTTGAAGTTTTAAAAAATTACTAATGTTGGTATACATGTCGCAAAATGTCATTAATTCGACACCTGCTATATCGTTATATCGCGTACTTTAGACAAGGTTTGGCGATTTACAATCTCAGGAACCAAGACCTGATACTATTCCGTTCCCTATTGTTTGCAGGTGAATACATTGTTTTCCTTGTGTAATCTTATTGTGAGGTGGAAACGAGCAGAACTCAAGCACCGTGCTCGACTTTCTACCACCAAGCAGGATTAAGTATCAATATTCTGTACGATTTGTGCCCGGATGTGAAGAGATTTATCTGTTTTGATATGGATTTAGAGGTAGTTCATTAATTAGATCAAATACTATTAATTTTCGGATATATTTGTAGTGTATCGTTGTTGCTTGTATCAAAATTTTGGATGTCCCTATAGAAATTTGTTTCTTATACTTTTGTTGTTCCGAGTGCAATTTATAACTACAAACCGTGTAAAAGGTGTGTTTACTTCATGCGGTCTGTTTGTGGCCCTTCAAAAGAACATGCCACTGGATCTGGCCGATAATTCATATCATTTTGGTCCTACTCCTTAACATATATTGTGTCTGGCTACCAAGGTAATAAGACGAGTTCAAGCGTCTTATTACCTTATGTTAAGCATGACTTTATATGATAATTTCGACGTGTGTTACCAATGCAGGCTTGACCTTGGCTATGGATATTACAAAGCTAAACTACAGCCGTAACGAACCATGATTTAAACTGGGTGTGTGGACTTGATATGCTTTACCTGTGAATGAGCTCAAGTCACCCTCGAGCTCATATCCTCACTCCATTTTGATTCTCACTCCTTACAAGGCCAGAGGTCCTTTCACCATATATAGATGTATGAGTGTTTACGTCTTAACTTTCACCATATATAGATGTATGAGTGTTTACGTCTTAACTTTCAATATAGAGTGTTCTAAACGATATTGAGACTCATAACCTCTTAAAAACACGAAATGGTAATAAAAATCATATAGTAATTACTACCTTTTTTTAAATTTGTTTATTAATTAAGTAATTCCACGTGGAACTAAAAATTAAAATAAAAACCGTTGGATTAACAGAATTTCCCGCAAATGGTATTCTCATAGTTTCATTTTTTTTTACAATTACATGCATAATTTCCTTTAATTCTCATCAAAATTTTATCTAACAAATTTGTGGTCAGAAATTTTAGGAATGTTGTTTCAAACATTATTGAATCAGATCAATCACATTTCGATCGAAAACTAGGGTTATTTGTTCATCATTTGGTTATGCTAGCCTTTGTTATCACAATTCAGATGTGAATCACGATATAACGGCATTATAAAGAATCATAGATATTTCTTTCCTTTAGGGTCTCGGTCATATGATTTTGATTTTTTCGCTAACATAGGTGGAATTCAAATAATTAGCCGGTATATATTGTATATGTGGAATGAAACAAATACTGTTGAGTGTGCAAATTCTAGAATGGTGGTATGAAGGTCAAGTTTGTACTAATGAATTAGTCTCGGTGAAGTTTACGAAGTATGTTGCTGTCTTTGCTAAGTAAGCGAACTTTACGTGCTGATTTCAGGTATATAATTAATCTTGGTTGTTTTTTTGTTTTTATATTTTTCGTATGAATTGCGTATGGTACAAACGTGGACTGACTAGCATATAGATTAGTAGTTTATTCATAATATAGTGGATTAGTGTCTATGGTATCGGTCGTCTAATGTGTAAGAATTGAATTGGCAGGGATGCATATGGATTTACTGTCAGACCTCAGTACCTTGAGGCGTTCAAGGAGTTTGATGCTATCTATAGGGTAAGTGGCTAAATTTTAATCGTGTGAATGTTCATTATCTAACTAGCTTCTGGCACGATACAAAAAGTGCAAATCGAACATTGATAAAATGGATGCATACGTGTTTATATCAGTAAAGCTATTTATATGTGTGAACCTAGCTTGTGTCCTACGCTCTGCAATATATTGTTAAACATCAATACACTATGTGTAAACCTCGATTTTGAAATTTGAAGATGTTAGTGTAACATAGTTTATTTGAGGCGTAAACAAATTAGTACTCCAAATACATGTGCTTTATGGCTCGTTGTTGTCCCAAGGCACCTCAAATATTATCAACCAAATGAGTAGTACTTTCTTGATGAGGATCTATTTATATGATCCGTATGTATTCATAAATAAGACATTATATTTCAGAATGAGGAAGAGGAAAGGGCAACAAAATGGGAGTGCTTTCTTGAGGAGCATGAGGAACTTAATAGACTAAACTCAGTTGTCGAAGAAAATGTCACTGAAACTGATGCTGAAGTTACAGAAATTAAAACCGACCCTGTCTTGGAATCAAGTGGTGAGGCAGATGTTTTAAGTGACAACAATCCACCTACAAATCCCGTCTTGGAATCAAGTGGAGAGGCTGAGGTTTCAAGTGACAACAATCCAACAACAGATCCCGTCCCGGAATCAAGTGGAGAGGCAGATGTTGTAAGCGACAATAATCCAACTACAGATCCTGTCCCAGAATCAAGTGGAGAGGCAAATGGTTCAAATGACAACAATCCAGCAAATGACAATCAGACAGAGAGTGTTCTGGAAAAGGTTATCTCACCAAAGACACCGAAGACGCCAAGGACACCAAGGACACCAAGAACACCAAGAACACCAAAGACACCAAAACCAAAAAAACCAGCAGTGCGGAATTGGGCAGATGTCAGATCATCTCTCACTACAATCGAGAATATTATGTGTCATCGTGTCAAGAATAGGCCTGATGCAAAAAGTAGTCCTCAAAAGATGCAGCCTATAAAAGAGGAAGAAGAACCATCTAATGAGGATACTAACGAGGCGTTAACAGATACTGAGGAACCATATTCGTTTCCTTTGAAAGAATTGGAGTCACTTGTTCGTGGGGGTGTGCCACGAGACCTCAGAGGAGAGGTGTGCTTTTGTACTTTTTAGTAAATGTAGCAATTTCAACCAGTTTTCACTTATTACTAACGGGTGGATCTGGTTTATGTTCTATTTCTGATGGGCCAGGTGGGTATAATGAAAAACTAAAGCTAAATGGAAATGGGTCGAAGTTTATCAAATATAAGTACCCAATTCTGAGTTTCTGAAAATTGAACATCCATTACTTTGACAAGCAGAAATTTAGTTATATATATTGATGGAAAATGTTAATATTTTATGTGTATTTCGCCATATTTATCTTTTAGCATGAAAATAGGTATGGCAAGCCTTTGTTGGTGTGAAAGCACGTCGCGTGGAGAGTTACTACCAGGATTTACTGGATGAAAGTGAACTAGCAGAAAAAGCTATTGTGCCAGAAAAAACTAAGAAACAAATTGAAAAGGTCATATACACATTTTCCCTGAAATTTATTTGATTTTTACATGATTGATATTGTTTTATACTGAACTAATATCTCTTTACAAATGCAGGATTTACCGCGAACGTTTCCTGGTCATCCTGCATTAGATGAGGAGGGTAGGAACTCCTTGAGGCGGTTACTTGTGGCCTATGCTCGACACAACCCTTCTGTTGGGTATTGTCAGGTAACTTGTTCTTTCTTATAGTACTTACGTTTTGGGTATCTGCAACATGATGTGAAGGTCAGTCTTTTACTTTGAAATACTTCTGTAGGCAATGAATTTTTTCGCTGCAATGTTGCTGTTGATGATGCCTGAAGAAAATGCATTTTGGTACGTATTCACTGGTTTATAATCTCCTTACTGGTAATTACTCGTGGAATTTCTTCTATAATGTACACTAATTGACTCACGGTTTACCTTTAAATAATTTTTTTAAGTAAACGGCCACTCAATGGCTACTCCAAGTCATATGCATGTTTGAAATATTAAGAATTCCAATATACGTGGAAGTAATTTTAGGCTTATTATGCGGTTATGCTACAAATTCCTATAGACATATTATTATAACTGAACTTTTTTCAGGACTTTGGTGGGCATGATTGATGATTACTTTGATGGATATTTTACAACAGACATGATAGAATCGCAGGTACTTCTTTCGGTTTTCCTTGGATTTTATCAAGCATTTTGCTTTTCAATACCAAGATTCCATAAAATGGAGAGCTAGGCACGGGGAAGCGATGCTTTTCTAATATTTGTTTCACTTACTGAATGTTAGTCTTCTTATTCAGGTGGATCAACTTGTTTTTGAAGATTTAATGCGTGAACGATATCCTAACTTAGGTTTCTCTACTACTAGTGCAAGATTATTCAATTTTAGAGTTGATTTATAGCATGCAAGTTCTAATCTTCGGTGATCCTTGTTATAGTGAATCATTTTGATCTCATGGGAGTAGAGATGGGATGGATATGTGGACCGTGGTTTCTGTCCATCTTTGTTAATATAATTCCATGGGAAAGTGGTAAGGTTTCTTTGACTTTACTGTAAAATTTTCTGAAATGGAATACGTAGTACATCAGATTTAGATGTCAAATGCAAGACATTATTCTCCCTCGTTACTCTCAAAAGTCAGGCTCCTTAAGATAATGATTAATTGCTTTTACCTGCAGTCCTTCGGGTTTGGGATGTGATTCTATTTGAAGGAAACCGTGCAATGTTATTGCGAACTGCATTGGCTTTAATGGAGCTATATGGTATTAAGACTTCTTTACACTTTTGATTTTAAGTGGCAATTTAGACTCGTTTACTTATGAGTGGGTCGATTGGGGTTGTGTTTTATTATAAACGGATTAAAATGACTCATCAGAAAAACTTCCCTTGAAAGATGAATGGGTGGTACGGGTCAAATAGTTTAAAGGTCTCCCAAACAATATTGTTTTAACATGCGTAAATCATAGAATAAACTAAAAACGGACAACAAAGTGTTGCTGGGCTAACGAAACCTAACCGGATCCCACCTGACGTTTACTTGAATATAACTGTTTTGACCCGTTAATTAATCCATTGTCAACTTTAATTTAGTGATCTTTTTTACTCTGAGCCTATAATCGGGTGATTTAATGATTAATTAACAAATTCTTGCAGGTCCTGATTTAGGCACTACTCTTGATGCTGGAGATGCTATTACGTTATTACAGTCACTTGTGGGTTCGACATTTGATAGCAGCAACCTAGTTGTGACTGCTTGCATAAGTTTCTCAAATGTAACGGAGGATATATTACAAAATCTAAGAAATAAACATAGACCAGATGTGGTAGCGGCAGTTCAAGAAAGAATAAAAGGGCAGCATGCAAGGAAAAGTTCCAAACAGCTTGCAACCAAGCTCTATAGTTTCAAGCATGAACGCGAGCCACCTATGCGTGAACTAAGTATTAAGAAAGGAAAAACTGATAAGAATGTAGATAAAGATATTTTGGACTTGATGTCTCCTCTTAAACGGGATGGGCCTAATAACCCCCTCGCTGGAGATGCAGATTCACTTCCAGATCTTCAAGACCAGGTAAGATCTAGTTCTTATTCACTGATAGCTCATTCACATAAGTAGTTTTGGTATTGGTATTCATAAAATGGTTGTTTGTACAGGTTATCTGGTTGAAGGCCCAGTTGTGCTCAATGCTGGAGGACAAGAGATCTGCTACAATTAGGTTAGTTTCAGAAAGTGTTTTCATTTATGCAGGAACCGTAAAAACCTCTTTGTGCTGAAAGTCTGGATGAAAATGACATCAGTTTTGTTCAATTCATTTTATCGATGTTCTACATGAAATCATACATATAGACCTATAACAAGCTACTTGTGACTTTTTAGAGCTGAGGAGTTGGAGACGGCGCTTATGGAGATGGCTCAACAAGATAATCGACGGGAATTAAGTGCAAGGGTATTTCCACGTCATATATATCTATTCTCATGTTTTTTTTACGCATGTCGGCATTTGTAAGTTTCCATAGTAAAATACAGTTAGAGATGGCATGTCTCATAGGAGCTAAACTGCCATTATTAAACTCATCTACCTTACAAAATTAGTTGATTCAGGTGATATAATACATCTAAAGGGACAAAACGGGTAAACTCTAAAAACTTGGTTAAAATGGAAAAAATGCTTGCAGATCAACCCGACCCAATTGACTTGCCCGTTTTAACACATCTGATAGCTCTACTATATCACATTGAAGAACTGCGAACATCCTACTTCCTTCACAGTTTCTAAAATGGGATTACAAGTTGCGATATGAAGGCAGTGTTACGAATTAATTAAACTGGCTCATTTATGGTTATATGTCTCTCTTATGTCATGCAGATTGAATATATGGAAGAAGAGGTGTTAGACCTGCAACAAATTCTTGCTGATAAGAAAGAACAAGAAAAAGCAATGCTTGAGGTTCGACTAGCTGTATTTATATTCTTGTGACAACTTTTGACATGATAAGCAACCCCCCTCTAAGTCAAGATACATATTATATAGCGTCATGTATGTTAATATAGGTGCTAATGCGAGTTGAGCAAGAGCAGAAGGTCACAGAAGATGCTCGTATATCTGCAGAGCGGGATGCAGCTGCTCAGAGATATTTAGCAAGTGTACTTGAGGTAAATTTTCGTCTGATCTTCTACTACATTTTTAACTAAGGTAAAAATAAATTTACTCAACCTATCCGACCCATTTTTCAAAAGAGTGCGCCTTGCTCGCGATTGAATATTCAGCATAACATATACATAATGAAGAATCATTTTATGATGCTGATAAACTTTTACTGTATTTGGCTATTTTAGAAATATGGATTCTTTAATTACTTCTAATAGTTTTGTATGTTATACATCCAGACGAAGTATGAACAAGCTATAAGCTCACTTGCTCAGATGGAAAAGAGGGCTGTAATGGCAGAATCAATGTTAGAGGCGACATTGCAATACAATTCTGGCCAAGTTAAAGCAACAGTGCCACCAGGGTACATGCATTTTCTACTTTTGTTTCGGAACAAGTAATAAATAAGCTTACTTGTTCAATTTCATGCCATTCACAATTGACTAACACTTTCCTGTTAAGTACTTATTAATACGTGGGTCGATTTTTTTTTCTTTAATCTCTAACGGGTGAATGGTGATAGTCATCTGAAGTGTATTGAAATGAATAAAAACCTTTTAAACTGATTTAATTAAAAAGCTTTAATTGGTCGTGATATAAATAGTGTTTGTGTATCATATTTAGCAAATTATTTATTAATGAAGTTAAAGAGTTTGGATAAGTCAAATTGGTGTAACCCGTTTTCGCCTAAACCCGCCTAACCCACCTATTTTGCCATATCGGCTATGTATTTATGATTTTTCTCAAAGAAGAACCCCTCATTGATCTTGGACTCATTTAATAGTTGGTATAATTTGAAGACTGTTTGCTCACCTTGTTGCTTATTTAACTATTACGGGGACTAATCTAAGCATTTATGCTATCTAGGGCCATTCGTCCCGAGTCTATAAAAGACAACACCGCCAATGCACATACAAGAAAGACAGGCCTACTCTCATTTGGATTAGGCTGGCGTGATAAGAATAAGGTTAGTATTCTTGACTACTCTTGTGAATCTATCTTTATTGAGGACATAATGTTATAACTAGCTAAACTTATCTAGTCAGGCACCACACAACTCTCGACTACATTCTTTCTTGCATAACATGAATGGGCGAATTCTAGTTTTATTTTATCTCTAACGTGCCAAAAGGTGTAAATTTTTAAGTTAAAGTGAAAACATGTCGAGGTTCAAAAGTCTTCCACATAGCATTTTAACAAGCTAACTTTATTGACCCGTTAGCCAATACGCCATTTTTTTCACTTCCAAATTACTAAGCTACTTAAAACGCCGGAAGAAATTTTTTATTATTCTAATAATTTTTTTTACCAGCTACAACAGAACATCTGCAGAAAAATGGCATACGGAAAACTATCCGTTTAGACCCATTCGTAACCGAAACGTCCAATTTTGACCCAAAACGTAGCATATATTAACATATAGGACCTGTACATAGCACATACTATTCCATTAGACCCGTACATAAGCAAAATGGGTCATAGTGGGTAAGAATGGCACTACGCCAAACACCCCTTTAACTTGTAAACATACATGTTTTTAGTTGTTAAGTAGCTAGAATCTGGGTTTATACAAACCATAATACAAAAAACATTATCCTGAGGCATTTCCTGGTATTAGAGATGGATTAGGATAAGCTCGATTACTCACGAGCTCCACCAAAGGCTAAAGCGCGACCCTTTTGTCCTTAAACTTTGTATCACTAGTCTCCCCGTCAAAGATTGGGGTGTCACCGTGTCACACTACTTCCTCTTTTTTATAAAAGTGTCAGTGCTCAGACTTCCCTCATATTTTAAATAAAATATTTTCGTTTTCGCCAATATTTAAAATGCTGATAAAAACCAGCCGTGTAGAAGTCAACTAAGCATAAGGATGATATCCTAGTTTCCAGAGGCAGTATAATTAACTTCCGTAGCTAGCATGTAGTAGAATGTTCTTTCACTTTAGTCTTTTTTAAGACACATAATATGTTCTTTCACTTTAATCTATTTTAAGACACATAATACTGTTTACATTTATGTTAGAGGTCACATGTAGAAAATTGTGGGTCAAAAGTGGCCTGTTGATCATTTATATACAAAACGGAAAAGGTTGACACGATGTATTGACAGTTCCGCCCAACCTGATATGACCTGTTTGGTCCGAACCCATTTGACAGTTTTTGTATCTCAGTTATCGCCATTTCCGAAAGGATTTAAACAACATAACATGCTTCTACTGATACAAGTATTAATGTGTCTATTATGTTGCAGGGAAAACAACCACACGAGACATCAGATGCAAACAGTAGTTACCAGGAACCAGAAAAATAGAAATCTGAAAGAACCGCCATGGCCTTAATTTTTCTTATTATATTATACGTTTAATTTTTTATCCCACACTAATTATTATATTTACAGTGGGTTAATATTTTTTACTTCTAAAATCATATATGTACATTGTAAAGTATTTTTACACATTGTATTGCAGCTTGAATGAAAGTATTTTGAAGTTACAAGTTTGGACGCTATTTTAGTAAATTAGCACATGAATTGCCGAACTGTGTAACTAAACCAAATTATCTTCACATTGTTATATCTAATGTTATATATTCATGACCAGAAACATGTAATTAAACCAAAATGTCTTGCTATAACTAGTTATGGAGTACATATCCTGAATACTTTTGAAAAGTTTAAATATCAGGTACTACTACTAACAAACAGTATAGTACTTCCCTTAAACCAGAAAAAAACCATTGTTTGAAGGCTAAGGTTATTGCTAGTTACTAGCTAGCATAGTTATAGTTTTGCAATCGTACCAAACTAATTAGTTATAACAGTATAATGGTATGTGTCTATCTAGTTTCAAAACTGCTATATATACCTTCATTGCATCAAGCATGTAGTCATGTAGCAAATTCCGTATGGCACAAACCAGCACTCCTTTAACTTTTATGGTACGAAGATTGGCACCAGAGATCATTGTTCCCGCAAAAGCTACGCCTCGAGAACTAAAGCCTCTCTCTGACATCGAAGATCAAAAAAGCCTCTGGTATCAGGTCCCAATTATCAATTTTTATCGTGGGGATCGAGAAAAGAGAAATAAGAATCCGGCAAGTGTGATCAGGGGGGCATTGGCTAAGGTATTGGTGTTTTATTATCCGTTTGCTGGAAGATTGATAGAAGGTCCCGCAGGGAAGCTGATGGTAAATTGCTCGGGCGAGGGTGTGCTGTTTATTGAGGCGGATGCAGATGTTACCCTGAAGCAGTTTGGGGACGCGCTTCATCCCCCGTTCCCTTGTATAGAAGAGCTGCTATATGATGTTCCTGGCTCTAGTGGCATCCTCGATTCACCATTGCTATTGATTCAGGTGAGATTTTATGGGGCAATATGTGTTTGGTAGGTCGAAATCATGAAAATGATCAAAATTTATTCATACGACACTTCTGCATAAAATTTATAGGATTAGGCGATTGTCTTATTAGTTATGCCTTTCCGTTTTCATACAAGAGTGTAAAATATCTGATCACCAGTCTTGATTGTTAGGTGACACGACTATTATGTGGAGGTTTTGTGTTTGCTATAAGATTCAATCATACCATGATGGACGGAACAGGACTAGTAAAATTCTTGACAGCAGTTGGTGAAATAGCACGTGGTGCACTAGAACCTTCAACCTTGCCTGTATGGCAAAGGGAGTTTTTTTCAGCAAGAAATCCACCACGCGTGACATGTTCTCACCATGAGTATGATGAAGTGACGGACACCAAAACAACAATCATATCAAACGATGATATGGAACAACGATCAATTTTGTTTGGACCAAGTGAGGTTTCAGCATTACGTAGGTTTGTTCCAATGCACCTACAAAATTGTTCCACATTTGATGTGCTAACAGCCAGCATTTGGCGTTGTCGTACCATTGCTCTACAACCTAATCCTGAAGATGAGATGCGGGTTACATGCATCGTTGATGCACGTTCTAAGTTCAAGCCTCCTATCCCTCTAGGATATTATGGAAATGTTTTAGCCTTCCCAGTTGTGATTTCTACGGCTCATGACCTATGTAACAAACCAATAGGTCATATAGTAGAGCTCGTGACCAAAGCCAAATCTAATGTTACTGAAGAGTATATGAGATCTATGGCAGACCTAATGGTAATTAAAGGACGACCCCGCCTTACAATTGTTCGAAATTATTTCATATCAGATTTGACTCGTGTCAGGCTAAATGTGGTTGATTTTGGGTGGGGGGAGGCGGCCTACTCAGGTGCTGCCAGCGGAGGAGGAGGCAATAACCCGGGTCGTGCTAGTTACTATATACCTTTCCAAAACGATAAGGGTGAGTGTGGAATCATAGTACCTATAAGTTTGCCAAGTGCCGCGATGAATAAATTTGTGAAAGAGCTAAACAACATGTTGTTGTAAGACAACAACAATCATATTCTCCAAGAGCTACCAAAGTTACTCGCTTCATCCAAACTTTAACATCTATGATCTGATTCTCTAGATGATTACTCATGGCGTATTCTCAATGTGTTTAATATATGTCATAAAATGCTGTCGCGCGCATTTCTTTACGTACAAATAATTAGTGGTTGCACAACCGAACTATGTGTGTTATATGGTGTCGCATCTAAAATACGCGATGATCTAGATATTAAAGTAGATCAGTTATTGAATTTAAGTATGAACAGTATATATGCATCAGATGTTCCTTCGATTTCATATAATGTAAAACTGGGGTTCCATTCTCTTCTAGTTAACGATATTAACTGCAACATCTCAACGTACATCGTTAATACAAAAGTTGCCGAAAACCACGGGCATAACGCCCAGATTTCATAACCCGTTAGACAGTTGGATTCGAGAAGCAGTCGAACTTGAATACATAGCTTAATAAGAATTAGTTCAAAGTTCAAACATAAAGTTAAATTATACGATAATAATCTACTTATCTAACACCCGTCCCCGTTTGTTTTGATGGCGAAATCAACATAATATCAGATGTGTTATGGCGAAATCAACTAAACGATACGATGATATATAAAGTTTGTTACCAGTTTGCCTTGCCTTCTGCTAATATGTAAATTATAATTATTAATGAAAGAATGTACACCTCCGTCCTATAATTATTGTCAACTTTTGACTTTTTATGTCTTTCTTTGTTAACTTTAACCTTAAATAATTTTGTTTGTGTTATATAATATTTCATAAAAATTATACCAATGGAAAATACACTTCAAATACTATCCATTCATATATTATACATCAAATACTAAATACTATAACCAAAAATATTTAAGGTCAAAATTTACAAAAAAGACCCAAAAAGTCAAACATGAACAATAATTATGGGACGGAGGTATATATACTTGTTGGTGATTTTGTGTTACCAATATGATTTAAGTGTAACGGATTGACTTAGTTGACCAATGTGTAATCGTGATAAATGTTCATCAAGTCGAGGTTGTGCGGAGTGACTTGTATGACATTCCCGTGATTATCATACGGGGTCCGAGGGCAACGCACCTAGGCTAAAAGAACGCACTTGAAATAAAATTCCCGAAAATCTAGACTCGATTTTGCTTATTTAATTAAGTGGTTCGGTAGTTAGTAACTGTTATAGCAGCTGCAACCGAATTTTAGTTTTATTGGTCATATATTCATCATCTTTAGTTTTGGTTTTCATAACAGAAAAACACATTCTCAGTTCAAAAAATATGAGTTTTATCCAATCTGAGATTTCGATAGAACCATCGAAATACTTCGATATGAGATTTCGATAGAACCATTTCAGATTTTTTGAACTGAGAATGAGTTTTTCAGCTATGAAAACCAGAACTAGAAATGATGAATATATGACCAATGAAATTCGGTTGCAACTGCTATAAAAGTTACTAACTATCGAACCACTTAATTAAACAGGCAAAACTGAGTCTAGATTTTCGGGAATTTCGATGTTTCTATCGAAATCTCCGATCTGATCTGAGTTGTATGCATCTTTTTGTATTTCTAATTAAGAACATGCTATCCATATGTGACCATTTAAAACATAGGAGTTTGTTCTAAACTGTGTGAAAACTGAGATTGATTACGAATATTTCATATTTTTATTCCATCAAGTAAAATCATTTGGAACACATAAAGATGTGTGTTTCTTAATACATATGAGTCAATACATGTTTAAAGAAAAAATATAAAAAAGAAAAAGCCTCGTACGTATACGAGTCTTATAACTAATAACTAATGTTATACTACATAACTAGCTAAACTTATCTAGTCACGTACCACACAACTCTGACACTTCTCTTTTGGCGTAACATTAGGTGCAAATTTCGACCCATTTAATAATGAATGGGTGGATTCTACTTTTGTTTTATCTCTAATGTGCCAAAAAGTGTTAATTATGAAGTTAAAGTGAAAACATGTCGAGAAGTTCAAAAATCTACCAAAGAGCACTTTAAAAATCTACCTGCTTGTACAAAAAGTGTTACGTTTCAACCCGACCCAAAAATCTAGACCTGTTACTCAATACGCCAAGTTTTTCATTTCTCAAATAGTTTAAACAAAATATTTAAATCTTCATCAATATTTAAAATGTTGATAGAAAATAGCCATGTAGAAATTAATAAAGCAGAAGGATGATATATCCTAATTTTCAAAGGAAGTATATATAATTAATTTCGGTAGCTAGCATGTAGTAGAATGTTCTTTCACTTTATTCTTTAAGACACATAATACTCTTTCCATTTATGTTAGAGGTAACATGTAGAAAATTAGCTAAATATAAAGATGGGTCAAAAGTGGCCTGTTGATATGTTATTGTTAGCAATGAACGGAAAAGGTGGACACAACGTAGCATGGTGTTTTTTATGGATGTTTGTATAACGTAAAACCAGTTCTGTTTTCATGTTTTGATCAAACGGTATTGCAAGAACTATACATATATAAGCCACTACAGTCTGTCTCAAAGTCTTGTAACACTGTAAAACTAAAAAAACCTCGCTACAACACATTTTTTTTCTTACATATACATGTGATTTGTTTGGAAATCATATGAAATAAGAATATAGTGGGTTCAAAAGTTGTGTGTATAAGGAATTGCAACAAATTATCTTCACATAGTTGTATTTATTAATAATCCATAACTAGCTTAGGTTACCCACAACGCTACTAGGTCGTGACCTAGTTTTTTCGGCCGGCGACCTAGTGCGACCTATTTGCCACAACCCGGCGACCTAGTGCGACTTAGTAAAAAAAAAAAATTTTTTTTTTAAAACACAATAAATTTCATAAAAAAACATTACATTTATTTAAAAAAAAACATTACACAATTATTCGAATTTAAAAAACATTAAACATTAAATGGGTGATATCGCCATTATTCATTGCGATTATTCCAAATGTGTTCCACTAGATCGGCTTTTAGGTTGAGATGTAGATGTGGGTCGACTATTTGCTGAGTAATTTGTAGACTTTCTTCATGCGTATTCATCGGATCGTTATCAGCATGTTCTTCTACTTGATGATAAATGGGTGATATCGCCGCCCCCTATGTTTAATAACCATATTGTGTAATATGATACACGTGTACATTATGTCTGACAGTCGACTTTTTGACAATCCTCGGGCCGGGATATCAATCATCTTCCATTTTGTTTTCAATACACCGAAGGATCGCTCAACATCTTTTCTTGCTGCTTCGTGCTTCGTTTTATACAATCTTCGTTTGTGATCATTTGTCGGCGGATCTTTTATAGACTTAATAAGAACCGACCATTGCGGATATATCCCATCAGTAAGATAGTATCCTCGACGATAATGCACGTTGTTAGCCACGAATCCCAGTTCAGGTGCTTTCCCCGATTTAAGATCATTAAAAATAGGGGACTGACGTAAAACATTCACGTCGTTATTCATCCCAGCTACACCAAAGAATGCATGCCAAATCCATAAGTCTTGCGATGCAACCGCCTCCAATAAAATGAACGATGTTGACCCCTGATCACGCCTACTAAATTGAGCTTTGAAAGCAACGGGACAATTCTCCCACGGCCAATGTGTACAATTGATACTTCCTAGCATCCCAAGAAACCCGTGTTTTTCCTCGTGACGAGCATAAAGTTTCTCGATGTCAGTATAAGTAGGCTTTCGCAAGTACTCTGTACCATAGAATTGCATTATGCCGGTACAAAACCGTCGAAGACACTGTCGGGCTGTTGTCGCACCCATTTGAAAATATTCGTCTAGAGAATCAGGCACGGCTCCGTACGCCAATTGACGAATAGCGGATGTGCACTTCAGCAAGGGCGAAAGACATTCTCGATTCAAAGCATCCGCTGAGTTTCGAAAATAAGAATAGTTATTTTTCAAATCGTCAACAATTTGTAATAATAAATCGCGATCCATTCGGAATCGTTCACGAAATGTCTCTGCAACATATTGCGGCCCTTTAGTAAAATACGCATCTACTAGAAGATTATGTGCACCCTGATAATCTCTATATATATACGTCCGTTTTTTGGGGCGTGATGCTTCATAAGCTTGTACGCAAGCTTGCGTAAAAGCTTCTAACTCACTAGTAACTTCTTCTTCGTCGTCGGAAGAGTCGGCAAAAAACAATTCATAAGACATTTTTGGAGATTTGTGTGTTACTTTTTTGTGATAATTGGTAATAAGATATGGTATTTATAGAAAATATTTAAAAACTTTTCAAATTTTAAACGGCTAAAATTTTAAACGGCTAGAATATTTTGACACAAATCATACCGAGACACATTGCATAACCGGGTCGATTTGTGCGCGACCGACACCGGCGACCGAATCTCCGCAACGCGGCGATTCGGTCGAGACCGACATGCGACCGATAAATTTCCGATGCGTTGCGGGTAGCCTTAACTAATAAAGAATTCAAACTCTAAACCAAACGAACCAACCCAACTAATCTAGTCACATACGTAAACCGGTTTTTTATCCCACAAACTTAGCTTTGAGCATTGCTATAAATTCACCACCATTGTAGCATATATCACCATGCAAGTTTATACAAAATTTTAAACAAAATTTCACTAGATATGGCACAAAGCCACACCACCTTGACTTTCAAAGTACAAAGACTTGCACCGGAGCTCAGCGGTCCGGCAAAACCTACTCCTCGAGAACTGAAGCCTCTCTCAGACATTGATGATCAAGAAAGCACTAGGGTTCACGTCTCGGTGGTTCATTTTTATCGTGAGAATCCCATAATGAGAAATAAAAATCCGGTGAATGTCATTAGGGAGGCTTTGGCTAAGGTGCTAGTGTTTTACTACCCTCTTGCTGGTAGGCTAAAAGAAGGTCCCGCGAGGAAGCTGATGGTGGATTGCACGGGTGAGGGGGTGTTGTTTATCGAGCCTGAGGCGGATGTCACATTAAAGCAGTTTGGAGAGGGGCTTCAACCACCGTTTCCTTGTATGAAAGAGCTTCTCTATGATGTCCCTGGCTCTAGTAGCATCCTCGATGCCCCTTTGCTATTAATCCAGGTGAACTTTTTTGGACATTATTTGTGATTTACGGACACTAGAGGTTGAACTTTTATAATTTAGCAAGACAAAAAAGTTAATAACCTAGATGATGTCATGAAACAGAATGAGCATTAACAATATATAACTTGTAATGTTGAGTGAGATTCTTTAACTTTAACTGATAGGTTACTCGACTTTTGTATGGAGGTTTTATCTTTGCTCTGCGAATGGACCATACAATGTGTGATGCCACAGGAATCACAAAATTTATGACATCATTGAGTGAAATGGCTCGCGGTGCAACAAACCCTTCAACGTTGCCCGTGTGGCAAAGGGAGTTACTTTATGCAAGAGATCCACCACGTGTGACATGCAATCATCCAGAGTACGATGAAGTGGCTGGCCCTAATGGTAGAACCACTTCATCAGATGACATGACACAGAGATCATTCTTCTTTGGTCCGGCTGAGGTTACAGCCTTACGTAGGTTTGTTCCAGTGCACCTACAACATTGTTCCACCTTTGACTTGCTAACAGCTAGCATTTGGCGTTGTCGTACCATTACTTTACAGCCCAACCCTGAGGAGGACATGCGTATTTTATGTGCCGCGGATGCACGTTCAAAATTCAATCCTCCAATCCCTTCAGGATATTATGGAAATGTTGTGGCCGTCTCAGCTGTTATCTCCACAGCTCAAGAATTATGTAACAAACCATTAAATCACGCATTGAAGCTTGTAATGAAGGCAAAAGCTAATGTCACGGAAGAGTACATGAGATCTATTGCAGACCTAATGGTAATCAAAAGACGTCCCTGCATTACAAATGTTCGAAGCTATTCCGTATCAAATTTGACGCATGTGTTGGGATATGCGGTCGTTTAGCCATCGGAAATACGTGACCCTATCGGGGGCACACACTCAATATGGAGAACACACTTTTATTTACGTTTTATTATTTATAATTAAACGTTTAATAAAACTTCAATTATTATTTTATTAACGGTGGTTAAAAATTAACGGGATTTAGTTAATTTATCGCGAGTGCGTTATTTAAATTTGGAAGGAAATCGACTTCTAGAAACCCCTAAGGCCAATCGGCCGATTATTATGTATAGGGGATTCTAGAAGATTTTTGGTTATTGGTTTTTAGTATGTAATATTTAAGAATATTTGATTAAGGAAAATCTTTTCCTTAATTGGTTTTCTTGGAGTGGGGAACAAGTAATTTGACGAGGTGGAGATTAGTACAAATACAATCCCATACCCCTCATAATTTTTTTCTCTCCCTTGCCTCCTTGTTGCGTCCGATCGACCCACACCCCACACCAAAACCAAACGATATTTTTCCTTTAACCTAAAAATCACATTAAAGGTTTAACCTTTATAAGATCAATCATTTTTGGTGGTTTTCTTATAAAGTCTTAAGCTTTATAACTAAACCCTAGATCTCTAAATCTAGGTTTTAGTTCTCCCCTTGGTGGTTCGACATACATAAACCCTAATTAGGGTTTATGTGATTTTGGGTAATCAATCTTGTAACGTTCTATAAACCGATCCTTACGTAATCTCAATTAGGGTTTTGGATCTAGAGTTTCTAGTTACAAGATGAATACACTTGTTGTATGAGAAGTGAAGTTACCACTAGCATCGTGGTGTGTTCGTTTGACGTGTCGTGTGAGCAAACGATGGAGACGTCAATTTAACCGTTAAAGTTCAAGATTAAGATCAAGACGTATTAATTGATTTATTCAAATAATTAAAGGTTGGTTTTAAATTGTTTTTCTTATGTGCTTAATCATGTATGTTATACTAGATCCATTCCGCTGCGTACTCGTAGTTAATGGTTAACTAGTATTCAAAATTACAACAGTGGCATCACAAGTCAATTCGTATGCCATTCATGGGTTACACATAGAATGAACACGCTAGATCCGCTTGAAAATCTCCTTATGTATTTTCTATGACAATTACATGCTTACTTGTCATAATTTTTCAATCTTGATCTAGATAATGGTTAAAATAGGGTAAGTTAAATTGAACCGGTTAATAATTACGATTGTTTTTATTATCCGTCAATGACCTTTGCATCTCACTTTTGTGATACTTTGCACGTCATCAAGTACCTTGCTCGAAAACTTGATGAGGGTCTTTGGTCCTCAATTTGGGGAAGACTCATTCGAGACTTGGATCTTATATGATTTATCGCTTTCATATAGAGTTTGTCTTCTGCTTCTACCCCTTCTAGTCTGTTTTTATGTGCTTTTTTGTTTTCCATTATGAATTGCAAAACGTAATAATTCAAGATTCTCGGAATCATAAAAACGGATCTCTACTTATATCGAAACTAGCTTTAAAAGTATGTCATATTAATACAACATATTTTCCTTGCGAATCGGCTATGTGTTATTTGTTAAAAATCGTTTTTGGAACAAATATTAATATGGACATAAGATCTATGAAACTTGTTTTTATTATAATCTAATTGTTTTGTGAAATCATATTGTCACTCGATTTGGGCTTACATACCGTAATGATGGCTTATAAACTATCTTCTCAACGACGTGATTTGCAAAAATTAATTGGTTTATAATACTTAAAAACATCATGTTTTTTGTGATTTACTAATGGTAGACTTGCTATTGCACTACGTGCTCTAGTCAAGCTATCTAGGGTTTGAACGATCTTTAATCTTTTCCCGTGTCATGTACATGTTTTGGCATCTATATGATAATCATCCCAAGCACTTGCGCCCTCGGGCGCATGAAGAGTAGGATATAGGGTTTGATCCTTCTTTAATCTTTTCCCGTGGTAAACGCACCTAAACCAAAAAGTTAATAAAAGGTTTTCTTACTTGTGCTAAAAGATGATTGCATGCATCTTTTACACGTTTTTGACATTTGTTTTCTAAAACTTATGTGACACCTATTTGAATTTTTAAGTCTATGCCATCCAATTTAATAGCACTTGTAGTCCTTTTTTGCCATCTGGTCAGACCTAGGGCGAATCATGCACCCAATACGGTCTTTGTCATTGGTCAGACCTTTGCCAATAATTGCATGCTTTAAATTGGTATGACTTAAGTCGAGTTCCCGGTCAGATTCGGAACCCGAGGCATAAGATGAGATGAAACATACTCATGACTTTATTACGTGTAGAACAAGTTTTTTTTGAGATGTTCATTGGTACTCGAAAGAGTTGTGAGAACATCCCATTCAAACACTCTACAACAATAAACTTCATGAATCGTCTCATAATTCTAAGAGTTGCACTTGTAATGCAATTAACGCTCGACGCTTACCTCTTGCCCTACTTGATATTAGACGGTCGAACCTCTAATATTAAGTGGGAGTGCAAGTAAGGATCTTAGTCTTATTAGTAATTAATTGGGTAGTTAATTCTATTAAGAATTTAATTATCAAAAAAACTAAATTGAACTTTCTATGTTCCGATTAATTGTGTTATTACAACATAATTCGTAAACTAAAGCTGTTTTCTTATAGAAAACAAACATAGTCTCTTTTCCTGGTAAGAAAAGCGAGACTTACTCCTATCTCTTCTCATTAGTTGACAAGAATAAAATAGGATCATAATCGAATAATGATCGATTTTATTTAAACTCACTTTTAATATTTCAGTATCCTAACCCGGTTCTGAAATCATTGAAAGATAACATATTTTGTGTATCTAGAGTACTTTTGTCTATAGCTACCAAAATAAATGACATCTTGCACTTGTCACGATGTATGAGTTTAAACCGCAAAGAGTAAAGAATTTACTAGCACTTCGCTAGGTATCTTTCTTGGACTCTTGATTATTCCTTAAAGTGCTAAATACCCTCGTGGCTATGTAGACTATAAAGGAGGATTTGCATGCTAAATAGTCAAGTTAATTGAAAGCATGAACGGCTAGTCCCTTATCTACACAAGTAGAATTTCATATACTTTGTTCAAATACCTAAGTAAATGTATACTTGTAGGCATTTTTCAGAGATAAGGAAGTCAATAAATTGCTATTCACTTTTTACTGGTGATGTAACATCTCTTTTGTTGACAAATCCAGTGGGAGCGTTGCAGTTTAGTACTGAAATAATATCCATGCAATATTGTCAATTTCAGTAGGAGATACAAGATTTCTTTTCTTGTTAAGTCACTCGAATTATTTCGAACTTACTTTCAAATAATTTATCACTTCCAAATATGAACAACCACTGCTTCAAGGATATTGCATTTTATTTTATAAGATAACACGCTGCCTTTCTGATGTCTCTTTCTGAAACGTTATCTTTATAATAATAATCCACAATTATTTATTTAAAGTTATGGTTCTAATCCTACTTATAATATCAATGACATTATCATATTATTTACACAATCAACCACATGTTGTATTGCTTGTCTTCATAATATGATGTTGTGCCTTACACAAGTGGGAGTAATCGTAAAGTGTGTGCAAGGAACAACATATATTGGTTTCACTTGATATCAAGGTAAGAAAGCTAATAATTCTACTAGGACTTAAACACACAAGATGTTTGTTGTCCTACTACATTCAAATGTCATGATATAGTGAAAAGCTACTTCAACCTTTTTACTACATGTTTAGTAAATACAATTATGGTTAAGACATAATAATCATATTTTTAAAGTATAAAAATTAACTTGAAATTACTATTGAACTCAAGAGTTTGCGTTCATGATTACTTTAGTTTGTATAATTATGTTTTCTTGATAACACATAATTATAAAGTCCTTGAATTACTCACCGACTTATAACATAAAGTATGTAGTAAATAATTATGTCTTCTTATTAACACATAAACATAAGATCTTTGAATTATTCAAAGACTAATAATGTATACTTGATATGGTCTGTTTTCTTGTAAACACATGATCATATAATTTTTGAACTACTATGTCTTCTTGTAAACACACGGTTCTCGCATTGTTCAAGGAATATACATTATAGCATGCACCTAGATTTAAAATACAGATATTGTAATTTGGCATGACCCAGTTGACAAGTATTTAATAGAAAGAGTATTAATTTATCTATGGAATTCTGATGTAGTCTCACAATTCCAATACTCATAGAAAATACCAAATTATTATGGTATCTCTAAAGAGTTGAAACGAACTATATTCATATAGTTTGATCTATGATAGCTTTAATTATTCTACCTCCATGATCTATCAAGGTTAGAAAATTATACACTCAATATATTTCAAACCTAGAAGGTATTCAAGATAACCCACAATTAAAAACCCCTAACTTATTAGGGACTTTCAGTTGTTCCACTCAAACCAATCAAATCCTAAAACCTTTTAGGCTTTTCGATTTTATACACTTCCTAGCTTGACGGTTGTAGTTTTGGTGTTCCTCCTAGCTTGACGTAACACAAACCTTTCCGAAGGTTATTGGTTAAAAGTGATGCAAGAATTAAGGTTTATACTACAAACCCTAATTAGGGTTCTTGGGAGAAATCCCAATATGTCTTGACTAAATTCTTTAATTTGTTAATATCTTATGAAGCATACTATTAACAAACTTGAGATAAGAATTTAAAATGTGTTTTGTAGTCTCTATATTAAGAATAATTTATTATTGCTTAAATACTTAGTATTTAGAGAATGATCTCTACTTACAAAGGTAAGTGGGAGTTATAACAAATCTTGAAGATATTCAAGAGCAAAATACACAACCTTTAAAATCCACTTGTTGATGTCATATTTTGGTTAAGCATGGAAATGTCAAACCAAAGTAAATGTTACTCTCATTCATAAATCTGCAAAGATACCTCATCACTTGATTGATATCTTAATATCAATGCTAAGGAATATAAGTTAGGAGATCTTTGTAATCTACTAACTGCTAATGAATATTATCATATCTTGGATCTGATAAATGTCTTAGAAATATGAATGATAAGATGCAGGCCTTAAAGGAAAATCAATCTTTTGAATTTGATTGATGTTTCTCCTAATTATAAACCTATGAGGTTAGAAGGAGTTTCTTTTGAAGAAAGACTCACAAGGACAAAATGGTATACATAACTAATGCATGGCTAATAATAGGAAGCTTTTAATTATACTCAAGCAATTGACTATGATTAAATCATTCTTCCATACACACATTAATTAAATAAAGGTAATTGATTGTCATATATGTTCTATGTATATGGAATATGTCAATTGAACTTTATAGTTCTCCTTTATGATTACCTTTTAGCGAGGATGGTGTATAATCAAAAGGATTAATGAGTCTATAAAATCTTTATTGAGTATACAAGATAGATAATCCAAGTATGGATTAAATCATGCATCTAGAAACTAAATCTAGAATTTAATTCAATATGATTTTGGTTAAATTTAGATAGTTTGGAGTACACTTGACATTGAGTGGGAGCACTATATGTTTTTCTTTTAAATTCATATGTTGTATAACATATTGAAGACATCATTCCATTTAAGCTAGATGATAATCCTTAAGTTTGGAATGAAACTTCATTTGAGAATTTATGAAATAAAACAAATGACTTTGGAATTAAATGTTAATTGAAATAAGCATATGCGGTAATTTAAGTCCAACACAATGCAATACATCATTCAAGCGAGTCTTGATTGATATATTTCACTTGACATACTTTATAACATGAATGGAAACCTTATGTTTTTAACTAAATGATTCATTATGTATATATTATATTGTGTATATTACTTGTTTTCACTTTTGTACAAGAGCAAAGTGAGATGACAAAAACAACATCTAATTGAGAGTATTTAGATTATTGTTAAACACAAAATGTTTACGAATTATAAAGCATAGTGATGTATGTGTACGCTGATGCTAGAGGATAATCAACACTAGTAAAGCGAGATTTTCTTATTGATGGTAAATCTGCTAAACTAGATGTGCTCACAATGAGCATTGTTGCATTACACATTAAGGAATAAGAATACTTTACATTTTAAGAAACTGTAAAGATGACTGTCAGACTATCGTTGATTTTAAATACCTTATACAAGGTTTGACGATATCCCCTACTATGAAACTTGCAATAGTATGAGCATGTAAGAAAAGACACTCATCTTGTTTTCCAAATCTTTCACAATTGTGAACTTTGAAACAAGTATTCGGAAACTTTACTTGGATAACTATTTAGCTTTCTTGTTAAAGAATAGTTGAGAATGTTGGAAACATTTAACTTCAACTTGCTAAATTAATTTAATGCATATCTATTTTAGTATTTGGATAATTGGGATGGTAAGACAATTATTATTTTCTGATGAATAAAGATAGTTGGTATTTTTTATTCATTCATATAATTATTGTTGTCCTATATTTGTATGTTTAAATCCTTGATTATTTTATTATTCTAAATATGTTCATTGTCGGTTAGCAATATGGGAATATTGTCTACATTAAGAAAAATGTTAGTGTTGGTTATATTCTTTGAATATATGAACGGTTCCCGCCAAACTCATGTATTATTCATAAGGGATGCATATTGAACACCCTGAACTTTCAAATCGTTACTTTTGGATCCTTGTCATGAGTAAGATTTCGAAAATGGTGAGTGATTCATCCTTAGACTTGAGATGCAAACAAGTTTGTGCATGTGTGAATATCACTTCTTGATTCTATGTCCAACGCTAGTTCGCCAGACCTAGTTATAAAGACTTTAATTGGAAGTGTTGTGAAGCAGCATCCACAGACACTTGCAGTCAATATAGAATTTGTTCCTCCACTTGATATAGTGCAAATTAGTACCACTGGGCCCTCTCCAGAATTAATCAGATAATTGTGTGGCCGTACCCAAAGAGTAAATCAAGATGATACTTGTTTACATTTGGTATGTCTGAATTAACTTCTATAACGAGAAACTAAAACTTAAACTACATGGAATGAGTTAGGATCCATATCCATATTTTAAACGGTACTAGTAACACAAGGATGATTATTAGCAAGTCACATAATCTTATACCATTAATACTTTTGAGATATTCTTCTTGAAACTATACCTCAGTCATTTCCGGTTATAATAAAGTATTGCTAGATATTTTATTATGGACGTTGTATTTCTAAACTCTCACAAGTGAGAGCTGTTGGGATATGCGATCGTTTAGCCATCGGAAATACGTGAGCCTATCGGGGGCACACACTCAATACGGAGAACACACTTTTATTTACGTTTTATTATTTATAATTAAACGTTTAATAAAAACTTCACTTATTATTTAATTAACGGTGGTTAAATTAATTAACGTGATTTAATTATTTTATCGCGAGTGCGTTATTTAAATTTGGAAGGAAATCGACTTCTAGAAACCCCTAAGGCCAATCGGCCGATTATTATGTATAGGGGATTCTAGAAGATTTTTGGTTATTGGTTTTTGGTATGTAATATTCAAGAATATTTGATTAAGGAAAATATTTTCCTTAATTGGTTTTCTTGGAGTGGGGAACAAGTAATTTGACGAGGTGGGGATTAGTATAAATACAATCCCATACCCCTCATAATTTTTGTCTCTCCCTTGCCTCCTTGTTGCGTCCGATCGACCCACACCCCACACCAAAACCAAACGATTTTTTCCTTTAACCTAAAAATTACATTAAAGGTTTAACCTTTATAAGATCAGTCATTTTTGGTGGTTTTCTTATAAAGTCTTAAGATTTATAACTAAACTCTAGATCTCAAAATCTAGGTTTTAGTTCTCCCCTTTGTGGTTCGACATACATAAACCCTAATTAGGGTTTATGTGATTTTCGGTAATCAATCTTGTAACGTTCTATAACCGATCCTTACGTAATCCTAATTAGGGTTTTGGATCTAGGGTTTCTAGTTACAAGATGAATACACTTGTTGTATGAGAAGTAAAGTTACCACTAGCATCGTGGTGTGTTCGTTTGACGTGTCGTGTGAACGATGGAGACGACAGTTTAACCGTTAAAGTTCAAGATCAAGATCAAGACGTATTAATTGATTTATTCAAATAATTAAAGGTTGGTTTTAAATTGTTTTTCTTATGTGCTTAATCATGTATGTTATACTAGACCATTCTGCTGCGTACTCGTAGTTAATGGTTAACTAGTATTCAAAATCCCAACAGCTTGCCGGATTTGAAGAAATTGATTTTGGGTGGGGGAAGGCAATCTATGCTGGAACTTCTGAAGGGGCTATTGGCGATCCCCCTGCTAGTTAGTCTATACCATTTTATAACGCTTTGGGTGAGCATGGAATCTTGGTACCTATACGTTTGCCAAGTGTTGCAATGAATAAATTTGTTAGTGAGCTAAATAACATGTTGCAAGACAACTGCTATCAAGCTCTCCAAGAACACAAATTAAGCGCGCTTTCCAAAACTTGAAATCCATGTTGTGATCGTTCACTAGGTGACTACATAACATGTTTATAAGAATAAGCTTAAATAAAATGTTGTTACGTTTGTTAATGCACCAGTAAGTGGTTTTAAGATTATTATTTTCTTGTATCATATGGTACCATGTTTGCTTCTATTAATCTATTAAAATATAACCTATACGGAATATGCAACCTACCGATTCAGCTATTATGCAAAAATATATCTTATACACAAAATGAAAAGAGGAGAATACAAAAGATAGAGATTAGCTTTTGAATAACTTTTATTTCTGTTTTCCCTTCTTGCATTTAAGGGCGTAGTTGGTTCATTGAATAATACACAATTTCCCATTTCCATTTTCTTGTTTAGTTTTTTACATTGTGTTTGTGATACCAATAATTGGTATGAGAGCCTTTTGAGAGTGAGAAAAGAGTAAGGAAATGTGTAACCAGCAATTCCGAAGTTTGATGGTCATTATGATCATTAGTCATTATTGATGGAGAATTTCAAAAGGAGTAAGGAAATGTGTAATCTGGTGGAAAAAGGAATCAGTGGACAAAAGGTGGCAAATCCATGTGAAGCACAAAAAAGGCAGTTTATGAAGCAAGGCTGAAAGATTTAAGGGTCAAGAACAACCTTTTTCAGGCAATCAAAAGAGAGATTCTGGAAACGATACTCCACAAGAGCACCACAAATGGAATTTAGGACTCAAGACGACAGAAATATGAAGGCTCGATAAAGGTGAAAAGAGCTCAATTTTAGGTTCTAAGAAGAGAATATGAGTTGCTATCATTGAAAGTTGGTGAAAAGCTCACTTACCTTTCTTAGGACCCTAATAGTTGCCAACAAGATGAAGGAAAATGACAATCATCTAACCTCGATTCTGTGGTGGCAAAGATTCTACGTTCTCTCACTCTAAAGTTTAATTATTTGGTATGTCCTCGAATCAAATAATCTTGATACTATGACTATTCAGCAGTTACGTGGTAGCCTGTTGGTCCATTAGAAATGTATGATTAGACAACATGAAGAAGATCAGGTCATAAAGGTGACAACAAGCTCACCATATCCGTTGTATAGGACTAGGATGAAGTGGTTATTGAGGTCGAGGACGTGATAATATTTCATTCGATAGGAATATTGTTGAATGTTACAAATGTCACAAGTTGGGTCATTTTTAGTATGAGTGTCCACAGTAGGAAAATGATGCAAATTATGAGTAATGTGATGATATATAGGAGATGGTGTTGAATTTTCAAGGAGAAGACAACAATCTGCCAAAGAGATGTACATGATTTATGGATTCAGGATAATCGAATCACATGACAGGTGATAGAAGACGGGTTTTGATGCATATTTTCTTTTGACTAAAAACACGCAAGGTTTAAAATTTATAAAACTCTATATACACCATCACGCCCTAACGAGCAGAGAACCAATCATGTGGATGGGAACATTTCTATCCTTATAATTGACAATATTAATAGAACTGAAAAAGATTTATTAGATGAAAAGCGTAATTTAGGACGATGATGGTAAACTTTCGAAAAGGTTGACTATATGGTTGATCATGATAGTGAATAGAAAGTTGCATTTGTTGAAAATTAATGGCAATTTTTTTCCGTCTAACACGTCAGGGGTTGAATATGATACTACAAGCTTGCCGGAAAAATGAAGAGATACTTACGATCTCGATTACGACTTTACGATGATAATATGTATGATGATCATATATTCTTAATTATAATCTATCTGTTGCTGATAATTTGAATATCTGAATTTTATGATGTTCGGAAAAATAGGTTTCTTAAACAAAACTACGATCATACGATGAAAAATGAAACTCAGACAACAACCTAATAGATGCATACAATACGTGATTTTTACATCAAAACCGTATTCAAATTCATTAAATCTTTAGTTGACCTACTAACTACATCATGCAATATTTAATAATCCAATAATCCAATCGAGATTTAGAGCTCTATGTATAGTTGAGTCGTCGTGTTCGTGCTGTGGGGAAAAGTGGTGTCATGTCACCATTTTTTCCATAACATCAAACCTCACCATAACATTAAAAAGTAGCTCTTTAGTTAACACCACATTTTTGGTGTTATAGTGACCGCACTTATTTTTTTTTTTTTATAAATTCAATAAAATTATACATTAAATCAAAATTAACATTTTATTAGTAATAAAAATAAGAGGAAAGTAAATATAAGGTTGTCATGTATCTAAACTTACATGCAAAATCATTTAAAATTATTAACAAAAATGATATTTTGATTATTATTGTTTCCAATATTTGGGTGGTGAAACTAATATTTGCATAATAAAACACTTTTCAATAATGAATTAAATCAAAATATAGTTAAATCTACAACTAACTGGTTACTTGATAAAAACACTCAACAAGATGATGTAAAAAAATACATGTTTCAAAGTGAATCTATATTTAGTGATGTTGTGATGAAATCATAGAAAAACACTAATATAGTGAATGACAAAATACAAATGTGTTAGATTTCACGTTTTTGTTGTTAAAACAACGAAATTTGTCATGATTTTGCGTGTAAGGCTGTAAGCTTAGATGCATGACAGCCACAAATTCACTTTCCTCTAAAAATAATAATATACATGCAATATTTGTAAACCCATTATAAAAACTCAACTTACAACCCTATCTCTTTACCTACCTCTTCTCCTCCAATCTCTTCTCCTCAATATCTTCTCTACCACTGCAAAACCAAAAAAATAACAGCATCCAACAGTAAATAGTTGACCCTCTGCAAAAACCAAAATCAGAAAAAAAAATTAAAAAAGAAAATAGAGCTAAAAACGCAACCCACGGTGTAGTCTTCGCGTCGTGGGCTCGCGTTGTCAGTCACGACGTCGATTGGAAACTTCCACACAACTCACCAAAACGCAGGCCACGGTATAGCTTGTGGTGCCGGCGTCCCGCGTCGTGGGGAAAACGCTTCCCACGGCGCATTGTATCGAGCCCTCTTAGGAAGTGTTTGGTATGGGGTTATCTCACTGTTGGTTTAGTAAAGAAGTTAAAAATAATAGTTTGGTTTGTGTATTTGGTATCAAGTAATGAAGCCAAACCATAAACTCATTCAACTATAAGATGGTATGTTTTGAACTTTGATTCAAAGTTAATTTTTTTCATTATATTTTCTTAGCCGCAAACTTTTGTATATCTTTTTCTTATCATATTTGTATATGTTTAAATTTCTTAAAAATAATTTTATCCTATTTGTTATAAATTTAATTTATTTATATATAATAATATGAGAAAATTTTCGTAAAGAACGCGTATCCAAAAAAGTTAAAAAGAAAGAATCTCAGCCATTGATTCCACATTGAATTATATGGCTCAGATCTCTTCATTCAGTCTCATCCTTACCCTACTTGTTACAAACACACACACACACACACACTCAAATCAAATCCACACCAAACCCCACCCTTGCACCGCTTCCGTTGCACCCCACTGTCGCACCACCACCATTGCATCCCACCGCCGTCATCCACCATCATAGACCGTCATACACACACTCACCCCTTTTTTCCCAAATTGAATCTAGCAAAACCCTAACTCATTATCCTTTATAATTGACCAAAATTGATAATATATTATGAATCTACGGGTTGAAATAAGACAATCGATTGTTGATCCGTTGTCGAAATCGTCTTCTTTACCGGTTTCCAGATCTGTCTTCTCGAAATCTAGATTATGGTATAGATATCCACTTATTTTTTATTATTATTCCTTATTTATTATTTTTATAATCTGCTTACTTTAATTAGGTTGAATTACATGTGTTTTAAGTAAAAACACCAAATGTTTTTAGGGTTTGTTGTTATTTTTTTTGTTTATTCAGTTTTTAATCTCAGTTGCGATATAGAATGAAATTTTGAAAAAACAAGATGGAGAAATGGTCATATTTTCATGATTTCTATAAGGGTGTTTAATTAGCTTATCTTTACTGGCTTATTGGTTTGTATTAAACATAAAACTTGAACAACTTATCTTTTAGCTTATGATTTTATACCTTATAAAGGTTATAAGCTCAAAGTTATATGCTCAGAAGCTCGATAAAGGGAGCTTATTGGGTTTTCTAGTTATTATAGTCTGATAAGCCCGTTAAGCTAGTTTGAACAAACAAGATGGAGAAGTGGTCATATTTTCATGATTTCTATAGGGGGTGTTTGATTAGCTTATCTTTACTGGCTTATTGGTTTGTACTAATCAAAAAATTTGAACAATTGTCTTTTAGATTATGAGTTTATACCTTATAAAGTTGATAAGCTCAAAGTTATATGCTCAGAAGCTCGACAAAGAGAGCTTATTGATTTTTCTGGTTATTATAGTCTGATAAGCCGTTAAGCTAATTTGCACACCATTATAGTTTAAATCATTTTGGAAGTAAGTCGTACTTTGAGTCTAAAAGTGTCGGGTTTATGAGTTTAAAATCTCAGTTGCGATATGAAATAAAATTTTAGAAAGATGAGATGGACATGATGGGGTTTAGCGATTCAAACAAAATTAAATATGATTCAAAGAGAATTACAAGTGGTTCTGTTTGAATCACATGTAATACATGTGATTATTAGGAAAGAATGGCAATGTGAGTTAGTTGGGGTGTACAAAAATTCATTTCAGTCAAGCACAAAAATTACAATTGTTGATAGTGAACTGAAATCATTATAACTGATGTATTATACTAATGGACTTTTGATTCTGGCCCTTTGTTTAAGTTAGGCATTAAAAAATGAATTAGGTTCTTATGTTATATTATAAAAATTTATGGAAACATAAAACATCTTAATCAAGTCGTTAGCTGCATAAAGTTAGTTATGGATGGTTGAGTAGAATTACATTTATCAATATATGGTTTTCTTACAACAACTTCGTATTTGTGCTTTTATATCAGGTTATTTGAGTATATTGATTCTAAATACTTAGATAATACAAAGTTTTGCTAGATATATGGAATAATTGATTGTTGCATGTTCAATTTTAAATAATTACTTTAGAGACCCATCACACATCTAATTATCCTCTTAATTAACATGGAAGGTTGTGTTTCAACTACCATGCCTATTTGAATCATGTACATAGTCACTCAAACTGTGTGATCCATAACACATTGTAATACTTATTATAGAATAATAGTGTCTTATGTTTGAAAAGTATTTCGAGTGTTATTAATCCTTAGATTATTCATTTCAGTCGTGTTTTAGGTACTTTCAGTATATACTTAGCAACTCACTCCACATAGACTCTATAGTGTAATGAAAACAAGATAGGCGATAAGTTTAGTGAGATATACTCTCCTACGAGTAGGCTTAGAACGAACTCATGAGGCTCATCAAAGATTAGTAAATCTCATCGGTGAGTATACTTATTAACAAACTCATTCGGCAAGTAAGCAAAGCTTATTAGCGATAGGTAAAATTGATTCCTACAAACTTGTGTGTTTTTTAAAAGTTCATGACAACTTTAAGGGGAACTTAACTATAAGAGCAAGGGGTATGGTTGAAAGGAATTTTCTTTCCACTTTGGCCCAACTACTACCACCTCAGCGCCACCCCACACCAAACCAACTCACAAAATCACCTCCCCACTCATGACATTTCTCTCTCTTCTCCACTTTGGCCGCATCCACTAATTTTATTTGTTTCTCTTTTTGTTTTTCACACAAAATTAAAATTTTATTTCATTATATTAAAAATCAAATACATAAATAAAAATACAATACGGAAATAAAATACAATACGAAACTTCAAAGTAACGATGATCTAGAAATTAAAGTTTGTCTAGTATATACGGGATGATCAAATATCAGGTTATCAAAATCGTGATTGTTGTCATCTTGTTGAAAAAGTAGATCAGTTATTGAAGTTAAGTATGAACAGTATATATGCATCAAATGTTCGTTCGATTTCACATAATGTAAAACCGGGGTTCCATTCTCTTCTAGTTAACGATATTAATTGCAACATCACATCTGAACGTACGTCGTGAATAAAAAAGTTGCTGAAAACCACGGGCATAACACCCAGCTTTCATAACCCGTTAGATAGTTGGATTCGAGAAGCAGTTGAACTTGAATACATATAGCTTAATTAAGAATTAGTTCAAAGTTCAAACATAAAGTTAAATTATACGATAATAATCTACTTATTAACACCCGTCCCCGTTTGTTTTGATGGCGAAATCAATATAATATCAGATGTGTTATGGCGAAATCAGCTAAACGATACGATAATATAAAACAAGAGAAGTAAAACGGTTTTTCTTTCCTCAAATTATAAACAATGCTATAATTAAATAATTCACCACCAGTGTCGCATATTTATCATGCTCGAATATACAAAGTTCTAAAGAAAGCAACACTAGATATGGCTCAAAGCCACAACGCCTTAACTTTTAAGTACGAAGACTTGCACCGGAGCTCTATATTTATGCAGAACCACGCTTCGGGAACTGAAGCCTCTCTCAGACATGGATGATCAACAAAGCCTTTGGAGTTGTTGGTGATTTTGTGCTACTAATATAATTCAAGTGTAAGAGATTAACTTAGTTGACCAATGTGTAATCGTGATAAATGTTCATCAAGTCGAGGTTGTGCGGAGTGACTTGTATGACGTTATCGTGATTATCATACGAGGTCCGGGGGCAACGCCCCTGGTAGTAGGTCCAAGGGGCGGCGGCCCCTGGCAGGGCAGGCTAAAAGAACGCACTTGAAAATAAAATTCCCGAAAATCTAGACTCGATTTTGCTTGTTTAATTAAGTGGTTCGGTAGTTAGTAACTGCTATAGCAGTTGCAACCAAATTTCAGTTTTATTGGTCATATATTCACCATCTGTAGTTCTGGTTTTCATAACAGGAAAACACATTCTCAGTTAAAAAAATATGAGTTCTATCCAATCTGAGATTTTGATAGAACCATATCGAAATACTTCGATATAAGATTTCGATAGAACCATTTCAGGTTTTTTGAACTAAGAATGTGCTTTTCTGTTACGAAAACCAGAACTCGAGATGATGAATATATGACCAATGAAATTCGGTTGCAACTGCTATAACAGTTACTAACTATCGAGCCACTTAATTAAACAGGCAAAACCGAGTCTAGATTTTCGGAAATTTCGATGGTCCTATCGAAATTTTCGATCTGAGTTGTATTATTTCTAATTAAGAACATGCTATCCATTTGTGACCATTTAAAAAATACGAGTTTGTTCTAAACTGCGTGAAAACTGAGATTGATTACGAATTTTTCATATTTTTAATCCATCATGTAAAATCATTTAGAACACATAAAGATGTGTGTTTCTTAATCGATATCAGTCAATACATGTTTAAAGAAAAAATATATAGACAAAAATTCATAATTAATGTTATACTACGTAACTAGCTAAACTTATCTAGTAAGGTACCACACAACTCTTAGACTTCTCTTTTACGTAACATTAGGTGCAAATTTCGACCCATATAATAATGAATGGGTGGATTTTATTTTTGTTTTATCTCTAATGTGCCAAAAGGTGTTAATTTTGAAGTTAAAGTGAAAACTTGTCTAGAAGTTCAAAAGCCTTCCAATGAGCATTTCAAGAGGCTACCAGCTTGTACAAAAAGTGTTACGTTTCAACCCAACCGGAAAATCTTGACCCGTTACTAAATACGCCAAGTTTTTATTTCTCAAATAGTTTAAACAAAATATTTAAATCTTCATCAATATTTAAAATGCTGATAGAAAACAGCCATGTAGAAATTAATAAAGCAGAAGGATGATATATCCTGATTTTCAAAGGAAGTATAATTAATTTCGGTAGTTGCTAGCTAGCATGTAGTAGAACATTCTTTCACTTTATTCTTCTTTAAGACATATAATACTCTTTCCATTTATGTTAGTGGTAATATGTGGAAAATTAAAGATAGGACAAAAGTGGCATGTTGATATGTTATTGTTAGTGGTAACACATAATACTCTTTCCATTTACACTTTTGTTACATTTACTTTTCGTTTTCTTTAATATTCATCAATAGTGTTGTTTTCCAACTTATTGAAAACTTAAATTTTATAACTGTTGTAAAAGATTTAATGGACTAGAATTTACTAAAAATATGAACTGATGGAGTGGTAAGACGTCCATTTTCTTTTGTAGACCTTGGTTTCATTTCTCGTATCTAATACGTAGTAATAGGTTATTAATCTCAAATGGGTCGGGTGTTGTTATACTAAAAACAACCACCTGCATGTCCGAGGTCCACAAGGCGAGGTTATCACAGAAGACTATATAGATCTATTGTTTTATCTTTTTTTTGTACGATTGGATCTTTGTGGTCCTATTGGTAGTGGTGGTGGTGATGAAGTGGTAGGTTGATAGTGATGGTGGTGATGAAGTGGTAGGTTGATAGTGGTGGTAGTGATGAAGTGGTAGGTTGGTAGTGGTGGAGGTGATGGAGTAGTAAGGGTGGAAATAAAAAGATAAAGATAAGGGTATATTTTTAATTTATGTTATATTTGTGAATAAAAAAAGTTGATCAGTTGACACGTGGCAAAATATTAAGTAGGTAGATCAGTTGATCAAAAGTACAAGTTTTTTTTAGAATTTTGAAAAAAAAACATGTAGTGTAATTATGTCTATATTATAATAAGGGCTAATTCTTGAATTGCCCCATGGTGTTATCATGTTTCCCTTTTTGCACCCATCAAATGAGATTTTCCCTAAATGTCTTATGCAACCTATGCAACTTATGCAACTTATGCGACTTGGATTAAAATACAAAAAGTGTATTTTTATCCTTATGACACATGTCAGAATGTGTCATAAAAAGTACATGTGTGTAAGAACTTGTCTCTTATGCAACTTACTTTGTTTTTTATGCGACTTGTATTAAAAAATATTATTTTTAAAAAAGTAACTTTTAACAAAATCTTTTAAATTACTTATTTTATATTTTATTTTTATGCAACTTGTACCTTTATGTAGACAATGAAGTGATATTTGAATAAACTACTTTTTGATAAAATTTATAAAGTCTTTTTATGCGACTTGTATTAATTAAAAAATAATATAAAGTACCATGTAAATATGTGTAAAAGTAGGTAGGGTGTAAGTCTTTTCTTATACAACTTTTATTTAATTTTTTATGCAACTTTTATTTAATTTGTTATTCAACCTTTAATTAATTTTTTGGCAACTTTACAAATTCATAATTTTAAAAAGTAAAAAAATAAATAATATAAATTAAAAAATAAAAAATTTAAATTAAATTTTTTTAAAAAATGTGTAAATATATTTTAATATAATTTAAAAATTAATTTTTTTTTGAAAAAATAAAGTTTTTAAAAAATTAAATATTATAAAAAATTAAATTTATAAAAATTAAATTTTTTAAAAAATGAAAATTTTAAAATAAATAATTAAAATTTTAATATAATTTAAAAATTAAATTTTTTATAAATTAAAATTTTAAAATAAATAATTAAATTTTTAATATAATTTAAAAATAAATATAATTTAAATATTAAATTTTTAAATAAATTAAATTTTTAAAAATTAATTTTTTTAAAAATTAAGTTTTTAAAAAGTAAATTTTTTTTAAAGTTATTATTTTTTTTTAAATTAAATTTTTAAAAATAAATAAATAAAATTTTAATATAATTTAAAAATAAAATTTTGTAAAAAAAATAAATAATATAATTTAATATAGTTTAAAAAATGTAGTTATTTTTTTAGAGTTTCGTTTAACTAATTTAATAAAAATAAAATTTTGAAAAACTTTGTCTTTTTTAAGATTTAAAAAAAAAAACACTTTTTTAACATATGTTTTAAAATAAATTTTAAAACTTTTTTAAGATTTGTTTAAAAAATAAATTTTAAGATTTCACTTTAGTACTATTGCTTTTGACTTTAGTATCCTATGCAAACAGTAAACTTTTACTCTTTACTTTTTGTATTCTTTTTGTAAAATCAGGCTTTAACTTTTATATATTATGCAACTTGTACTATGTTATTATAATTTCATATAACATATGGTGTTTATGGGGACTCGATTATGATTATAGGGATACTGCAACCTAGCCACCCGTAATGAAGACTAGCAAGCTCAGTAACTCACTCAGTTATCTCACAAGAGCGTATCTCGGGTACTTTATAGCGGACCTTGATATTTTTCTAATTTTCTTGAATATTGAATTTGATACTAAGAGATCTTAAATCAACTAATGGATGGTTTTGTGCACAATTATGATATTCAAAGTGGCATACAAGACCCTTATGATGACTGCGTTGCAACTATGAGGCTTTACAGGAGGATGAGATCACAGCCTCATAGAAATGAGAACTATCCACTTGCCACAGACCCACAAAATAAGAATAACTTTGCATCGTGGAGACAAAGTGAACTAGAGAGAACGAGTCCTGATGAACTGTTGGCAATTTCAAGGTCCGATTTTTACTGTTGGTGCTTAGATAGCAACTGCTTAATGGGATGAGCTAAATTGAGAGAATAATCTATGAGATTTGTTAGATATAATAGGAATAAGATATGGAAATTTATCCATGTTTTTAGTAGGCAATTTTAGAGAGATTTGTATGATATGAGGCGTATGCCTATACAGATTACTGAAACCTTAAATTGTAAGGTATAAGATGGCAATAGTATATCAGTGTGTTTGTTAATCTTGAATTTAGAGCATCTTTGTTTTCAGGACTTTTCAGTAGCAAAACTGTGTTACATGATTTGAATCTGTGTGATTTAAACTCGCGACTATATATCTACTGCAATGCATGTAAGTTCCATTTAAATTCTTTTGAAGCACCTTTATTATGTGTTAATTGGTCTCATAATCCAATAGATTAGCAACTTCAATAGCTCAAATCCAGGTCAAAAGCCTCAGCAAAATCATGCGTCAACTTTAAGCAATGTCTACGTCGATTGATAGTTCATTTAAGGAATCTGAAGTTGATGCTCATTCCCTTGAACTTGTTCTAAAATCACAGTTCAGTTTTTTAATTCAAATATTTTCAAACGCAAAGGTTGTTAATTGAGCTTCACAACTGGTAAACATTTGGAATGCACAATATATCGTAAACAAAATAAGAGAAGCAAATTTCCGAGTAATCTAACCAAGTAAACTCCATAATATCCTGGTTCAAAAGAAAATAGAGAAAGAGATATATCATGTACACCATCTTCAATTGGATTAATGGAGATGGTGAGTTTGTGATCAGTCATATCAGGAACAAAATAAAAATCCGCCCACTTTTAAAATTTAAATATCGTATATAAACATGATCAACTCTATTTAATTACAAGGTTGCAAAAATCGCTATGCACTAGCTGGGGCGGACGGGTAGGGCCTAGCGATTAATCGGATTGGATTTTTATATATAAATTTATAAAATTTTGATACTATATGCCCAATTTGACCGATTCATTCGATTGTTGTCTGATTTGAATGAATTATGCCTGATTTGAATGGATTATGCCTGATTTGGCTGAATTCGATTGTTGTCTGATTTGAATGGATTATGCCTGATATGACCGAAGGTTCATAAGCGATTGACAATTCATTGATGTAATGATGTTCCCTTTCGGCTCTCTGATTCATAGTTATATGGAAATGCATGTATTTAAGAATTTGTGTTAGTTCTAACATAATCAATTATATTGAAGATATATAAAGGCAGGAGACTGATACATCACATTCCTTGTAGCGAGATATTAATGGAATACATACGCAACCGAATACGAGACTTGCATACAAACACTAACAAATGGTTTGTATGTTTATACAACAGATTTGCACATTTCAGTTGCTATACAACATCTCTAACCGACTTAATTAGTGTTCTTGGCTACTTCTTTAGCAATATCTTGAATCATTAACGCCGTGTTAAGGTGTGACAACCCCCTTCCTGCATTGCTATATTCGCTAGTACTTTGAACTTTCTAGCTCTCTTTCTTCTTGCTTCACCTTCCTCCTCAGTGCTCATTAAATCTTGAACGGCTATTCCAACATCTTGCATCTTCACGATAATTTTCGATTTATCTAGCTCTATAAATATAGCAGGGACTTCAGTCCCAATTTTCACACCAATTTTCATCACATCTATGATAAATCTTTCATTTATAAACTGGTCTGCAAAATGTGGCCAAGTAACCAACGGAATTCCAGCAAAAATCCCTTCTAGAGTTGAATTCCATCCACAATGTGTTACAAAACCCCAGTGGCTTGGTGTGACAATATCAAAATTTGTGGTGCCCAACCATGCACGGATAATTAGGCCCCTATCTTTTACCCTTTCTTCAAACCCTTCTTCTAATACCCATCTCTCAACTTCATCAGTTGTGTTCCTTATGACCCAAATAAAGGGTACAAGTTGCATAATATATAAAAGTGAAAGCCTGATTTTACAAAAAAGAATACAAAAAGTAAACAGTAAAAGTTTACTGTTTGCACAGTGTACTAAAGTAAAAAACAATAGTACTAAAGTCAAATCTTAAAATTTATTTTTTAAACAAATCTTAAAAAAGTTTTAAAATTTATTTTTAAAACATATGTTAAAAAAGTGTTTTTTAAACAAATCTTAAAAAAGACAAAATTTTTCAAAATTTTATTTTTATTAAATTAGTTAAACGAAACTCTAAAAAAATAACTAAATTTTTTAAACTATATTAAATTATATTATTTATTTTTTTTACAAAATTTAATTTTTAAGTTATATTAAAATTTTATTTCTTTATTTTTAAAATTTAATTTAAAAAAAAATTATTTTTAAAAATATAATTTAAAAAAAATTAATTTTTAAAAATTTAATTTATTTAAAAATTTAATTTTTAAATTATATTTATTTTTAAATTATATTAAAATTTAATTATTTATTTTAAAATTTTAAGTTATAAAAAATTTTATTTTTAAACTATATTAAAATTTTAACTATTTATTTTAAAATTTTCATTTTTTTAAAAATTTAATTTTTTATAAAATTTAATTTTTTAAAAGCTTTATTTTTAAAAAAATTAATTTTTAAATTATATTAAAAAATATTTACACATTTTTAAAAAAAATATAATTTAATTTTTTTATTTTTTTAATTTATATTTTATATTTTTTTATTTTTTTAAGTTATGAATTTGTAAAGTTGCCAAAAAATTAATTAAAGGTTGAATAACAAATTAAATAAAAGTTGCATAAAAAATTAAATAAAAGTTGTATAAGAAAAGACTTACACCCTACCTACTTTTACACAAATTTACATGGTACTTTATATTACTTTTTAATTAATACAAGTCGCATAAAAAGACTTTATAGATTTTATCAAAAAGTAGTTTATTCAAATGTCACTTCATTGTCTACATAAAGGTACAAGTTGCATAAAAATAAAATATAAAATAAGTAATTTAAAAGATTTTGTTAAAAATTACTTTTTTAAAAAATAATATTTTTTAATACAAGTCGCATAAAAAACAAAGTAAGTTGCATAAGAGACAAGTTCTTACACACATGTACTTTTTATGACACATTCTGACATGTGTCATAAGGATAAAAGTACACTTTTTGTATTTTAATTCAAGTCGCATAAGTTATATAAGTTGCATAGGTTGCATAGGACATTTAGAGAAAATCTCATTTGGTGGGTGCAAAAAGGAAAACATGATAACACCATGGGGCATTTCAAGAATTAGCCCTTATAATAAATCCATAACTAGCTTAATTAATACGAAGTAAAGAATTCAAACTCTAAACCAAATGAACCAACCCAACTCACATACGTAAACCGGTTTTTTTTTTCCACAAACTTAGCTTTGAGCACTGCTATAAATTCACCACCATATTGTAGCATACATCATCATGCAAGTTTATACAAAACTCTAACCAAAATTACACTAGATATGGCACAAAGCCACACCACCTTGACTTTCAAAGTACAAAGACTTGCACCGGAGCTCATCGGTCCGGCAAAACCTACACCTCGAGAACTGAAGCCTCTCTCAGACATTGATGATCAAGAAAGCACTAGGGTTCACGTCTCGGCGGTTCATTTTTATCGTGAGAATCCCATAATGAGAAATAAAAATCCAGTGAATGTCATTAGGGAGGCTTTGGCTAAGGTGCTAGTGTTTTACTACCCTCTTGCTGGTAGGCTAAAAGAAGGTCCCGCGAGGAAGCTGATGGTGGATTGCACGGGTGAGGGGGTGTTGTTTATCGAGGCTGAGGCGGATGTCACATTGAAGCAGTTTGGAGAGGGGCTTCAACCGCCGTTTCCTTGTATGAAAGAGCTTCTCTATGATGTCCCTGGCTCTAGTAGCATCCTCGATGCACCTTTGGTATTAATCCAGGTGCGCTTTTTTGGACATTATTTGTGATATACGGACACTAGAAGTTGAACTTTTATAATTTAGCAAGACAAAAAAGTAAAAGTCTTTTTATTTGTAACCTAGATGATGTCATGAAACAGAATGAGCATTAACAATAATAACTTGTAATGTTGAGTGATATTCTTTAACTGTAATTGATAGGTTACTCGACTTTTGTGTGGAGGTTTTATCTTCGCTCTGCGAATGAACCATACAATGTGTGATGCGACAGGGATCGCAAAATTTATGACATCATTGAGTGAAATGGCTCGCGGTGCAACAAACCCTTCAACGTTGCCCGTGTGGCAAAGAGAGTTGCTTTTTGCAAGAGATCCACCACGTGTGACATGCAATCATCCTGAGTACGATGAAGTGGCTGACCCTAATGGTAGAACCACTTCATCAGATGACATGATACATAGATCATTTTTCTTTGGTCCGGCTGAGGTTACAGCCTTACGTAGGTTTGTTCCAGTGCACCTACAACATTGTTCCACCTTTGACTTGCTAACAGCTAGCATTTGGCGTTGTCGTACCATTGCTCTGCAGCCCAATCCTGAGGAAGACATGCGTATTTTATGCGTCGTGGATGCACGTTCAAAGTTCAACCCTCCAATCCCTTTAGGATATTATGGAAATGTTGTGGCCCTCTCAGCTGCTATCTCCGTAGCACAAGAATTATGTCTCAAACCATTAAGTCACGCATTGGAGCTTGTAATGAAGGCAAAATCTAATGTCACAGAAGAATACATGAGATCTGTTGCAGACCTAATGGTAATCAAAAGACGACCCCGCCTTACAAATGTTCGAACCTATTGGGTATCAAATTTAACTCATGCCGGATTTGAAGAAATTGATTTTGGGTGGGGGAAGGCACTCTATGCCGGGACTTCCGATGGGGCTATCGACAATCCCGAAACTAGTTGGTATATACCATTTTATAACACCATAGGTCAGCGTGGAATCTTGGTACCTATACGTTTGCCAAGTGTTGCGATGAATAAATTTGTGCGCGAGCTAAATAACATGCTGCAAGACAACTACTATCAAGCTCTCCAAGAACACAAATTAAGCGCACTTTCCAAAATTTGAAATCCATGTTGTGATCGTTCACTAGGTGACTACATAACATGTTTATAAGAATAAAATTAAATAAAATGCTGTTACGTTTGTTTATGCATCAGTAAGTGGTTTTACGATTATTATTTTCTTGTATCATATGGTATCATGTTTGTTTCAATTAATAAATATAATCTATACGGAATATGCAACCTACCGATTCAGCTATTATGCAAAAATATATCTTATACACGAAATGAACAGAGGAGAATACAAAAGATAGATTGAATAACTTTTATTTCTGTTTTCCCTTCTTGCATTTAAGGGCGTAGTTGGTTCACTGAATAATACACAATTTCCCATTTCCATTTTCTTGTTCAGTTTTTTACATTGTGTTTGTGATACCAATAATTGGTATGAGAGCCTTTTGACAGTGAGAAAGAGCGATGACCACCTCTGATAAGTTTGTGCAACCAGCAATTCCGAAGTTTGATGGTCATTATGATCATTAGTCATTATTGATGGAGAATTTCATAAGGAGTATAAGGAAATGTGTAATCTGCTGGAAAAAGGAATCAGTGGACAAGAGGTGACAAGAGCACTGTAAATGGAATTTAGGACTCAAGACGACAGAAATATGAAGGCTCGATGAAGGTGAAAAAACTCAATTTTAGGTTCTAAGGAGAGAATAAGAGCTGCTATCACTGAAAGTTGGTGAAAAGCTTAACACTTACCTTTCTTAAAGTTGCCAACAAGATGAAGGAAAATGACAATCATCTAACCTCGATTCTGTGGTGGCGAAGATTCTGCGTTCTCTCACTCTAAAGTTTAATTATTTGGTATGTTCTTTTGAAGAATCAAATAATCTTGATACTATGACTATTCAGCAGTTACGTGGTAGCCTGTTGGTCCATTAGCAACGTATGATTAGACAACATGAAAAAGATCAGGTCTTGAAAGTAACAACAAGCTCACCATATCCGTTGTAGAGGACTAGGATGAAGTGGTTATCGAGGTCGAGGACGTGATAATATTTCATTCGATAGGAATACTGTTGAATGTTACAAATGTCACAAGTTGGGTCATTTTTAGTATGAGTGTCCACACTAGGAAAAGGATGCAAATTATGAGGAATGTGATGATATTGATCGAGGAGATGGTGTTGACTTTTCAAGGAGAAGACAACAATCTGCCAAAGAGATGTACATGATTTTTGGATTCAGGATAATCGAATCACATGACAGGTGATAGAAGCTGGGTTTTGATGCATATTTTCTTTTGATTAAAAACACGTAAGGTTTAAAATTTATAAAACTCGATATACACCATCACGCCCTAACGAGCAGAGAACCAATCATGTGGATGGGAACATTTCTATCCTTATAATTGACAAGATTAATAGAACTGAAAAAGATTTATTAGATGAAATGGGTAATTTTGGACGATGATGGTAAACTTTCGAAAAGGTTGACTATATTGTTGATCATGATAGTGAATAGCAAGTTGCATCTGTTGAAAATTAATGGCAAAATTTTTTGCGGCAAAAATGTTGGGGGTTGAATATGATACTACACCGGAAAACGAAGAGATACTTACGATCTCGATTACGACTTTATGATGATAATATGTATGATGATTATATATTCTTAATTATAATCAATCTATTGCTGATAATTTGAATATTCAAATTTTATGATGTTCGAAAAAATAGGTTTCTTAAACAAAACTACGATCATATGATGAATAATGAAACTCACACAACAACCAATAGATGCATACAATACTTGATTTTCACATTGAAACCGTATTCAAATTCATTAAATCTTAAATTGACCTACTAACTACATCATGCAATATTTAATAATTCAATCGAGAATTAGAGCTTTATGTATAACTGAGTCGTCGTGTTCGTGCTGTAGGGAAAAGTGGTGTCATGTCACCATTTTTTTCATAACATCAAACCTCACCATAACATTAAAAAGTAGGTCTTTAGTTAACACCACATTTTTGGTGTTATGATGACCGCACTTATTATTATTTTTTATTTTTATAAATTCAATAAAATTATACATTAAATCAAAATTAACATTTTATTAGTAATAAAAATAAGAGGAAAGTGAATATAGGGTTGTCATGTACCTAAACTTACATGCAAAATCATTCAAAATTACTAACAAAAATGATATTTTGATTATTATTGTTTTCAAAATTTGGGTGGTGAAACTAATATTTGCATAATAAAACACTTTTCAATAATGAATTAAATCAAAATATAGTTGAATCTAGAACTAACTGGTTATTTGATAAAAACACTCAACAACATGATGTAGAAAAATACATGTTTCAAAGTGAATCTATATTTAGTGATGTTGTGATGAAATCATAGAAAAACACTAGTATAGTGAATGACAAAATACAAATGTTGTAGATTTCACGTTTTTGTTGTTAAAACAACGAAATTTGTCATGTTTATGCATGTAAGACTGTAAGCTTAGACCACGAATTCACTTTCCTCTAAAAATAATTAATATACATGCAATACTTGTAAACCCATTATAAAAAGTCAACTTACAACCCTATATCTTTACCTACATCTTCTCCTCCAATCTCTTCTCCCCTATATATTCTCTACCACTGCAAAACAAAAAAGAACAACAACATCCAATAGTAAATAGTTGACCCTCTGTAAACCAAAATCAGAAAAAAAATAAAAAAAAATAGAGCTAAAAACGCAACCCACGGTGTAGTCTTCGCGTCGTGGGCTCGCGTCGTCAGTCACGACGTCGATTGGAAACTTCCGCACAACTCACCAAAACGCAGGCCACGGTATAGCTTGTGGTGCCGACGTCCCGAACCCTGGGGAAAACGCTTCCCACGACGCATTGTACCGAGCCCTCTTAGGAAGTGTTTGGTATGGGGTTATCTCACTTCCGGTTTAGTAAAAAAGTTTAAAATAATAGTTTGGTTTGTTTATTTGGTATCAAGTAATAAAGCCAAACCATAAAACTCATTCAACTATGTTAATGCATAAGCAATGCCTAAAAACATTGTTAGTATTAATTAATCTTTCTTAGTTTTGATCACGACAAATTACAAAAACATTTATTGTCAAACACAAGCATAAAACGAATTATCTAACAAACACTATCATCAAGGTAATAATTATTACGCTAACATATCTTAATCATGTTTAGTGATCATAAAAGTGATTAGCCTTAAAACTCACTTTTGTCAAACATTACAAAAGATTTTTTATAAAATTTATTTTTAAGAAAATGTTTTATTAAAATGAAAATGCAAATTTGAATATGGCATATTCCATATGCCATAAGAATATCCTTTGAAGGTTTAAACAGCCTCAAATATTTCAAATTCACTAAAAGACAAAAAGGAGCGGAGTCTACGCCAGCGGTACCTTAGCACCTATGGCGGTTCCTTATCGTAAGAAACCGCGGGTGCCAATAAGGAACCGCGGGCAGATATAGCCGTTGGATGTTTTGTCCTATAAATAGTGAATCAAATCTGCATTCTCATCAACCCTTTTTGGACATCATCTTCAACCTTCTTTCTCATTTCTAATCCTACTCATTTGTAAATGATCATTTAGGGGCTGTTTGATAAAAAAATATGATTTAGTGCTGAATGAATCAAAGCTGCTGAATGATTCTAAGGTGCTGAATGAACCTGATTCTGAGTGAAAATGATTGTTTGATAATTGTTCTGAATGACCAATCTGAATTGACTAAAATTACCAATTTAACCTTCTGTCGAGTTTTGTACCTTATAAACATAAACTTTTTTAAGCAAATTATTAACTCGAATTAAAATTTAATACCAAAAGTTAATGTTGAAGTAAAAAATGAAATGTAAATAGTCTTATCAAAAGATCATTAAACAATACAAATTACGAACTAATATTAGGTTGTAGCATTTGAAATCAACTCATTAGCAATCTGATTACGAAGATTAGCCATATATTCATTTCCTTGAGGACCCCATTGTTCGTCGTTGATGCCTTGTCCTGTGCCTCCCTCACCTTGTTGCTCAACAGTAAACATGGTGTTTGCATCGCTCTCTAAAAACAATTGATCGTGGATGTTGTATTTTCTTAGGAAGTTGTGGACTGCGAAACATGCAATCAATACATTTCTTTGTACTGGAAAAGGATAAGGAGCCATTTGCTTTAGTATTGGGAACCTTGCTTTTAAAACACCATAAGCACGCTCAATAACATTTCTAAGTTGTGCATGAGCATGATTGAACCTTTCTTCTTTTGTTAAGGCACGTCGACGTCGGAAATCAGCTAACCAATACCTCGTATTACGATATGGGGCCATAAACCCACGAGTGTTTATATATGCGGCATCACAAAGATAATATTTATCTGCGACAGGTAAGTTTGCAAGAACATTAGTCCATTTACGAAAAACAAATAAAAATTGCCATACTATGCGAGGATAATACATACTTGGTGGAGGAAATGGGAAATTGGAGTTTGGGTTAAATGCCACTACTGTCAAAACTCTTGAATCATGAGCGATGCCTTCCCATCCGGCCCAAACAAACGTGAACATCATATTAAAGTCACATACCCCTAAAACATTTTGATAATACTCACCTTTTCCTCTTCCTCTATAACGCATTTGTTGATCGACAGGCACAACTGCATGTACAAGAGTTCCATCGAGTGCACCAATTGCCCCCTTCATAAGAAAGTTGACACATGAAAAATAATTCTTAATATATATAGGATTTGAAATATAATTTAAGTAAAATATACCGTGAATATTTCTCTTAATTTTCTATGGCGCTCTGAAGTATTTGCTTCCAAAGATGTTGGCACTATGACTTCTCTTGCAAATTGCATCATACCTCGTAGCACTTCATGAAAACATTCATGAATAGTCTGTGTGGAGTGTTGAAATCTCCGTTTAATCATTCTAAAACGTTCATTATGACCTATAATTGTCAAAAATATTGCCATCTTCTCTTCAACGCTTATATTTCTACTATTTTGCAGCCAGTTTCTTTCTTTGAAATGATTGCATAACAAAATATATGCATCACGAGATAAACGCATCAACTCTTGACATTGTGTATTAGATCCACGTAACAGTTCTTGTGTGTACGCATGACCAGTCAATGCTGAAGTGTTATCTCTTATCCTTTCAATCCTTCTTGAAGACTTTATTTTCATATACCAATATACGATGAACAAAAGTAGAAGCTCGTCCTCCAAATCCATATATTACCTTGCAATTATGAAATATAAACAAAATTAACATCTACTCCATCTTAAATGACATAATACTAAAAATATATAATCAAATAATCTAGTACTATAATTCATAACAAGTAGGAACACAATTATGCAAATCCATATCAATAATTCAAAGCATGTTCAAAACACATAACATCATAAAAAAGTTAAAAATGACCAAAACATATGGTGTTCAGATATAGAGTAAAGCAACAAAAAAACCAAATGCAAATTCTAACTATTATTCGACTAGTTCAATATCCCATACTTGCGTCCAGCATTCCTGACCCAGTTTTCCGAACTCTCTGGATTTAAGTGCATCCAAACTTTCCTATAATTAGCGCTTTCACTAAAAAGCATAACCGCGGTGTCGTACAATGGGTTATGTGTTCCCCAACCAACATTTTCTAACTTTTCCATGCAAGCGTCAATATCATCTCCTCTATGTTTTTCCATCATAAGTTGAACAACTTTGGCAAAATCTTCCTTAACACCAGACTTTTTTGAAGTGCTTACTTGTTTACCTTTTCTTTTTTTGGGTTGAGGACCAGAACTTTCTTGTGTTGAATTTGGAGGTTCTTGTGTTGTTGTTGGGGTTTCTTGCACATGTTGGATATCATCATCTTCAAGTGACACCACATTAACAGAATCTTCACAATCATTAGGAAGATTAGAAGCTGGTCCCCAACCTTCAAACCCATTAGAAGTTAACCCATCAAATAGCTGAGTACAAAGGTCAGGGAAAAGCAAACATGTACTCCTCACTGGTTCTACATATTTATTTGACTGTTTAAAAGAACTTATAAGTACATAACAAATTATTTGGGACAATAATAGTGAAGCTATAGAAAGGATAGAAAGTGACCTTCATCTCAATCTGCCATTGTTCTTCCGTTAAGTTAAACGTGTTAGTTACTGGATCATAAACGTTTCCTGTTTTTTTCTTTAATTTGGTCTAGGCAGTATACTTGCTTTTAAGATAGTCAAAATGGTTTTTCATTTGTCTTTGATCAGCAATAAAATTGTGCTCCTTTTTAAGTGTTTCTCCAACGTTTTTCCATGAAAGCATCTTAAGGCTAACCCCGTCTCGCCCATTTACAGCAAGCTCATGTATGCAAGCTTCAAGAAACGTTTTAACCGCACTTTCCTTTTTCCAGTTAAGCCTAGGTTTCTTTTGTTTTGAAGACTCACCAACGTTTTCCATACCTATAAAGATACAATAGCAGCAATTTAAATTAACTGCATATATATATCAACAATTTGCCTATAAATTAACTACATAATTGGCCACTCACCTCATTTAACTAATATTTATGCTTTTTAGTACCTATCTGACTTTCTTAAATAAACAACTCAAACATTCTTTTTCTTCATCTGTTTTTTATACAAGTTTGGTTCTTTGCATTTGATGATGACTTTATCTACATGAATCCTTACTTTCTTAAATAAACAACTCAAAATATTTGACGATTTCATGTGGATTGAACAGAAGGTCATCACATGTTTAAGGAATTGCGGTGGGGTGGAAGTGATCAGCGCGAGTGCTCACGAAAGGGGGAATGGGCTAACCGATCATGACGAGTGCTCGCGAAAGGGGGTCTGAACTATCTACATAACAATCATAACATTCACTTGCATCATCACTAACCTGGACTGAACTATCTACATAACAATCATAACATTCACTTGCATCATCACTAACCTATTTGCGAGTTGCTCGTATACAGAGCCAAATACCTATGAATACACATACATAGTATGTAGTAGAATTCATTTTTTCTTGCTTATACATACACAGTATGTAGTATATACATACACGAATATACATACACAGTATGTAGTATAATTAATTTTTTTCATTTGCTTACAGATCAATTCACATCACATTATATATAATTCATTTTTTCTTGCTTATAGATCAATTAACATCACACATGTGTATAATTCATTTTTCCATGCTTATCATCATAATAATACTATCAAATACCAACTACGTAGTACATGTTATCACATAACATCAATCTTGTGCCAACATCTAAATGGAGTTTGCTAATAAAAAATTGGTATCTCACGTTAATCCTCAAAGATGCAATATTTTACTATGGTACTAAAAGATAGAACTTGAAAAAAATATTAATTTTTTACCTGGAATAGTTGATGCAGAATAGGATCAAGAAAAAAGGAGGCGAGTTTAGAGATGTGGGAGAGAGAATAAAAAAGGGTATTTAGGAGAAAATAGATAACACTGAATCACAGAGTATTCTATAGGAGGTGGGCCGTTCAGTACTGGGTTGGACCACTAAGTACTATCTTATTTTTTACCAAACATGTCTACCTTTGACCGATCTAGTGATAAGTGCTGAATTGTTTTATTCAGTGGCTATCAAACAACCCCTTAATGTGTTAAGTATGTTTACTAATGATTATCCTCTTGATCTCCTTCTTTAACTTGTCCAAAGAGAAGATCACTCATATACTTGTGATGTTTATTAAAGACGTAGCATTGATGAAGATCACCTCCTCCTAAAGATCTAGTCATGTTCATCATTTTTCTATTTGTGTCTTGTGTAGATCCAATGCATTTGTGAATACTTGGACTAGTTGTGTTCATCCAAGTTATTTGTGAATACTTGGATTCGAGTTGTGTACATCCATTGCACATGTGTGTGCTTGGATTTATGTTGTGTAGATCCAAGATACATGTGTGTACTTGGATATGATTAGTTGAGTTGTAGTTAGTTGTGTTAGTTCTCACTAAACTACAAAGTGACGTGGTTGTGTCTTGTTAGTTCTCACTAAACTACAAAGTGATGTGGTTGTGTCTTGTGAGTTCTCACTAAACAATAAAGTGATGTGGTTGTGTCTTGTAAGTTCTCACTAAACTATAAAGTGATATGTAGTTGTGTTGTGTGAAGTTCTCACTTAACTTCAAAGAGAAGAGTCGTGAAGATTGGTTCTAGCTTTGGATTAGAACTCGACATCTAGCCTTGTGTCGGAAAATGGTGAAGTAGGCAACGTTGTGAAGATTGGTTCTACCTTTAGATTAGAACTCGACATCCCGCCTTGTGTCGTATAAGAGTGAAGTGGGCGACATTGTGTAGATTGGTCCTAGCTAAGGTTAGGTCTCGACATTCAGCTTAGTGTCGGAAAATAATGTAAGTGGCGTTGTAAGGTTTTCTCCGCCAAGAAGGGAGCTTGTGGATATAGTGGAAATCTCGAGTAAGGTGTACTCGAGGAGTGGAGTAGGAACGAGGATAGAGCCTCGTTGCCGAACCACTATAAATCTTGGTGTCTTCCTACTAGGTTCTTTCTTTCCTTACTCTTTACTTACATTCATTATCACTACACTTATTATACATTGTCAATGCATTAGAATTGAACCTAATCATTATGCAACTATCTTTCAAGTAAAAGATAGTTTTGTGCACTCACCTAATTGAAAGTAATTTTAATTAGGAGATAAATCGATGAGAAACTATTCAACCCCCCCCCCCCCCCCTTCTAGTTTCTACAATTGGTATCAGAGCGATGGTGACACAAGATCTTTGAAGTATATTGTACTTTAAAACTTGGATCAATCCATTGTCTTCTCAAATTAGAAGGTTAGTTGTACTAAAGTTTTTTCTTTGGTCAAAACTATTTATTGTTGAAAATAAGCCTTTTAAAATGTTAATATTGCATATGTAACACCCCCAAGTTGGTCAAATGCAGCGGAATAGTAATTGGGGTGTTACTTGGGTGGATCGATAGCACATAGCATATAGAGCAATGATCATAATATCATTTGGAAACATATTACATGAATTAATCGTACACATTTAGTATCTTGTCCAAATTTAAACCACATTTATTATAAAACAGAAATAAATATCCCAGCCCGATGGTCAACATGATGCTTCCTAAAATGCTGGAAATCCAATGCATGAACCTGCTTACTTTCCTGAGAAAACATAAAAGTAAAATGTGGGGGTCAACACGAGGTTGGTGAATTCACAGGTTTAATTAATTAAATAAAGTATCAATATGCAAAGCACCACGAAGGTAGTAGGACATCACAACCCAACGCTACAGTAGTTCCTACTGCCCTGTAATAGAAGCTAGACATGATTCTCAGTACGCCCATTGGGTCTATCCTGATTGAGGTTTCCCTAAATCCGACAATGACATAAACCTGCTGCTCGGCCTAAGCAATACGTGACAGCTGATCACGACAGGCCGGGTGTTGTCAATACCCGAATAGATCTATCCATACATTTCGCGCTATACTATTAACTAATACAGTCCACGGGAATGGAGCAAACAGTAGGCAAATAAATTGTTGTTGTCTGTGCATGCTTGCATATAAATAGTTTTTGTATGTTTTCTCCCCCGGTTATAAAACAGTAAAGATGGGGCCATGAACTCACCTTAGTGATAATGAGGTAGTGAGGATGATGTCACAGTACAGTCACGAACTGGAGAAATTACCTAAGTAATTTAAATGTCTCAGTGAATGCAATAATAATTATGCATGATGAATGGTACATACGAAAATGCATGATCACAATTTATGAATTGTTACGTTGGCTTAAGTGTTTGTTCTTATAGTGAAATAAAGGTATGTATATATTTTTGTTCAAGAAAAATATATATATAAGTGTATATAAATTTGTTTTAAGGAAAGAGGGGTCGTAAATTAAATAAGTAATATATCTTATTTAATTTATCATAAGGAAATAAATTATAAGTGATTAAGTTTTAATGTTTCAAAGGAAAATGGTTAACGGGGTTTGTCATTATCGTGGAGTTTTTAAGTAACTAAAATAATTTATTTTACAAATGATAAGTTTTATTACTTCTTTTAATTAAATAAAACTATAATAATCCTTTGTAAATACAATTGTTTAGAAAATTAACCTTAAGTTTTCATCCGTTAAATTCATTACACCGTTAGTCCTTGTTGGTTATTCCATTTTATGAAAATGCCCCCTAGGGCTTGGTAAACTTTCGGGAAATGGCAAAATACCCCCTCCAACTCCACGACTTATATATAAGGTAGGGTTAGGGCTTGCTTTGAGTTTCAAAAATGGCACAAAAGGTCCTTGTGGTTTATTTAAGGTTCTCGGTTAGTTTTAGTCTACCCCCTTTAGTTTCAAAAATGGCATAAACGCCCCTTGGACTATTTAATAGTCACGAAATGTTTTACATAGTTTTACTAGTTTCATTTTCGGACCCAACTTTCACCACATGACATTTTTGGCACGAAAAGTACCCATTTGATTTTAGTGTTGGGCTATGCGGCCCATTATGGTCCGGTTAGGGTAAAAAGGTTATTGGGCTTAGTAAAACTTAAGGTAATTAGTAAATGGTAATTTTTACTATTGGGCTTTAACTAGTGGGCTTATATTATGTTTTTAAATTTCAAAAACTAGCTTAGTTTCTAAGCTTATTTGTGTAGCTTATATAAGTTTATCATTTTTTGACTAAAGCTTATATTTTCCTACTAGTTAATCATAAGTTTATATTTTGAGGGCTTTTGGGCTTATTCTAAGGCTTATAGTATTCGGCTTATATATGCATGGCTTATATTTTTAGGCTTAAATTCCTAAGAGCTTAAATAAGCTATTTAGGTCTCGGCTTATATATAATTTTATTGTTAACCTAGCTTATGTTAGTACTATTTCGGCTTGTATATATTTTTAAGGCTTATATGACATGGCTTATATAACAATATGGGCTTATATATGCTAAGTGGTTCGGCTTATTTTACAACATAAACATTTTTAAGGTACCCATTTATAACTAGTTCATTCCTAGGGTTTTTAAGCAAGGTGTCCAACATGCTAGAACATGATTAAGGATTCTAGGGCACGAAATGTTCACCCACTATATAAGCCGTGGCTTATATGTCATATGGATGGCATTTCATGGGGATTTTACGTATGCATGGCAACCTAGGTCCATTTCCTAAGCTTATACATGCATGATATGAGATGGAAAGTAAAAGAAAGATGGAAATAGGTCTAGTGTAGTCTTACTTACTTGTTTGATCAAAATGGTGACAAAGGAGAGTAGTGATGGTGTCGACTTGCTTCTAGACGAGTACTAGGAGTCTTGAATGCTAGACTTCAATGCTTGGAGTACTAGGATTTAGTAGTAAATGAGATGGAGGGTTTTTGGTTAGCTCAAGGTGTTATATGGGAGGGTTGATGATCCGAAAATAAATGTGTGAGGGTGAATGAGTGTTTGTGAGGTTACTAAATATCTAAGAGTAAAGATGGGTTGTGGCTTGGGGTAAGACACGGCAAGAGAGAGGGGAAAAAGATTGTGTGTATTTGTCATGGTACTTGGTGAGTACATTTCATAAATGCTAAGTTTGTACAAGCTTGCTAGTTGGGTTGTGTTTAGCCGTCGCATGAAGTGATTCAAAGGGACAAATGGTAAGTTTTTGAGTGTGTTCATTTAATGGCAAGTTGTACAAGTTTTGGTGTGTGGTGATATGGGTATACACGGCTAAGACAAACAAGAAAGGATGTGTGTCATAGTTTTCCAAATAGTGTTCCTAGTACTATCCTTAATTGCCCAAAAATGTACAAGTTTCCCATGGTTTACAAATGAAACCGGCGGTTTCATAGGGTTCAAGTCAAAAGGGAAGTAAAATTTATGTAAGGTATATACATAGGTGTTATATTTAGTGTATAGTTTAGACAATTGGTAAGGAGGGTAAGAGTTTTGGTAAAAAGGGTTATGGTTAAGTATATATATGAATATATACGGTTTAATAATAGTATAGGGTATGCTTGTGTTTAATTTTTGTGTCTAGGTAATAACTAAGATTTTCCCAGTTAAAATTTATCGTTGTACCAATCTCTTCGAATTGAAAAACTTGTGTTTAATGTGTGACTCAGTTTTATTTTGGTGAAAAAGAATATTTTTGGTTGGTTTTTAAATTTAAATGTGCAAAGACTTAAAAGTAAATGTCGTTAAAGTAAAGGGCAAGTATATAAAAGAGCGTGAAATTAAATCTAAGTCTAATTAAAAGAAAGTGCGCAAAATTTAAAAACGTGACGGAAAGTAAATTAATTTAAATGACTAAAACTAAAGTGTGACGGAAATTAAAGTTAGTCAAGTATTAAAAACGTAAACTAAAAATAAAACAAGACAAAACATGAAAAATACCCTCCAATCGGAATATATTCCGATCGGTTCACCAATCGGAATACTCTTACCACTCTGATCGGAATATGGATCGGAAAATGCCAATCGGAAAGCTGTCACCTCCCCAATCGGAATACCCAAACTTACCTCCAATCGGAATGTTACTAATCTTGGTCGGAATGCTTAATCGGAACCCCTATAATCGGAATACTGTCACTACACACGATCGGAATATCCAATAAACACCTCAATCGGAATATAGTATAGAACACCGATCGGAATACTTGTCACTAGCACACAATCGGAATACCCAACTAATCCTGATCGGAATACCAAGAAACACCCCCAATCGGAATGTAAAACCCTTTTCAGATTTGAACCAATCGGAATACGGGGAAATGTACCAAAAATAAGCTTAACAATTAAGCTAAAATCCTAAATAAGCTCTAGACGAAATCCAAAGGTAAACCGTGTAAAAATAAGCTATAAAACTGAAAGTTAGAAACTTTTAAGACACGAAAAAGATCAACTTTAAGAAAAACAACTTTTTATATAAAAATAACTTTTGTAAAAACTATATAAACTTGAAAATAAATCAAATAAGCTATGAAAACAAGAGATTTAAAACAATCAAAAGCATAAAAATGAAATCTTTAAACAACTTAACAAGTTAAAAATCGTGCAAATCAAAGAAAGGTAGAAGAAGAAGATTAACAAGATAAAGTAAAGGTGCAAGAAATTAAAGAAACACTTACTTGAAATTAAAGGTAATTAAAGGTGCAAAACATGTATTTAAATGTGCAAGTAATTAAAGGTGCATAAAATAAAGTGGAAGAATGGTTTGTCAAGCCACCAACAAGAGTAAATGAATGAAAATGAGGGTTTATATAGGTGATTAGGGAGTGGTTAGGGGAAGCTTCCTCTCTCCTTCCTTTCTTGTTAATTGCACCATCAAGTCCTTCCTTCTTAATCTTTTTGTTAATCTTGGAATGTGATGACTTTTGGCTCGGGATTTCTTTGGACTCGTCTTTTAATTCTTCGATAAATAAGACTTGAGTTCCTCGGCTTTAAGTAAACTTTCGTCTTTTGACTTTTTCTTCGATAAATCTTCAGAATTGGTCTTGGACTTCCGTTCTTTATCCACTTTTAACTTCTTGACTTCGTCTTTCATCCTTTTCTTCAATAAAAGTCCGTAAATGCCCGTGAATTCCCGTGTTTTCTCCACTTTTCACCTTTTCGTCCTAAATCACAACAAAAATACAAACCACGCATAATTCCGACATAAAAGACATAAAATACACGTTTTGGTCCGGTTATTATTGTAATTAAGTGGTAGAAAAGATGGGTGTTTACACACCTATCAAATCCCCTACACTTGACCATTGCAATGTCCTCATGCAATGCATTAGTTACAAAGCATGTTTACACTTTTCATCATAATCAATCCACATTGGCCTTTATTAAAGAGATAGAAAATTATAAAAATGCAAAGCAAAGAAATTAAAAGCATACCTTGGGTTTTGAAAATGTCATGAATAATCATCATCCTCAACTTTTCACTTTCTCCAAACCAAGCTTAAAAACGAGATCATTGTTATTATAAGTTAGTAAACTAACACGAACTCATGTGGGCCAATTATTCACTTAGACTCCCTTATTCCTATGGGTATCTCTTATATTTTATTATTTGTCCTGAATGATCACGAAGATGCATTGTTTGACTTATTTCGATAATTATTTAGTCTGAAAATAAAGTGCACGATTTAATCAATAGTTAGCTAAAGGACCAAATCTTTTAAAACTGCTTCTCGGGATATCAAAAAGTTCATATCTTGGCATAACTTGGTTCGCGATTTGAGACCTTTCTCGGGCCGATATTTGGCAGCGACTTCATACTTCAAATCTTGAGAGACGTTCATGAAATAATGGTCTTCTCTTCATAATTGGAATTTTTGAGAGATTCTTCATATATGGACCACGAATTCTTCATTTTTCTCCAATCTTTATTTTGGATTTTGATATACAACGATCCGCCTCCTTTATTGACTTGGATCTATTTATCCTCATACCTTGTTAGGGTCTTTTCGGATACACTTCTCCATGACTTTTTGGGAGTTTTTGCTTTTCGTCGTGTGTCTCGATCCTTCATATCGATTTTCGATAAATGATTCTTCACATCACTTTTGGATCTTTAGCAACAAAACATAGCCCTCATGCCTTGTCAGGGCCTTTTCGGACTCGCCAATCTTCGCGTCCCGCTTCAATAAGTTATGCCTTGGCTATGAACTCTAATCCATACCGAGCAACTTTTAAACGATCTGGGGCTAGAAGCTAAGTAACTTTTCAAATCGTACAACCTTATTTATTAGCAGATAAATTTATTAGCAAGCGATGGGAGAATAGGCTTATAATTAACTCACATAAATTCACGAAAGAATACCGAACTTATAATTGGCTCTATCATCTCTCGTTCTCCACAGTTTAAAATCTCAAGTAATGAGACTCGTGGATACTTAGCCTATTAAATCAAAGTTTTGGGTTTTCGAGTCGCCTATAGGATCTTGCAAATTCTTAGACTTTTTCAAGTTTAGAAATCGCATCTTAAAGTTCCCTTGATAAACGACTCTCTAGGATCAATTATAGGAACTTGCGAAAAGTTCTTGTTCTTAACCCGTGAGAGTTAAGACTTTCGTGTTTTATAGCTCCCTAAATAAAAGCCTAGCAAAACTTGACTTAAACACGTTAAGGATACTAGCTAGAGTAGACTCGGGTTGAGTCAAAAGATTCACAACGTTTGAAAATTTAAAACCACTTATTAAACATTTGTTCTAATAAAGAAAGAAAATAACTATACGAAGGGTAAAACTAATAGGCCAAAATAGATCAAAATTTTTGAAAAATGTCGAAAAATTGATTTTCCGGTTAAAATGAGGACAAATACAAGGAAAAGACCACTTAACTTCGATAGAAGTCCCCCCTACACTTAAGATAAACATTGTCCTCAATGTTTAAGCATGTGGGAGTAAACTCCCCTACACTTAGGACATTGTGCACGTTGTTTAAATCTCGCTAAGAAAAAGACCACTAAAGAGATTCCTATTTTAATATTGAGATAATATAAAATAGTGAATCGAAAAGAGTTTAGGATAGAACCGGGAAGAAGTAGAACACGGAATCACGGGTCGTCAAGAATCATCAAGAGTGGATCATTGAAGCTCGAATCCCTGATTAAGAAGTGAGGAGAGGAAATAGCAATCCAAAGGGTCCCCCCTACACTTATGATATAGAAAGCGGAAAGATAGATGCATGGGTTGCCTCCCAAGAAGCGCTTGGTTTTTGTTAACCGAGTCATTAGCCTGACTCGACCTTGATCATCAACGGAAGAAGCATGAGACATATCCACCAGGATCAAAGACATAGTTTTCATCCATCAATAAACACGAGCTTAAGGCGAACAAGGCAAGCCAAAAGAGAAGTGGCAAGGTTCCCTTAAGCAGTGATGGAGCACAGTAGAAGCAAGGATGAAGTGGTGCAAGCATGTCTTCAAGATTTCCAAAGATTTTTCCTTTTATTTCATCAGGTGGATACTGAGATGGCTTAAAGACTTCAATACCGGGATCGAACACCTTTTCCTTCAGGGGAAAATAGCACTCCGGCTCAGCCGAGTGTGAAGAAGATCCACAACGAAGCACAACCTCGTCCTCAGAAGTGGGACAAAGAGGTGTCAAATCATACGTGCAACGGATTTCGGTGTCGACCGGTTTCTTCTCCTTAGACAAAATGCTCTTCAAATCCAAAGTAGGATCAAGACGATAATCTTCAAAGTCATAAGGAGGAGCATCACTCTCATGAGGGAAGTATGTGTTAAGAAATTCAGAAAAATCTTCCTCAAATGAATAATCGTCCAAAGTAGGATCGAGTGATGGCGGAGGATCTTCAGTATGGAAAGAATCGCTCGAGAGAGTATCAGCCTCATCAAAATCATCGAAAGTGGGCAGCTCGGGATACTCAGAGGTACAATCAAAATCATCCGAATCTGAGCTAGAATCATCATCATAAGCGTCAAAGACCGGTGACGAATCATAAATGGGAGAAGCGTCCAAAGTAGGGAGAGAATCATCCACATCATCATGAAAAAGTGGATTATCGATGCAAGAGTCGAATAGAGGATTTTCGTAGACGGTAAAGTCATCTAGCACATTAATCATATTCATTGATTCTAGGCCTCCAAAAGTTGTACTAGTAAGCTTCCCCATTTTGAAAACTTTTGCATCATCCCCGACTCTTAAGATTAACTCACCTTCGGCCACATCCACTAAAGCTCGTCCGGTTCTCAAAAATGGCCGACCAAGTATTAAAGGGATACGAGGGTCCATTTCATAATCAACGACAACAAAATCGACCGGGAAAGTAAATGTGCCAACTTTGATAAACACGTCTTCGGCTATACCAACGGGGTAAGCGAGAGTGCGATTTGCAAGTTCAAGAGTCATCTTTGTTGGAGTGAGGTCGGGTAATGATAGTGTTTTCCAAACACTCAATGGCATATGATTAATACTAGCCCCGAGATCAGCAAGGGCAGTAAATTCTTTAGTTTTGTTGAACACGCAAGGCAACACAAAACGACCGGGATCTCCAAGCTTTTCCGGAAGTTCTCTAAGAAGGACTGCAAAGCAGTTTTCATTTAAGCGTGTGTTGGCGAGTTCAATCAGCTTCTCCTTCTTGTTAAGCAATTCCTTAAATGCTTTAACAAACTTGGGCATGTGGACAAGTGCTTCAAGAAAGCTAATGTTGAAGTTCATTTGAGAAATCATCTTGATATAGCTAGTTACTTGAGCGTCCTCCTTGTTTAGCATTTTGTTCTTGCCCAAGCGAGAGGGATAAGGGATATTAGGTTTGGGTGGTGAGGGTGCAGATGTGGTAGGTAACGGTTGAGATGTTGAAGGGTCATTGGCGGGAGCTGCATCACGTCGAGGCGGAGACGGTAATGGTGCACTAATACTAGGTGTAGGAGGAGTAGGGATACATGGTGGTGGAGGAGGTGTAGATGATGGTGGTGGGATTGGTGGTCCTACGATGGTGACTCCACTACGAGTAGTAATAGCACTCACATTGGCTCGCGGATTAGTGACGGTGTTTGAAGGTAGAGAACTTGAAGAAGAAGGTTGAGCGGCTGGCAATAAACTAGCAATCATATTCTTCAAATCATTGGTTTGACTGCTGAAGGAGGATTGAATGTTATCTCGAAGCTCGGATCTTATCTCATTTCCTTGCTTTGTGATATCTCCTTTCAGATTGATAATTTGGCTCTGCAAGTTCTTTATTTGCTCACCTTGGGTTCTCATGATGGCCTCAACATCGGGATTAATGGGTGGGGTTTGTTGGGTGGGTGGGTGATAAGGATTAGAAGCTCGTGGTGGGATTTGGTTGCTTCTAGTGTAGTTGTTGGCGGGGTTTTGGTTTTGAGGAGAAAAACCGGGTGAAAGGTAGTTGTTAGAACGGTAACTCAGCAGATTTCTATCCCCTTGTTGTCTAGCTTGGTAATTTTCCGGTGAATAATGACCGTAAGCTGCATACACATTTTCCGGATTTCCTTGTGTCGAAGGACAATCGGTGTATGAGTGAGGACCGCCGCATGTTTCACAAAGAGTAGCAACAGCTTTAACTTGTTGTTGTTGTTGGTTTGAAGCCAATAGTTGCATACTCCTGCTCATTTCAGTCAGCACACGGGTGAGTTCGGTCATATCAGGGTTTGCTGAGGTAGAGGAAACATTGACTCTCGGATTATTCCTTGAAGAAGCAGAGGAATCCCAGTTTTTGTGATGAGTAGTCATGTTCTCAATAAGCTCTCTACACTCCTCGGGTCTCCTTTTCATGAATGTGCCACCGGCGGCTGCATTGATCGTATCACGATCTCGAAAAGTCAAACCGTTGTAGAAAGTATCGATTAAGGTCACAGGGAGCATGTTGTGGTTTGGACATCTATCGATCAAGACATTATATCTCTCCCAAGCATCAAAAAGAGATTCATCGGGATCTTGCATGAAACCGCTGATCTGATTGCGAAGGCTCGTGACCATGGATGGTGGAAAGTAGCGCGACAAAAAGCGTTGAGTCATATCATCCCAAGTGTGAATAGAATTCTTCGGGAGACGATCAAACCATTTCTCGGCATGATGTAATAGAGTGTGTGGAAAGAGTTGTAGGCGAAGTTCATCCATAGTGGCCCCAGCCAACTTCATGCTTTGGGTGATTGTAATGAACTTGTCGAGGTGTTTGTTGGCATCATCATCAGGCAATCCTCTAAATGGGTTTGTTTGTACTTGCTGAATCATGTGGTGCTTCAACGAAAACTCAGGAGCGTTGATTTGCATCGGCGCAATCGGTCCTCCTCGTCCAAACATTGTTGGTTGACAAAGTTCATCCATGGTCCGAAGATCGGGCTGTGGAAGAGCATTGTTGTTATTGTTGAGGTGCGGTGGTTGATTATTGTTGTTAACACCTGCCATACTTAAATCTTCTTGAGGCTCGGGCTCTTGATAATCAGAAGATCTAGTACGCATACACCTGAAAATGCAAAAGAAAAAGAAACCAAACACAAAGACAATATATATACACAATAAAGATAAAATCTTTTTGGATTTTTGAAATTTTTAATTTTTATGGTTTTTATGAATTTTTTATTTATATGATTTTTTTTGAATTTTTTTATGCAAGAAAAATAACGCTCACAAGTGAACGGATCCCAAAAAGCAACGCGTCTCTCACAGAAAACCGTTAATCTTTACGAAAAGAGCCGGCAGCGGCGCCATTTAATAACTAAGATTTTCCCAGTTAAAATTTATCGTTGTACCAATCTCTTCGAATTGAAAAACTTGTGTTTAATGTGTGACTCAGTTTTATTTTGGTGAAAAAGAATATTTTTGGTTGGTTTTTAAATTTAAATGTGCAAAGACTTAAAAGTAAATGTCGTTAAAGTAAAGGGCAAGTATATAAAAGAGCGTGAAATTAAATCTAAGTCTAATTAAAAGAAAGTGCGCAAAATTTAAAAACGTGACGGAAAGTAAATTAATTTAAATGACTAAAACTAAAGTGTGACGGAAATTAAAGTTAGTCAAGTATTAAAAACGTAAACTAAAAATAAAACAAGACAAAACATGAAAAATACCCTCCAATCGGAATATATTCCGATCGGTTCACCAATCGGAATACTCTTACCACTCTGATCGGAATATGGATCGGAAAATGCCAATCGGAAAGCTGTCACCTCCCCAATCGGAATACCCAAACTTACCTCCAATCGGAATGTTACTAATCTTGGTCGGAATGCTTAATCGGAACCCCTATAATCGGAATACTATCACTACACACGATCGAAATATCCAATAAACACCTCAATCGGAATATAGTATAGAACACCGATCGGAATACTTGTCACTAGCACACAATCGGAATACCCAACTAATCCTGATCGGAATACCAAGAAACACCCCCAATCGGAATGTAAAACCCTTTTCAGATTTGAACCAATCGGAATACGGGGAAATGTACCAAAAATAAGCTTAACAATTAAGCTAAAATCCTAAATAAGCTCTAGACGAAATCCAAAGGTAAACCGTGTAAAAATAAGCTATAAAACTGAAAGTTAGAAACTTTTAAGACACGAAAAAGATCAACTTTAAGAAAAACAACTTTTTATATAAAAATAACTTTTGTAAAAACTATATAAACTTGAAAATAAATCAAATAAGCTATGAAAACAAGAGATTTAAAACAATCAAAAGCATAAAAATGAAATCTTTAAACAACTTAACAAGTTAAAAATCGTGCAAATCAAAGAAAGGTAGAAGAAGAAGATTAACAAGATAAAGTAAAGGTGCAAGAAATTAAAGAAACACTTACTTGAAATTAAAGGTAATTAAAGGTGCAAAACATGTATTTAAATGTGCAAGTAATTAAAGGTGCATAAAATAAAGTGGAAGAATGGTTTGTCAAGCCACCAACAAGAGTAAATGAATGAAAATGAGGGTTTATATAGGTGATTAGGGAGTGGTTAGGGGAAGCTTCCTCTCTCCTTCCTTTCTTGTTAATTGCACCATCAAGTCCTTCCTTCTTAATCTTTTTGTTAATCTTGGAATGTGATGACTTTTGGCTCGGGATTTCTTTGGACTCGTCTTTTAATTCTTCGATAAATAAGACTTGAGTTCCTCGGCTTTAAGTAAACTTTCGTCTTTTGACTTTTTCTTCGATAAATCTTCAGAATTGGTCTTGGACTTCCGTTCTTTATCCACTTTTAACTTCTTGACTTCGTCTTTCATCCTTTTCTTCAATAAAAGTCCGTAAATGCCCGTGAATTCCCGTGTTTTCTCCACTTTTCACCTTTTCGTCCTAAATCACAACAAAAATACAAACCACGCATAATTCCGACATAAAAGACATAAAATACACGTTTTGGTCCGGTTATTATTGTAATTAAGTGGTAGAAAAGATGGGTGTTTACACACCTATCACTAGGTGAGTGTTAAGTGAGTTAAGGTTATAATATTATGTGAGTACGTTTGAGTTTAAGTAATTTTGGTTACGTTTAGGGCCTTTGGTGAAAGTATGGTCCTTAGGTGATTTTATTATTACAAAAATATATAAAAGAAATATAAAATGATTTATTGTAGTGTTCACGTGTAAAAGTAATTATCATTGTAGTTTAAAGCCAATTATAGTGTGAAATTATATATAAACTATCCAATTTAAAAATATTTATATATATAAATAGTCAGTTATTAATTGTGATCATGACGTTGGATTTTTAGAAAATCAATGGGATGTATGCAAGTGATCATATGTTCAGATGACTTAAAGTCCTTTACAATAGATCATTTGTTGTCCAGTATGCTATTGAGATATAGTCATACAAATGTGGTCAGGCTTTTATGATTAAAATACTCATAGTCACAATAAAAATTGTGATATAGTTGTTTCCTGTTCAGATGATTGGAATGATGTATGCTCATGTGATGCATATGATTGTTCAAAGGAATTCATGCAAAGGTGGTAGAATAAATATATATATAGATATCATGAGGTGACGTACACAATGTTGACATAGTCAAAACCTGAAATTTACAGGTTTTACAGCATAAACCCGTTATTTTAGCTTTGTCCTCAAAGCTTAAGATGACGTCACTGCTCAGGTGAAAAGGTGTGGGTATTTAGCTCTAAACGAGTCTTCGTGTTCCCAAGTAAATTCGGGACCTTTCCTAGAGTTCCATCGTATTTTAACTAACGGGATTTGGCTTCGTTTCAACTTCTTAACTTCTCTCTCCACGACTTCCACTGGTTCTTCTACAAATTGAAGTTTTTCGTCAAAATGGACTCCTTCCAATGGCATTGCTAATGGTTCGTCTGCGTAGCACTTCTTCAAGTTGGAGACGTGGAATGTAGGGTGTACTCGGCTCAACTGCTGGGGAAACTCTAAGCGATAGGCGACCTCTCCAATTCTAGCAATTACTTTGAAAGGTCCTACGTAACGTGGATTTAGCTTTCCCCGTTTCCCAAACCGTACAACACCCTTCCAAGGTGATACCTTCAGCATGACACGATCACCTACAACAAACTCCATAGGTTTACGTTTCCTGTCGGCATAACTCTTTTGTCTATCCTGGGCAGCCTGAATTCGTTGCTTGATGAGGGCGATCTTCTCAGTAGTCTCTTGGATTAGTTCGGGTCCTGTTAGTTGAAATTCTCCCACCTCTGCCCAACATACTGGTGAACGACATTTGCGACCATAGAGGGCCTCAAATGGTGCCGCCTTAATACTGGCATGCTAGCTGTTATTGTAGGAGAACTCCACCAATGGAATGTGTTCGACCCATCCTTTTCCAAAATCGATCACACATGCCCTCAGCATGTCTTCTAATGTTTGGATTGTTCGTTCACTCTGACCGTCTGTCTGTGGATGGTATGCGGTACTCATATCCAGGTTTGTCCCTAAAGCTCTCTGAAAGGCTTTCCAGAAGTTTGATGTAAATCTGCCATCTCTATCGCAGATGATTGAGACTGGTATCCCGTGTCTTGTCACAACTTCCTTTAAGTACGTTTTGGCTAATTTGCTCAGAGAATCATTTTCCTTGATAGGTAAGAAGTGAGCTGATTTCGTGAGGCGGTCAACGATTACCCAAATTGTATCGTAACCGTGGGACGATGTAGGAAGTTTGGTAATGAAATCTATGGTGATATTGTCCCATTTCCATTTTGGTATTTCGGGTTGAACCAACTAACCTGACGTTCGTTGATGTTCTGTTTTAACTCTAGCACAAGTCAAACATTTCTTCACGTAGGTGGCAATGTCTGCTTTCATGTTCGGCCACCAGTATAATTTCTTCACGTCTTGATACATCTTTTCAGATCCGGGATGTATCGAGTACTTGGACTTATGGGATTCGTGCATGATCACGTTCCTCAAGTCTCCGTAACATGGTAGCCAGCTTCTTCTATGTAGACACAACGTTCCGTCCGTTCTAGCTTCTAACTTTTCCTTGCTTAGGTCCGTCCTAAGCATTCCTCCTATGTCTTCCTTTCCGATATTCTCGGGCTTCTGTGCCTGGAGTTGGGCCTCTAATATCTGTTTGGGTAGGTCCAAATTAATGGTCATGACTAAGGCTCGAACTCTCACGGGAGGATCAGTTCCCTTTCGGCTTAGTGCATCTGCAACTACGTTTGCTTTTCCTGGGTGGTATTTGATGTCATAGTCGTAGTCGCTGAGTAACTCTATCCAACGACGTTGCCTCATGTTTAATTCTTTCTGATCTAGGATATGTTGCAAGCTCTTGTGATCAGTATGAACTATGCACTTGGTCCCGTACAGGTAGTGCCTCCAGATTTTTAAGGCGAAAACTACGGATCCAAGTTCTAGATCATGAGTGGAGTAATTCTACTCGTGCTTCTTCAGTTGTCTTGAAGCATAAGCAATCACTTTCTGTCTCTGCATCAACACAGCTCCCAAACCTTTGTGCGAGGCGTCACAGTAGACAACGAAGTCTTCGTTGCCTTCTGGTAAGGCTAAAATAGGTGCACTGCATAACTTTTGTTTAATGGTCTAGAATGCAGCTTCTTCTTTTTCTTCCCACACAAACTTTATGCCTTTCTGGGTGAGCTTGGTTATTGGTTTAGCAATCTTAGAGAAACCTTCGATAAATCGTCGGTAGTAACCGGCAAGACCTAAGAATTGACGAATTTTCTTCGGCGATGTGGGAGATGCCCAATCTTTCACGGATTCGACTTTCGTGGGGTCAACTTGGATTCCCTTGTCGTTAATCACATGACCGAGAAAGTGTACTTTAGGGATCCAAAAATCACACTTTGAGAATTTTGCATACAACTTTTCTTCCTTAAGTAGTTTCAGTACTTGAGCCAGATGTTCTCCGTGTTCTCGCTCGTTCTTGGAATAGATGAGGATGTCATCAATAAACACTATCACGAACTTATCCAGATAGGGTCTGCATACTCGATTCATGAGATCCATGAATATGGCTGGTGCATTGGTCAGTCCAAACGGCATGACTTGGAACTCATAATGACCGTATCGTGTTCTGAAAGCTGTCTTTGGTATGTCCTCTTCTCTGACCTTCAATTGGTGATACCCGGATCATAAGTCGATCTTGGAGTACACACTTGATCCTTGTAGCTGATCAAATAGGTCGTCGATTCGTGGTAACGGGTAGCGGTTCTTCACAGTTAACTTATTCAGTTCTCTGTAATCGATACACATTCGAAAAGAACCGTCTTTCTTTTTGACAAACAATACTGGGGCTCCCCAAGGCGAGGAACTGGGCCTGATAAAGCCTTTGTCTGACAGTTCTTTGAGTTGTTCTGCGAGTTCTTTCATCTCGGTAGGTGCTAAACGGTAGGGTGCTTTAGCTACAGGTGCAGCTCCTGGCACCAAGTCTATTTGAAATTCAACTTGACGAGTCGGGGGTAATCCTGGCAAGTCGTCTGGAAAGACTTCAGGATAATCACGGATGATGGGTACATCCTTGATTTGTTTCTCCTTGGATTCTTCTTCTTTGTCTGTTTTAGAAATATGCGCTAAAAAGATAGGACATCCTTTTAGTAGATATTTCTGGGCTTGGGTACAGGAGATCACACTCAATCTAGTGTCTGTTTTATCCGAATTTCTGTCTCCTCGGATAATTAGATCTGCGTTTCTCCATGGTATACGGACTAGTTTCTCATCACACACAATGGTTACATGATATTTGGCTAACCAGTCCATACCAATGATGACATCGAAACTACTTAGTTCTATGGGTATTAATTGAATATCAAATGGGTGGTTCTGAAGGTTTAAAGTACAGCCTCTTATGATGGTATTAGTTTCAATGATCTTTCCGTCTGCTAATTCGACTCTGTAACAGTTATCTAACGGGGTTGGTAAAATGCCTAGTAAGCTACTAAACTCTGTGGATACGAAACTCCTATCGGCTCCCATATCGAATAAAATATTTGCATAGCGATTATTCAGAAGGAACGTACCAGTAACTACATTGGAGTCGGGGTTGGTCCTGTTCTCTCCTATGACATAAACTCTGGCGGATGCTCCGCTTTGGCTTTCATTCTTACGCTTTGGGCAGTCAGGTCTGATGTGTCCAATCTCTCCACAACCAAAGCAACGGATTTCCTTACGAGCCATGTTTCCACTGCCAGTGATCTGGCGGCTTCCTTGGTATTCACTTCCACGGGAATTCTGCCTGTTTCCGTTATGGGACTTGTTGTTGGCACTGAAGTTGTTCCTATTGGTCGGAACATATGCACTGCCCTGCTCTGGTCTTCTGCATTCAACAATGGGGTAGTGATGGAAGTTACACTTTGAGCATTTTGGTTTGTTCCTCACGTATGGTGGTGATCCTGAGGAAACAGCACTGCAGACTTGACCTAAGCCCTGCCTCTTGGGCTGTTGAGTCTGTGGATGATGACGGTAGTTATCATCGACTTTCCTCTTGTGCTCTGCTTGTCTAATCATATGATCACGACCACGTTTGTCCACTAATTTTGTGGCAAACTCAATGGCACTCTCGATGGTAGTAGGTCGAGATGCAAGCACACTGTCATGAACAGCGTCTGGAAGTCCACTAACGTACTTCTCTATCTTATCCGACACCTTTGGGTACATACGGGTACACATCAAAGTTAGTTCGTGGAACTTCTGATTGTAACCCGTAATATTGAAGTTGGTGCATTTGAGGTTCCATAATTCAATCTCCAGCTTTTTGATTTCACTACGTGGGCAGTATTTCATGGTAAGCTTTTCCTTCAATGCAGCCCATGTCATCCCATAGGCTCCATCGTGTCCGAGGGTAGCAACTTGTGAGTTCCACCACGTGAGTGCATGTTCCAAAAGTGTACAAGTGGCGAATTTCACCTTGTTCTCTTCAGTGCAGTCACTAATACGAAACACGGTCTCAGTCCTCTCAAACCATTGCATGAGCTCAACTACCCCTTCCTTGCCCTTGTAATAGCTGGGTTTGCACTTTAGGAAGTCCGGGTAAGTACATCCTCGAGCTTCGCGGTTTCGGTTATTAGAGTTTGCACTGTCTCCATGGGTTCGGCTGGGGCGGTTTTCCCTGGCAGCTAAGGCGTCAGTGATGCCTTGCTCAATCAGTACTCTGAGTTGTGCATCAGATATAGTCGTCGCAGGTGTTTCTGCGGGGTTTGGGCGTGCGCGTCTTGGTGTCATTTTTCTATATTAATAAGAAAAACTGAGATCTGTTAGCTGATAAACGATGGTTATATTAAGCTACATGGGTAATGTTTATGCATAGAATTCACAACAAATTTGATAATCCGTTAAGAGTTCATAATAATATAAATGTAAACAAACAATTTGGACGGTAACATGCTATTTCTGGCAAACAGCAGTATGGTACAAATACAACCGATCTAAGACAGAGTCATAGAAACCTGTCTGAAATAGTGGTACATATGTTTGTAATACAACAAAAAGATATCCTACCTACTAAGGTTAGGTACTACGAATACAACTGAAAGGAATACAAGTACAAAAGAAATAAATCATGCGAGCTGAGATGCAACTCAGTGCCTGTCATGATGTACAACTAAAAATCTATCCTACACTAGTATGGCTGCCTGCAGGTGCAGATGGTCCAGCTGGTGGTGCACGCTCGTCCTGCATACGGATCACGGCACTCCGGGTCTCTCTGGTGTATCTCAAGGCCTCTAGTAGCTGCTGCTGACGTGCAGTGTCGGCACTCCGTAACTGCTCTGTCTTTGTAGTGATCCCCTGATGACGGAGATCTGTCAAATCCACGAAGGTCCTAAAGGTGTCCTCCTGTGTGTAGATGGCGGCTCGAGTCTCGTAGGAATGAATCTCCAATGAAGCTAAGCGGTAACGGAGGCAAGCTACCTCATCCAATAGCCAGTGTATGGTCTCCCGGGTGGTGTATGACTCCCCGGCTATGGCCCAATAGAGAGAGTCTAGTCTCTCCTGGAGCATGGCGCGACCCTGCTGGTCCGCCTGTAGTAGAGAGTGGATAAGGGTGGTGTCCTGTGCCTGTCGGGCCGTGAGTGCATCAACCTGTGCCTGAAGGGCACTAAGTCTAGCCTGCCCGGCTCTTGATCCCTCTCCAACCTCATAGGTCGAGTTAGGGATAGTGTCATGTCTCCTCTTACGAGGTGGCAAGACACTGGTGGGGTAAGTGCTAGGTATAGAAGGTGGTGGTAAGGATGGTAGAGAAGGTACGACCTGGTCCACCTCTCTAGGAGGGGATGCAGGTACTACAAGAAGTGGTGTAGTAGGAGATGCAGTGGGTGGTGAAGGAGTAGGTGAATCTGTGAGTACGATGACCCCGTCCTGCTGGTCATCTCTGGACTCTGTATCAGAAGCAGGTCCAGCTAATACTGACGTCGGTGACAAAGGTGTAATGGTAGGAGCCATAAGCTCCTCGAAGGTAGTAACAATAGTGGGCGTCGTCATGATATCTGAAAGTAACATTTTAAAGTTGAGCAAGTTTTCAAGTTACACAATTTAAAAGTTTTCATGATGCATATGCGATGTGGTTTTAAAGCTTTTAACCATGATGTCAAAAGTATAAATAGATACTTATGTGATTTATTTACCATGAGAGAATAAATCAATATGAAGTTAGTTCACATAATATGCATGCTCTATAATGCCATATGCCTAACTTATAGGTTCCCCAAAAATCAATTTTTCTTTAGACTGATTTTTATGTTAAGTTATAGTCCAGTTTAAAATTTTTATTATTTAAAAATTTTTAAGTTTTTGATCTGGTTCTCTATAACTATGCGCTCTGATACCATTTCTGTAACACCCCCAAGTTGGTCAAATGCAGCGGAATAGTAATTGGGGTGTTACTTGGGTGGATCGATAGCACATAGCATATAGAGCAATGATCATAATATCATTTGGAAACATATTACATGAATTAATCGTACACATTTAGTATCTTGTCCAAATTTAAACCACATTTATTATAAAACAGAAATAAATATCCCAGCCCGATGGTCAACATGATGCTTCCTAAAATGCTGGAAATCCAATGCATGAACCTGCTTACTTTCCTGAGAAAACATAAAAGTAAAATGTGGGGGTCAACATGAGGTTGGTGAATTCACAGGTTTAATTAATTAAATAAAGTATCAATATGCAAAGCACCACGAAGGTAGCAGGACATCACAGCCCAACGCTACAGTAGTTCCTACTGCCCTGTAATAGAAGCTAGACATGATTCTCAGTACGCCCATTGGGTCTATCCTGATTGAGGTTTCCCTAAATCCGACAATGACATAAACCTGCTGCTCGGCCTAAGCAATACGTGACAGCTAATCACGACAGGCCGGGTGTTGCCAATACCCGAATAGATCTATCCATACATTTCGCGCTACACTATTAACTAATACAGTCCACGGGAATAGAGCAAACAGTAGGCAAATAAATTGTTGTTGTCTGTGCATGCTTGCATATAAATAGTTTTTGTATGTTTTCTCCCCCAGTTATAAAACAGTAAAGATGGGGCCATGAACTCACCTTAGTGATAATGAGGTAGTGAGGATGATGTCACAGTATAGTCACGAACTGGAGAAATTACCTAAGTAATTTAAATGTCTCAGTGAATGCAATAATAATTATGCATGATGAATGGTACATACGAAAATGCATGATCACAATTTATGAATTGTTACGTTGGCTTAAGTGTTTGTTCTTATAGTGAAATAAAGGTATGTATATATTTTTGTTCAAGAAAAATATATATATAAGTGTATATAAATTTGTTTTAAGGAAAGAGGGGTCGTAAATTAAATAAGTAATATATCTTATTTAATTTATCATAAGGAAATAAATTATAAGTGATTAAGTTTTAAGGTTTCAAATGAAAATGGTTAACGGGGTTTGTCATTATCGTGGAGTTTTTAAGTAACTAAAATAATTTATTTTACAAATGATAAGTTTTATTACTTCTTTTAATTAAATAAAACTATAATAATCCTTTGTAAATACAATTGTTTAGAAAATTAACTTTAAGTTTTCATCCGTTAAATTCATTACACCGTTAGTCCTTGTTGGTTATTCCATTTTATGAAAATGCCCCCTAGGGCTTGGTAAACTTTCGGGAAATGGCAAAATACCCCCTCCAACTCCACGGCTTATATATAAGGTAGGGTTAGGGCTTGCTTTGAGTTTCAAAAATGGCACAAAAGGTCCTTGTGGTTTATTTAAGGTTCTCGGTTAGTTTTAGTCTACCCCCTTTAGTTTCAAAAATGGCATAAACGCCCCTTGGACTATTTAATAGTCACGAAATGTTTTACATAGTTTTACTAGTTTCATTTTCGGACCCAACTTTCACCACATGACATTTTTGGCACGAAAAGTACCCATTTGATTTTAGTGTTGGGCTATGCGGCCCATTATGGTCCGGTTAGGGTAAAAAGGTTATTGGGCTTAGTAAAACTTAAGGTAATTAGTAAATGGTAATTTTTACTATTGGGCTTTAACTAGTGGGCTTATATTATGTTTTTAAATTTCAAAAACTAGCTTAGTTTCTAAGCTTATATGTTTCGGCTTATTTGTGTAGCTTATATAAGTTTATCATTTTTTGACTAAAGCTTATATTTTCCTACTAGTTAATCATAAGTTTATATTTTGATGGCTTTTGGGCTTATTCTAAGGCTTATAGTATTCGGCTTATATATGCATGGCTTATATTTTTAGGCTTAAATTCCTAAGAGCTTAAATAAGCTATTTAGGTCTCGGCTTATATATAATTTTATTGTCAACCTAGCTTATTTTAGTACTATTTCGGCTTATATAGATTTTTAAGGCTTATATGACGTGGCTTATATAACAATATGGGCTTATATATGCTAAGTGGTTCGGCTTATTTTACAACATAAACATTTTTAAGGTACCCATTTATAACTAGTTCATTCCTAGGGTTTTTAAGCAAGGTGTCCAACATGCTAGAACATGATTAAGGATTCTAGGGCACGAAATGTTCACCCACTATATAAGCCGTGGCTTATATGTCATATGGATGGCATTTCATGGGGATTTTACGTATGCATGGCAACCTAGGTCCATTTCCTAAGCTTATACATGCATGATATGAGATGGAAAGTAAAAGAAAGATGGAAATAGGTCTAGTGTAGTCTTACTTACTTGTTTGATCAAAATGGTGACAAAGGAGAGTAGTGATGGCGTCGGCTTGCTTCTAGACGAGTACTAGGAGTCTTGAATGCTAGACTTCAATGCTTGGAGTACTAGGATTTAGTAGTAAATGAGATGGAGGGTTTTTGGTTAGCTCAAGGTGTTATATGAGAGGGTTGATGATCCGAAAATAAATGTGTAAGGGTGACTGAGTGTTTGTGAGGTTACTAAATATCTAAGAGTGAAGATGGGTTGTGGCTTGGGGTAAGACACGGCAAGAGAGAGGGGAAAAAGATTGTGTGTATTTGTCATGGTACTTGGTTAGTACACTTCATAAATGCTAAGGATGTACAAGCTTGCTAGTTGGGTTGTGTTTAGCCGTCGCATGAAGTGATTCAAAGGGACAAATGGTAAGTTTCTGAGTGTGTTCATTTAATGGCAAGTTGTACACGTTTTGGTGTGTGGTGATATGGGTATACACGGCTAAGACAAACAAGAAAGGATGTGTGTCATAGTTTTCCAAATAGTGTTCCTAGTACTATCCTTAATTGCCCAAAAATGTACAAGTTTCCCATGGTTTACAAATGAAACCGGCGGTTTCATAGGGTTCAAGTCAAAAGGGAAGTAAAATTTATGTAAGGTATATACATAGGTGTTATATTTAGTGTATAGTTTAGTCAATTGGTAAGGAGGGTAAGAGTTTTGGTAAAAAGGGTTATGGCTAAGTATATATATGAATATATACGGTTTAATAATAGTATAGGGTATGCTTGTGTTTAATTTTTGTGTCTAGGTGAATGTTAAGTGAGTTAAGGTTATAATATTATGTGAGTACGTTTGAGTTTAAGTAATTTTGGTTACGTTTAGGGCCTTTGGTGAAAGTATGGTCCTTAGGTGATTTTATTATTACAAAAATATATAAAAGAAATATAAAATGATTTATTGTAGTGTTCACGTGTAAAAGTAATTGTCATTGTAGTTTAAAGCCAATTATAGTGTGAAATTATATATATATAACCTATCCAATTTAAAAATATTTATATATATAAATAGTCAGTTATTAATTGTGATCATGACGTTGGATTTTTAGAAAATCAATGGGATGTATGCAAGTGATCATATGTTCAGATGACTTAAAGTCCTTTACAATAGATCATTTGTTGTCCAGTATGCTATTGAGATATAGTCATACAAATGTGGTCAGGCTTTTATGATTAAAATACTCATAGTCACAATAAAAATTGTGATATAGTAGTTTCCTGTTCAGATGATTGGAATGATGTATGCTCATGTGATGCATATGATTGTTCAAAGGAATTCATGCAAAGGTGGTAGAATAAATATATATATATAGATATCATGAGGTGACGTACACAATGTTGACATAGTCAAAACCTGAAATTTACAGGCTTTACAGCATATTACTTAAATTAGTAGTATTAATGCATTTTAGATTTACTCTTGAAATGTATCTACTAGTTTGCATCTTGTTATGTGTAGGTACTCATGAAGATAAATCATTCTATTGATTATGGATTGAGTTACTTACACTTGTAGAAGACTCATCTTCTTTGATTTCCAACGTCATTGAATGATGATATCAAGATGGGTAGAAGTGATACTAGTCTTTGAAGACTTAGTAGTCATTATGAGTCATTTTTGGGCTTTGCATCGATTCCTTGAAAGCTTGGAATGCAATTTGTAGCCAAGGTACGCTCGCGTTCTTCCACACGCCTATTGATCATTAATTGACTATATGCTTGTTCTTGGCATCCTTGCCTTGACATTTATTTTCGGTTTGTGATTCTTTTCTTTTTTTCCTCTCAAACCTTCATTGCTTGGATACTTGACTCACTATGGAGATGTATGGTGAGTTAGTAGAAGCTTAAAGTATCAAGCATGATTTCTATGGTTTGCACCCTTACGGTTAGTAGGCCCTATATCATGTGTAACTTGTGTAATTAAGCTCATCTCTAGGATTATTAGTGAATCCCTTGAGATACCAAACTACTTCATTAAGTTGTAGGTGGATTTTACACATTTGGAATTGAAATATTCCAAGGATATTGTTATTGTTAATTCTAGCAATAATTATCCGATCATGTGAGAGAGAAAGTCAATCTATACTTTGCTCATATTTTTAAATAGAATAAGACTACTCTTGAAAATGATCTTATTCTATGCATCAAAATTTCTTGGTTTAATTCATTACCAAAGCCGTTTAGACTATCGCCAGAAAGGCACGTCTTAAAACACTATATATGACACAAGCTCTTCACATCATCAATTTGAAGAATGTCATTTTTCCTTTGAGCAATGTCGTTGGTCTTGATTCACTTCTCTTGACTCCTCTCCCTTTGCCTTTTCGCTACGAGTAATCGTTCGTGCATTCGTTCTTTTCCTATCTCGATTCAACTCGGAATCCTTCAACAAGGCATTATTATCTAGTTTTGTGGTTGTCTAAAGATATCGTAAAAGGTTTAAGATAAATTTTTAAGTATTTTAAAAATTTTGGTTTTCAAAAATTCATCGTTTTTCTTTGATAAAAACCTGCCTCTGTAGGCGGTTCTTTATCTCAGCGGCTCAAAGGTGCGGTTCTTTATCGATAAAGAACCACGGGCAGTAGCTTTTGTCAGAGCGCCAGTTTTATTAAAATATCTTTTTCAAACTTGTCTTTCTCTCTCCTTCACACACAACAAACGTTTTTCTCCTTTTTCCACCATTGTTGAAGCTCTTAAAACCTTCAATTACTCAAATAATTGATTCAAGATTCTTGGGTTTCACTCATCCATCATCCAAGATCAATTAATTGTAAGTTATTTCTTCCAATTTCATCTAATTTGTTCTAGGGTTCATACATTCATAATTGGATATTTTTAAAATTGACATTGAATTAGAACCTTACTAGGAATAAGAGTTGACATAGTATTGTTACTATGATTCCTTAGGTTCGTATTCATAGTGATTTCACTAAAACCCATTTGTAGAACAAATCTGAATTTTGACTAAATATTTTTGGTTGATTGATGGAATTGATATGAACCCATGAATAAGTTGGTAATGGCATTGTTAAATGCTTACCTAAAAACCTTGTTTTTGAAAAACCAATCTTCTAGTTCATTGTTGATTTTGCATAGTTCATATGTTTTGATCAATGGTGAAATGGTTACATTGTGAACATGAGAATGACAAGGATTAATCCTTTGTTTGTCAAGTTATTGAGGAAACACATTCTCATCTTTTGAAAATTTGTCTTTTATTTTTTCATATGAGTGATTGGAGAAATATCTTTGTTTGTTGTATTTAGGTACTAACCATGCCTTCGGAATATCAAAGAGATCATCAATACACTAGACGATATATGCCAAACCTTTCTCAAATTGTTGCTTCTATCCAACTCCAAAACTCCTATTCATCTCTTTCCAAACGTTTTTTCCATGAAGGTAGAACTGTTAGTGAAGAAATTACGGGTTATGACTATATCAAATCTATGTTTGAGCCTAGGGGGTTTGATTGTTTGCTTTACATGAATGAAGTGATATATCCCGTATTTCTTTTAGAGTTCTTTAGCACCTATTCTATCTTTGAATGAAATGGTAGAATATTCGTTAGATTCTTATTGAATGATCAAGTCATTCAATACTCCCTTGAAACTTTTGGTCAAATTCTTGGTGTGCCATTTGAGGGTACTTGTCGTTTCACGGACAAATGGAGACTTGATGCTCTCTATGAATCCAACGATGAACCTCCAAATGACAACTATGAAGTTGATCTCGAGTTTATCCTTGAAATCATTTCCAAAGAGCGTGATGGAAACGTTGTGAGAAGCCTTCATTCTAGTAAATGACTTGTAAATCGTTATGAGGTTCTCTAAAGCGACCTTAAGGATTTTATGGTTCGTTGGGCCGAGATCCTTAGGGAGAATGTATTTTGTCTTGGTGGGAACTGGGATCACATTCTGGCTTGTATGGTGCATATGCTATTTTGCATCTTTACCGAAACCAAGTACAATTTGGCATACTATATCGCTCGACGAATTAATTATGCTCTTTCCAAACCCAAAACAAACCTACCCTATGCTATGCTTCTTACTCGCCTCTTTAAAAGGTTTGTTCATGATTTCCCCTTCCTTGACTTCTCTCGCTTTCAACCGGTTCAACGGGTGATGTTACCTATTCAAGAGGTATATGAAAGAAATCCTAGAAGTGATAAAGGTTCGAGAAAACATAATCAACAAGAGTCCGATGAAGAGGACTTTGATATGTCACCAAGTGATGGTGGTGACATAGGTACTAGTTCTCATGTCGGCTTTTCAAGTAACTCCCGTCAATCCTCAAACTCATTCGTGGATGGACTTGAAGACTTAGCTCCTCCTCCTCAGCATTCCACTAGTGAAGTACCGGAAGACCTCAACATGGAGTGTCTCTACCATGAAAATGTTAGGACTCAAGGTGAGTTGTTCGAACATCGAGTGGAGTCAAGAAAGGGATTCAAATACTTGGGTAAGTTGATCAAGGGATTTGGCAAGAAAAGAAGATAAAGGCTTTGATTTGATTCAAGGAGAACATGTTGTTGAACATGCTATGTGTTGAACATTTGGTTTCTTTTCTTTTTTTTGTGTATTAACTATTACTACTTGTTTGGATTGCTACCTACTTGTTTGGATTGCTAACTATTTTTTGTTTGTGCTAATTATGTGCTTGTTAGCCTCCTAGATTTTGACATATAATTAACTTTGGCTTGATATTTACCTGTGTGAAATCTGGGCTTACCAAAGTGTAAGGGAGTGCATTTTTCTGTGACCACTGGACGAGGTTCCATATCGAACCCGCGGTTCTTTAGCGATAAGGAACCGCGCACCTACGTAAGGAACCGCATGTTCCTGTTTTGACAAAATCTTTGCTTTACAATGTTTTCCTTAATCTGTGTAAAACTTTGATAAAAAATTTTAAAAACCTGCACTTTCCTAAACTAGGGTACCTAATTTCATTATTCACCTAAAATGATTTTAACCCATTACTAGTTTGGATCATTCCCTTCTCTTCTTAAACCCCCTCATATTGATTGTGTTCTTCATCCCTTCAACTTTTCTATATACCTTAACTCATAATCATGGTGTCCACTAGAACATCCACTTCTTCCAAAACCTCTTCCTTAAAAAAGAAGCCTCAAAATTAAAATCAAGATACCCAACATTGGTTCTTCATCTTTTCAAACTCCCAAAAATGAGATCTCTCCCATTCTCATTTAATCTTCAACTTCACCACCCCTAGCTCCATGCAAGACAAACTCTACCCATGGTACTAACCATTCTCATGGTTCTACCTCCTCTTCATTCCAATCAAGAATGAATGAGTCTCTTCACCTTTCACCCCTAGTCCTCCTTTGGATGGGATTTCTCAACCTTAACCTCTACAAAGTATCCCCTTTGTACTTGAGCCTTTGGTCACCTATCCTTTCACTCTACCAAACTCTCCCATCTCACCCTTAGACACCATGCCTCCACCACCTCCTCCACCTTCTAACACCAATGCTCCTATTTTGTCCATTCATATCCCTCACTTCATGGGTGATCCCTACTTCTTTGGGTTCTTAGAAGCTCATGGTGCAAATTTCCCATGTTGTCTCTATAATAACTACATCTTTCAAAACCTAAGGATGGAGATGCTTGGCCTTCATAGAAGGTTGCATGACTTCTTGCTTGTCTTGTTCTCCATGCCTCCTCCTAGGAGATGAATGATGGTTTTCAAATTAACATGCTTTTTAAAAAAGAAGGTCAAGCCAAAGAGAACTATGAACTCAAGACCTAGTTGTTAGCTATCTTTGTAGTAGTTAATTGTCTTTTTAATTCTTGTATTTACTTTTCTTTCACTCATGATTTTCTCATGTGGATGATTTATGGATTTAGTTTTTATGTGCTTTAATCTATGTGATCACATTAAACAACTTCAATTTATTTAAAATTGAACCTAATTCTATTACAACCTTTAAAATCTTGACTTAAAATTGGACCTAAATGTTATTTAAATATTTTGTCACCCTTTGTCAAGACATTCTTTGTGAATGTGTTGCTTTTATGCAACCCTAGCATACTCTAGTGGTAAAAGAGGTAAAAATCTAAGATTTGTAAATTTTTGAAAAAGTCTTATCTTTGTCCAAAACTTTTGAAAATCTGGTTTTGTAGTCCACTGGACGCGGTTCTCAAGCCTCTAGGCGGTTCCATATCGATATGGAACCGCGGGCCTCTTTAAAGAACCGCGCCCAGTAAAGCCGATTTTGGCTTATTTTTGGTCTTTCCTCTTTGACCACTGTTTTGGTTAAGATTCTTTGTTTACCCAATTTGGCTAAACATTCTCTAAAACCTTTCTTTTTCATTTCAAATCTTTGCCTTGCCTATTTTCTTTAAATTCTTCTCTTTTGGGAGTTCTTTCCTTCATCCCTCACAATGCCCAATTCTTCCTTTTCTATCCTTGACATTTCTTTGTCACACTCTTCTCAACCTAAAGCTTCTTCTTCTAAGCATTCAAAGAAACCAAAAATCTCGGTTAAACCCATTTGGATAAAAAAGAATAAGAATCCTCATAATTCTTCTTCTCCAAAATCCTCCAAGAATTCCTCTTTCTCTCCGATTCAATATTGGAATGAGACTTACTCTATAAATCCAATTACCGAGAAAAAGAAATTCTTCCACCACCACCTAAACCTTTCAACTCTCCTCAACTCAATGACCTAAATTCTTTCCCTAACCTCACTAGGCATTGTGAAAACATTTCTTATCCGTTATCTCCCTCCCCACCAAACGCTTATCTTGATGGACCTCCCCCATCTAACGACTTTGTTTTGCATCATGGTTCCTCGTGTGCTTGTTGTCGTTTTCAACAAATTGAACTTGCTCATATCTATGACAAGCTAAATTTTCTTGAATTCCTCCTCACTTGACATCCTCTCAAAGTTTTCGTTCCTATGAACAAAACTTCGAATGATGCTTCGTCGTCTTTCTTTTCCAACTAAGGCACTTTTTGTACTTTAGTTGTTTGAGTCAATAAATTTTAAGCAATCTTGGAAGATTATCACTATTAGAATAGCTTATGCTTTGTGATCTAATTTCCATATTTTTTGCTATTAATATTCATATTGTGTGTATGTATATTTATCTTGTATGTTCTTTCATATTTTTGTAATATGAATGTTATGTGTGTTATCTTTCCCTCAAATTTTATTACACACATTTGTTAAGGAGTTGATCATGGTTAAAACTTAAAATTAATTATGGGTGATTCCATAAATTTTAAATTTTAACCCATTGAGATTTTAAATCATCTTTGATTGGTTTGGATGTTTCTTTTCTTCCTTTATTCCACCAATTGAACTATGATGTTGTCAATACACACTCTTTGGACATACTTAGCAAATGCTTACTTCTAATTTGAGATTTCTTCTCCTTCTCCCTCTCAATTTAGTTAGTAAGTAGTGCATATATATACATTGGTGACCTTTGTGTAGCATGTCACCTTAGCTCATTGACTTGGTGCCCCAAGCAAGGGGGAGTAAGCACCAAGGTGGAGCTACTAGGAAAAGTCCGGTTCTTTTCTTCTTCAAAGACTTGTGCTAACCTTTTTGCTTCGACAAAGGGGGAGAAATGATAGTGATAAACTCGTTAATAATTCGAATAAACTTTCATTTTACGTAAATGATTTTATAGTTTGTCGTAATAAAAAAGAGGGAGATTGTTAATGCATAAGCAGTGCCTAAAAACATTGTTAGTATTAATTAATCTTTCTTAGTTTTGATCACGAAAAATTATAAAGACATTTATTGTGAAACACAATCACAAAACGAATTATCTAACAAACACTATCATCAAAGTAATAATCATTACGTAACATATCTTAATCATGCTTAGTGATCATAAAAGTGATTAGCCTTAAAACTCACTTTTGTCAAACATTACAAAAGATTTTTAATAAACTTTATTTTTAAGAAAATGTTTTATTAAAATTGTTAATGCATAAGCAATGCCTAAAAACATTGTTAGTATTAATTAATATTTCTTAGTTTTCATCACGACAAATTACAAAGGCATTTATTGTCAAACATAATCATAAAACGAATTATCTAACAAACACTATCATCAAGGTAATAATCATTATGCTAACATATCATAATCATGCTTAGTGATCATAAAAGTGATTAGCCTTAAAATTCACTTTTGTCAAACATTACAAAAGATTTTTAATAAACTTTATTTTTAAGAAAATGTTTTATTAAAATGAAAATTCAAATTTGAATATGGCATATTCCATATGCCATAAGAATATCCTTTGAAGGTTTAAACAACCTCAGATATTTCAAATTCACTAAAAGACAAAAAGGAGCGGAGTCTACGCTAGCAGTACCTTAGAACCTATGGCGGTTCCTTATCGATAAGGAACCATGGGTGCCAATAAGGAACCGCGGGCAGATATAGCCGTTGGATGTTTTGTCCTATAAATAGTGAATCAAATCTGCATTCTCATCAACCCTTTTTGAACATCTTCTTCAGCCTTCTTTCTCCTTTCTAATCATAGTCATTTGTAAATGATCACTTAATGTGTTAAGTATGTTTACTCATGATTATCCTCTTGGTCCCCTTCTTTACCTTGTCCAAAGAGAATATCACTCACACACTTGTGATGTGATTAAAGATGTAGCATTGATGAAGATCACCTCCTCTTAAAGATCTAGTCATGTTCATCATTTGTCTATTTGTGTCTTGTGCAGATCCAATGTATTTGTGAATACTTGGACTCGTTGTATTCATCCAAGTTATTTGTGAATACTTGGATTAGAGTTGTGTACATCTATTGCACGTGTGTGTGCTTGGATTTATGTTGTGTAGATCCAAGCTACATGTGTGTACTTTGATATGATTAGTTGAGTTGTAATTAGTTGTGTTAGTTCTTACTAAACTACAAAGTGATGTGGTTGTGTCTTGTTAGTTCTCATTAAACTACAAAGTGATATGGTTGTGTCTTGTGAGTTCTCACTAAACTAAAAGTGATATGTAGTTGTGTTGTGTGAAGTTCTCACTTAGCTTCAAAGTGAAGAGTCGTGAAGATTGGTTCTAGCTTTGGATTAGAACTTGACATCTAGCCTTGTGTCGGAAAATGGTGAAGTAGGCAACGTTGTGAAGATTGGTTCTACCTTTAGATTAGAACTCGACATCTAGCCATGTGTCGTAAAAGAGTGAAGTGGGCGACATTGTGTAGATTGGTCCTAGCTAAGATTAGGTCTCGACATTTAGCTTAGTGTCGGAAAATAATGTAAGCGACGTTGTAAGGTTTTCTCTGCCAAGAAGGGAGCTTGTGGATATAGTGGAAATCTTGAGTAAGGTGTACTCGAGGAGTGGAGTAGGAACGAGGATAGAGCCTCGTTGCCGAACCACTATAAATCTTGGTGTCTTCCTACTAGGTTGTTTCTTTCCTTACTCTTTACTTACATTCATTATCACTACACTTATTATACATTGTCAATGCATTAGAATTAAACCTAATCATTATGCAACTAGCATTCAATTAAAAGATAATTTTGTGCACTCACCTAATTGAAAGGAATTTTAATTAGGAGATAAACCGATGAGAAACTCTTCAACCCCCCCCCCCTTTCTAGTTTCTACAACTGGTATCAGAGCGATGGTGACACAAGATCTTTGATGTATATTGTACTTTAAAACTTTGATTGATCCATTGTCTTCTTAAATTAGAAGGTTAAGTTGTACTAAAGTTTTTTCTTTGGTTAAAACTATTTTTTTGTTGAAAATAAGCCTTTTAAAATGTTAATATTGCATATTACTTAAATTAGTAGTATTAATGCATTTTAGATTTACTCTTGAAATGTATCTACTAGTTTGCATCTTGTTGTGTGTAGGTACTCATGAAGATAAATCATTCTATTAATTGTGGATTGAGTTATTTACACTTGTAGAAGACTCATCTTCTTTGATTTCCAACATCATTGAATAATGATATCAAGATGGGTAGAAGTGATACGAGTCTTTGAAAACTTAGTAGTCATTATGAGTCATTGTTGGGCTTTTCATCGATTCCTTGAAAGCTTGGAATGCAATTTGTAGCCAAGGTACGCAATCGTTCTTCCACACGCCCTATTGATCATTCTTTTGATCATTAATTGACTATATGCTTGTTCTTGGCATCCTTGCCTTGAAATTTATTTGTGGTTTGTGATTCTTTTCTTTGTTCCTCTCAAACCTTCATTGCTTGGATACTTGACTCACTATGGAGATGTAGGGTGAGTTAGTAGAAGCTTAAAGTATCAAGCATGATTTCCATGGTTTGCACCCTTACGGTTAGTAGGCCCTATATCATGTGTAACTTGTGTAATTAAGCTCATCTCTAGGATGATTAGTGAATCCCTTGAGATACCAAACTACTTCATTAAGTTGTAGGTGGATTTTACACATTTGGAATTGAAATATTCCAAGGATATTGTTATTGTTAATTCTAGCAATAATTATCCGATCATGTGGGAGAGAAAGTGAATCTATACTTTGCTCATATTTTGAAATAAAATAAGACTACTCTTGAAAATGATCTTATTCTATGCATCAAAATTGCTTGGTTTAATTCATTACCAAAGCCGTTTAGACTATCGCCGGAAAGGCACGTCTTAAACCACTATATATGACACAAGCTCTTCACATCATCAATTTGAAGAATGTCATTTGTCCTTTGAGCAATGTCCTTGGTCTTGATTCACTTCTCTTGACTCCTCTCCCTTTGCCTTTTCGCTACGAGTAATCGTTCGTTCATTTCGGTTTTTTCCTATCTCGATTCAACTCGTAATACTTCAACAAGGCATTATTATCTAGTGTTGTGGTGGTCCAATGATATCGTAAAAAGTTTAAGATATATTTTTAAGTATTTTAAAATTTTTGGTTTTCAAAAATTCATCGTTTTTCTTTGATAAAAACCTGCCTATGTAGGCGGTTCTTTATCTCGGCGGCTCAAAGGCGCGGTTCCTTATCGATAAGGAACCGTGGGCAGTAGCTTTTGTCAGAGCGCCAGTTTTATTAAAATATCTTTTTCAAACTTGTCTTTCTCTCTCCTTCTGTAACACCCCCAAATTCATACAACTCAATACAGCGGAAGACTAGTTGGTGTTACGGGGTAGCACATTACTCACATCATAGACAACGCATAAAAATCGCGTCGTTTATTAATAAAGCATTTCAATTCATAAACATCAAAGTTACATCGGTCCCAAGTCATATTATTTTATACAAAGTTTTACAAAGTATTTGAATGGAAATTATAGTTTAAGTGCGGGCCATGAATTCTTGTTGTCTTCCCGAGAATTACCTTCAAGTACCTGAGACAAAACATGTTAAAAGAAAAGGTCAGCGATAACGCCGAGTGAATTCATAGAGTTTAATAAATTCCATCAATATAATATCAGTATAAAAGTATTACTGAAAATCATTTTGTACAAATCGTTTTGATAGGCTATAAAATAGCCAAAATCATTTTATACAAATCCTTATCGAAAATCATAATATAGGCATTTGCCTTAAAAATCATTATACGAGCCAATGTCGTAAAAATATCATACAATACGTCTTATGACGTTGTATAAAGTCAAATAAAAATCGTTATATGAATATGGTTATGAAAACCAAAACACGAACATAATATCAGTAGTATGACCCTGTATTGCTAGTCAGGCAATACATCGTAATTCGAAGCGTCTAATAGTATTTCGGTGATTTGGATTATTATAAGCCGCATGACATTGTTACCTTACTAAACCAACAACGGGTAGCTAACCCGATCCTCAATTTGCCCATCTAAAGTAGCGTGTCATCACAAAGGTCACGCTATGGAAATCTTCTCATACATAAATTCGCTTACCAATCAATGTGGCACGACGGGGATCAACCGTCAAAGCGCGAACTGGGGTGATCGTCCCCAAATAGTACTATTAAATGTATAAGCGTCTACCAACTCCCGGTAGTTCACAATTCACGCTAATGGGACTTTTAGTGACATAACCTAACTTTAATAATCCATTTTTCTTCATCTATCGGGTCCATTAATCATTTATCGGGTCATACAATCGGGTCATTCAATCATTCGGGTCCAAAATCAATAAACAAACAATCGGGACAAATGGTGTCCTATTTTATAAAACTAACATGTTATCTCCCTCGCGGGTTTATAAAACATTTATAAAAACGTTTAAAAGAGTGCGAGGCTATGAACTCACGTTGATATGGGAAGGCGGGTTATCGGTAATTCGGACGTACGGTACGTGCTTCAATCACGGAAACCTAGACAAATAATACTCGGTCTTAGACTCATGTCCAATGACTTTATAAAAATACCAATTATCTATACATATGATGATTATATATATATGATGATCAAGTGGGTTTACATACTCTCGTTTACTCATTTTTAGTGTTATATGTCCATAACTTTTATACTAGCTTACTAGTTTTACCCATTTACGTGTTTTAAGTTCAATAAACTTATTATAAGCTCTTTAACTTGTTTTAATCCATGTTATACTTATATTATCAGTATCTATACTTTACAAGTTGGGCCTAAATGGGTTAAGCCCGATAAGTTCTTTTTATGAGTGTTTATCTCATTTAGTCCAATTATTAGCTCAAGTATTAGTCCACTATGTTTACTTAGCTTGTTAATGTCCGTATTTCTTATAGTTCGGGTTTTATTGGTTTTTACTTGTATTAGATACTTATATATCAGTATATGACTTTTATTAACTTTACATTAGACGGGTTTGGTCGTCTAAGTTTTATTTGGCGAAAAACGTTAATTTTACGGCAATAGCCGAAAAAGTCGTAAAAATCATGTTTATAGTTTTATAACTTATAAAACTTAACAAGTTACCATTTTTATAATTTATACACTTATTCCACCTTTTACATATTTATATAAATAGAATCCATAAGTTATTGGGTTTTAATTTATATTTTATACATTAAAATTTTGAGTGCTTATATAATAGTATTATTCTTTAATTCCAAAAATCTGATTTTTATCTTTACTTTCACCAAAACTGCCATATCTTGAGTTCTATATGGAGATAGAAGCTCAAATTTTTATCACATAAACTACATGATATGTGCTACATTTAACTCTTCTATAGCTACTGTTGAATCATCTTCTAAATATTTTCTAAAAATCGTCCAAAACAGTGAACTCAGATTTATACCCTAAACTTGTTTTGATCATATCTCACTCATTACAATGATTCCATTGCATGACTAACTCTCACATGTGTACAAGACCCATAGCTTACTGTAAATCCATTCTACTTCATAATTTTATCAGTTTATCATATGGTTCTTTACTGTTTTATACAGCCATCAAATTTAACCAAGATTTTAACCTTGTTTCTTATGGTTTTTCACCTTTTTAATCATGTTTATCAACAACAAATCCCCACATAACATTTTTATCATCATATAATAATCATAAATATATACAATAGGAAATAAAATACATGTTTACATAATCAAAATAACAAGAAGATGAGGAGGACAATCTTTATACCACCATGATGATGTAGGTTGATCAAAACATGGATTTTTGATGGAGAAACTTGTGATGCACCAAGACCATCTTCATGACCATCAATCTTCCTAATCTCCTTGTGGAAAATCAGCCCTAAGACACCATGAATACTCCTCCATGGATGTTATAATCACCACCATTCAAGAGAGCTTCAAGAGGGCTTCAACATATGTGTAAATAACATGAGAATTTGTGGTTGATTTTGATCAAATGAGGGTGTTGTTTGTGAATATGGGACGACAAGCTAGAGAGCCAAAAGAGAAAATGGTGGTTGTTTTGCATGTTAGAATGAAGCTAGTTGTTTGAGTTAAGTGGTTTTGATAGTGGTTGTAGCTTAACTTGTAAGCATGATGGACATGTGTAAATTGGTTAAGTAAATTTTGACACCTAAAGGTGTTGTTAAGTTATTTAGGCCGGTTTTGGAGTGGGGTGGGACAAGTGTCCCACTTGTCTCATCCCATTTATTTACGGGTACTCCTCGATTCTAGTTTCCTCGATTTGCGTGCCCTCGGGTCGTTTTACGAAAAACGTTTTTATAAATTATGAATCAACGGCACAAAACGAATCTAATAAAAATTGTCTCATCAAAAACGGAGTTCGAAAACGTAAATACGTAATCCTAAGGTTTCCGGTTTAGTCGTAAAGGACGTTAAAATAAAATCGTAAGTCCTAATCGTTTCTCATAAATTTGTGAGTTTATGACCCAACACAAATTTAAAACTCCAAAATAATATTCACAGATAAATTTATTTTCTGAAATATCGGACTGTCACCAAGGACGGTGTATGTAAACGTAAGCACGTAACGTTGAATCCTCCGGTTTAGACGTAGTCGACGCTACTCCAAGATGTAAATCCAAATTTCTTCCCAAAAATAAGTGAGTTCACATTGTAACATTAAAATAATATTTTCAAATAATATTTGAGAATAAAATATCAATCGTAAATTGACAGATTGTCACAGCATTTACCCCTAAACAGGATCTTTGTCCTCAAAGATCATCTTACTACTCGCTTCTTATAGAGTTAAAGCCATGTGGGTATTTCCTCCACATTCGGTCCTTTCTCACAAGTGCAATTCATTACAATATGCGAGTTTCATCAAACATAACTACGGGAATAATATCAGGCTTAATGTTGACTTACTTTCTCTATCCATGATGTTCACGGGTTTTTGATGAATGCAACTTTTCGCCGATCTAAGCTTTACTAAGAACAATAAGATTTTCACTTGATAGATATTCCATCAAGTTCGATTTACGAAACATAATTCACGTAGTCTTTGAAGTCCTAGGGTAGATCCAGCTTATATGCCTTTCAATCCCAACTTTTACATCATCTCAATGGTATCATACAACGGGGACTTATATCCCATGATTTGTCAGATCATGAATTCATTTTTCTAAGGTTAAAAATTGTGGCATAGCTTCTCTACCCATTTGGCACTTCAAGATCTACATTTCATATTCACATAACCTCTTGCCCACTACCGGCAGTCAATAATCAAATCCTAATTTCACCAATCATTTAAGGTCTCGCGGGTCGGGTATTTTGTAAGGTTAGGTTCGCCATCATAGGAAACCTTAAACCTAAAAGACATGTCCAACTCACAGTGGGTGTATGTCGGATGTCTTCATTTCAACTCTTGCTTACAGATGCTCTAATATGGATTCTAACAAGATTCGATTTCAATCCTAATACGATGATTATCAATGATAATCTCTCCAAAGGAAAACGATTATACGGTCTATTACCAAAGGTCAATCATTCAAACATAAAATAGCACTTATATTACTTTGTATCATTACTTTACCTCGTCCCTTCTATTTGGGGTGGTATATAGTACTCTCATCAAGGTTCGTTCTCAATAATTTCTGAGCAAATCTCTAGAAATTCGATGCGAAGCGAGGATCTTGATAAAGATGTTCGATACAGGCACACTATGTTTACATAATTCTTTTGCATTTATCATTAATGGGAATGATATTAGTAGATTTGGTCAGTCTGTCGACGATGACCCAAATCGAATCAAATTCAGATGATGACCTTTGCAATAGCTAGACGTTTACTAATGTATGAGGCGATGTCTGCCTTCATAATTCGTCATCAGTACAACTTCTTCAGACAAAGATACTTTTAGTAAAAAATGACATACATATAATACTTATACTTACAAATTGCAACATAACTATATCTCACAATTTTCCATATTTAGGCAACCATAAACGGCCCTTTAAAACATTTAACGCTATCGGCTTCTCAATTTTAATGATTCATATTAGTCGTGAATCCTCTTTTATAATCTACATTATCCTTTTTACAAACATTGTTTATTTTTATATCGTTCGGCAATTTATTTTGCACCTTCATTATTAAGGAACATGTCCTAACTGGTTCTTTATCTTTTCTACATAATGCGTCGGTATTTATATTCATTTCTCATGATGTTATAATCATCATGTCCACAATTCACTCAGATATTCTTTCTATATTATGCGTCAGTAATTACGTTCACCTTCCAGATGAAATAAATATCATAACCGTATTTATTCAAAATTCTTTCTTTATATTTTCTAAGTTTTAGTTTTGTCTCATCTATATTTTATCCGTTTTACTCAATCCGTCATCTAAAGCGTCGATAATTATCATAATTAATTAAATAGTTATTAGTTAATTTTTATGAAGCGTAAAAGTTTTAAATTTCTTAGTTCGACCAATTATATAAAATGTTCAAAAATAAATTTGAATTTAATTAACAAGATTTTTGGTTGATTTATGGAAAATAATTAATAAGATTCGTAAATGTTTGAAAAATCTTTGTTTATACTTTGGTCAAAATTTCCTTAGTTTGAAAAGCAAAAAGTGTCGTTTAAAATTTCAAGTCATGGTATAAAGGGTTTTACTCAATCCTTCTTAAGTTATCTTGAGGTATACACAAACATTTACCCCTAAACAGCAGTTTAGTTAAATGGTTTGTGTATAAGGGAATAATCCCTTAAAATCCTTTGTTAAAACATTTGTCAAAACATATTTCCATTTCTTTTTGGTAAAATCCAAAGTCTTAAAAGGGCTCTAAATTTTTGAAGAGTCTAAATGCATACATCTTACCATTATTAATCCAATAGTCATTTTATGTAAAGGATTAAGTTTTTAATCCCTAAGCGTTAATGGTTCTAATCTTTAAAAAGTCAATATAGCTTCCATTATCTATTAATCACACGGTTAAATAATGTAAATGGTTAAGTCTTAAATCACATGTTAAATATTCAAGATACATATTTTTATTGTTCGGCCAATTCAGGGCAATCTATAAATAATTATTAATTCCTTCTTATTCTTATAAACAAATAACTGGTCCTTAATGATCACGAGCATGAATTTATCAAACTACAGCCTACACACGTGATTCATCAAATTATGAATGCTACATGTGCATTGATCAATCCAAACGACATCACATGAAACTCATAATGTTCATTACAAGTACCGGATGTAGTGATTGGAATACATAATCTTCTTCGCAGATGCGAAGTTGATAATAACCATGCTGAGGATCAAAAACCTTGTAAATGATCGAACAAATCTTCCATTTCGAGTTATGGATATCGTTTTCGATTGTCAATTTACTCAGTTCACAGTAATCTATAAATATAAGGAATGATAACACCATAGCTCTTCATGATGACAGGCTTGGTAGAATAAAATCTTTCTCCGACAACTCTCTCAGTTGTACGGTAATTCCTTAAATTCAGATGGTGCTGACGTACAGTGCACAAGCCACAAGTGCAGCACCGGAAATGTAATCAATACCAATTTCAACTTGCCTTAGTGGCGAAAGTCTAGGTAATTCATCAACAAATACTTCCTAAAGTTTCAGATAACCGAAACATCTTTAAATAATTTCATATTAGGTTCTTTCTAGTTTATAATATCTATGACTAATTCATAACCATTCACGGTAAAATTTCAAGTCTAAATACAGGATATGGTCATCCATCAAGAATTATTTAGATCACTTTTGATAATCAACATCTTATCTTTTAGGGAAATTCTACTCGAGTTCCCATCAATTAAGACAATGTCGTCATGTCATAATCAATCAATCCATTCTACTGGAATTATCAACTTTCCAGTTTCATTACCATTGATAAGATGTGAACTTCTCAAAAGACTAATAATAATTCATAATCCTTCACAAATTCAAGGATATATGGAGACACAACTAATCTTAAAAGAGTAAGGTCAACGCATAATCTATGCGATAGGATTTCAAATCAGATACAAACGAAAACATTTAACGAATATGAATATATTCCATGTTTTCATAAATTGAGTACGCATTCGAAAGCTCCTCGGATCGTTACCCAGGTCATTCAAATGAAATCAAATCAAAAGAAATGATAAGAACGTCAATACATCCAGTCGGGTATCAACACTCGGTAATCAAATACTTTTCCTAAGAATCTCACTACGAGAGAATTGGACAAGAAAGAATTGTCAATTGTCAAATAAGACAATTTCCACAGATGAGTAAATTCGACTCAGAAGAATAGATAGTACGGGCACATATGTAGATGTCCCTAACACTATGTCCCTATTTTCACTTCTTGCAGATCTCATAAATTTTAATCTTTCACAATCTTCAAAGAAAATGTAGCATTAGTTTTATGGTGACTACTAATCAGCCTTGCATGGTCCATTCCAAATTGTATGTAGGCGCGCAACTATATACAATTTCAAGATTAACGATGCAATACTCAGTTCGTCAAAATTTTATCATCGTGTTTATAATAAAAACATTTTTATGCTTAATTCTTAAATAAGAATCAAAATAAATTTACAAAGATTTTCCTTGTTATGAAAACAATTAAGTTTCCAAGGTGTTTTATAATCAACTTCATTTTGATAACAATCACTTATAAATCTTATTTTGAATAATCCTTATAGTGATGAAAATTCAATTTCCTCAAATGATACTGTTTTATCTTATAAAAACAATGAGTGATCTGCAAAAGAGTGATGAAAGCTTGTTCACCAAGAATTAACTACGATATGATAGGAAATGAGCTTAGCCAAATAATCATGAGGTTCATGACCTTGATGGCACTCAAAAAGATTAATCCACAACGTAACTCAAATCAAGATGAGTACTTGTTCAATGGTTGCATCACTAATACGAACATTAAGATGAAGCAATAAAGGATAGATAACATCGATACATGTAGAATTTAGCAATCAAAGGTAGTCTTTTCATTAATCACAAACAAGTCAAAATTGTACCGTAGCACATTACGTGTCACTATGTCATACAATTGCAAAACTCATCCTACCAACTGATGTCTCAGTTAAGTTAGGATTATTTTTAAAAGATACCACAATGAATACTAATCTACAAGAGTCATTAGGTGTTCCACATGTCCCGGAAGATCCATCGGTCCCAATTTAGAAGAAGATCTCTTCAATTTATTTGTTGGACACTGGGCATCCTCATTAGTGGACAATGGCCTAGGAACAACCCTTAACACAAACCTACAATCAATTAAAACCTTATAATTCTATCACGGAACTTAATAATTTCCTCTTATCAATCTTATATTCCATACAGGTTAAGTTTTACTTTATTCAAGTTTCAACCAATTTTATACTCAATTCGATATCCTACCTCATTTTTCAATACTTACAACCTTATTCTTCGGCCTTGTAAAGGCAATACAATCTCAATATGAATCAACACTTAATTTCCAATCCTATAACTCCTTTATCAATAATTATCAAATGAGTCATTAGTATGGGATGACTCATACATTCAACTAGACTTCTCGGAAAGGTACTAGTGGCATGAGGCTTTTGGGTAATGGTTCCAATGACAGCCTCAAGTGCAACATTCACCCTTTCGATTTCAAATTTAAGAATTGGAAGACAACGAACCAGATGACATCTTTCCAGGTGGTAACGTTTTGTCAAACTCCACTCTATAAGGAAAGATCGTCATGACATCGATATCAGATTTAATCTCGCCAATTCTTTTTCAATATCACCATCAACTAATATCTATATTTCTACGAATATCAACCATTTGTTGGGATCATAAATATCCGCAACTTGGTTTAGATCTAGGATAGCTAGAATTCCTACAAGAATAGCTTCGATTAATTTACTAGGAGAGTTAGGGTTACTTGTGACAATCTACGTCGTATAAATACCTCGTATAAAAATCAAAATAATCAGCAAACAATCATGTAATAAAATTACATCATATATATATATATATATATAATCCAAGTTATATATATATATATATTAAAATAACACTTCTCAGTCTGGCCTTGTCGGTAACTCGGGAATTCTTCGGCACCGTTATAGTCAAAAGATTTTTAGACATTTTTAGAAAAATGTTTTTAGTAAAAAGATTTTGAAGTGTTTTATTCAAAACCTTAGTTTTAAAAATCTTCCGTTCCCTATAACGAGAGCTCTGGTACCAAACTGTAACACCCCCAAATTTATACAACTCAATACAGCGGAAGACTAGTTGGTGTTACGGGGTAGCACATTACTCACATCATAGACAACGCATAAAAATCGCGTCGTTTATTAATAAAGCATTTCCATTCATAAACATCAAAGTTACATCGGTCCCAAGTCATATTATTTTATACAAAGTTTTACAAAGTATTTGAATGGAAATTATAGTTTAAGTGCGGGCCATGAATTCTTGTTGTCTTCCCGAGAATTACCTTCAAGTACATGAGACAAAACATGTTAAAAGAAAAGGTCAGCGATAACGCCGAGTGAATTCATAGAGTTTAATAAATTCCATCAATATAATATCAGTATAAAAGTATTACTGAAAATCATTTTGTACAAATCGTTTTAATAGGCTATAAAATAGCCAAAATCATTTTATACAAATCCTTATCGAAAATCATAATATATGCATTTGCCTTAAAAATCATTATACGAGCCAATGTCGTAAAAATATCATACAATACGTCTTATGACGTTGTATAAAGTCAAATAAAAATCGTTATATGAATATGGTTATGAAAACCAAAACACGAGCATAATATCAGTAGTATGACCCTGTATTGCTAGTCAGGCAATACATCGTAATTCGAAGCCTCTAATAGTATTTCGATGATTTGGATTATTATAAGCCGCATGACATTGTTACCTTACTAAACCAACAACGGGTAGCTAACCCGATCCTCAATTTGCCCATCTAAAGTAGCGTGTCGTCACAAAGGTCACGCTATGGAAATCTTCTCATACATAAATTCGCTTACCAATCAATGTGGCACGACAGGGATCAACCGTCAAGGCGCGAACTGGGGTGATCGTCCCCAAATAGTACTATTAAATGCATAAGCGTCTACCAACTCCCGGTAGTTCACAATTCATGCTAATGGGACTTTTAGTGACATAAACTAACTTTAATAATCCATTTTATTTCATCTATCGGGTCCATTAATCATTTATTGGGTCATACAATCGGGTCATTCAATCATTCGGGTCCAAAATCAATAAACAAACAATCGGGACAAATGGTGTCCTATTTTATAAAACTAACATGTTATCTCCCTCGCGGGTTTATAAAACATTTATAAAAACGTTTAAAAGAGTGCGAGGCTATGAACTCACGTTGATATGGGAAGGCGGGTTATCGGCAATTCGGACGTACGGTACGTGCTTCAATCACGGAAACCTAGACAAATAATACTCGGTCTTAGACTCATGTCCAATGACTTTATAAAAATACCAATTATGTATACATATGATGATTATATATATATGATGATCAAGTGGGTTTACATACTCTCGTTTACTCATTTTTAGTGTTATATGTCGATAACTTTTATACTAGCTTACTAGTTTTACCCATTTACGTGTTTTAAGTTCAATAAACTTATTATAAGTTCTTTAACTTGTTTTAATCCATGTTATACTTATATTATCAGTATCTATACTTTACAAGTTGGGCCTAAATGGGTTAAGCCCGATAAGTTCTTTTTATGAGTGTTTATCTCATTTAGTCCAATTATTAGCTCAAGTATTAGTCCACTATGTTTACTTAGCTTGTTAATGTCCGTATTTCTTATAGTTCGGGTTTTATCGGTTTTTACTTGTATTAGATACTTATATATCAGTATATGACTTTTATAAACTTTACATTAGACGGGTTTGGTCGTCTAAGTTTTATTTGGCGAAAAACGTTAATTTTACGGCAATAGCCGAAAAAGTCGTAAAAATCATGTTTATAGTTTTATAACTTATAAAACTTAACAAGTTACCATTTTTATAATTTATACACTTATTTACATATTTATATAAATAGAATCCATAAGTTAGTGGGTTTTAATTTATATTTTATACATTAAAATTTTGAGTGCTTATATAATAGTATTATTCTTTAATTCCAAAAATCTGATTTTTATCTTTACTTTCATCAAAACTGCCATATCTTGAGTTATATATGGGGATAGAAGCTCAAATTTTTATCACATAAACTACATGATATGTGCTACATTTAACTCTTCTATAGCTACTGTTGAATCATCTGCTAAATAATTTCTAAAAATCGTCCAAAACAGTGAACTCAGATTTATACCCTAAACTTGTTTTGATCATATCTCACTCATTACAATGATTCCATTGCATGGCCAAATCTCACATGTGTACAAGACCCATAGCTTACTGTAAATCCATTCTAATTCATCATTTTATCAGTTTATCATATGGTTCTTTACTGTTTTATACAGCCATCAAATTTAACCAAGATTTTAACCTTGTTTCTTATGGTTTTTCACCTTTTTAATCATGTTTATCAACAACAAATCCCCACATAACATTTTTATCATCATATAATCATCATAAATATATACAATAGGAAATAAAATACATGTTTACATAATCAAAATAACAAGAAGATGAGGAGGACAATCTTTATACCACCATGATGATGTAGGTTGATCAAAACATGGATTTTTGATGGAGAAACTTGTGATGCACCAAGACCATCTTCATGACCACCAATCTTCCTAATCTCCTTGTGGAAAATCAGCCCCAAGACACCATGAATACTCCTCCATGGATGTTATAATCACCACCATTCAAGAGAGCTTCAAGAGGGCTTCAACATATGTGTAAATAACATGAGAATTTGTGGTTGATTTTGATCAAATGAGGGTGTTGTTTGTGAATATGGGACGGCAAGCTAGAGAGCCAAGAGAGAAAATGGTGGTTGTTTTGCATGTTAGAATGAAGCTAGTTGTTTGAGTTAAGTGGTTTTGATAGTGGTTGTAGCTTAACTTGTAAGCATGATGGACATGTGTAAATTGGTTAAGTAAATTTTGACACCTAAAGGTGTTGTTAAGTTATTTAGGCCGGTTTTGGAGTGGGGTGGGACAAGTGTCCCACTTGTCTCATCCCATTTATTTACGGGTACTCCTCGATTCTAGTTTCCTCGATTTGCGTGCCCTCGGGTCGTTTTACGAAAAACGTTTTTATAAATTATGAATCAACGGCACAAAAAGAATCTAATAAAATTTGTCTCATCAAAAACGGAGTTCGAAAACGTAAATACGTAATCCTAAGGTTTCCGGTTTAGTCGTAAAGGACGTTAAAATAAAATCGTAAGTCCTAATCTTTTCTCGTAAATTTGTGAGTTTATGACCCAACACAAATTTAAAACTCCAAAATAATATTCACAGATAAATTTATTTTCTGAAATGTCGGACTGTCACCAAGGACGGTGTATGTAAACGTAAGCACGTAACGTTGAATCCTCCGGTTTAGACATAGTCGACGCTACTCCAAGATGTAAATCCAAATTTATTTCCAAAAATAAGTGAGTTCACATTGTAACATTAAAATAATATTTTCAAATAATATTTGAGAATAAAATATCAATCGTAAATTGACGGATTGTCACCTCACACAGAGCAAACATTTTTCTTCTTTTTCCACCATTGTTGAAGCTCCTTAAACCTTCAATTACTCATATTAATTGATTAAAGATTCGTAGGTTTCACTCATCCATCATCCAAGATCAATTAATTGTAAGTTATTTCTTTCAATTTCATCTAATTTGTTCTAGGGTTCATACATTCATAATTGGGGATTTTTAAAATTGACATTGAATTAGAACATTACTAGGAATAAGAGTTGACATAGTATTGTTGCTATGATTCCTTAGGTTCGTATTCATAGAGATTTCACTAAATTGCATTTGTAGAACAAATCCTATTTTTGACTAAATATTTTTGGTTGATTGATGGAATTGATATGAACCCATGAACAAGTTGGTAATGACATTGTTAAATGCTTACCTAAAAACCTTGTTTTTGAAAAACCAATGTTCTAGTTCATTGTTGATTTTGCATAGTTCATATGTTTTGATCAATGGTGAAATGGTTACATTTTGAACATGAGAATGTCAAGGATTGATCCTTTGTTTGTCAAGTTATTGATGAAACACATTCTCATCTTTTGAAATTTTGTATTTTATTTTTCATATGAGTGATTGGAGAAATATCTTTGTTTGTTGTATTTAGGTACTAATCATGCCTTTGGAATATCAAAGAGATCATCAATACACTAGACGATATATGCCAAACCTTTCTCCAATTGTTGCTTCTATCCAACTCCAAAACTCCTATTCATCTCTTTCCAAACGTTGTTTCCATGAAGGTAGAACTGTTAATGAAGAAATTACGGGTTATGACTATATCAAATCTATGTTTGAGCCTACGGGGTTTGATTGTTTGCTTTACATGGATGAAGTGATATATCCCGTATTTCTTTTAGAGTTCTTTAGCACCTATTCTATCTTTGAATGAAATGGTAGAATATTCGTTAGATTCTTATTGAATGATCAAGTCATTCAATACTCCCTTGAAACTTTTGGTCAAATTCTTGGTGTGCCATTTGAGGGTACTTGTCGTTTCACGGACAAATGGAGACTTGATGCTCTCTATGAATCCAACGATAAACCTCCAAATGACAACTATGAAGTTGATCTCGAGTTTATCCTTGAAATCATTTCCAAAGAGCGTGATGGAAACGTTGTGAGAAGCCTTCATTCTAATAAAAGACTTGTAAATCATTATGAGGTTCTCTCAAGCAACCTTAAGGATTTTATGGTTCGTTGGGCCGAGATCCTTAGGGTGAATGTATTTTGTCTTGGTGGGAACCGGGATCACATTTCGGCTTGTATGGTGCATATGCTATTTTGCATCTTTACCGAAACCAAGTACAATTTGGCATAATATATCGCTCGATGAATTAATTATGCTCTTTCCAAACCCAAAACAAATCTACCCTATGCTATGCTTCTTACTCGCCTCTTTAAGAGGGTTGTTCATGATTTCCCCTTCCTTGACTTCTCTCGCTTTCAACCGGTTCAACGGGTGATGTTACCTATTCAAGAGGTATATGAAAGAAAGCCTAGAAGTGATAAAGGTTCGAGAAAACATAATCAACAAGAGTCCGATGAAGAGGAATTTCATATGTCACCAAGTGATGGTGTTGACATAGGTACTAGTGCTCATGTCGGCTCTTCAAGTAACTCCCGTCAATCCACAAACTCATTCGTGGATGGACTTGAAGACTTAGCTCCTCCTCCTCACCATTCCACTAGTGAAGTACCGGAAGACCTCAACATGGAGTGTCTCTACCGTGAAAATGTCAGGACTCGAGGTGAGTTGTTCGAACATCGAGTGGAGTCAAGAAAGGGATTCAAATACTTGGGGAATTTTATCAAGGGATTTGGCAAGAAAAGAAGATAAAGACTTTGATTTGATTCAAGGAGAACATGTTGTTGAACATGCTATGTGTTGAACATTTGGTTTCTTTTCTTTTTTGCTTGTGTATTAACTATTACTACTTGTTTGGATTGCTAACTATTTTAATCCTTAATTAACTATGTAATCGTTCGTCCGATTTACATAGCTTTGTGCTCATTATGTGCTTGTTAGCCTCCGAGATTTTGACTTATATTAACTTTGGATTGATATTTACCTGTGTGAAATCTGGGCTTACCAAAGTGTAAGGGAGTGCATTTTTCTGTGACCACTCGACGCGGTTCTATATCGAACCTGCGGTTCTTTAGCAATAAGGAACTGCGCACCTACGTAAGGAACCGCCTGTTCCTGTTTTGACAGAATCTTTGCTTTACACTGTTTTCCTTAACCTGTGTAAAACTTTGATAAAAAAATTTGAAAAACCTGCACTTTCCTAAACTAGGGTACCTAATTTCATTATTCACCTAAAATGATTTTAAGCCATTACTAGTTTGGATCATTCCCTTCTCTTCATAAACCTCCTCATGTTGATTGTGTTCTTCATCCCTTCAACTTTTCTCTAAACCTTAACTCATAATCATGGTGTCCACTAGAACATCCACTTCTTCCAAAACCTCTTCCTCAAAAAGAAGCCTCAAAATTAAGATCAAGATACCCATCATTGGTTCTTCATCTTTTCACACTCCCAAAATGAGATCTCTCCCATTCTCATTTCATCTTCACCTTCACCACCCCTTGGTCCATGCAAGACAAACTCTACACATGGTACTAACCATTCTCATGGTTCTACCTCCTCTTCATTCCAATCAAGAATGAATGAGCTTTCTTCACCTTTCACCCCCGGTCCTCCTTTGGATGGGATTTTTCAACCTCAACCTCTACAAAGTATCCCCTTTGAACATGAGACTTTGGTCACCTCTCCTTTCACTCCACCAAACTCTTCCATCTCACCCTTGGACACCATGCCTCCACCACCTCCTCCACCTTCTAACACTAATGCTCCTATTTTGGGTATTCCTATCCCTCACTTCATGGGTGATCCCTACTTCTTTGGGTTCTTAGAAGCTCATGGTGCAAATTGCCCATGTTGTCTCTATAATAACTACATCATTCAAAACCTAAGGATGGAGTGGCTTGGCCTTCATAGAAGGTTGCATGACTTCTTGCTTGTCATGTTCTCCATGCCTCCTCCTAGGAGATGAATGATGGTTTTCAAATTAACATGCTTTTTAAAAAAGAAGGTCAAGCCAAAGAGAACTATGAACTCAAGACCTAGTTGTTAGCTATCTTTGTAGTAGTTAATTGTCTTTTTAATTCTTGTATTTCCTTTTCTTTCCCTCATGATTTTCTCATGTGGATGATTTATGGATTTAGTTTTTATGTGCTTTAATCTATGTGATCACATTAAACAACTTCAATTTATTTAAAATTGAACCTAAATCTATTACAACCTCTAAAAACTTGACTTAAAATTGGACCGAAATATTATTTAAATATTTTGTCACCCTTTGTCAAGACATTCTTTGTGAATGTGTTGATTTTATGAACCCTAGCATACTCTAGTGCTAAAAGAGGTAAAAATCCAAGATTTGTAATTTTTTGAAAAAGTCTTATCTTTGTCCAAAACTTTTGAAAATCTGGTTTTACAGTCCACTGGACGGGGTTCTCAAGCCTCCAGGCGGTTCCATATCGATATGGAACCGCGGGCCTCTTTAAAGAACCGCGCCCAGTAAAGCCGATTTTGGCTTATTTTTGGTCTTTCCTCTTTGACCGCTGTTTTGGTTAAGATTCTTTGTTTACCAAATTTGGCTAAACATTCTCTAAAACCTTTCTTTTTCATTTCAAATCTTTGCCTTGTCTATTTTCTTTAAGTTCTTCTCTTTTGGGAGTTCTTTCCTTCATCCCTCACAATGCCTAATTCTTCCTTTTCTTACCTTGACATTTCTTTGTCACACTCTTCTCAACCTAAAGCTTCTTCTTCTAAGCTTTCAAAGAAACCGAAAATCTCGGTTAAACCCATTTGGATCAGAAAGAATAAGAATCCTCATGATTCTTCTTCTCCAAAATCCTCCAAGAATTCCTCTTTCTCTCCGATTCAATATTGGAATGAGACTTACTCTATAAATCCAATTTCCGGAGAAAAAGAAATTCTTCCACCACCACCTAAACCATTCAACTCTCCTTAACTCAATGACCTAAATTCTTTCCCTAACCTCACTAGGCATTGTGAAAACATCTCTTATCCATTATCTCCCTCTCCACCAAACTCTAATCTTGATGGACCTCCCCCATCCAACGACTTTGTTTTGCATCATGGTTTCCCGTGTGCTTGTTGTCGTTTTCAACAAATTGTACTTACTCATATCTATGAAAATCTAAATTTTCTTGAATTCCTCCTCACTCGAACTCCTCTCATAGTTTTCGTTCCCGTGAATAGATGTGATAACCAGAAACTGAGGTCATTGCTTAATCTTATTTTACGACTATTTTTGAAATTTTTGATGAGTTTGAATGATATTTATTTTTGGAGGTTTAAGTTTAAACCGATGTTGGAAGGCTTATATTTAATATTTAATAAGCATAAGGAGTATTAGCAAGCGTGATGTCGATGGATGCCAAATATTTTACGTTTTATTATCGGTCGTTCGATCTTTGTCATTTATGATGTTTTCTTCTAAATGACGTGTTAAGTCGAGTCGGGATTCGATATTATTATATTTGAGGTACGTTTAAAATTTTTAAAAGTATCTTTATGAAACCCGAGCCACATAAATATTTTCAAAATTGACTAATAGTTATTTCCCGCTTTTTAGCTAACTATTTTTATTTTGAGCCATAACTATTTTAAAGTTAGAACATTGGTCCCTCAACAACCATATATAAGCCTAAAATTTCACACACAACACATACAATTTCTACCAACTCAAAAATTCTCTCTCTCTCTCTTTCGTTTTCTTTCTTTGCCGTGACTTCCCCTCCACCAAAACACGCACATTCAATCAATTTTAACTCAAAATCTATGATGATCCAAGCAAAAAGAAAACAAGTTCCGTCTCTATTTTTGCAAGGAGATCATTTTGGTATAAGATTTATGTACATGCAAGAAGTTTTATTTTTTTCATGTTGGTAGGTGAGAATTATGCTCATGCATGCCATTTTTGGGATGATCAATGATGTTCTTGCTAAAAGTTTTGTTAAAAACTTGATTTTTATTTGAAGGTTTTGATTTTTATGATGATTCTAATGTTATAGTTGATATATGTTAGTGTTAGGGTTATGGGATGATCATAACGATGATTGGTTTTGGCTAAAAATATGATTTTAAACAAGATTTTGAAAGGTATTTTATAACAGTAGGTAAACTATAATTTCGGGAATTTTATGTTGTGATAATGGTTTAACTAATTGCCTAGGGTTGTAGATAATTCAATTAGCTTCGATTTCATATAAAGTAGAGCTTCTAGCTCCAAACGAGCGCGAAGTTATGATGTTTTGATTATTCGTGTACCTGGAGACGAGTATCAGCACTACATATAGTTGTTGTCGATATTTGAATCAAATCTCGGGGACTATAAATTGAAGTTTTGAAATGAGTCACATACTGATAATGAAGTGTAAACCCTTGAGGGTGAGTTTATTTTCAAACCCATGTATCGGTTTTGTAAATGGAGTCGTTTAAAGAAGTTAAAACGGATGTATGAATTATTAACGTAAATCTGTCCGGATTTTGTAATTTGAAGATGAGTCGGGTAAAGGACTTTAAAAGTAATTTCATTTGATAAACTTGTTGGAGGACTTTCTATATATAGTAAGTTAGTTTCTCGAGTCGTTTCATAAACGTTTGACGAGTTTAAAAGGGGTAAATAAGCTAGTACATGTAGTATGTGTCGGCGGATTTTGTTAGAAGTGTAAAATGGTAAAGTAAATGTATAGGAGAGTGTAATAGAGTTATTTTTATTGTTTTCACTCGAGTTTATCGTGATTTTATGAGTTTGAGTTTGATGTTGTTATGTATGATTTATTTCTCGAGTCATTATTAATGAACGCGCCTTATTTGATAGGTAGCAGTTCTCGTGTTTGAAAGGCATCCTCTATCATCGATGATCATCTCGCTAGATCTCTTATACTAAGATGAGTCTGTAGCCTCACTTTTCATGCTAGCTACAATATGTTTTATTACCCGCGAGGGGGATACTTGCTATTTGAAAATAAATGAACACAAGTCATGAGTAATTGTTGGACCCGAATGTTGCCTAAGTTGTTTACATTGTGTAACACTCTCAATTTTCGTATCGGTACAGCGGAAGGGTCTTTTAGAGTGTTACGGGATATCACAATAACTCCAATCATAGACAACACATAAAAATGGTTGTACAAGGTTCAACATACATTCATTCGATGAAAAGTTTTAAAGTGTACAACATGTCCCAAATTATACAGGTCATTTAGTTTACAAAACATAGATCGAATGAACATTTTTAATATTATGTGGGCCATCAGAGTCGATCTCCATCCGGATTACCTTCAAGCACCTGAGATAAAAACATGCAAAAATCATATCAGCGAATGCTGAGTGAATTCATAGAGTTTAATAAAAACCGTTATATAAAACAATCGTTAAAATCAGAACACAAGTATAATATCGGAACTAAGTCCACGTATTGCTAGTCAGGCGATATATAAATCAAGCATACATCTTAAACCGTCCATGAGACCGTAGCCTCAATATTACCATAATAGGTAATATTTTATTAGCGCCGTTATCGTTTTGTATATAGGTTTTAGGATTATTATTAGCCGCATGACATTGTTACCTTACTATGAAAACAGCGGGCCGCGAACCCGACAAACAATTTGCCCATCTAAGATAGCGTGTCGTCACAAAAATCACGCTATGGAATCTTCTCATACATAAATTCGCTTACCAATCAATGTGGTATGACGGGGATCAACCGTCAAGGCGCGAACTGGGGTGATCGTCCCCAAATAGTACTATCAAATGCATAAGCGTCGATCAAATCCCGTTAGTTCACAATTCATGCTAATGGGACTTTAAGTGACATAACCTAACTACTAATAATCCTTTTTGTCTCGTTTATAGGGTCATAGCATCATTCGGGTCCATATCATTAAGCATACCATCGGGACTACTTGTGTTCTATTTTTATCAAAATCTAGCATGTTATCTCCCTCGCAGGTTTACAAATCATTTTATAAAACATTTAAAAGAGTGCGAGGCTATGAACTCCGTTGATAATGAAAGGCGGATTATCGGCTACGGGCGTGCTTCGGTCACGGAAACCTATATAAATAATAACCGGTCTTAGACTCTTGTCCAATTACTTTATCAAAATAACAATATACATATGATGATTTTGTACATATGATGATGATCAAGTGGGTTTATATATCCTTGTTTACTCATTTTAGTGTTTACGTTTTGGTAACTTTTTTTTACTAGTTTACTAGTTTTACCTATTTACCTATTTTAAGTCCAATAAGCTTATTATAAGTTCTTCACCTTGTTTTAATTCATTTTAAACTTATATTATCAGTATCTATACTTTCCATGTTGGGCCCAAATGGGTTAAGCCCAATAAGTTCTTTTTATAAGTGTTTAACTTATTTAGTCCAATTATTAGTCCAATATGCTTAGTTAGCTCGTTAATGTCCGTATGTCCTATAGTTCGGGTTTTATTGGTTTTTACTTGTATTAGTTACATATATATCAGTATATGACTTTTAAAAACTTTACATTAGGCAGGTTTGATCGTCTAAGTTTTAATTGGCGAAAAACGTTAATTTTACGGTAATAGCCGAAAAAGTCGTAAAAATCAAGTTTATAGTTTTTATTCCTTATAAGTATTATTACACTACAATTTTTATAATTTATCCATTTATTTAACCTTTTACATATTTATATAAATAAATTTCATAAGTTAGTGGGTTTTTATTTTACATTTTATACAATAAAATTTGAGTGCTTATATAATAATAATAAACATTAATTCTCAAAATCTGATTTTTATTTTCATCTTCACCATTTCTATCATATCTAGAGTTCTATAATGAATTAGAAGTTCATTTTTGGATGGCATGATCTTCATATGATGTGCTACATTTAACTTAGTTATAGCTACTGCTCATTATAAGTTTATCTAGCCTTAACAGTCCCTACAAAACAGCTTATTCAGATTAGCACACTTATTTTGTTTCGATCATATCTCACTCATTATAATGATTCCATTGCATGGCCAACTCTCACATGTGTATAAAATCTTGTACTTACTGTAAATGGATTATACCATGCAAGTTTATCAGTTCATGTTTTAGTTACATACTGTTTTTATACAGCCAACTAAATAAGCATGATTTTAGCCTTATTTCTTATAGTTATTAACCTTTTTAAGCATATTTATCAACACTTGATCCCCACACAACATTTTTATCATCATATATTCATCATATACATATACAAAAAGAAAGAAATACATTTGTTCTTTACAAAAATAACAAGAGAAAATGGAGAGGATGATCTTCTTTACCAACCAAGTGTATTTCTTATTTTTGGAAGACAAGAACTTGATGAACACCAAAAGTAACTCCAAGATCATCAAACACCAAGAACAATAGTTGAGAAATCAGCCCTAGGACACAAGCAAATCACCTACTTTGTTGTTAAAATGGCCACCAAATGATCAAGGCTTCAAGATAACTCCATGATAGAGCTAGTTAACAAGTATTTCATGGCTAGAAAAGATCAAATAGGGGTGTTTGTTCTTCAAAAGTGGATGGCAAGGTGGTAATGTTGAGAGGATTTTGAGGTTGTTTGCATGAGTAGAAAATGGTATGAATGAGTAGTTGATGGTTTTTAGCTAGTGAAAGCGTAAAGTGTAAGCTTAGTCTTACACTTGTTAAATAACAAGTTAACAAGATGCCACATATTGATGTGGTGTCTTGTTGTGCCGTCCCATGGGTGCTAGTGGGGTGGGATAATGTATTTTGTCCCACCTCACTAATTTACGGGTATTCCTCGATTCTAGTTTTCTCGATTTGCGTGCCCTCGGGTCGTTTCACGAAAAACATTTTTATAAATTATGAATCAATGACACAAAACGAATCCAATAAAAATTGTCTCATAAAAAACAGAGTTCAAAAACGTAAATCCGTAATCCTAAGGTTTCCGGTTTAGTCGTAAAGGACGCTAAATTATGCACGTAAGCCCAAATTTAAATCCGTAAATTGTGAGTTCGTCAACCAACACAAAAATAAGTTTCAAAATATTATACGAGAAAATAATTCACTACCTGAAAATGTTAGATTGTCACAGCTTTTCCTCCTAAAAGGGATCAACGTCCTCATGATCCATTTCATTTGGATGTCCGTTTCTTATTGAAATCGAAGAGGTGCGGATATTTCTTCCACATTTCATCCTCTCGTTCCCAAGTATACTCCGGCCCATGCTTTGAATTCCATCGGATCTTGACAATAGGTATCCGACTTTGTTTCAGTTGCTTTACCTCACGATCCATAACCTCTACGAGCTCTTCGATAAAATGCAACTTCCCATCTATTCGAACCTTACCTAACGGAATTTTCTCATCACTCACTGCTAGACATTTCTTCAGATTAGATACATGGAATGTGTTGTGAACACCATGAAGTTCTGGGGGTAACTCTAGTCTGTAAGCCACCGGACCTACTCTAGATAAAATCTTAAAGGGTCCAATATAACGGGGATTCAATTTCCCTCGCTTTCCAAATCTTATAACGCCTTTCCATAGCGATACTTTCAACATTACTCGGTCACCCACTTTAAACTCCATTGGCTTCCGCCGCACATCCGCGTAACTTTTCTGTCTACTACGGGCAGTCAACAACCTATTCTTAATCTGAACTATCATCTCTGTAGTCTCCCGGATCAATTCCGGTCCCGTGAGCTGGGTATCCCCAACTTCACTCCAACATACAGGAGATCTACACTTCCTACCATACAAAGCTTCAAACGGTGCAGCCTTAATACTAGAATGGTAACTATTGTTATACGAAAACTCTGCTAACGGAAAATGTTTATCCCAATTCTTACCAAAATCTAACACACAAGCTCTCAACATATCTTCCAGTGTTTGTATCGTCCTTTCACTCTGCCCATCAGTCTGGGGGTGATAAGCAGTGCTCATGTCGAGATTCGTTCCCAAAGATCTTTGGAGAGATTTCCAAAAATTCGATGCGAATCTAGGATCTCGATCTGAAATGATCGATACAGGCACTCCATGCTTGCATACAACATTCTCAAGGTATATACGAGTCAGCTTCTCCAGTGAGAACTGCTCTTTAACCGGAATGAAGTGTGCTGATTTGGTCAGTCTGTCGACAATAACCCAAATCAAGTTGTTTCCAGATGATGTTCTAGGAAGCTTGGTGATAAAGTCCATCGTAATTCGCTCCCACTTCCATTCAGGAATATTTGGCTGTTGAAGTAGTCCTGATGGCTTTTGATGTTCAGCTTTGACTCTAGCACAAGTCAAGCATTGAAGAACATACATAGCTATGTCAGCTTTCATATTCGGCCACCAGTACAACTTCTTCAAATCATGGTACATCTTATCAGATCCCGGATGAATGGAATACTTAGATTTATGGGATTCTAACATAATCAAGTCTCTTAAGCCTCCAAACTTAGGTATCCACACACGACCTCTTAAGCATTTCACTCCATCAGATCTAACCTCTAAAGGATCTCCTTCTCCTCGGAACCCTTCATTAACAAAATTTTCCTTCTTACAAGCTTCTATTTGCGCATTTCTAATTTGCTCAGGCAAATTATTGTGCACGGTCAAGACTAGAGAACGCACCCTGATAGGCTCTCTATCTTTTCTACTTAACGCATCGGCAACAACATTGGCTTTTCCTGGGTGATATTTTATATCACAATCATAATCACTTAACAATTCTATCCATCTTCGTTGCCTCATGTTCAATTCCTTCTGATCGAGAATATACTGTAGGCTTTTGTGATCAGTGAATACCGTACACTTGGTGCCATACAGATAATGTCTCCACAACCTAAGAGCAAAGACTACAGCTCCTAACTCAAGATCATGGGTAGTATAATTCTCCTCATTCTTCCTTAATTGCCTAGAAGCATAAGCTATCACTTTCTCTCGCTTCATCAAAACAGCTCCATAGCCTCTAAGAGATGCATCACAATACACTACAAAATCTTCACTCCCGTCGGGTAATGATAAGATTGGCGCACTACATAATTTTTGCTTCAATGTCTGAAATGCTTCATCTTCATCACTTCCCTAAACGAAAGGTTTATTCTTTTGGGTAAGCTTAGTCAAGGGTTTAGCTATCAAAGAAAATTCTTTAATGAATCGCCTATAATAGCCAGCCAATCCTAAGAACTGTCGCACTTCTGTTGGCGTTGTCGGTGCAAACCAATTCTTAATGGCTTCAACCTTTGTAGGATCAACATAAATTCCATCTTTGTTAATCACATGACCAAGAAATTGCACAGAATCTAACCAGAAATCACATTTCGAAAACTTAGCATACAACTTTTCATCCTTCAACAAATTCAAAACAATCCTTAAATGTTCTCTATGTTCATCTTCATTCTTAGAATAGATTAGAATATCTTCAATAAACACAATCACAAATTTATCCAAGTAGGGCTTGCACACTCGATTCATTAAATCCATGAAAACTGTAGGTGCGTTAGTTAACCCAAATGGCATTACTTGAAATTCATAGTGTCCATAACGAGTTCTAAATGCAGTTATAGGAATATCTTCTTCACGGACGCGAAGTTGGTGATATCCTGACCGCAAATCTATCTTAGAATACACACTAGATCCTTGTAGTTGATCAAACAAATCATCAATCCTAGGTAAAGGATGTCGATTTTTAATTGTCAACTTATTCAGTTCCCTATAATCAATGCACATACGAAAAGATCCATCCTTCTTCTTAACGAACAAGACTGGAGCTCCCCAAGGCGACGAGCTCGGTCGAATAAAACCTTTATCAGACAACTCCTTAAGTTGCTCAGATAACTCCTTTAATTCAGAAGGGGCTAATCGGTAAGGCGCACGTGCCACCGGTGCAGCACCAGGAATTAAATCGATTCGAAACTCTACTTGCCTTATCGGTGGAAGTCCGGGTAAATCTTTAGGAAATACCTCAGGAAATTCACAAATAATAGGTACATCTTCCAATCGTTTCTCCCTAGACTCATTCCCGGTCACTTGAGCTAAGAATAACTCACAACCGTTCCTGATGTACTTTTGGACTTTAATACATGAAACGATTTTCAAACGGGATTCACCTCGACTACCATCAATTACTAACGTCCTATTCCTAAGAGGAATCTTAACTTTCTTCTCTCCACATAAAATAGTAGCATTATTCAACGACAACCAATCCATACCAATAATAATATCAAAACTACCTAATTCTATCAACATCAAATCAATCGGAAAGGAATGGTTTAAGAGATTTAGAGAGCATCCTTCTAATAGCTTATTAGTTTTCACTAATTTGCCATCAGCCAATTCCACCTCGTAACTGGTATTTATCTCAACAGGTTCAATGTCAATAAGGGCACTAAATTTAGTGGATACAAAGCTCCTATTAGCACCCGAATCAAATAAAGCAACATCATAATGATTGTTGAGTAAAAACGTATCAGTAACGACATTCGGATCCTGTTTCTTCACCCCAATTGTTCCAAGTTGATAGATACCACCCCGGGGGTTTCTTCCAGGTACAATCGCTTTCAACTTGGGGCATTCCGATTTCCTATGACCTTCTTCATTACAGTTGAAGCAAATGGTTCCCTTCTTACACCTTTCAACCTTGTGTCCAAGCTTTCCGCAATTTCGGCACTTCCAGCAGTCGCCAGCATGCCTCTTGTTGCCACACTTAGGACATCTATCATCGTTGCGCGGTGTGTTGTTGGTAAGAGCATTTTCATTTCCCTTTCTCTGGTTCTGACGGCGATTGAAATTCTTCCTATTATCACCTCTATCTATACGATCACCGTCTCCCTTTCTCTTCTCACCAACACGGGCTTCATCTTCCCTATCCTGAATTATCTGTCCAATGAGTTGGTAAGCCATTCGAACAGCATCATCAATGGTCAGTGGTTTAGATGATGTCACGTCCCCCCGGATATTCCTGGTCAACCCTTTAATATATTGTTCAATTCGGATCTCTTTGGGTTTAACCAATCGAGGACATAGCAAGGCCAACTCATGGAATCGGTTTGTGTAACTATCAATGTCCACACCTTTCATTCTCAAATGAATCAACTCTTGTTCTAACCTAATGATCACACTACGAGGACAAAACTCCAAAGTCATCCACTTCTTAATTTCAGCCCAAGGAGTAGCATTAGCAGCATCAAGACCCATGAAAGCAATTCTCCCGTTCCACCAAGTCAACGCACGACCTTTAAGAGTATCCATAGCAAAAGTCACCTTATCTTCCTCCTTACACTTACTAATCCGAAACACCGACTCAATCTTCTCAATCCACTGGCTTAGTCCTACAGCACCTTCAGTTCCATTAAAAGGTAGAGGTTCACACTTCATGAACGTCACATAAGTACAGCCACCAACTTCAGGTGCATTAGTTCCAAGTCCTCCTACATTTCCTCCAGCATTAGCATTCACATTATTAGCATTCACATTCACATTAGTACCGCCAATTCCACTACCGCCAGCTCCACTACCGCCAGCTCCACTACCGCCAGCTCCATTACCGCCAGCTCCACTACCGCCAGCTCCACTACCGCCAGCTCCACTACCGCCAGCTCCACTACCGCCAGCTTCATTTCTAGCATTTGCCATAAATTCAGTCATAGATGCGGTAACTTGCTCCGTAATAATCCTACGTACATCATCCTCAGTCACAGCCTTCTTGGGCGGCATAGTTCTATAATTTCACAATTTCAAAGTATTAAGCATTCACCCAAAAAGGATTCATATAATATGGACTGAATTCATAATCAAGATACAAATAAGGCACAATATGGAATTCAAGACAAGATACATATTTCATTCGATTTGAAACAAAAGTATTGTCTTAGTTACATCCCATATCAAAGTTCTAGCACTATATACACTCAAAATTCGTGCCAAGTCTACTACTAACAAGTCGGTTCAGTCAAAGCTACAAAAGTACAAAAGATATAAAGGTCACTACTAAATACAGACTGGTCTACTGAGAACCGCCAGATGGTCCATCATCCATCGTCTTCGGAATCTTCGTCGGACGATCACTAGACACATCTTCAGCTGGGCGCTTACGGATCACTCCTCTTTCAACCATGTCAGCATAAAATCTACTGTTCCAACCCACGGATATATTCAACTCCTTTTCAGCTTTCTCACGCATCGCACGAGCTACACTCAACTGAATCTCCATAGAATTCACCTTTTTCTTCATTTCAACAAACTCACCACTTTCTAACACCGATAACCTCCTAAAAGCCTCATTCAAACCACGTTCTACATCAGTCAAATCCAAACTAAGCAATTCCCGCTCTTTCTCACCAACCTTAGTCTTCGACTCCAAATAAGCAACTTGAGTCTGAACAACACCTAATCCAATCTCTGTCATACATCTCTTAACACGGGAAGCATCTAGATCACGTCTCAAGGCCCATGGTGCAAGACCATCAATATGAGTAGCCTCTCGAGTACTAGATGACTCTCCTATCTCACATCTACGAGTAGCAATACCATCAGTACCATCAGCTGCATTATCATCCTCATCCTCCTCTGATTCAGAATCAGATTCAGACGATTAAGACATTTCATCCCTAGATAACTCAACCTCAGAATCAGACAAATAAACTGGTGGGGGTAAAGGCTCGCCCTCTGGAACATCATAAGGGTAAATAAGCTCGGCTTCCTCATCATCATCAACCTCATCGTCTATACCTAGACCCTCCTCGACATCCTCGTCGTCAATCTCATTATCTAAATTATCTAAC